>CM037787.1:9373536-9423536 GCA_021229015.1 Solen grandis
ATAGCTAGAGTTATCACTAAAGGTAACTAATACCCCCGATTCTCACATTATCTTTGTTATATCTGACCATGAAAGAAGAGGGCCATGGTGGCCTTAGAGTATCATTAGCCCAATTAAAATAATTCAAGTCATTTGATTTTACCTTGTAAGCTTCAGCAGCTTTGATTCAAATTCCATTTATGTACATAATTCTAAAGAATACTAGTCAATCATCATTCTGCAGACCGCATTTTTCAAGAAATCAACTTATTTTAGCAATGTTAGTAGAACAAATTTGTGCCCAATGAAATTAAATTCTGACTATTTGTTTGATAAAAGAATGGTAAAACACTTTTTTCCAAAAATTTTTTGGGCTGATAAAAAAAGTATTTTGAAATGTTCTAATAGAGTATAAAAGGAAATGGGTCGAGCCCCTGCAGTCTTCATTTTTCAAGTTATTAATTATATTTCTTATATTTTGTTAGAGCACTAAGAGGTGACCGTTTCTGTCAAATGATATAAATTTAGTATATATTATAATTTTTGTTAGGTGCAAAAGGTTCTAAAATGGATCAAATTCATTTTAACATCTTTGGTGAAAGGCCTACCAAGGATCATTCATGCTAAGTTTCATCAATTTCTACCCTGTGGTTTCAGAGGATATGTCTTAAAGGAATACGCTCGGCTGATAACAACTAGGTTTTAATTGAAAGATATTGATGTAAATAAACCAATTTAATTACTCATTTCATTGAATCTATCGTAATAAGAAAGAAATTGCAAGTTAAAGACGTCTTTTGTCACAACCCCTATTAATCGCACTCATCGATCGGGATATGGTTCAATGGGTACTTGTGACGTCACAGAAAGGTAAACATGAACAAAGATGGCGGCGGCCATAGCCGATCGAAATCACAAACTTTAAACAGCTATATCTTCACAAATATAGCGTGTATAAAAATGAAAGTCATGTCAAAGTGATCTACACTAAAAGGTTTGTTGATGGTTAAATTTTCATTTCAGCCGAGCGTATTCCTTTAAAGTAAATTGATGACGACGCATAACGATGGACGCAAGGTGACCACAAAAGCTCACCTTGAGCATGCTGTGCTCTGGTGAGCTACGAAAGGTTATTGTGCTTCATATGACCTGATATACAATTGGAGTGATGATAACGTGTCATGAAACTAATACATTAAAAGCCAAATGATGCGGGTAAGTAATCAAGGAATTATGAATATAAATGATATTTGCAAAGAACAACAGGAGTTGTCCGTAAGACAGCGCACTAGACTATTTCAAAGCTTATTATTGACGCTTTACTTTAATCAAAATGTTTAAGTTTAAAAGGGGTCATAATTTACTAAATTAAAATCACTTAATCTCATTACAGGCGGATCTTCTTCAATCTTTCAAAGAATGTATATATAGTTTTCGAGCCCTACCCTCTGATGAGTGAAGTAAAATTTCAAAATATGCTAGACACATGACACCATGCATAATCGGACGATGACATAGCACATGTAAAATGAATATTCAGCTGATCTCGTTTAAACTGATTTACAAAGCAGAAAGCCCTATCCTTTGTTCGGGACAAACGAAATCTAGTTATTCTTATTCTTTTTTTCTTCCTCTTATATTTGTGTTCATTTCGATGTGTTGCCATTGGCCCAGAACAATGAAAATTTTATGGCTTATATTTCAAACCATGAGCTTTCGGATGCATTGAATTTCATATTCATATGACGTCATATAACGTCAGATTTGACGTCAGGTGAAAAAGTTTGTACGCAGTCTACAGCCATTATTTCTGGACCGATTTTCATCAAAATTTCACAGAATGTGTATGTTAGGCTCTAGTTGTGCATCCCGGTGTCCGTTTTTCAAAATTCGAAAAGGCAAACGTTTTATGGCGAATCCAAGATTCGAACTAATGACGTCAAATTTCAAATGCGTATAAAATCGCTTCCAGAATATTAGTCTCTAGGTCTTCTTTATATTCTGAAAAGATGAACGCTATATGACGTCACATGACGTCATAATGCTATGAAAACTTTCGTTTTAAAACTTAACGGTTTTTAAGCCCTGTAGGCTTTATTTTTTGTATGATTTACTTGAAATTTTGTCTGAAGATGCAGTATTAGATTCTATGGAGCCCTGTTACTACCGTTTCCGGAAAATCCCAAAGGTCAAGGCCATATATCAATTATCGGGTTTTTCTTCGGCCTTAAATATCTCAAAAACGGAAAATATTCTGTCGAGACACTATGCGTATAATTTGTAGTACTTAGAAAGACCTTTCAGATGATATTTAGTTTTTGATGATCGGGGTTGAATTGGTTGAGTTATGGCGGAAAAATGAAAATTTGGTAACCCCCAGTGTGTTTAACAGTTTATATCTCGAAAACTTTGATTTTTGAAAATATGATGATGAATATTATTTGTAAAGCAATGTTTGGCCGTTCTTTGATGCTTACAGTTTAATGATTGACCTAAGATTCATGGAGAAATGGGGGAAAAACGAAATTCGTGCATATAGCTTTGGTGATTTTTTCATTTTTCAGGAGGTTTAAGAGATTCTATCTCAAAAAGTATTGAAAATATTCCTAAACATAAAGCGTATGAAATGTAGAGAATTTTCAGACGATTATTTTGGTACCTTAAGTTTTGAAATTGATCAAAGTATAAGCAAGTTACATCAAAAATAAGAATTTAAACATGTAGAATTTCAGCGATTCAGGCCGTGTTGTCAAAGTTTTACGGCTTATATCTTAAAACTCTTCGAAATAAGGGCACACATTAAGCAAGTGAGATGTAGAGAATTTTAAGACGATTACTTTGGTACTTAGAGTTTTAAAATTGATTAAAGTATAAGGAAGTTACATCAAAAATACGAATTGAAATCCAATTGTAGAATTTTCGAAAAATATCCTACTTTCGCTTTCACCTTAATTGAAGCATTTTCGGAAAATATAAGTTTACAGATATGTATTAGTCATATAAATTGCAAAATAAACTTTTTACTAATATTATATTGATATTAATTTAATGGTGTTTCAATTCTATTCTTTATCAAAATAGTATAGTACATTACATTACACAGAGCAACCCAGCACCAAAGATGTAAACAAAATGGTCGCCCTCGTGTAAAAGGGGGTTTGCAGATTAAAACTTTTAAAAAAAAAACAATGTTCTACCAATAATTAAACGGATTTACTTGACATAAACCTTAATTATGACTTGTAAAAGTGAATCAAGCTGGAAATGACATCTAAACCACACTGAATATCTAAATACAGACATTACACAAATGGATTACTGTACATGGCATGTTTACATCGAGACCGATTGCAAATGTGACACGGAGATGAAGAGAATATTCCTGGCGTAATGCATTAATTTGGCTAGTTTGCTGGCAGATAAGTCGGTCAACTGTCATAATTTATGTGATTTGTCAGAGAACGCTGCAAATCAGATACAAATAGATACAAATAGCAGATACAAATAGATCCAACCCAAAGACAAATACAAAGGTAAGTAAAATTAGTAATGCTTGGGCATTACATTATTGCCTTTTTCATAAATTGAATGCACTTTTTTCTATATATTCTTATATGGTAAAATTCTTTTTTAAATTTATTTATTTTTGTTTATCAAAAAATAAGAAAAGAATGCTGAACAGATGTAGAAAAGATGGTATGTGTAGGCAATTTGAAATAATGTTTATTTTAACCCAAAACAGCATTGCTCTTTCTTTTTTTCATCTTGTAGGTTTTGATTTTGAACATATTCTGTCGTAATGCGACAACCATCAAAATACAGGTCATCTTTTCTTAACAAATGTCCAATTATACAGCTAGTTCATTGGTGTTAAAATTTACATGAACTAAGTATACTCCAAAATGTAACGAAACAGTCTTATCTCTTTTGAAATAGAGCTCCGTTAAGATTATATAATAGAGAAGGGTTTCAATCATTAAAACAGGATGACCCAAATTACAGACTAACAGATGTTGAGACAAAAAAAATTACACATTTTTGCTCTGGGAAGTAAATCAATTGTTTTATTTTATTTATTTGCTGGCTACCTTTCGCGTTTGACATTCTTGTGATCATTCGGGGCCAGTAATTTTCGTCTTTTTTAATGATTCTATTTAAATTTTTCCCTTCAAATTTTACGGTTGTCTATTGGACATTTTCTTTTTATATTAATGCTGTAATCAGTGCTATCACTCTTTTGGTAAAATTAATGCATAATTATCAACACAAACATGGCGTATCACGGTCAAGAATTAGTGATGCATGGATGCTGTGATAAAATTCAACACGCCCTTGGCTGATCTGTCAATCAAATGCATGTGACAGGTGATTTGGAGAATATATACACACGCGTGTGTATTTCAGTGCATGTAAACATGGGTCCCAGTAGGGATTATGATATGTCGGCAAAATCTAAGCATGTTGCACATCAACAGGCTAGTCACAAGCGCATGGGGAAAACCCATTATGAAACCATTATGAAGTTGAACTCAGTAAACGGTGCAGACAAATCATTTTGCAAGCAATCCTGTTCTAAAAACCTTAAGATTTTATATTAATTAATATGATACTAGGTTTTTATTGATTTATTTTTGTTTTGAAATGAAAACCCCTGTATACCAGCACAAATGGGAGAGAATCACCCTGTTGGTCGGTTGGTTGGTCAGTCGGTTGGTTGATCAATCGGTCATGCGATATTTAAGCAAAATCTTGTCTGGTACTTTCAGCCATTTCACCTGATACTTGGCATAGATATATATCAGAACAGGGCTACAGATAAGGTTTGAGGTCAATTGGGTATTTACTCATCAATTTTTCAAGGAATTGGGTTTTCACAATATTAATTGAGTAATGAAAATATGGTTACTCCATCAAAATTAAGTCAGTTGCATTTTTTTCATCAACTTAATTTTGGAATTGAAATAACAGTACATGTTCTTACTGGTATATGCGCCTGCTGTTCTTGTATGCAAAAATGTCAATTTAACAATTATCATATGCAGGATTTATCATTACCTCCTCAACAATTAAATAAAAAAAAAAAAAAACATTCAATCATATTTGATCTTCCTGATCCAAAGATTTAGCACTTTTAACTATTGAATTAAAACAAATTATTTACTGGTTAACATGGAATTGGATGCTATCGACTCTATCTCAACTTCCAGATCGTCAGTTATTGCGAGACAAATGCCTGACGTTTGGTTTGCAGTGCTAGGTATCTACTCAGTGTTGTTTTTAAACGTTTACCCGTTCCTTCTTGCCTTGTGTAACCATATTTGAAGTAAACGAATAGAAAAGCGTCCGATGAACTAATAAGACAGACTGGATTTATGTTTTACTTGAATGGAACCCAAAGTAGGAAATTACCGGAAATTGTTTGAAGTCTATTTTGCGGATTCGCAAGTAACCAGTCAAACATATACGAGTATTTGTAAACATTACTCTGATTCAAAATGTTGCGTACCAGTACGCTTTAATATTCTGGATATTTGAGTAATCTAATTTTTAATTGCTTTTTGATATGCTAGAATTTTAAAAGAATTGGGTTTTTATCTATTTTATTTGCGTAATTACACAAATACGCACCTTATCTGTACCCCTGACAGAAGCACTAAATGTGCAAGACGCAAATTTCACTTCATTCCTACAAGGATTACGATGTTATTGCCCCTGAATCAACTTGAAATGTCTTGTCCAGTGAATTCCTCTTTCAATTTCAGTCTGATTCATCTAATACTTTGCAAAAAATGTTCTTCATTAGCAGTAGATGTACAAGACGCAAATTTCACTTCGTTCCCACGAGGATTACGCAGTTATTGCCCCTGATTTCACTTTAAATATCTTGTGACGCGAACTACATTTCTTAACCGACTCAGTTCAAATGTTGTGTGTGAATTGATAATCAGGTGGATAGGTGCGTGTCATAAATTTCACTTGAGTTGTCTCAAGGATCGCAGAATTATTGCCCTGGTTTCATTTTTGCATTATCTCCCTTTGGTTAATTTTGTTTTTCTTGTCCCGAACATTGCTCAAATATTATACAATGTATTTACTTGAAACTTAAAATGTAAGCAGATGGCACTAGGAGAAGTGCAATGTCTAAGAACTGTGATTACACTTTTATACTGCTGTGCCAAATAACCATAACTGATTCTCTATCCACTTTAAAAAATGACTTTAATTACTTATTGATTGCTATCATATATAATATACTATGTATACAGGTGCTTATTTATGCTCCGTCTGGAGTCTGGCTTCTCCTGTATCAAAGCATTTTGCGGGGGTATTAATGACCCACAGTGCAGACATAGGTGCCGATATCAGTGTTATATTGGCCCGAAAACTTCTGCTGACTGGGTATATTGTGTAGTTAAAGGCAACTATGAACTAACCTATACTACTTACGGGTACTTTTCTATGTTGAAGCGGAGACAAAAGTTGGCAGTTTTTTTCTTGGTTTTGATGCCTTTAGTGATGTTCTGGTCACATGGTATTGCTACACTGTAAGTTTAGCATTTTTTGAAAATAGAAAATACCCTACTTTCACTTTTACATAATTATAAACATTTTCGGAAAATGTAATTGGCAATGGCCCAGAACAGTGAAAATTGTATGGCAAATATTTCAGACCATGTCTTTTGAATGCAATGATTTTCAAATTCATAGCACATCATATGACATCATAGACACTAGATTCGACGTCAGTTAAAACGTTTGTACGCGCTTTTGAATTGATTTTCTAGTAAATTCACAGAAGGTATAAGTTAGGATTTTGTTGTGCATCCTTACTTTCGTTTTCAAAATATTGAAAAGATAGAGGTTCTGTGGTGAAACCATGTTTAAAAAAATATGACCTCGAAATTAAATTTAGTACAATCTGACTAAAGTACACGATCTTCCTACGATCTTAATATTAGCGTAGCGTATATATAGGAGATGACTTTAGTCAGATTGAGTACTCCATATGAGATAAAAAGCCGAAATTCACACATATTGTAATTTTAAAGGTTTTCTTCAGATTTTCATAGGCCGGACGTCAATTGACATCATGGGGTTATTATATGTTTTCATTTCTCGTGCAATAAATTCAGTGTGATCCCAATGGTCCAGAACTACAAAACATTTATGGCATATATTAAATATGCTGAATTTTCATATGCAATTATATTCACATCCATATGACATCAGAATAGACGTCGGATCAAAAAGTTTGTAAGCGATCTGAAACATAATAACTTGATGAATTTTTCGAAAATTTTAAAAGAATGTATAGGTTACACTCTAGATACCTAATATTTTCTGCGTATTCTGTATTAATAATTTTCAGTTTGATTGAGTTTTAAACAGTTTGCAGAAAGTCCTATCGTTTGCCGTGCAAACGAAATCTAGTTTGTACTTGACATCAGTCCATTCAGCTCAAATGAGAATTCGGTATATAACGTAGAAAGCACATGCTGGGTGCAGATGACAAATCAATAAAAATGGCGGAATCAGCCACCTGTGTGATTTTATCCAATCAACACACGTTCTTATGCTTCCTAATTATGAATAAATGCGGAATACTTGGATGGTAACGCTTACAATACTTGTTTACATTTTACACGCACTCTACCGACCAAACTCCGCAGCAGTGGTTACCTCCCCTAACAGTTGTCGCAAACCACTGCTACCACAAGTAAGAATCGGCTGATATAGGCCGGATTTACTTTTACAACTTTTGACTATGGTTTTGAATATATCATATCAGTTTCGTTATATATCACGAAAATAACATTATGATTATAAGAAAAGTAAAAAAAAAAAAATCAAATAACATTAATTTATAAAATTATAAGTGTTGGTCACATGGTTTCAACTATCATCACGTGACTTGTGTGGTGGCAGTGGTTAAAGTAGCGTAGCGTGACGTAACCGGTGCGCGAAGTTTGTCTACCGACTTGCGAGAAACTGATGTTTTCGCGTAAAAATCGCAAGACCTTAATGTGTGATGGACTGATTAATCATCTGTCAGCTAACAAGTATATCTGAAGTACGCCGAGGATCCCACAAATAAACTATTAATACGGTCCACTTTAAAAATATTTGTTCGTAACGTTTCAGACGTAGCATATCGAAAGTTAGTTGAAATTCGAAACAAACCCGTAATATCAAAATGGCTGGCTCCAAAGTTATCGTTAGTAACGTGTTTAAACGAAGACAATGCGATATAAAATCTTAGATTGAGATGGATATTGTTTTTTGTTGTTGTTGTTGTTTTTGTTGTTGTTTTTTTGTTGTTGTTTTTTGTTGTTGTTGTTTTGGGTGGGGGGTCTAAGCCTCGATAAAAAAATGGGTTGTGGGGTAAAATAATGTTTCGATCGGGTAACCAGAAACAAACCTTTTTTTTTCATCAGGAGATTTCATTAATTTTTACTCCGCTAGATCTAAACCGCAGTTTCCAGTATGTATGCATTTTGTCCATTTAGATACCGTAATATAATTTAGAAGTTAAAGAAATGGGTTTGGAACGAGAAGCTAAATGATCTGTGTTCAAATAGATAAAGAAACTGAAACGCCTTTCAACTTTCGCTAAAAGAGTGGAAGAAATGATAAAAGCATGCAAGGACAATACTCCATTGTAACATCAAGGAGTTGATTTGCTTTCTTTTTATTTTTATTAACGGTGACCTCGTGCTTGACCCCTACCCCCTGCATACCTCGTGTCAGCACAAGCCTCTCGTATTATAAAGACTTAACATTATGGCCTTGACCTTTTCTCGAAGATTAAATCCTAACCTACATCAATGTCAGGTGACAGTTTATCATAACCAACGAGAATTTCTGAAAAAACACCGTTAAGATCAATTCTTGACAAGCAGTCCTCGCATCTGAAGAACCATGATTTTAATTTAATGGTGGATAGATTACCTTAAAGTTATAATGATGTGCTACATAGCCAATGAACATAAAGATCGAAACATTGTTTATATACGAGATCTAAAAGTAAATTTATAATCAAAGAAGGAGTAATTGACTAACAATACACGATTACATTGAACAAATACCATATGTAGCATATTACCATTATACTGTCAGCATAATAGCTGAGCTAGAATAACAATCTAGAATAGGACAAAATACGAGCAGGTTTTTGGTTTGGAAAATTAACTCTCCGCGACACATTACATATGATTACCGATACCACAGGAAGTATTGATCAGTCTTACGTATTTAACACGTGAAAAACTTCACTTTAAATAAAATTTACTGCAAACAATTAAAGATACAATCATGCGTTGGTATATACCGTTGTGATGCTGATTTTCCTCTGATATCAGAAGAAGACGTATATATTGGGTTACTTGATGATGCTTTTAGATGATTAAAACAAACGTTCATTGTATCAATGGAACTATTTAGTAATGACAGAATAATATATATATCAATTTTATATTCACATTTTGTGACAAGGGACTTTTTTTTTTTTAGAACTGATTTCAAGGCAATAATATTCAGGTTTGATAAAAACAGCTCTACAGTTTTGAAATGTTTTAGGAGAGTTGGATTTAAATATTTAACGCAAAATCATTATCATCATTATGAACAAGATTCAAACTCTATAATCTGCCGAAAAGAAACTCGCAGTGTGAAGAAAATAATAGGCGTGTCACTTCCGGAGTGTATGTCGCAAAATACGACAAAATCAAATTGTAAACTTTTTTTTTTTCTTTTTTTTTTCAAGACAAAGAAACATACCTTGATTTAGATGGATCTTCCTTTTACCCGAAAGTAATCCAAAATTCCAAAACTATATTTTTAAACAGCACAGAAACAGAATTCCACACTGAGGAATGAACACCTAGCGCAAATTGCTAAATGTGCAGTACCTATCTATTTGAATTGAAAACACCCTATGTGTATGGAGTTACCCGACCTACATATTTTTAGTGGGTAGGTAGGTAGGTGGGTTTTTTTCCATCACTATAATTATAGAAAATTATACTACTAAAGATAACATACCACATGATTAAACAAATACATGTAATTGGTATATTAAAAAAACCCATAGAAACTCGTCTATAAGACTATTGCCCCATAAGACGGGACCCCTTTCTCACTCCCTTAATCTATGGGTTCATGCTTTGACCCTCTTATAAGACGGGACGCCTTTCTCACTCCCTTAATCTGTGGGTTCATGCTTTGACACTCTTATAAGACGGGACCCTTTTCTCACTCCCTTAATCTGTGAGTTCATGTTTTGACCCTCTTATAAGACGGGACCCCTTTCTCACTCCCTTAATCTGTGGGTTCATGCTTTGACCCTCTTATAAGACGGGACAAGAAATCCAGAATACATGACGAGTAGTATCGTTATGTCATACGACCGTTAATTCAGAATAAGTTTACCTAGTTTAAACTACTATCGATTTTAAACTAATATTGTTGTCTCTCATAAATGTGTTAATGTGACAAATAAAATCATGATTTAAACAATAATTTTAACAGTGAACTGTTACTAAGTCTCCCAAACGTAGTTTCCCCTTTATATAGACTATCATATACGAATATTTTTTGAGAAGTAAGGTCATAAGTAAAAATTGAGGGGTGGGGCCTCACCCATGGGTGACCTCGGGGGACACCAAAGTAGTACTATTCAATTCTCATTATGAGGAACCAAAAAATATGATTCAAGATTGAAAATTTGAAATATTTATCCAAAATACATTTTTAATGCAAAAATCCATTTTGAGTGGGTGGGGCCTGACCCCCATCCCACAATTTTCACTATTAAGTACACACAATTTACAACCTTACGCAGACGAAAGTAAATTCAAATAAACTTTGAACAATAAGATATACGAGATAAAAAATAAATGAAAATTTAACAGTTTTTAGAAGCGCATGTGTGGATCTTGTTCTCAGTGCTAAGTCGGGTGCCCTGGATGATCTTGGGCGTATAGCTGGCTAGACGTATCGGGTACCGCTTCTCCGAGGGCCGGTGCGCAAATGTGGAAGCCTCGTTCTGGTAGTTTAGCGCGGTGGTTGAGCTTGACGACAGGCGCTGTTGGTCTCCCTGCACGACTGGAGGTTGGAGTCGGATGAAAAAAGCTTTATAGTATCACCATGTTTGTTATGATATGTAAATGATATGTAAATGATATGTAAATGATGTGATATTTATGCAAATATGTCCTAAGCGTTCAGACGAAGCTGGGTCCTAACTAGACATAATCAAAGCGCACAATGTGTTGTGAGACGGCGACGGGATTAACATGATATAGCTATAATTTAAAATACGTTTCAGAAGTTATTGAAGCAATAGAGGCATTGGTCATATTACGCCAAAAGTAACTACAGAGGTAGTTGAACTCGCTCTCTGTTTGTTACAAAATAATCTGGAGTAAGGGTCATATGAACCTTATATTCATGAGTTGCATAGTAGGTCATTCCCTTTCTTCAGTACTAGTGAACCTGATGTATACATTCTATCTGTTGTTGATTGTCAAGGTATTTGATTATTTAAGATACTTGAATGTTTGCCTTTCTATTTCAACGTTAAGGAACCTAACTCGCCATCTTACAAAATTACATTTGAACTATTTTGGGTTAATTACATCATACATACAGAGCGCTACTTTTTCATTTTACATGAGTAGATCTTCATGTATGTAAAATTTGTTGCTGTTCTGATTAAGAAATGTCACGGGTATTTTATTCACGCTTAAAATGGATGTTACCAGTGCAAAATAATGGTAAAAGAAAAAACGTTAACAAATGATAACATATTAGAAGCGGCAACGGTTATGATTAAAACGTCTGTGTAACATATTTCACTCGTATTCGTTATAGTGCAGAATCGCATTGCATGGATCCGCAATAAGCGCGGAGAGGTACAGCTAAACTTGCCGTGGAAAACATGCAAATCAGCAAGGCCTGTTTTTGTTCTTGTTTTTCAGCTACATAAGACGGATGTCGCCATCTAAAAATTTAATATATAAAGATGCCACTATACAGGTGTCCGGTTTAATTATACTGCTCAAAATTTGCAAAGAATCGCATAATGATGTTGTGTTTACTTCGTTATTTGATACATTTGTTTTTGACGATTATCATTCATTTTTATTAGATTGATTTATTTTACTTAAGATTTTATTTTACTGCATTTTAAATGAAAAAAAAATATCTTTAACATCTCCCCATGTATTTGTTTCATAATTACGTATATATTCATTTAGACAGTACTATAGCCCTTTCTCTGCAGAATTGTGACCTTGACCTTCATGTGACCTTTTCATTAATCATTTTATGCGTCAAAGTACTATAGTCTGGTACGAATCACCATCAATGATAGCTTTTAGTCACATGAGCTGGTTTCTACAGATTTGCATATTCATAACGCATTATGCAATATGTTGAGAATGTATATAAATAAATCAAAGTGATTCAATGTTGGCATGTATTGTTGAACATATTATGTGACATATTCGTTTCATGTGCGCTATATTTTCGACCGAATATATCAAGTGTGATATATTCGGTCGAATTTTTCACTCGTGTGACATATATATTCCGTGACATATACGGTTCAACACCGGCAGCCTGGTGACCTGAAACTTAATAATCAGATGAATAAAAAAACTTATTATTTATGGATGAAAACTGTGTGAACCCCTCAAAATATGTATTTTACGGCCGAATACATGATTTTTAACAAAAATGTATTTCCCCATAAGACGACAAGTATTGGAACAATCAGGAGATATTCTATCTAATATAAATGTCCTGGAACAATATAATGATTTAAAATGAGAAAAGAAAATTATGACTCAACATTTTTCTCATTACTCATAACAGTTCAGGTCAATTTCAGCAGATGGTAGAATAGGTTTGGGTAGAAAATCAGATAATTTGACTTGACTTGACTTTTTGTGTTTACCGTCGCTTCGACAGAATTTCAGTCATATAGCGACGTCCAGCTAATTACAGGTGGAGGAAGACCCCGAATGCACGGAGGCATCCGGGTAGAACCACCGACCTACCGCAAGCCAGCTGGAAGGATTCCTCACATGAATATCCGAATGACCCTGCCGGGATTCGAACCCACGCGGTGAGGGGCTGAGTGAGTGTGAAAGTCAGCGACTTTACCCTCTCGGCCACTCCTCTCCTGTCACAAATTTTTGGTTACGTTTTCCGGTAGAAATTTTATTAAACCCTCTTCGATACAGAATGACATGTGGTATGTACATCAGTTGTCTCACAAATTCACCCCCCCCCCCCAAAAAAAATGCAATATCATGTGTTATCAGGTTTGCATGGCGCGATGACCAGTAAGCTGCCCTGAACTCCAATCCAACCCGCACCATATACATACACCTCTAACAAATATTGCGTAGCATCAGTCGCTTTCACGCCGCTATCACGCTAAGTTCAGGCCGCCAAGCCGCTAACTTCACAATCTATTACCAATGATTTTTCATAATGTTATGGGGATGTGGTTTCAAGTCCGTAGTAGAAATTCATCAATATATATATATATCGAGGGGTGAAAGCAAAACTATGCTAAGTGCATTTAAATACATAAGCACTTAGACTAGTTTCGCTCTCGCCCCTCAATATATGGCTTCTTAAGAATATTAAAATAAAAATTATGTAGCAGTAGTATTTCCTGGCTTTTTATTTTGCTACTTGCTGCATAGGAAAATTTGACATCAATAACATACAAAGCCACAAAAAGACACCACTACATAATAATCCATATAAATATTCACAAATAAAAACAAGTGCCAAGATGGTCCTAAAGACGCTCACGTGAAAAACTGCCTTCATTGCCTGTACAAGTTACAAAATTATAGCCAAAATGACCTAATTGTACTGAATACATAATCCATGAGATCATTTCAATTCCACAAACTAAGCAGTACCTGTGGTCAAAATTTGAAGTCACACTTGATTGAGAGATTATGGCAAAACATTGTCAGTGAAACTTCAAAATGATTGCTTAAAAAATGAAGATGCTAGAGTGCAAACAAAGTGAAATCTGGCATTTTTTAATACTAAATTGGGCATAACTCCTGACCTAATGGGCCAATATTAGCCATAATCATACTTGGCCAAGAGATTATGGTAATAAACATTGTCATAAAGTTTGAAGATGATTGCTTAAGAAATGAAGATGCTAGAGTGCAAACACAGTGATATCTGCTATTTCGTTATACTAAAAGGGGCGTAACACCTGACCTAATCAGCTGATATCAGCCATAATCGAACCTGACCAAGAGATTATGGTAATAAATATTGTCATAAAGTTTGAATATGATTGCTAAAGAAGTGCAAACAAAGTGAAATCTGGCATTTTTTCTTATTAAAAGGGGCATAAATCCTGACCTAATAGGCCAATATCAGCATCAAACTTGGCTGAGAGATTATAGTAATAAACATTGTCATAAAGTTTGAAGAGGATTGCTTAGGAAATGAAGAGTGCAAAGAGTGGATGACAACCAGACGGATGACGGACATTCATCGATCCTAATAGCTCATCCTGAGCACATGTTCTCAGATAAGCTAAAAAAACAATAAAGTACACTTAGGTTGAGCATTTTATTTCATATGTACACAAAATAAATTATATTCAGAAAACATACGATGGTAACATGGAACAAAAGATTGAGCCATATTAAAAACAGAAAAACACAGTAGATCATGGCTCTTCCATTCAATCATGAACAGCAAATATAGCACTTGCATGGCAACTTGCAATGTCATAATATAGGTAAATATATATATATATATATATATATATATATATATATATTTGTAAATGGTAAAAAAATACAATTTGATAACAAAGAAAGTTTAAGTCAGAGAATACCTACAGTTGCATGAATTTCATTTAATTGCACATATTAGAAAATATACTTATATACTTTCTAAATGAGTATCTTTTTATATTTCGAAAAATGCTTACCACTTTTAATCCGTGAGGAATTACAAAATACTGATACAACACTTCTCATTCATTTCACTACATGGTAACAGAACGCATGAACATCTTCTTGGGTCTTATCCTAAAGACAGTATAAAGAAAACCTGGTAGGCCTACGCCATTATGAATTAAACTCGTGTGCACTGCATGCGAAGCTTTGTCGCTCACCTGAGTCGGTTTTACTAAAAATCTTCAGCATTACACCTGCGATCTTTTTTGTATTACCTGCTGTAAGCAGAGGTGACTCATAAGGATCACTTCTACGTCGTCTGTCTGCATGTGTGTCACGATTCTTTCAGCAGATAACACATGTCGTATGTCGAAATAGCGTATTTTAACACACCATAAAACGACAAAATTCAGACGTAAAATCCCACGACCTATAGAGGACCTATCGATCGGCCGTGAGTATTCGACGATAGTTGTATACAATGCATTGAAATGGATTACCTGCCTTTACCATGTTATTTCGGCAATCTGAAATTACCTGCCCTTACCTTATTATTTCGGCAATCAGAAATTAACTGCCCTTAACTTATTATTTCGGCAATCGGAAATTCGTATACACAATATAGAACACATCTTAATTTAGCGAAACGGTGTTGTTTTCACTTATGTAAAAAGAAAAAGCATGTTTACCTCACATACTAAAGGGCATATTTTCTAGAAGCAAATTCTAGTATTTACCTATATATGCATTTTCATCAAAACTGGAGGGATGAAAAGACAAAACACCTTCTATACAAATCCTTTTTTTTTTAAATAAATTCTCTCAATTCTTAAATAAACTTATAATGTTTGCGAAAAATCAGTCTCTTGCATTAACAAATGTAATCTATTTTGATTATGTATTTTCAAATAAGCGTTTCTAACATATAACGTGATATACAACCCCACCCCCTCAGCACACACCCATTCCACAATTACTTTATCTAACATCAACAATTTTGATAGAGGAATAAAATTGGTAACAGTAAAAAAAATCTATGAATGATTATCAAAGGAAAACAACAGGGAGTAGAATTTATATATGAATTTTTGTTATATATAATATGATAAAGGTGATCAATGTCATCCTCCAGCTGCTCTTGGTGACGTCGGTATCATGTTTAAATTTTTATACTCGTATATAAAAAATAATAATGTAAAGCACGATTCTTCCTCATTTAACACAAAAAAGCGCATCTCAACTCCCTTCTCTACAGTGAGATTTATTTCCGAAAGCATACATCTTAAAATGAACAAAATGAATATTATCCATTTAAAACTTAAATTCTGTTGTTTGAACGAGATGTAATGGTGTTTTATACGTGCAGAGCGTGCTTCGCGTGTTTGGAATGCAATTAACACAAGATCCACGTGACTGACAAATAAAAGTTAGGAATCTATTATGACACCAGTCTGTGTGTACTGGCGCTCCTCTGTACTTCTTCTTTGTGATCACGTAAGACATGTAGTACGTTTTACGCATGATACATGCTAACTGACATCTTGTCATGTACATTAAGTGTACGATCAGCAAGTTAGATATGAAATGTGACTTCCATAAGGGCATTGCTCCCTTTTAATGTTAATTACCTTATTTATGTAAAAATAAAATGACAAAGACGTGAAATATAGATACAAGTAGTAGATAGAAGTAACATTTGTCAGAAACACTTTAAGATTATAACACCATGACATTTTGAATGCCCTTTGAAGTTTCTTACAGGCTCGTTTTATTTCAAATGTTGTTATTGTTGCGATAATTATTGCTGTTATTTTTTTTTTTTATTAATTGTTGTTGTATAAATTTTTTTTTCATTGTTGATCTTATTATTATTATTTTTTTATTATCATCGTTATATTTAGTGTTGCTATTGTATTACCATTGTTGGCGTAATGTCTATGATTTTTGTTATAATCATAATTATTGGTGTTATAATTATCATTGTAATCAACATCATATTGTTGTTGTCGATATGGATTGAACTTTTTTTTAATATTTTTTGGTATGTTTGTAAGGGGCTTCCAAAACTACAACAGTTGTTAGGATGCCCCATGAATACTTGACTTCTTGGTGATGACATATTTTAATGTTGCGATGCTTATCAAATTTAGCACACAGTTTAAAATTAAGAAATACAATAAATTCTATCTCGGGTGAGGGGGGGGGGGGGGTTCATTTTGCCAGACGATAACAATATCACTTGGAACAAGGTATTTATTAGGTCCTAAGAATGACGTCCTGGCGGATATACGTTATTGACGTCATGACAACAACGTCTAATCTACAATGAATGCGGTCTTTGCAAGACGTATATATCTATCTCATTAAATGTAAGTACTTTAACACATAATAATTAATTCAAATTTCATTCATATACAGAACATTCGAAAGAGATGTTGACAGTATCAGAAGATAGATAGATAGATATCAATGAATGCATTTTAACAAGGTTGATTTTGAATGAATATTTAAACTGAAATTCTTATATAACTACATTGTAAATATCTTTATGCTGTCATATTGTTACATTATATCAGCGTTTGTATTAGTTCAAACTGCTCAACCATTTCTTTATATTTCTTCCTAATTCCTAATTCTGAAATATGACGATTACTTTTACTTAGTTATCATTATTAAAGGTTCAGAAATATTTATTTATTTATTTATTTATTTATTTATTTATTTATTAAGTTAGTTTAATTGGGAAATATTTATTTATGTATTTATTTATTTATTTATTTGTGTGTTTGTCTTTTACATATACTATGACATAGACCATTTAACTGTTGTATTATTATGAACGCATTTAAAAGAAATCGCATCAGCAATTTAGTTTGAAATGTAATAATGGTGTATAAAATACACTACAATGGCTCGTATATAAAAAAAAAACTGACTTCAACATAAATCGTTTCATTTTTCTATTCATTTATTTATTTATTTATTTATTTATTGGTTTTAATTAGTTATCCATCCATTCATTTATCTGAAACAAAATCTGAATTATTCACCATAACTATTTAAATAGGTTTTCGCCCAAGTGAGGATTTTTAATGTATTTATTCAAAGAGTGGAAAATAATTATATAATATACCGGTGCATCATTTTGATTTTCAGGCTGAAGAATGGCATGTTACAAGAAAACAAACCCCAATGCTTTGATTTTCCGTGATGAATTCGAAAATGACATTAGAGCTACGGGAAATGGCAAGAAAAAAAGTCAATGTTCTATAGACTTCGCTGATAACGATGAAGATTTGCTGAGCGACATAGATTACCCACAGTACGAATATCCAGAACACGATGAGTATGATGATGTATTTGAGCCAATGGACAGGTTTGTCCGTGAATTTCTTCAAACAGATGATGATAAGAATAACCTCACAAAAGTCCTCACACCATTCAGTGATGAATGTTCATCTAGTGGTTCACGTTCTGACATCAGCGGATACTCTGAATCTAGTATAAATAGTGATGACTTTGAAGAGAATGAAAAGACAAAAGACAAACACACTGATGAGCCGGTTCATGGTTTTTCAGTATCAAAAACCTACAAGAACTCTGTCACTAGGGCCCATAGTCTTGTATTTATTATGGACGAAGACCACGCTGACGATATTGACCACGAAAAGTTCAGCATCAACAGCTTTGACTATTTCCAACACAATGGCTTTTCTGACGTATTTAGTTGTAGCAACAGAGACTTTGTAAACTCTAGAGACGATATTGGAATTCTTTTCTGTGACCAAGGTCATGTTATGTACAAAGTGAGAAAGAAACTAGAGGAGTTGGTCGCCAGAGGGATGGACGGAGAATACAGAAGGTTTCTGGAGACTCCAATGTCAGTGGAGTGTGGCTTTGATGATGACGATGAATGGTCTGATGATGTAGATGACGATTGTAACAATATCATTGATGTGTTTGCAAGAGGCGGCTAGATTTGGAAGGTAAGATCATTGATGCATAAGGACCTATTTATTTTCTTGATTACTCATATGCCTTTGTAATAAAAATGAATAATAAATTTAAAAAAAAAAAAAAAAAAAAAAAAAAAAACATAAATATATACACATTGACATTTTTTATACCGACACCGCGAAATTTTATCAATGCCAAAGACAGTTGAAATCCTAAACCATGGATCCACGTTACCGTTTCAGTTATTTTGCCACAAAAATATTTTTTTACTTTCATTTCTCTCCTAAATTGCTATGTGATTTGAATTGAATACCTTATCTACCTACTTTAATCAAATTTCGACTGAGAAACAAGTTAAAAAAATCTTACTATTGACTTGAAATAGCTTGTGTATATCCCTCATGATACTAAGGGTATAATAAAATGTTATTTACAGTTTTCATTATAAACATTTGTTATTGATTTATATCACATCCTTATGTAGGAGGAGTAAAGTTTATTTTCTCTATTTTCAGGTTTGACGGCAAATTCAGTTGGGCTCATATTTTTTGTTTTGTATACGATTTTTAATACGATTAAAATTATGTTTGTAACGTATAATTTCTAAAAAACAAAATAACAACCTTATCTCATTTTTTCTTTCCCTTCATTTCTTTTAGTAATATAAACATACTAGTGAATGATAAGGCACACACATACACATACAAACACACACATGAGAGAGAGATAGAGAGAGTTTTGTGATTTTGAAAATAGCTTATTTCGAAAGCTCGAATGCTTTATAACTTAAAATCTTTTATTCGAAATTGATGCAGTTTCTTCCGAGTTTTGCTTATATACAGTGGAATCACAGCAATCTCTCTCTCTCTCTCTCTCTCTCTCACACACACACTTTCACTCAAAATAATTATTTTCCAGTGCTTTTGTGGCAGAGACATGGCACTGCATCTCTTAAACCTTTATTCACATGTGTACAAAAGGCCGAAACAGAATGACCAGCAAATATATTGTATTTTTAGGACAGGTCTGTACAAAATGAATGACTATAGGTAGAGGTTTGTCCAATTCCTTAAGAAATAGTGCAGAAAGCAATAGTTTCAGAATACATTTTACGCCGATTGAAAAACAAGTTCTTACAACCCTGTCGGAGCCAGTACTTTGTGCCTGGATAGGCCGTGAACAATCCTGTCCCTTAATAGGGTTCGAACTCACAACCTTTGGATCCGCAGTTACGTACGTTCCTACAGGACCTTAAGCCTCTCTAAAGTATAGGGAAGAAATATGTCATTGTATGACCGCCTCCCCATGCTTTCTCCGTCTGATCAACCATATATTTCCGACGGCCATTGCAAAACCTCCCAGAAACGTTCCAGCAGAGCCGGCGTAGAATGTCATGTCGTAAGATCCTAGGTTGTCCTTTATTAAACCTTGAAACAGAAAGTTTGTTTAATTTTTCGTGTATATAATCACACATAGGAAGTAAACAGTGTTTTAAATGCAAGTATACTGTCTACATACATACATACATACATACATAGGTAACTTGGAGATTGTGTATTCGTTTCCCAGCCGCAACATACTAAAACCGCTAAAATGGTACTGGAATATGTCCCTTGTGCTTGGTGTTCTGCATATAACGGTAAATCCAGGACTTGACCCAGTGTCTTGGTAATGTGACCGGATGTGATATCATGCCACTTGTCTACAGCAGGATACCGCGGTGAGGCAGCACTATAGCTGTCTCATGTAAATAAAAGTCCCAAAGTGAAATGACTGAAATACTAAATCAAACCAAATTGTTATGGTTGCCAACATGCGTGCAGCACATCGATTGGCTGATATATTGTTAAATTACTTATCAGTGCCGTTTGCGTGATTTTAAGAGATATGTATATCTAAAGATATGTCTATTAATTATTAAATTAAATGCCGGACATTTATGAATTTTACAAAAACATAATACATGTATTTTTATACAGTTACATAGGTGGGTTAAATTAAATATTGATTTACCTCCAACAGTTGGGCCAGCTAAAGAACTTAGTCCTTGGAATGACAAAAGCAATCTGAATGAGCTAGCTAATTTTTCAATTCCAAGAATATCAACACAAACTACTGACTTCTGGGACTTATAAGTACCACTAAGAATACCAAACATGGCGCTCAAGACGACAAAACCCCAGAAAGTTTTGGCAAATGGCATCAGGAGTATAATAATGCAAACATAACGCAATTATACACAAGCAGTCTGAAAGGCTTTATTCTCTTCAAGTCTAAAAGACTTGACGTTCCAATACGAGAGATGGTGTCAAATACTCCCAGAACAGAAACAAGATAGGCGCATTCCAATTCGGGTATTCCACGTTCGTTTGCCAGCGCTGGTAGAAAAGTTATGGCCGTGTAAAAAGTAAGGGAATATAAAAATATTTGTAAACACAGGCATGTAAAAGCGAAGTTTTTGAATAGGGAAACTTCTATGAATTGACATGTCCTTTTTTTATTCAGTTTAGATGTCTCTGATTTAGATAGTGAACATTTTCTTCCGAGAGCAGGACATCGTTTAGAATGTTTTCTCGCATTTGCTGTTCCATTTGAGTAAGCATGGCCGTGTATCGTTAAGTCCTCGTTGTTTTTCTTCTGCAACCTAAAGTAATATAAAATTAGACACTTTAAAGGCAGGTAGTCTGGCAAACACCGCGCACCTGTTACATCACGCTAAACTACATTATCGACAACTGTAAGGGGAGGTAACTACTACGGCGGGGTTTGAGTCTGAATATAAGAGTTATCGTTCTTTTTTTTTTCTTTTTTTTTTTGCCTCGATAAAAAAATTTATTATCGCCGACCCATGGCGGCGATATTATACTTTCGAGCAAGAAAGCAACTTTTTACTCCCTCACCGCTTATGTAATAGAAAAACAGGTTCTTTCTCAGTCGGTCGCAGAAAGAGAAACAGATCAGATTATGCCGGGAACAAGCTCTGGGGAAAATGCAAATCGGAACGCCTCGGTGATAAATACTTAACCACTCTCGGACGTATCAAGTAAGCAGACATCGAGACTATTTTCGGTCACGTGATTTAGACATGGAGTCGAAATTTAAACACGCCACTTAAACATAAAAAAGAAAGTGTTTGCTTTGCAGTTCGACTGTAAAAAGGTTGTTTAAATGTGTCGGGAGTCGGATATTTTGTTTGTTACCCGAAATTGCGTTCGTAGCGTTCCAGAGAAACTCTTTTCTCGCGTATTCTTATTCCCGCAAACAAATTGCTTTGGATTTTAGCATATCCTTCCACCAGATACATCCGAGGGATGATGAAGAATGATGGAACTACCCGAGAAGTTCCGATTGGGGAAACAGCTTTGAACGCTGGGAAATCTGGACTGGTTTATAGGCTACCGGAAGTACATATTGCTAGGACTGGTAGTCGCATAACTGGACAGATTCGATTGGAGTAAGCCCTTTTGTTCCTTGCATTCCCTATTCCACTTCTCAGTTTTGCGCAGCTTATAATTCTCATCGACAAGGAGTAGCTTCAAGTACATTCCTCAAGAAAACTAAGCATAAATTCTGTTTGAAACAAAATTACAGCTAGGTGCATAAAAAGGGAAATATCAAACTTATGTCGCTTATATTCATGCTATAAGTGATGAACACCTGACCAATATATGTACAGCAGTAAATTTAGCTTCATATTTCACATGAATTGGGATTCATTTTTAATATTAGCTTTGATAACAACCTCTCCTTCATCTTCAGGTACTTCGACATATAAGTTCCCTTTATGTCACAGTGAAACTTTCTGTTCACTTGGCTAATGGCGATTTTTAGAACTTTTTAAAATGCTAAAACTTGTTGAACAATCTCATATTGGTAATAGTAATGAAGAACCAATCATATTTGTACTCATTACATCCTATACTTAAATCAGTTAATATAGTTTGTTAATCACTTATCATATCAGATTCAGTCATAGCTTCCTTTTGTGCCTAATGTCCTCGTGATTGTGTACATGTCTTAAGATTGTGGGTTCGAGCCCCGCGAGGCGGAGTAGGGGTGGGGGTGAAGAGGACAAACAAGGTACTGGTCTAACCCATCGTCCATAGCCATAACCGTTGCGAGGGATTAGTTGTAAGAACTTGTTTCCCAATTGACTTACGAAAAAAATTAAACTATGTGTTTAAGATGTACTGTACAAACATTTTTAAAAAATATTACTTTTGAACGCGTTGAAGCTTTCTTTGAAGCTCTAAAGGTCTGAAGAAAGCGCCACAGACAAAAAAGTTGCTGGTCAGTGCAGCCAAGATCAGAAACGTCCACTGAAAACCATAAGCGTTAAACAACATTTCTATAAGTGGTGGGAACACGAAAGTGCCCACACCAACCCCCGAGGTTGACAGACCAACGGCTAGACCACGCCTCTTGTTGAAGTAG
This sequence comes from Solen grandis, assembly GCA_021229015.1. Taxonomy (NCBI): domain Eukaryota; kingdom Metazoa; phylum Mollusca; class Bivalvia; order Adapedonta; family Solenidae; genus Solen; species Solen grandis. The sequence continues at coordinate 9,396,861 of CM037787.1, forward strand.
TATCCGACGATGATCAGGTTTGGTGCGTAGGTAAATGCCCTTCCAATTCCTGGAATGAATAAGCTCACTCTTAAAACGAGGCGTGTCACTACCATGCATGGTTATACAAAGGATTGTTTTGCTGAAAGAGGTGCATCGAGTTTTTGTTGTTGCTGTTGCTTTCTCCATATTTTTACGTGTTATGTTTAAAACGGACGATAATACTTGGTGCTGTTATAATGAAAAGACATTTATCATATCATATATAAAGTGAAGATCCATTATAGCGCAGTTTCGGGTCCATCCTAGTCGCAGCGTTATATTTGACCGTGGTGTAAGAAGGTTCAAGATTTGAGATCAACAGTAAGAACCGTGTTAGACTGATATTTGCATTATATAACGGAATAAAAGTAACGATCTGTATTGTTAGGAAATGTTTGAATAATCAAAACAATAAAAAAAAATATATATATATATATATATATATATATATATATATATATATTGATGAGCATGAAATATTCGAAAAAATATATATAATATTAAAAAAAAAAATATGAATAAATGCGTGTCTTCTTATATAAGATATATCTGGAGATACCATTTTAAAAGTACAGTACAATGTTTTTTCTTACTCAAGGTATCTCACCTATCATTATATATACAGTATTTGATATAATCGATAAGCGTTGTTCATTTCTTGGTGTTTTACGGAAAGAAATTCTAGTGAGTGGGATACTTTAAAACAACAAACCTCCCAGTATGCCGTAACTGAAGTACATGAAACCAAGAGATGTTGAGAAGCCGGACACCAGGATACCGGAAGTGGACAATACAGCGCCTAGCATAACGACCTGCCTCTCATTGAACCTATTGCACAAGGCGCCAGCTAACGGACCTGTGGTAATGGAAATATGCATTTTTACGTTTGTTTTTAATTGAAGTATATGTGAAGTATATATGATACAACCAATGTACAGTTAATGTCCAATTTTTGCTGCTGTGATACCTTAATAACGATAAGTCTAACCCTTGTACGGCTTTAAAACCGCTCTGTGAACACGAGTAGGGTTCCGCTGTAGTTTTACGTTCCATGAACAATTTTTCAGTCATTTTGAGACTCTGACTAAACTGTAGTCAAGTGTAGTGGCTGCATGTAATATCATACTGGCATTCCACACATAGTCACATTATTCTAACACCGGGACAACCAGTCCTGGAACTATCCATATATGTGAGCGCCAGTCAGGGAGCTACCAGTAAATATCCTAATGACTTTGGGACGTCGCGATCTGGGGATCGTACCAACGACCTCCCGTTCCCTGGGTGGAGATGGATTATACGTTCTACTTACCACAAAGAAGACGCAGTGTTGCGAAAATGGACACGACCCAGGTAGTGTCAGTGGCTGAACCTTTGAAATGTTTCAATAGCTGTAGATACAGAATTCCAACCGAGCGATCAAATCCGCCTTAAAAATATATTTGCAATCAGAGTCTTCTACCTGAAGGCTATATGACAAAAATATGTGTCGCAGCGGCGGTTAATCCAGCACAACATCAATAAAAAAAAATGAGAAAACATAACACATTTAAAATCATTTCCGTGAGTCTCATTGAATGAGTACTGACCTAAATAAAGAACAAAAATGATTATAAGATAAGACTTTCCAGTTGGCATCAAATTGCAAATGATATGTACAATGTTTCCTCTATATACTTCAAAACTTAACATACCGAGAAGAACATGGATCAAGAATGACCCTAGAACCACAAACCAGCCCCATCCACCGTCAGGGACCTTTTTTTCTTCATCGGATTCAACTGTGATATCTGTTCTATTGTTTGGTTCAGTTTCACGAACAGAATCTTCTTCAGCATTATCCCTAACCTCGTTGTCTCTCTCTCTTCTGCGTAGTTTGTTTGTGTCATGGTGAATGCTTAGTTGAATCTATTTGAAATTAAATTGCCATAAATTTAATATGATATTGATAGAGATTACCATACACTACGCTTCCCTTATAAACAGTCCAAGATTTACTTATTATTCTAAATTTAAGAAAGACTTCTGTTTGGAAAAATATCTTCAGGTAATTCATAATGATAAATTAAGAAAACAGCTAAGTTGTTTTAGATTAGGATCACATTTTCTTGAAATAGAGGCTGATAGATTTAATAATATTCCTCGAGAAAATAGAATATGCAAATTATGTAATATGAGGCAAGTAGAATCTGAATACCATTTTTGTTGTGTTGTCCCAAATATGATGATATTATATTTTGGTCATATAGCCTGGCCCAATATTAATAAATTTTGTGCTATTATGTCCAACACAAATGAACCAAACTTGCTGAATATGTCAAGATTTCTATCTCGTGCTTTTGATGTAAGAAAAAATTGTCTCTGATTTCCCAAGTCTTTTAAATCTTTTTATAAACATAGTGTTGTATGTTATGCAACAAAATACCCTGTCTATTTCACTGTTTCTGATCTGGTACATTGCTTTTGATATACTGTATATGTAATACTTTATGCTTATGTCTTTGCCATATTTCACTATCTTGTAAATGGCCAAAGACAGTCATGTCGATTTGCCAATAAAGATGTATGTATGTATGTATGCTATATAAAATATACCATGTTGTCGTTTTTTTTGTTGTTTGTGTGTTGTTTGTTTTGTTGTTGTTGTTTGGTGGGGGGAGTTATTGTTGTTGTTTGGTGGGGGTGTTGTTTTGTTGTTGTTGTTGTTGTTGTTTGGTGGGGGTGTTGTTGTTTTGTTGTTGTTGTTTGGTGGGGGGAGTTATTGTTGTTGTTTGGTGGGGATGTTGTTTTGTTGTTGTTGTTGTTGTTTGGTGGGGGTGTTGTTGTTTTGTTGTTGTTTGGTGGGGGGGTATTGTTGTTGTTTGGTGGGGGTGTTTTGTTGTTGTTGTTGTTGTTGTTTGGTGGGGTGTTGTTGTTTTGTTGTTGTTTGGTGGGGGTGTTGTTGTTTTGTTGTTGTTTGGTGGGGGCGGTTATTGTTGTTGTTTGATGGGGGTGTTGTTGTTATTATTGTATTTTTATTGTCAGAACTGTCGAACGTTTTAAAAGGGCAACTTCAAAGCATGTAACAAGATGAAAGCTGAAATGCCGGGTACAGTTATACATGTTACTTGAACGGAATTTTGTACACTTTCAATTCTACATATAATATGTCCTAAACATGCATGTTCATTTTAAACACTTCTGAAAAATATCAAACAAACATTCCTTAATTCATCAGGAACAATTCAATTTGCTGAACTAATGGAAAATCAATATTTTAATACTCTTTTTAATGACTTTGATATGACCAAGGTTCGAATCTACGGGGCAGAACCTCTGACCACTTGATCATTGGAAAACTCCATCCCACCAAATGCCTCCCTATTCTTTTTTGCTGCACATTAGAAATAATGAAAATTTGTTTTGAACACGTTATTTCAACCGAAGATTACTATTTTACAGCTTATTTGTGGCAAACGAAAGAAGAAACTATAAATGACTGAAAATTATCATCTTAAATTTTCATTTCACACACACACAAGTAATGATTGTGCCTTTCTAACTAGGAATATAATATAATGGGGATGGAAACATATTTTAGTTCATGCAGGTATCAGATAAGAAACACGCGGAGCATCAAGGAATAAAATGGTGATTAGAATACTCACAGAGAGAACTGCTGGTGTATCCTACACAGCTAATGGTTAGTTACTGCACTGTCCGCACCTATCCAACTTTGTGTGTTTCCTACACAGCTAATGGTTAGTTACTGCACTGTCCGCACCTATCCAAGTTTGTGTGTTTCCTACACAGCTAATGGTTAGTTACTGCACTGTCCGCACCTATCCAAGTTTGTGTGTTTCCTACACAGCTAATGGTTAGTTACTGCACTGTCCGCACCTATCCAAGTTTGTGTGTTTCTTACACAGTTTATGGTTACTTTATGGCACCTATCCAATTTTCCTCGTCTTTATCATATCTGCATGTAGAATTATTCTAAAGGGAAAACAACAACACCGTGGCATACAAGAGGATTTTATATTGGATGAATAGAAAATAAATATACTCTTCCTGGTAGTATACCATTGGCTACAAATAATGTTTGTCTTAAGAAGTTTTCGGCGTACCAGTAGGTCGTTAGTTCAATCCTCGGCTACGACATGCCAAAGTAGTTAATTAAACGGTATGAGAATATAATTCCCTAGATGTGCTTGGCACTCAACACATACGGGGGTGGCGGGGGTGATGTGACCGGATGTGATATCATGTATATGGCGAGATATCGCAGCATATAGGCATAGTCTCTAAATATTGTCAAAATGATGATAAACCAATTCAACAAATATTTGTGATTCTTACTATACATAAATTTTGTTAAATCCGAGATGGCCATGAATCAAAAAGAGCTGAACAAGACGTGACCCAATTAATGTGCCCTACGACTGCGCCCTGTCGTTATTCATCTATGCCGTAAATATTCTTCTGAGGTCTAGGCGTTAGATTTTAACTTTCGCTGAGGTTGATTTATATTCTAACAAAAACGCATATATCCATTAATATATGTGCAATTGCTTCACTGCCAAGGGAGGGACATACGAACATACGAGATAATGCGTCTCCTAAATACTCCCATTCCAATTAAGAAACATGTAGTGACTCTTCCAGCTAGCTTGCGGTAGGTAGGTGATTCTACCATAGTGCCTCTGTGAACTCGGGGCCCCTTTCCACCAGTAATTAAATGGACGTCGAGCTACATGAATGAAATGCTGCCGCAGTGACCGTTAACTCCAACACAACAAGAATGGATTGGAGTATAAGGATACGAAAAACCATCTCGTAAAAACAAGGAACATCCCCACAAGGAAACATTAAAGAGTTTTACAATTATGAAAGTGTTGTTCTTGTAAACTCCTTGTATTAATGTCAAAAAATATTTCGCTTTTAAAATTATGAATATTGAAATAGATGGCGATGTATTGTGTCTGGTAGAGGTATTTCAGTCACGTGGGGGGGACATTATCTACATGTAGTTACCAGATATGTAGTGCTACATCCTGTCACATTATCTCGACACCGGGTAAACCATACCTGGAACTACCTTTATCTATTGAGCGCAAATCGTGGAGTTCTTTTTCATGACGTTATCATCGTTGATTTACTATTACTCAACCAGTCACCACTAAGGGTTCAAGTCCCAGTCAAGCCTATTAGATTTTTCATATGAGGTTTCAAAGTAGCTCGCAGTGTGCAAGAACTTCTGATTGATACTATGCTTTTGGTGTATGCAAGTCAGACATTACTAAATCGCTGAAATAATGTCAAAGCGAAGGTTAGCTCCAAAACAGGACAAGAGTGTTCTTTGGAACACGTGAGTCACCTGTTTAAGCATGACGGAATAAGTGTGGCGGATAGACATACGTACAGAGACAGACGACGTAAAAGTGATCCATATGTGTCACCTCTGCTTGCATCAGGTGACACTAAACAAGAGGGCCAAGATGGCCCTTGGTCGCTCACCTGAGAAAGATGATTGCTTAAGAAATAAAGATACTTGAGTGTAAAAGTGAAATCTGGCTTTTTTTATGGTGAAATGGGCATAACTCCTAAATTTACAAGTCAATATCAGTTATAATTGAACCCGATTGTGAGATTATGGGCATAAACATTGTCTTAAAGTTTAAAAATGATTGTTAAAAAAATGAAGTTGGTAGAGAATAAACAAAGTGAAATCTTGCATTTTTTGTATTAAAAAGGGCATAACTCCTGACCTAAATGACCCATCTCAGCCACAATTGAACTCAATCGAGACATTATGGTCATTAACAATGTCATAAAGTTTGAAGATGATTGCTAAAAAGATGCTAGAGTGTAAACAACGTGAAATATGGCTTTTTTTATATTAAAAGGGGCATAACTCCTGACCTAATTGACGGATCTCAGCCATAATCAAACTCAATCGAAACCTTATGGTCATAAGCATTGCCATAAAGTTTGAAGATGATTGCTCAAAAGATGAAGATGCTAGAGTGTAAACAAAGTGATTTCTGGCATTTTTTGAATATTAAAAGGGGCATAACTTCTGAACTAATTGACGGATCTCAGCATTATTCGAACTCAATCGAGACATTATGGTCATAAACATTGTAATAAAGTTTGAAGATGATTGCTCAAAAGATGAAGATGCTAGAGTGTAAACAACGTGAAATCTGGCATTTTTTTTATATTAAAAGGGGCTTAACTCCTGACCTAATCAACTGATCTCAGTCATAATCAAACTCAATCGAGACATTATGGTCATAAGCATTGCCATAAAGTTTGAAGACGATTGCTCAAAAGATGAAGATGCTAGAGTGTAAACAAAGTGAAATGGCATTTTTTTATATTAAAAGGGCTAACTCCTGACCTAATTGATGAATCTCAGCATAATCGAACTCAATCGAGACCTTATGGTCATAAGCATTGCAATAAAGTTTGAAGAGGATTGCTCAAAAGATGAAGATGCTAAAGTGTAAACAACTTGAAATATGGCATTTTTTGAATATTAAAAGGGGCATAACTCCTGACCTAATGGTACGATATCAGCCATAATCGAACTTGGCCGGACTTATGGTATAACATTGAATAAAGTTTGAAGAAATTGCTCAAAATGAAGATGCTAAGTGAAACAATTGAAATTGGCTTTTTTGAATTTTAAAAGGGGCATAACTCCTGACCTAATGTTCCGATATCAGCCATAATCGAACTTGGCCGAGATTTTATGGTTATAAACATTGTTTTGAAGTTTGAAGATAATTGCTCATAAAATGAAGATGCTAGAGTGTAAACGAACAAATTGTGGACGACGGACGACGGACGGAAGGACGACGGACATTCATCGATCCTAAAAGCTCATCCTGAGCACACGTGCTCAGGTGAGCTAAAAAGATGTTAAAATTTTCATCGTTAAGATTTTTATAATGTCACACTTATATGGCTGTGGTCCGTTGATAATATACGTAATTGTGGATCAGAGGGTTGTGGGTTCGAACCTAACTGGAGACAAGGCTTTTTCTTGGTTTCACAGTTGAGAGGGATATACACTGTATATATGTTGTAAAAACTTGCTTCCCATTCCACGCGAAATCTTAAATTAAACTAAAAGTTTTGTTTATGATAGAAAAATCCGGCTGATATGCATCTATCATATATTGGTACTATAAATATCAACTCCTCATGCAAAATATGAGGTGCAAATACAGCTCTACAGATTAAGAATCCGTATCATGTAAGTAATAAATATGATTCCAAATATGGTAGTGTGACATATATATATATATATATGGTTTCTTGAGAATATTAAAAGGAAAATTATGTTGCAGTAGCATTTTTGCTACTTGATGCATAGGAAAATTTGACATCAATAATATACAAATTCAAAAAAAAAGGTACCACAACATAATATTCCATATAAATATTCACAAATAAAAAAATCAATTTGAACTAAGTACACTTAGGTTGAGCATTTTATTGTCATTTTTATATGTACAAAGAAATAAATTATATTCAGAAAACATGGGAACATGGAACAAAAGATTGAGCCATATTTCAAGAAGAAAAACACAGTAGATCATGGGTCTTCCCTTCAAATCATGAACAACTAACATAGCACTTGCATGGCAACTTACCATGTCATAATATAGTTGACAAAACAAAACAAAAAACATTTTTGTATATTGTAAAAAAAATACAATTTGATAGCAAAGAAAGTTTAAGACAGAGAATAGCTACAATTGCTTGAATTTCATTTAAATTGCACATATTAAAATGTATTCATAAGTTTTTATATAGTCAGAAATTACACTTAAATTATTGACAAAAAAATAAATAAGACAGAGAATAAAATTCATAAGATACATTTATACTGCATACAATGTGCTGGACAAGAACATAAAGACTTCTACAGTGTGTGGAGTTTGTTGTTTCTGTGAGATCATAAACAATATTTATTTCGATGAAAAATAAGAATGATGCATTAGAATTGTTTACTGGCTGTACTCTATTGCTACTAAAATGCATTAAGTAGTAAAGTGATACATTGATGTTAGATATGCATGTACATGGTCGTAATAAATTGCTTTTGAGCAGTTTCAAAAGTCCCTGACTAAAATGCATGCATATGAAATAAAATGCATGTTTACCTGAACAAATGTCTATAACCGGCACGTGAAAAACGTGCTTGAATACATATATCATCCATACTGAACTTTTTAGTGATTTTCTGAAGCACACTTAAAACAGTGAAAGTGTCTATGAAGTAGCAAATTTACTTTATCAGTAAAAAACAGGTAGAGATCTTATGACAATGATATGGGAGAAGCTAGACTGTCAGTTTATGACCTTACACATAAATGACCTTGAACAAGGTCATATTGAATGTCAGGGTGAAAAGTTTGAACATAAGTTTAAAATATACATCATGGAATAAACATAAGAATGGAAACATACATGTTTTTCTGTCTTTTAAAAAAACGGGATGGCGGAGATTATTTCAGATTTCATTGTTAGTTGGTATATTACATGAACACAGAAATTATTGCCGGATAATTGTCTGAGACTATAAAAGAAGTCAAATAAAATTTAATATGGCAAATATTTAAAACTGATGAATTTTGCAGACATTTCCATTAACCCTTTCCCTCATAGAGGAAACCATGAAAAGACCTATGCGAACAGCATAAAACCAGATCAGCCTGCGAGTAACTCGCAGGCTGATCTGGTTTTATGCTGTTCGCTGCTCCTCAGTGGTCTGGAAATGAGGACTTTATAATTAAATTTGGTAAGGTTTACTGTGGTTTTCTGCAGATCAGGCTTTATGTGGTACCTATTGAGTGCGTCAAAATGAGTCTATATGAGGGAAAGGGTTAAGAGTTGGAAATTACCAGTGCTTTATCTGTCAGGAGAAACAGATTAGATGGAAATTAAAAAAAAAAAAAACACTTCAAGTAAGAATGATAAAAATTTATCAGTATAGATGAGGTTGAAAGGATAAACTACCTTTAATATGAATGTAATTTGAATGTAATATGAATGTAATTTGAATGCATATTCATTTGAAAGTTTAATTCATTTAAAAACAATCTGTGTTTTTTGGGGTTTTTTTTTGACTAAATAACAACACTTTTCACATTTATTCAATTAAAAAAACTACATATTCATACAAAAAATATGAATATTAACTGAGTTTGTCAAAAATATATTACAAAATATACATAGGTATAAACAACTAGATTTTGAGTTCATTTGCATACAACAGATTCAAACACAGAAGACACAAGAAGCTTCCTGAGCTCAAGATCAGTCAGTTTTATCCAAAATCTTGTGTGCCTCATCCAGCGTTTTGTCTGTTGTTGCCGTGTCACCTGAGAGATTTCCTGAGGGATTCCATATCCCCTGCCGTCTTGTACTCTCTCTTATACCCTCGATCCACATTTCGGCAAGATGAAAGGTCAATACTTTGAAGCTTCGGAATATTTGTCAGAATTTTACTGGAATAGTATAAAAAAAAATTATTTGAGTCCTATAAACTGAAGCATCAAAATGTCAACAGTGGCTGAGTGGTTAGAGTATCCAAGTGACCTTGAGAGTGCAAGGTCACAAGTTCAATACCAGGCTATAACATACCAAATACATGACAAATGGTACAGTTAGCTTCCTGCATGGCAATCAGCATCAATACAGGGTTGTTTCAGAACTGGTTGGCTCAATGTCAGGGTGTTTTATTATGCCACTTGTCTTTGCATTGTAATAGCCCAAGAAGCATATTTCACTAAACTTTGTAAAATTAAAATCTTTATAAGTTTCAATTCAGACATCAAATACCATTAAATTATTTCTATGAATTTTTCTTCACAAAAATGTGCTGAAGATATCTGTTGCAGTGAAATGGGTAATATTTCTTTATGTTTAATTGTGCAATAATACAGAGTACAATGTTTTCATAACTAAGATTAAATTTGTCTATACCATGTTTAGTAAACAGGCCCTAGGTTTATCAAGGGGCAAGGTTTGGAAAGATTTGCTTCAAACCTCAATGAAATATGCTAAATGAGAGAAAAGTCCCATGAAGAAATGTTAACCAGTCAAACATGGGCCTTAACTCTATCACTGAATAGGGAAAAAATCCGACTTATTTTGGCCAGATGAGGTTTTCTTCTCATGATTTTTTAAACAAAATTGCTTTAGGTTTAAGAGCTGGTTTTGTCACTCATATTTTTTCATGCAAGGTAGACTTCCAAAGAGCTTGCAGTAGGTCTATAGTTCTCCCATGTATTCTTGTTTTTTTTTCTCTACCTGTGATCAGCTGGACTTCGCTGTAAGACTGAAAAACTGTTGCGGCAATTGTAAAACCCCAAAACAACAAGAATTATCACTAAAGGTGATAAATATCTGCGTACTGCTTTGACACAGAGAATGGCTATACGGTAATTCTTACAAAATCCTTGGTACAATTATCATCACTTGTCTGCTGATTAGTGTTATCATAATAAATCAGTATTCCAATTATGAAGGCATTGTCAACAACAGTTACTTAACTTCATATAACATGAATGTAGGACTGGACCTAAAAGGACGTGACAGGCCAAGTATGATTTTCATATAACCCTACTTCCATGAAGTGTGTGTAGGTGGGGGGGTGTGTATAATAACAACAATATTGTTTGATGAATTTAACAAAAATCATCAAATAATTCTCCTTTAAAAAAAAAAAGAAACTGCCTGAATACAATAATTTGGAGAAACCATGAACTTACGTGACAATATCCATGTTGACATGGGTACCAGCCAGACTGATGTTCTGCAGAACAGAAGCTGGTTCCCCTGCACACAGACTGACCATGGCCAGCTCCAGGATGCTGCTGCGGAAATTGTTCCAGGACAGGTCAAGGTCCGTCAAACTGTGCCGCCACTGTGACAAAATAATGATGATAATATATATCATCTGGGAGTTGATCTACTGACCCAAAAAACAATCTGATTGACTGTGATAATAACTCAATTCAACCAGCCCAACTCCTAAAAGTCTCAATTTAAAGGTTTGCTTGTTGGGTGAATCTCACCAACAGTATGTCAGTCATCTGGAGACTGTGTCTACTTGAAACAGATATAGTGCAGCATCTCACAGTAGACATGTGGCATGATACCACACCTGTCACATCATCTTGACACCGGGCCAACTAGTCCTGCAACTACCCTTATATGATGAGCGCCAAACTAGGGAGCTTTATCAGTTTCTGAAAACTTCTACAAAGAAGACCATGCTCCATCCCCTAAGGTTTCAGATATTAAGAAGTCATATTTATATTCCCTGACCTGCCTGATGAGAGTCTCCTGTTTTCTCATACATATTTTAGCTCAGTTTCTGAACATTCTGCATGGCAAAGAAAAAATCAATGTTTCATATACTACTTAAAATTCAGTAAACTGATATTCCTCAAAGTCATAAATTGGAACATGAATATTCATAAGATAAAGAGCTAACTGTATTTCTATGCCCAATGGAATATTGATAACTAGTTAATCACTAAATGTGATTAATACCCCTGCCTGCCACCTTGTCTTCATGTAATGTGGGCGTGATTCTATTAGACTGCTACTTCTGTGATGATAATAAGAACAAGAGGGTTATAATGACCTTAACCCTTTCCCTCATATAGACTCATTTTAACCCTTTCCCTCATATAGACTCATTTTAACCCTTTCCCTCATATAGACTCATTTTAACCCTTTCCCTCATATTGACTCATTTTGACACACTAAATAGGTACCACATAAAGCCTGATCTGCAGAAAACCTTAAACCTTTCCAGACCACTGAGGAGCAGCGAACAGCATAAAACCTGATCAGCCTGCGAATTACTCGCAGGCTGATCTGGTTTTATACTGTTCGCATAGGTCTTTTCATGGTTTCCTCTATGAGGGAAAGGGTTAAAACACTTACCAGAGTATTATCACTTAATTAGACAATTCAGTTTAACCTTGATTAAAATTCCAGATAAAAAAATGCAATCTCATAATTTCTATAAAGACTGTAGGACATATTTTTCAGGGGATGAAAAGACAGTACAGGGCCAAAGGCTGTTATGTCAATTATTGAGTGAATTACTTCAATACTAGCAATTCCATCATTCATAAGTGATATCTATATTCTTCAATGTGTGAAATTATGTATCAAGGTTAATGAGGGTCCTTCTACCGATATAATATTGATTGTGGAGCAGACCCCGTTATACTTCAATGTTTGACTGATTTTTTGTTTAATTAGCGTCCGGCTGCCTGCCCGGCTTTGTGCATGGACCCTGGAGTGTGACCCCTCACTCCTATATATACTTTAATGTAACAGAGAAGTCTGCATGTATATATATCCTAAATATTTGTATCTTTTGACTTGGTTTAAAGTTAACAAACACACATCAACAAAAGAAAATCTAAAACAACACTGCTGGTTTCGTTATTATTTAAAATGTATTTAGATAATTTTGTACCATATATTGATTAAATCAAACACTTTTAAACAATTTTCATGAAATATTTATTACAAATATTCAAAAATGGGGAGTTAAACAAATTCTTTTTTTCCTTTTAAAATAAAAATTGATTTCTCCCTTGGGAAACAAAAAGAAAACTTAAACTAATGGTTTGGAGACACATTTTCAAGTGACCAACTTCATTTTAGCAAATATTGTAGAGACAAATTAGGTGACCAGTTGTGCCAAATGAAATTAAATTCTGACCATTGGTTTCAGAGATGATTTTTGAAATTTTCTATATAGAGTATACAAGGAAATTGGCCAACCCCGTGGCACCTTGAGCATGTTGTGCTCTGGTGAGCTGAAAAGATAAATTAGTAGCTTAGACCACTCATTGAAAAAGGTCGTCAGAAAAAAAATCAACACAAAATCTAGAAAGCTTGAAAAAAGGAAGTGATGCAGAATTCAGTTACCTTGTTAATGATGCGGTTGAGATCCGGGAAGGTGGCGGCAGCACTGCGACTGAGGTAGAGTTGTTCCAGGTCAGTGGCTTCAATATCCACCAGGCTGGCCACCACCTGCATGTTCCGACATCCGCGTAGGTCCAGTAACCGTAACCGGACTGCGCTTTTCACAAGCCTATATCAATACATCAAGCACAATTGTTATACCTTGCTCACTTCTACTTCACTGTTGTTGCACCCAGATGGCTTTTCTCTTTTTTTTTTTCTTTTTTTTTTTTAAACTAGAGCACCGCATTGCCAACAATAAATATTTTTGTTAATCTTTTAAAAAAGTTGACCTGAAAATCACAGCTAAAATTGTACTCTTTTGCATGCAAAGTTGAAGTACCATACTCTTTAAATTTGACCTTGAAGGATGACCCTGACCTATGTATAATATAGCATATATACAACACAAAGATGTTAAATTTGTAGACAAAAAATGTCAATGGCTTATCAATTGAGTTTTTGATAATCATCACAAAACCTTAAAATTTGAAGACATCTTTTTTTTAAATGTTCTGACATTATTTTTTTTTTTCTGTCCAGTGATCATGACCAAAATCACAACTGCACAGGTTCATATGATGATAAATCAGAATATAAAGTTTAAAAAATTCATTGAAAAATGACAGAGAAATATATATTTTAAATCTTGTCCAAAGTTATGGCAAAATAAGGTCAAAGGTCAAGGTCAAGGTGGATAAATGAAATATTGAAGTATATCTGAACCCAATCAAAATAAAATTTATATCAAATAGTTAAGAAATTATGGCCATTAAAAGTTTTTGTTAAACATTTCAAAATAGGTCAAAGTTCATAGGTCAAGATTAAAAGTCCAAAAGTGTAACATTGATGGAAAGGTCTTGCCACAAGGAATTCACATGTGAAATATCAGTGCCCTGTTGGTAATGGTTCTGAAAAGACAGGCATTTTTCAAGTTTTTGAAAGTTACAGCAAAAATAGATTCAAAGATATGGAATATTTGCATATCTCTGGATAGGCCTTGTCAAGATGAATTAGGATACCAAAAATAAAAGTTGTATGTCAAATAGTAAAGAAGTTATGGCCAATGTTAACATTCCGGATGATGACAATGCAGACACAGAAGTTACTATATTTTTTTCTTAAAACAAGAGGGCCATGATGGCCCTTAATCGCTCACCTGAGAAATATTGCTTTCAATGGTTTATAATATGAACATACTTAAAGTGGGACCAATTTTGACACAGGGTCATGATTAAAACAAACTTTGGTAATGATCCACTAGACAATGCTGCATGCACAATGCCATATGGTTTCTACAAGGTTTTCCCTTTAAGCTTACTGATCTAGCTTTGAAATTAATGGAGCGTGTTCTAGACACCTTCATTCACAGGATGGTGAACATCGACTCTATGCAGTTTGGCTTTGTGCCTGGCCAGGGCACCACAGATGCTATCTTCATCTTGAGACAGCTGCAAGAGAAACACTTTGCTGCTAACAAGCCACTGTATCTTGCCTTTGTGGATCCTACTTTTTCAACCAATCATAATAATTTGTACAATTTTGTTAGAGGACATCATAAGGATGATTCCTGTGAAATTTTGTCAAAATCCCTTCAGCGGATTAGGAGGAGATGTTGTTTAATGGAAAAAATTGACGCAAGACTCACGCACGCACGGACAGATTGACAGACGACAGACGCCGGACAAAAGGCAATCATAAAAGCTCACCATGAGCACGTTGTGCTCAGGTGAGCTAATTATCTAAGCTCTAGGTCTTATGGATTCATAAAAGAAGATTTTTAAGATTTTCCTATATAACTCTATGTAAAACAAGTAACCCCTTGTGCGGGGTCATTTATCACCATAGGGCTATGATTTGAACAATCTTGGTAATGAACCATTAGATGAATCTACATACCAAATATCTTAGCTCTAGGCCTTATGGTTTCATAGGAGAAGATTTTTAAATTTTTTCCTATATAAGTCTATGTAAAACAAGTGACCCCCGGGGCAGGGCCAATTCTAACCCTAGGGTCATAATTTTAACAACTTTTGTAGAGATTCACTAGACAATGCTACACGCAAAATATCTTAGCTCTAGGCCTTATGGTTTCATAGAAGAAGATTTTTAAAGTTTTTCACTATATAAACCTATGAAAAATAAAATGACCCCTGGGGTGGGGCTAATTTTGACCCCAGGGTCATGATCTGAACAACTTTTGTAGAAGACAATTCTACATACCAATTATTAAAGCTCTATGCCTTACAGTTTTGCAGGAGAAGATTTTCTAAGATTGCATTTTAAAAATCTATTTTTAGCTCCTGTGACCTACTTATTCACACAATCAAAATAATTTGAACAACTTTGAAAGAGGTCATGATAAGGATGATTCCTGTGAAGTTTGGTCAAAATCCATCCAGTGGTTTAGGAGGAGAAGTTGTTTAAAGGAAAAGTTGATGCAAGACGCACGCCCGGACCACGGACGTCAGACAAAAGGCGATCACACAAGCTCACCATGAGCATGTTGTGCTCAGCTGAGCTAAAAACAGACAAGCTAAAAATAGAGACAAATCTGTGTATAGTAGCCATTTAAAATAAATAAATCTCCTTAGTCACATGACCATTTTCCATAAAAATTTGTTATAACTTTTTACCTCATAAAAGTCATATGGACACATTTTGATGCTGTGGTGAACAGAACCGACCCAGATCAGACAGCTCTATCCAGGAGTTAGCAGTCTAATCAGGGTTTATTCTGTTAACTTATAATCTACATGTATATGGTCTAGATGGCTTCAGCAGTATAATAATTAGTAATTTGGAGACAAGGTACTCTGTATCATCACACCATAAACATGTGGCATGAAACCATGCCAAGTCACATTATCCTGACACTTGGCCAACCAGTTCTGGATCTACCATACATTCATGTTGACCTCAAAGCCAAGAGTATCATTTGTTCACAACTTTGCTGCATCAACTTATGGAATTGGACCCACAATCTCTCACTCCCGAAGCATGTACTCTCTCACCCCTTGGGACAATCTAACCTTTATTTTGTAAAGTCTTACCTGATCACGACATCCTCAGAGAATGTGAAGGCTGTGTCATCACTGGTGACCGCAACGCTGAGTTCCTCCAGGTCCGGGAAGCCCACAGATTCCTCCTGCAATACAGATACTCGCCCCATGATTGTTATACCATTTATCCACCTTGTTTCTCCGTATCTTATTCTAGAAAGCATGATTGTGGGATTCATTCATTTTATCAACTATCAGCATTAATTAAAAACATTGCATAAACAAGAGGGCCATGATGGCCCTGGATCGCTCACCTGAGTATACGGTTACCCAAAGAACATCAGTCTGTATTAAAACATTTTGAAATCTGGCCAGTAGTTTTAAAGGAGATGATCCCTGTAAAGTTTTCCCTATATACATAAAAGGCAAATAAGCCCCGCCCCTGGCGGCCATGTTTTTTAATTGGATCGGAATAATTTTAGCAACTTTGGTAGAGGTTGACCCAAGGAACATCTGTACCAAATTATTTTAAAATCTGGCCAGTAGTTTTGAAGAAGATGATTTTTAAAGTTTTCCTTTTTTTTTCTTTTTGTTGCCATGGCAACCAGAGTTCTACATGGATCAAGTTTATTTTAGCAACATTTGTGAAGGTTGACCAAAGGAACCCTGCAAGTTTAATAAATTTGTCCAGCGGTTTCAGAGGAGATGTCGTTTAAAGAAAATTGTTGACGACGGACGACGACGGACGAAGGGCGATCCTAAAAGCTCACTTGAGCACAAAGTGCTCAGGTGAGCTAAAAATGCATGAAACCCAATCCTACAAGCACCTCACTCCCCGATAAAGTTCTCAAACAAGAGGGCCATGATGGCCCTGAATCGCTCACCTGAGTACCATTGCTTCAACTGATGTCAAGGTTTTTAAACAGACAAGGATTCTGATATAACTTAATCTAAAACATTTTACCCCTGACAATACTACACACCAAATACCTAAGCAATGGGCCATATGGTTTCAGAGAAGACTTGGGCGCAGGGTCATTTATCACCGTAGGGCCAAGACTTTGAAAATCTTTGTAATGAACCATTAGATGCTACAACATACCAAAAATCTTAGCTCTAGGCCTTATTGATTCATAGAAGAAGATTTTTTAAGATTTTCCTATTTAACTCTATGTAAAACAAGTGACCCCTGGTGTGGGGTCATTTATCACCATTGGGCTATGATTTGTACAATCTTGGTAGTGGCCCATAAGATGATGCTACATACCAAATATCTAAGCTCTAGGCCTTATGGATTCATAGAAGAAGATTTTTTAAGATTTTCCTATATAACTCTATGTAAAACAAGTGACCCCTGGTGCGGGGTCATTTATCACCATAGGGCTATGATTTGTACAATCTTGGTAGTGGCCCATAAGATGATGCTTCATACCAAATATCTAAGCTCTAGACCTTATGCATTCATGGAAGAAGATTTTTTAAGATTTTCCTATATAACTCTATGTAAAACAAGTGACCCCTGGTGCGGGGTCATTTATCACCATAGGGCTATGATTTGTACAATCTTGGTAGTGGCCCATAAGATGATGCTACATACCAAATATCTAAGCTCTAGGCCTTATGGATTCATAGAGGAAGATTTTTTAAGATTTTTCTATATAACTCTATGTAAAACAAGTGACCCCTGGTTCGGGGTCATTTATCACCATAGGGCTATGATTTGTACAATCTTGGTAGTGGCCCATAAGATGATGCTACATACCAAAAATCAAAAGGTTAGGCCTTGTGGTTTCGGAGAAGAAGATTTTTTCAAGTTTTTCCTATATTAGCCTATGTGAAATCAAGTGACCCCTGGGGCGGGGCCAATTTTGACCCCAGGGTCATAATTTGTACAATCCTGGTAGAGAGTCATAAGATCATGCTACATACCAAAAATCAAAAGGCTAGGCCTTGTGGTTTCAGAGAAGAAGATTTTTTAAATTTTCATTTTTAAAATCTATTTTTAGCTCCTGTGACCTAATTATGCAATGGACCAGAACCATTTATACAACTTTAGTAGAGCTTCATCCAAGGAACATTCCTGCAAAATATTTTTCAAATTGGCCAAGCCGTTTAGGAGGAGATGTTGTTTGAAGCAATTGTTGACGCCGGACGCACGGACGCACGGACGGACGCACGCACGCACGCACGGACGACGGACGCCGGACAAAAGGCGATCAGAAAAGCTCACCTTGAGCACGTTGTGCTCATGTGAGCTAAAAACTGAAGCTACTTTTGATTGAAAGATTAGGTGGGCCACTGCAACATCTTTACACTCATTTCTACTCAATATCTTTTACTAACATACCTAAGAGGCTACAACAACATGTTGGTTTCACTCCTCTCTGATTTTCAGAAACATGTTTATACAAAACTTACAAAAAAAATGCTGATTTTCATGCAGTATTTCAAATGTCTGAAACATTATCTTTACAAAATAAGATAAACAGAATAATACACTCATGTGCTTAGATATAGTTTATAAGACTTGACTTGGAAAAGTATCAAAGAATCTTTTTTAATTCTCCAAACCTTGACTGATAAACTTTATATCAAAGCACAATAGCCTATTATCATTTATGTAACCTGAAGGAAAGATAAACCTCACTGAGAGAATAACATATGAATATTTTTGTAAATACACAACATGGTCAGTGTCTCTTACCTGTACTCGCTGGGTCACCGTTGGAGCTCGGAACGCTGTATTAGCTAGACCAAGTGTACGCATCTTGGGGCATGATCTCTGGAATTTCTCGATATCAAGACTGATAAACCCTGAGGTGTTGGTACAGTTGGAAATGTCTAGGTGCTCTAGGTTTGGACATTTTTCCTGAAGTAAAAAATGTTTACATAAGTCTTCAAACAGTCATATAAAGGGTTCGAACTCAAATTCCACAAACCAAACTTAGCACTGGTAGTGGATTTTGTCATTCTTGTTTCTCTAATAAATATAAGAAATATGGTACTAAAAAATAATATTTTTTTAATAATTGTTGTAAGTTATTTAGGTAATAATTGAAGTCAATTTAGTTACATATTTGAATACTTTGTTAAACAAGGAATGCAGAAAATTTATTAATTCTTACTAAGCACAAAGTTTTGTTGGTAGATATGTGGCCAGACATGTTAAATATTGAGGCAAAATGTACAAAATCTATGGAACCCCTAAAGTGCCATTGCATTATTTTGTTTTTCTTGTGTGATACATTGTTTGTTTTATTTTAAATGATGAAATGTTAATTTGTATTTATTTAGGGTATTTTGAAATTAAAAACTATTATTTCAATAAAAATGAAAAAAAATTCAAAACTGAATTATTTAGTGATAATAATTTGTAAGACATATAAATTGCAATAGAAAAGAAATGTGATACACAAATTCTTTGGGAACTTTTTCTCCTGAGAGAATTCATTAAATACTTCAACAAACAACATACCTGACATTCATGAAGGAATGAGAAAATCTACTTTACCAGAATTAATCAAATCAATTGAATTTAGATGTATAAATTGTTGCAACTTCATGTGAGACAAGGTATTGAAATGACAGCTCCAGCTGAGAGCATTTCTCAGCTCAAACAAGTTACAATGTTGCTGTTATGGAGTACACCATTCCTACGACAATATTTCATCCAGTTGATTACAGGTGGAAGAAGAAAGGAGCAACTGGGTAGAACTAACAACCTACCAAAAGACAGCTTCTTCACAAGAAAAAATCTGACTGACAAGGAAGAGGTTCAAACCTACAGCGTTAAGAAGTTAATTGACTGTGTAATCTTCCTATCTGATGAGAAACCAACAGTTAAAACCTGATCATCCTGGAAGTTACTCGCATGCAGTTTTGGTTTAACACAAGTTTGCTACATAGGTCATTTCCATACTAGGATGTTAAACAAACATACCATACATGAACACACTGACAACTAGATTTCATTCGTTGATACGAATGATAGGACTTTCTGCTAACATTGAAAAATATAAAGATTAATTCCGTTAGAAAGAATATATATTAAATTCCCTACCTTTTACTTTTTTTTTTTCGTATGGACTTCTCATGCATGAACTTTTTGAAATAAGCCATATTCCAAAAATAAACAAGTAACTGGTGTTGCAAGCAACACTTGAGTCCCCTACCGGTGAGGTGCATAATTTTTCCATTACCACAGCAACCAGAATTTTGGTCCAAGAAAAACAAGACTTTGGTTAAAGCAAATGTAAGGGAATATGTAAGTTATGTCCATTTAAGCAAGACTTACATGTAGAGTTGTTGTCTCTGCTGTGCCCACTATACAATTCATGCAAGCAAGACAGATGCAAGAAATAGAATTAATAATAGTTAGCTTGCCTGATCCAAAATGTTTTTCTTTAGTCTTTAGTCTTGTTGATGAGAAATGAGAACTTTCACTCTGCATCACCACCCTGACTATATACATGCCTTATAAAATTTATTATAAAGTTATCGCGGTCGCGTGATCCCATTTTTTGCCATATTTTCACTATTTCCGTTACCATAGCAACCACAATTTTAGTCAAAGAACAAAATTAAAATGATGTGCATAATCTACATATGTCATATACCAAGTTTCATCAAGTTAGCTTGCTTAGTTATAAAGTTATCATGGGATCCCATTTTTGCCATATTTTCACTATTTCCATTAACATAGCAACAACAATTTTAGTTGAAGAACAAAAATAAAACAACGTGCATAATCGACACATTGCCATCTAGTTCCAAGTAAGTTTCATCAAGTTAGCTTGCATAATTATAAAGTTATCGCGGGATCCCATTTTTTTGCCATATTTTCACTATTTCCGTTACCATAGCAACCACAATTTTAGTCGAATTAAAAAAAATAAAACAATGTGCATAATCTACACATTGCCATCTAGTCATAAACCAAGTTTCATCAAGTTAGCTTGCTTAGTTATAAAGTTATCGCGGGATCCTATTTTTGCCATATTTTCACTATTTCCGTTACCATAGCAACCACAATTTTAGTCGAATAAAAAAAATAAAACAATGTGCATAATCTACATATTGCTATCTAGTCATAAACCAAGTTTCATCAAGTTAGCTTGCTTAGTTATTAAGTTATCGCGGGATCCAGATTTGAGCGGACAGACAGACGGACGGACAGACGGAGGGCAAACCTATAGTCCTCTCCGGTGTGAACACCGGTAGGGGACTAATAAATCTTTATTTTGATAAAGCTTTCTTATAACTTGACCAATTTTACTATTCTAGGTACCAAAATAAATGGCCTGAAATTCCATTGTAGCATATTTGGGTCTAGTTTTATAGGTATTCAAAATATAAAACAATTAAACTTAAACCTCTTAATTCTGCATATCTTTTTTTTTTTTTTCATTTACAGTCGCGGGAATGAAATAGTAAATGCTACCATGCAATAGAATCGTCGACGCGTGTAGCCTCGTGAGTAAAATTCAAATAACACTTGTACATACGATCGAGACGACTGTATTACACAAAGTTACTAAATTTTGCGCTTTTAGCTAATGCCTAGGCACAGGGACTTGCTCCCATACACACACACACCACACACATCACACACACACACTGTACATACACTATCAACAAGGGTGGACATCTTTTCAGGGGTCGACTCGCTTCAACTCCGTTTTTTCAAATCATTCAAATAAAGCTATGAAGTTAACATACGGAATCACTCAAATATATATTTCTCTATCGAAATATACAAAATCGTCGTGAAAATAATCCTCCTTTGTATGTTTATTTGTTTGAAATATATGCGAATCCGAGAAAAGGACAACAACCTGGACCAGCAGCGCAGTACATTTCGGGAAACACAATGCTGCAACTGATATTCATAAGTAACGTAAATAAAATGATTTGACAAAACATTAAATCATTGTCAACACTTGTTTAATTTGTTTGTTTGTTTGTTCGGTTTAACGTCCCACCGACAGTATTTCAGTCATTTGGAGACGATGTCTACTTAATGCAGTTATAGTGCTGCCACACTGCAGTATCACGTCGTAGACATGTGGCATGATATCACACCCAGTCACATTATCCTGATACCGGGCCAACCAGTCCTGCAACTACCCTTATATGCTAAGTGTCAAGCAAGGGAGCTATAACAGTACCATTTTTTACGACTTTGGTATCGAACCCACGACCTCCCGCTCATGAGGCGGACGCTCTAAACACTCGGCCACCGGGAACGGTACACCTGTTTAGCTAGTAATATCAATATGATATAAGTAAAAAGTTTTTTTTTTCAATTTATATGACTAATACATATCTGTAAACTTACATTTTCCGAAAATGCTTCAATTAAGGTGAAAGCGAAAGTAGGATATTTTATGAAAATTCTTACAAATGGCTTTATATTCGTATTTTTTATGTAACTTCCTTATTTCTTGATCAATTTCAAAACTCTAGGTGCCAAAATAATCGTCTTAAAATTCTCTACATCTTACTTGCTTAATGTAAAACTTATTTCTAATGAGATATAAAAAAGGAAAAAAATTTATGTTTAAATTTTTTTTTTTTCCTTTTTCAATTTCAAAACTTTAGGTACCAAAATAATCGTCTTAAAATTCTCTACATTTCACACGCTTTATCTATAGGAATATTTTTAATACTTTTTGAGATACAAGCTCTTAAACCTCTTGAAAAATGAAAAAATCACCAAAGCTATATGCACGAATTTTGTTTTTTCCCCATTACTCCATGAATCTTAGGTCAATCATTAAACTTTAAGCATCAAAAGAACGGCCAAACATTGCTCTACAAATAATATTCATCATCATATTTTCAAAAATCAAAGAATTTCGAGATATAAACTGTTAAACACACTGAGGGTTACCGAATTTTGTTTTTTCCGCCATAACTCAACCGATTCAACCCCGATCATCAAAAACTAAATATAATCTGAAAGGTCTTTTTAAGCACTACAAATTATACGCATAGTGTCTCGATAGAATATTTACCGTTTTTGAGATATTTAAGGCCGAAGAAAAACCCGATAATTGATATATGACCTTGACCTTTGGGATTTTCCGGAAACGGAAGTGACATGGCTCTATAGATTTTTATACTGCATCTTCAGACAAAATTTCAAGTAAATCATGCAAAAAATAAAGCCTACAGGGCTTAAAAACCGTTAAGTTTTAATACGAAAGTTTTAAGAGCATTATGACGTCATGTGACGTCATATCGCGTTATCTTTTCAGAATGTATAGAAGATCTGGAAACTAATATTCAGCCTAAATCTCAGCTTTCTAGCTTTTCTGGAAGCGATTTATACGCATTTGAAATTTGACGTCATAGGTTCGAATCTTGGATTCGCCATAAACATTTGCCTTTTCGAATTTGGAAAAACGGACACCGGGATGCACAACTAGAGCCTAACGTACACATTCTGTGAAATTTTGATGAAAATCGATCCAGAAATAATGGCTGTAGACCGCGTACAAACTTTTTCACCTGACGTCAAATCTGACGTTATATGACGTCATATGAATATACAATTCATTGCATCCGAAAGCTCATGGTTTGAAATATATGCCATAAAATTTTCATTGTTCTGAGTCAATGGCAACACCTCGAAATTAACACAAATATAAGAGGAAGAAAAAAAGAATAAGAAGAAGAAGAAGAAGCAGAAGAATAATAAAAAAACAGTACAAACCCAATAATAACTAGATGTCATTCGTTTAAACGAATGATAGGACTTTCTGCAACATCTGCTTTATATAGTATATATAGAAGATGACATAATAGATAATCTGTCCAAATTGCAACTTTCTATCTCCTCTATTTCTATATAAAATAGCACAAATAGAACACATTCTGTGAATTTTATTAAAAGTCCGCCTATATCTTGCACATGTAGTTTACATACAAAATTTATACTATGTCATATGACATGAAAGAAAAATGAAACAGTGTTCAAATGTAAGTTTCTAACTTTCATCACACATAGAATTTCATCACTCCAGCTCAGTTGTAACCTTGTTTAATTTTAGCCTCGTAGGAAGAAGTATTGAATATTTGTATAGTGCTATATCCTTTCGACACCTGTAACGTAGTTAAACGTATTTAGCGATTTTGGCGTGTTTGGGCTTCCGTAGTTTTGCCATAAATTCCTGGAATTTCGAACTATGGTGATATTTTGAAAGGTAACATCCAGCCTACAAACTGATGCAATATGAATATCGTTAGCATAACAATGCAGTTTTTAGATGGTCTAAAATGTGGGGCTGCGTGTGAATTTTTCAAGGCTTGCAAACTGCTCGCTAGCTACATAGTGTTGCAAATACGGATTTTTGTCTTGTGCCGCTGTACATGTATTAACTTCAATGCTTATTTTGGAAACAGTCAACATTCGACAAAAAAAAAACAAAAAAAAAAATCAAGATATAGCCCATCAATTGCAATTTGATATATATATTTTTTTTTTTTTTTTTTTTTTTTTTTTTAAGTCGTTGCGCAAGTATTTAAGCTTGGTGACCCCTGCGCGTGACCTTTTCCATATTTTTATGATGCATGATTATGAAATATCTTATTTTCCATGTAACTTTCTTATATGAAGTCCAATTTCAATAAACTTGGTACCGTTAGAAAGCTCTTAAAACATGCTACATTTATACGCATAATGTATAAACTTATCTTCAGTCGTTTCTGAGATATTGACTGTTAAACCTCAAGAAAACAGCATATTATCAGCAAAATTAGCTTCATTTCATTTAGTTTTTTTGCTTATAACTTTGTATTGCGTAAACCAATTTTATAAACTAAATATCTTTGGAAACTTCAATTATTCAGCTATAATTCTTATTCATACATATATTTACAAAAATCTATATTTAATTGAGATATGTCTACATATATGCAGTAGGGGTGAAATCAAAAATTTCCTCACGTCATTAAATTTTCATTGCCCTTTGGCAATTTCAACATATAGAAATACTCTTGTTAATATTATAAATACATTATCATATAATGACGTTCACGTGACGTCATATGACGTTTCTTTTCACAAAATGTTTAAGACTCTTAGAGACCTATATATTGACCAAATATCACTTTTCTATCTCAAATAGGACCGATTTTTATAAGCATTTTAAAAATTTAAACGACCTTGGTTCGAATCTTGAATTCGCTATAGAACCATGGACTTTTCGAATTTTGAAAAACGGACACCGAGATGCACAACTAGAACTTAATATACACATTCTGTGAAAAATTTGATGAAAATCGGTTCATAAACAAATGGCTCTGGACGGTACAAACTTTTGTTGCATATTTCAAGTGTGACGTCATATGACGTCATAGGCATATGAAAATCATAAAATCAAACTTTCAGCGATTGAAGCATGTGTCATTAAATTTTCATTGCCCTTCGACAATTTCAACATATAGAAATACTCTTGTTAATATTAGAAATACATTATCATATAATGACGTCACGTGACGTCATATGACATTTTATTTGCACAAAATGTTTAAAACTTCTAGAGACCTATATACTGACTAAATATCAACTTTCTATCTGAAAAAAGGACAGATTTTATAAGCATTTAAAAAATTACGACCTTGGTTCGAAATCTTGAATTCGCTATAGAACCATGGACTTTTCGAATTTGAAAAACGGACACCGGGATGCACAACTAGAACTTAATATACACAATCTGTGAAAATTTGATGAAAATCGGTTCACAAACAATGGCTGTAGACCGCGTACAAACTTTTGTAGCATATTTCAAATGTGACGTCATATGACGTCATAGGCATATGAAAATCATAGAAATAAAAATTTCAGCGTTTGAAGCATGTGTCTTTAAATTTTCATTGCCCTTCGACAATTTCAACATATAGAATATTCTTGTTAATAATAGAAATACATTATCATATAATGACGTCACGTGACGCTATATGACATTTATTTGCACAAAATGTTTAAAAACTTCTAGAGACCTTATACTGACTAAATATCAACTTTCTATCTTAAATATGACGATTTTATAAGCATTTGAAAATTTACGACCTTGGTTCGAATCTTGGATTCGCCATAGAACCATGGACTTTTCGAATTTTGAAAAACGGACACCTGGATGCACAACTACAGCCTAACATACACATTCTGTGAAATTTTGATGAAAGTCGGTCCAGAAATAATGGCTGTAGGACCGCGTACAAACTTTTTTCAGGTGACGTCAAGTCTGACGTTATATGACGTCATATGAATATGAAAATTCAATGCATCCGAAAGCTCATGGTTTGAAATACATGCCATAAAATTCTTGATTGTTCAGGGCCAATGGCAAACACATCGAAATTAACACAAATATAAGAGGAAGAAAAAAAAGAATAATAATAGATGTCATTCGTTTTAAACGAATGATAGGACTTTTGCAAATCTGCTTTATATAGATATATAAAGTGAATAATAGAAAATTGTCCAAATTGCCTTTTATTCCTCTATTTCTATTAAAATGCACAAATAGAAACATTCTGTGAATTTTAATAAAAAGCCGCCCATATCTTGCCATGTGTTTACATACAAATTTTACTAAGTCCATAGACATGAAAGAAAAATGAAACAGGTTCAAATGTAAGTTTCTAACTTTCA
>CM037787.1:9423636-9473636 GCA_021229015.1 Solen grandis
ACGATACGATGCGATGCGTTTATAATTTGAACCATACGAATACGATCCACGATCTGCGATTTACGTTATGCGATATACGATACACGGTAAGCACGGTTTACATGACTTTTGTTAAAATTTTTTAACCTGTTCCTGTACGATAGAAATGGACATACTAAATTGCGGCCCCCTGAAAAAGCGACGGACTCTGCGATCTCCATCGAGACCACTGTAAACGGCACATGTAATGAGAGAAAGTTAAGTTTTTTTTTAATGAAGATTATTTATAAATATATTTTTATGATTACATGTAATAATAACAATCACAATAAAAAAAATGATAACAGTACTTTACTGATATCTAGTACTCTGCTACTTGTGTTAATTAACACAATATCTTTTCTCAAAAAATTATGAATATAATTGGTCCATGCCCTTTTATATACGATCTCGACCGCTCAATGAGCGCTTGTGAACCGACACATAGAAGTATAGCACGTACTAGAGAACTTCTGGTTAACTGTCAAATAGCCGAAAAAATGTAATGATGCATGAGCAACTGTATGCAACCTGCACCTTATATACAGAGAGAAAGAGATACCCCCGTATTGCTGCTTCTTTAAACAATTATTTAATTTTAAAAAAATGAAGACCGGAAGGCCATCTTGTTTGAAGAGAAGTACATGTAATTAGTGAAGAGGTCGCCGATTCTGTCGCAGCTTATACATGATGATACATGTAGCAGAAAATCTAATTTGCAAACAACTTCTAAATTGGTCCCATGCTTTCAACCATAAGCACATATTATTTGTTCCTATAAAAGAACTGTTGCTATATTTTACTCGCTGTTTTAACTATAAAAAATATTTTATTTGTTTTATCAATCATAAGAATACTCTAAGACTTACTCGTATGTGATTTCTATATTTTTTTTAAAAGTCCATTAGTCTTTAATTTGTAAAGAACCCCACCCCTCGAAAGAGAGAGAGATTTTTTTATTATTAATATCATCATCAACAAGATTCGCTATGGAAATATACTGATATATAGAATGTCTTCCTCTTCGGAATATAATATTTCTATGATGACAATTTAATTTTAGAATAATAATGTAATAATGATATACATTAAAAGGAATAAACAATGTGAATCAAATTAATTAATGGAAGAAACTTGTAGTGATGTTGTTGTTGTCTAGTAGATTCCTCCGTTGTCTTCGGGACACTCCTTGGTAGGATGAAGAATTTTGAGTTTTCTGTATTAAGGGTCACACTTCATTATGTACAATCGCAATATTGTGAATATATACTCTATAACGCGTAGGCGGCAGAGCTTTTAGTCAGACGGTATTAATTTAGTCGGTACAGTTTATATTCGTAAGTGCTCAATGTGTTGTATATACACATACTTATTCTAATTTTAAAGAGGAACAGTTTTGACTAAGCTACCCAGTGACACTACGTACATAACACCCTGGTTCTTTCTGTGATAATGTTCTCACAATAGGCCTGCGACCATCTTTCATGTTTTCTGTCACGTTAATTAGTACGGTTATAACATTCATGTTGTGTAAAGGTTGATTGTCCCTCCCTCGCCTTGGGTGGGATTGGGGGTGGCGGTATATCGGTATCGGCATTACATAAAGGTGACATATCCGGTCAAAATTAACACATGCTGTGCCCGCTGATAAGAAGGTATGACACGCGTCTGGTGAAATACAATTACGTTGGTTAAATATACACATTCATGCATAAATGTACATACATGAGAAAAAAAATCAGATATATTTTAAGCGAACTATACATGTAATAATATGGAATTTATAGATTTTTTTCCCATTTAACTTTCATCATGTAGTGAATTTGTGTTTTCACGGACATGGAGAGATCGGTAATTTGACTAAAACCTTATGCCTCTATTCTCAAAGGCAGTATGTTAATCTTTTATTGTAGGGGTCCTGTTTTTGTTTCTGTTTTTTTTTTCTTTCTTTTTTTTTTTGCTGAAAAAGCTGGGTTACATACATTCCTATACGTTTATTTGGTGTGTTTGATCAAAATTTTCATGAATAGCAAGTCTGAAAATTAACAATTTAAATCTGACCTAATTATGCATAATCAAACTCCGATTTCGTCCAAGATGTTGCTTCCTTTGAATAACATATTTTCCGGGACCTTTTTCCTCTGCAGTGTCCGCTCGCGTGCTCTTATTTAAAACATTGAAAGAGATGATCGTAACTTACGCATATACCTACATTATAGTTCTAATGTGTATTTTTTTTTATTTCCTACTTTATTTACCCCCCCCCCTCCCCCCCCCCCCTTTCTCTCTCTCTCACTCTTTTCTCTCTCTCTCACTCTCTCTCCTCATATGCAAACGTCATAATTCGCACAGAACATATTTCGTTTTCTTCTCTCCCTCTCTTTCAGTTTGAATAAGCAATATAATATCAGGAGGTCTTGGATTCGAAACCCAACCGGGGTACATTTCTCCGGTGATAGCGTCAAGACACGATAAATATGGATTTGGATGGTATTATATGACATGATAACTATGGATTTGGATGATGTTTTTTGACCAGATAACTATGGATTTGGAAGGTATTATATGACATGATAACTATGGATTTGGATGGTATATACTAAGACTTAAACTGAATTTTTTTATCAATTAATTTTTCACAAGCAGGCATCCACAATATTGTGTTACTTAAATCCTAATTTCCCGATGCTATCTTTTCATTTAACCGAGCAAAATCTGCTCTATTATAATATTTAAATCTTCAAATTGAGCATATTACCAATAAATGTACATTCTGAGTTAGGGATTAAACCCCAGAAAAATTGACCTTATATAAGCAACGCTACAATGACACCTACCCAGATTACTGTGAAACAGTCCAACCAGACACGCCAGTAGGCAAAAGAAAACACAGCTAGAATGCATTGACACTTGGCCATCAGACCATGAAACTTCAAGTAACACAAACACGAGGGCCGCGACAATATTTGGTAATGAATATTAACTACAATGAATAAGATGCATACATAAATAAACACCATAAGACGCACCCACTTGACAGTATTAAATCATCCCCCCTTTATACAATCAGGAGGTCGCTGCATTCAGATATCAAGGCCAAAATACTGATATGTACGATAAAACACAAGTAGTCTAGAAACATGTAATAAAGTAAAAATCATTAAGACAATAAATTTATGCCAATTTTGACGTAAAGAATGACATACAAGTCGTAGGAGTATACAAATGACATAAAACATAATTATCTTTCATACTCTCTTTCTCTCTACACACACTCTCATATACACATATACTTGTATATACTAATATCCACACAAATATACATACACATACATATAATAATAGCAATTCAATAAGCTATCCCCTGGAGACTACATATTATAAGGGGTCAACTTTATTTTATCAATAATGGTAGAGGTCTATAAGATGACCACTCATGCAAAATGAGTTCAAAGACATACTCGCTTATTACAGTTTATTCACTATATAATAAAAGAAGAAAAATTAAAGCTAGCCATGATACTTTTCTTAAACTTTGCTTGATTATTGAGAATTACACCAGAAACAAAATTATGGGGGAAAATGTGTTTTTTTGTTGTTGTTTTTTGGCTCTTGTCTATCACTTTCCAGGGGAGATATCTTATAATCAAGCCTATCGATACCTTATTTTATTTACATTATTGTCTGTTGTTTCATTTCCAGTCTTTATGTAAAGTTTAAACAAGTCTATCCACTAGAAGTTTCATTATGTTTCAATAAAGTAAACATACTGCGTTTTTCTTGAAAATGAATATTTCAATATATTCGCGTAGCATAAATTCGGTCGCATGGAATTTCTAAAGCTTTTACACAGTAACAGGGAAAAAAGTATCAAACATCAAATGAGTTGTTGCTAGCCCATAATATTGAGTTATCAACCCTTGAAAATGAAATAGATTAGCAAACACCTTACATTCTGGGGTAGATGAATGGGGATCCCCATTTTCTATTAAATTTGTTTCTAGCGTGAGTCTCTATAATCTTTCAACGTTTATGAATATTCTCGCCGCTATTTTTAATTTTCCTTCTCTGTCTATGTAGTTAAAAGCTGTTACTGTAGTTTACGCCTTTCAATTGTTAAAACATATCCAAAGGGTACAACACACAGTTTATAACGGTGTGTATGTGGTACTGGATAGACTAGCAGTATTCACATCAGTTTACTAAGACAACTAAAGTATTGTTTTAACATTTTTACTTCGGCTATTTGTTGCATTTATAACTACTTTCCAGCTAACAATAGTTGCCATAATTACAGAGCAATTCTGACAATAATTATTGTCACCAAGTTCGATGAAAATTGGTACAGAAAGAAAGTAATTGTTGACGGATTGATGTATGCTTGGTATTTACAGATTCTCATAGCTCACCATGATCACTTTTGAAAAGCTTGCAATCGTTAGAAAGGTCATGTAGTTTTCTAAAGATAATGTCCATAAACTTTTTTTACAAAAAGTAATATTTTCGGGACGTATAAAAAACAATTAAATGCTCCAGGTTAACGACATTTTCTTTGTAATTTTAACTTATTACTGAATTATTCTTAGGTTAATTTCAAAATCTTAATATTATTCAAAAGGTTCATTGATGCCATATTATATTTGTAGAATTATGTTCTGTTTTGAAAGAAAAACACGCTTATAGGTCTTTGTCTTTGTATTTTTAGGAAACGAAAGTTAAAGAGCACAATAAGATGATATTTGATATTCACGAAGTAGTTGAAACATAAGAATAGGGATATGTAGTTCATTTTTGCTTAAGTAATATGATGAATATATATAAAATGATTGCAGACAAACTATATACAAAAATAAAGAAAAAACATCATTTTTTTCAAATAAGGAAAAATCAAGGGTGAAGGAGTAGATAAAAAGAAGAAGAAAAAGTAGTCGAAGAAGTTTGTGAAATGGGGAATAGCAGCAGCGGAAGTAAACGGAATAATATTTTGATGATAAAATGACATGACGAGACTATGATGATAAATACAGCGATAACTTTAAGAAAATATATCTTTCATTGATTTTCTTTAAATGCTTAAGATAGAAATATATAGGAATGAAAGACTGCAATGAACCCGGGACTAACTCACAAAAATGTCAATTAACAAGATATTCAGACTTATATCACGTCTATAAAGTTTAGAAATTATGTACATTGCTGCATTCATGACCAGTCACATGCGTATGAATATTTGACCAGCATAATTTCCTTTCTGTATATTAGACAGCCGGTTGGAAAGATAGAGACGAAATCGTTTGGAAACGAAACGAAGAGTATGGATTTAATACCTTAAAACCGACAAAATATATCTTACCTTGACATGCGCCGCGAGAAAAACATACGAACAAATCATGAACTGTATTATGCTAGGAAATTTTTCATACACATATAATCACTTCATTTAACTAGATTTAAAGATACCTGAATTAAAGGAGTCTATGTAAAGTGCTGATGATTACATGACAAGTCATGCGTACGAATTCCCGCTTCGGTTAGACGCTTGTGCAGGCAGGGAGGAAGTAATGTTAAAAGTAAAGGGGTAATAAAGCTTGTCACATGATACCGTGAGATAATGTCGGGGAGACGTTATAACCGAACAAATATGTAAATACAAGTTCATAGCACCCATTTTAGAATCATAACATCGTAACACGCCAATAGCGGCCCGGTTCAAGATAGAGTTTTATTATGCAACGAATACATCTACAATGGTATCCGGTTAAAAGAAATGGACTCGTTTCAACCCAAATAATTTAAGAATTTTACACTTTAAAGAAGGGCAAGACAAGTAACATAATGTATGGTTATTATTATAATTATTATGCAACTTTAGGTCTGACCCTACCCCTTTTTGTTATTATTTTATTATAATGCATCAGTTGCCATTTTAGTTGTATATGTACTACATGCTTCGTAAGTAAGTAAGTATTTTACTCGCTTTATGAACATTTCTTTAATGGCTTTCGAGATAAAGCTAAACAGTTCTCGAGAAAACAACTAACTGATTAAAAACACTGCATGACATAAGAACAACAATTAGATTGGGGCACAACTCTAGCTCACAAATTTATTAATAAAAAATAATATTTTTCGACGTATAGATATTTATGTGCAAAAGTGGTGACGATGAGATCGATGCTGGAAGAAACCTGAGTATTCCAAGAATGGCCATTTAAAGAACTAAAATTTAAACCTATGTTATTTTAAACAATAAGTTTTTTAAGAGAAGATTTAAGAAGATTCAATGTCAAAGACAAAAACACACACTTTCATTTGCATATGCCTCATTTGCCTCGATCTCTGTGATTTTCGCGAAAAGGAAGTGACAATGTACAATAAGAATCTAGTCGGCATTTTTAGTGAAAAATTCATGCAAATCGGCCAAAAGCCAGTTTTGACTTTAATTTGTGTTAAAATCAACAACCTTTGAAAATGAATCGGAAATGCTATGCGACCCTACAATATTTCCTTGATAGTAACCCATTCATGTCTTGTCCTTTGATGCAGTAACCTTTTGTTTAATTCTTGTTGTGATGGGTTAAGGTTTGTAAAACACCAAACGTGATGTTGAGGAAATGGCCCGAAACAGGCTCACAACACCCACATTTAGACAATCTAACCACATAATGGTGTATATGTACATTTAAAGCCTAGTTTGCCCATTCTTTGGCAGTCGGCAAAGAACGAAAGGATAGTACTGATTTTGAAATTTAACACAAACGCAATCGATATCGGAAAATTAACCATTCAATTTGTTGATTTTCCGCTCTATATATGTTTAACCTTCATTTGTACCACCGGAATTTCACATGCTATTTTGTTCTGAAGCACAATTTTATGATCCATATGAGGTTGTTCCCCCATGTAAGATAAAGCATTCTTGTAAATCTAATCTTTATAGGTCATTATTATTCTTAAATTAATATCCGTGACGTCATATCTAAATTACTCATTAATAAAACCTTAGAGTATATACAACTGCTGAAAGTAAGCTTTTAATATTAAAAATGTGATTTAGATTATCTTGAAAATCAAACAAACAACAATATACATTACAAACCGACAGTCCGTGATTTTCTTTCTTCTTATTTTTTTTTGCTATGCCTTTCTTTCGTTTAGTTTTATTGTCTAAATATTTAAAAGAA
The DNA here is from genome assembly GCA_021229015.1 of Solen grandis. Classification (NCBI taxonomy): domain Eukaryota; kingdom Metazoa; phylum Mollusca; class Bivalvia; order Adapedonta; family Solenidae; genus Solen; species Solen grandis. The sequence continues at coordinate 9,430,839 of CM037787.1, forward strand.
ATAGGACAAAACAAACTTCGAAAAGGACATTTTTAAAAATGATACATGATAATTGAATGGCAGAATTCGATTTTCTGCAAAAAGTAATTCGTACAAAGTTTGATATTTACATGACAATGATCTGAATAATCAATAATGTGATAGATAATTTATATTTGTTTAATTCATACATCGTATTTGTAAGTTAAAACTAACACACATTATAATAAGACTTCCTGACCAGGACGCATACGTTGAAATCCGCCATCCTATTTAAATTCTGTTTACAATGCTTTTAATGACAAGCAAGTCTACTCATGTTATGCATTTTACAAATTTAAGGCTGATAAATTACTCGTGAACTTTTGAACTGTAACAGGTTACATAATATGCTTGTTTAAATTTAGTTTTTGTCTGTCTGTTTACTTGTTTTTGCCTCATTAGTTAACTTGGTCAACATCCATATCTACTTCTCAAATACCATTTGTTTGACCTTTTCTTTCTGATGTTTACCAGATATATTTCTTCCTGTTTGTGCAAATAAAAAACACCGATAAGAAAGTTTGCCAGAATAAATTATCTTTCTTGTCAGTTTACTTGTCCTCAATTATTGTTTGGTCACTTAAATGGGATGTTCACAATATAAACAAAACTGAAGAAAATATAAATCCACATAGAGAGAACATTTCACAGCATACAGAGTGAAGATAAAAATTTCATCGTTACATCAGAAAAATCAGTGCAGTATGCCACTATGTATATAATGAAAGAGTAAGAACATATGGTTATAAGATGTATAACAATACAGATGTCATTGATAATTAATAAGTTGTTAGGTTTGAAAATAAGGCATTTAAACATTAATGTTCTTTCAAGGATATTCGTAAAGAATTATGTGTATAGATTTTGTTATCGTCGGTCTTATTAAAAACATGTCTGGATATTTTAGTCTCCTACGGTCTTAGTCATATAGGCCAAATTACATAAAACGCTGCCCGTATTAGATAACATTTGTTTGATATAAATCACTTAATCTTCCTTTTTGTGCAACCATACGAGTTCATGATAATCTAAGGTTTTTTTTTTTTTCTTCTTTTTTTTGGTAAAATTGGTTCACTGTTTTTTAATGTCTTCCATTTCTTGTGTTTGGCTCATACGCATAACTTGAATAATTAGTATGAACTGTGTCAATCTTTTTAAGAGGCATATAGGTTTGAAATTAAACACAGAATAAGCCACAAAATGATAATGCATCGTCGGAACAAACGATTTTTTTTATTTTTTTTTTTATTAGCAAAACTTCGTGCCTAAGAATTATTAATTATGATTTTCATTGGATCCGTGGCGAAGACAGCAGGGATCATTTCGACAAATGAAAGGACCCATTACATATAATTATTCAGATTTGAAAGTCAGACTTTGTAATTTCAATTAAGTAATTTCAGAGTACTTCTCGTTGTTTCATTGAACAGCAAAAAGCTAATTAAAATTCATTGAAATTTTGCCAGTTGAAAATCCCATGTTATATACGGTAGCGATAATGGAATAAATAACGTTGATTTCTAATATGTCACGTCACCGATGAAAATTAAATATATTTTTACATTGATTAGACACACCATAACTATATACTACATAATGACCCATATATTACTTAAATTCCACTGCAATTAATATGATATATAACTATATATTCAGTAATTTACATTAAAAAATTATGTTAAATGTGCATTACTTTTAACCAAATTCAATTTATATTTTAGCAAATCAGACAACATCGATGGTCTGTTTAACTGATTTGGTTGTCTTACATCCTACAAGGATATTTTATTTTATGCTAAACACAGACATGTTTACTTCGATACAGTCCTAAGTAAAAATATAGTCATACAGCCATCAATAGTTTAATACATTAAGCATATTCCTTATGGAATTAGATATTAAAATTCTGACTATGACCATTTTCCCCTAATCATCTCAATTATTTTTGAATAAGTCCACTTTCAGCAGTCGTGTTAGTATGAAGGTTCATGGACTCGTATGCATGTTCGCTGATGATTTCTTCCTGTGTTGTAGAATGTCAACCACTCATATCTTCATATTCTGAAACGTAATATAAATAAGCAAGATAGAAGATTTTTGGACAGCCGTGGTGTCCGGCGTTAACTAGCGTCCGAATGTTTATATAATACATGCAAATAGCATACAGTCGTTGTGTAATTTAGCTTTCAGTCTGTCTGTGAAATTGGATTTATTGGATGTGTCGTTTGTTTGGCCAGGAAAGATTCAACAACGTATAGTATCGAATTTAATAGAACTTACTCCATATTATTTTATTACTTCAACTGTCCATTAATCCTAATTTGCAATATATTAATAAAAGCAATGTAAAGATGTTGTCAACATACTGAGAGTTGTATTTGAACCATACCTTTTCCGGTCTATTTTGTATTGTTATTACAAATGTATCTTTGGCTGCAAATTTGAACAACAAAATATTTCATTTACCTGTCTTTGAATCAGCTAGTGTAGCATTATCCCCCTTCAAAATATTGATTTCTGTCTGAATATGCTTCATTCTAAATATAATTCTTTAGGCGTGTGTTCCCTTATGTCCTTTGTATCCCTGTTTTCTCTATCGTCTGTAAAATGTTTTAATTCAATTAATGCAGATTACCTTTTCAGATTTGAGTGACAATATTTTTATGTTTAAATATTTGTATATATTTTTAGAAATGAAATTTCTAAGCGCATACCTATTTATTTTGATATGAATACAGTCAACATCGTCCATGGGACCATCTGTATTAAACGATGTTTTTTATTAAACGACCATTATAAATCCCGTCCGAACATTTTACTATATCAATTTATCCCATTAAGCGACTTTTTTTATTATGCGACCAGCGACCACATAAACCATGTCCCAGCACGTAAGATTATGCACAAAATTAACTTTTTTGAGCGACCGTGTTTGATTCCGTTGCTAATTATCGTTTACGCTGGAGCATGTGTATATTCTTCTTTAACACATCCGAACAAACAAACAATTATCCCAATCATAAGTGCTCACCTGAAACCAATTTGTTTTGACCACGCATGACTGCACCATGTGCAACTAAATTCTAAATATAGTTCCTGGTTCCCGTTTCAAAAGTTACTAATCATAAAAAAGGTGAAATCATCCCTCCAAATGCCGAATGCTTCGGATTTTGGTAAAATAATATTTGAGAATAAGGTAAATTAATACTTTCAGATGCAGTGCGTACCATTAATAATTCGTACCTATAAGTATGTATATTACGTCTTATGATACGCGACCAGGGCGCACGGTTGAAATAAATTTACCGGGGGTTTCTGGATATTATGTTAGACAGAGACATAAAGAAAGCTCATTGCTAAATAATATTTTTCTTGAAATTGTCCGAATCCATCCATGAATTTGATGTCAAATGTTGTGTTTTTCCACCGAACACCAAATGCAAATCTCAGCCAATGATCCAATGTATTATTCCAACATAACAGCTAAAAAATCGAAAGATATGACAAAAAATTAACATGTTGATGTTTATTGGTATAAAACAACAAAACATTGTGTAGTTTACGTCGTATTCATGTTGTAATATAATATAGCGTTATGATACAATTTAGCTTACAGTTGGTATATATATGACTTGTTTGCCTGGATTTCCAAAAATATCTATAAAGAGACCATTTCATTAAGCGACGACTTTTTGGCAGTCCTTGAGCGGTCTCTTAATACAATGTCGACTGTATTAGAATAGGAACGACAATATATATATTTAAGTTCGACAAGGAAAACGTATACCTATATTGCCGTTGTTATGCTTTATGTATGACATGTTCTTCTTCCAAATTTGACAATACCTGAAATAAGATGAAAATATACACATCTTAAATACTAGTACATAAGTTATCATAAGCTTTACACATTGTATTCATCTGTCTATATAATTATGATAATTTTATAATTTGCTGAATATTGAATACAAACACTGCTTATTATGTAAAAAATAAAATATGAAAGTATTACAAAGGTATTGCATTCTGTATTTTGATATTTACATATGGCTTCTTTTAGCTGAAACTCAATTTAAGTCAACTGTCAAGATGCATTAAATGGTTCAACATATGACTAGTCGAAGAAATAGTAAAACATTATGTTTGTTTCAAAATAGAAAATAAAGAGAAATAAATATAGTCAAACATAAAAGCATATGAAATAAATGATGTAGCTGAAGTTTGAAATTACAAACTTTTTACGCCAAAGAAAATATATCAACAGAGCCATTCCAGGAACAGTCAGAAAAGATCCAAATGAAGCCCCAAGTATTGCTTCTGGTTGTACCGGTTCTGATGTCCTCTGACATGTGCCATCAATTTTATTACATAGCCTACCTTCACAGTTTACGGCGCAATCACTTTCACAGTGTTCGCCAAACATTCCAACTTTGCATTATAAACAAAAATACATTTGATGAGCAAGCATCACATTTATTAACATAAAAATAGCATCTGTCTCCGGAATATCCACTCTTACAGCCCGTATTACAAAGTCCTCTATTGTCATACCTTGTGTCATTACAGTTTGACGTACAAGACATATTACAGTAAGGACCATACTTGGATCCTTCGCAGGATAAACACTTTCCAACTTTTTCACATACCTTTAATCTACAGAATGGTGGACAAAGAAGGGAACAATCAGGTCCATGTCTACCAATAACACAGTCTTCACACTTAGGGCCATAGAAATTTGTCTGGCAATCGTCGCAGACACCTAAATCACGGTGACAAGTATACCCAGCACAGTGTTTAGGACAATCCTTTGTACAATCTTTATCATACTTTTTTGCCGTGCATTCTTCACAAGTTGGTCCCGAGAAGTTGTCTACACATCCGTGGCTACAATGTCGATTTTCTTGTCGACATTCTGAATCTTTACAGAACAATGGGCAGACCAGATCACAGTTTTGCCCATGTTTACCTTTTTACAATCTGTACAATTTCCAGAATACCGCTCGCAAACGTCGTTCAGGCAATTTATGGGACATGTTTCATTGCCGTACCGCCCTCTTTTACAACTCCGTACATGTACTTCCAGTGACATAAGATATTGTACACGACGTGCAATTAACTTCTGAGTTTCACATTTAACTGGGCAGAGTTTACATTCACTATGGTCTTGTGAAGCCTCTTTCATGTAGAACCCTTTTCTACAGGCGTGACACTGGGTCTAGGACTGGCATGTCACACATCCTTCAGGGCAAACATAGTTACACTAAAAGTCTCCAGTGTACTATAGTATCCTGGTTTACATTCGGAACAAAATCCATATTCCCAGTATTCTACATTAGTTAATCCAAAATCTCTACATGTTCTACATCGTTCTGAGCACAGGTTCCGACATTTGTTGCCAAAAAATCCCTCTATACAAATACCACTGCAGCTAATGCAGTTCTTTGTAAGGCAGCAGTTACATTCTACCGTTCCACATTCAGGAGGCCGTATACTGTGATCGTTTGGTACTGGATCTAGACACACTGTGAAGTAAGATGTCTTAGATAGTTTATGCTAAGAAGAATAAGTATCAGTATGCATACCGTTACTTCTCGCATAACCAACAAACTATTTCCAGAAACATGCATATAAACATACATACATGTACATGTTTTCGTGACAATTTTCATATCAGATTGTGTCAGGGAATGCCACTTGATATCTTGATATAAGGATAATGTGAGTGTACGTGGTATAATGCCTATATCTTAAATACACCCCAGGGTGAAAGAGTTTTTCATACTCTCCATAAAAGCAAAGTACTGCTTCAACCAAGGAACTAAGTACAAAAATTATAAATTAAAATATTAATCTCTTTGAGACAAAGTAGCGTAAAATTATAGATATTTGATCTTAATTATGTCAAGTGTGTAAATGTGGTGCCTCGATTAAGTAATAGCATGTATGACTGCTGGTTGTGGGCAATGATATTTCATGAACCAAAAGTTGTTAGATCTTTCCTGACGGCACAAAGAGGGTGAATAATGTTTTACCTGTCGGTGTCACCAGAAGGCCGATAATTGCAAAATATTCAGTAATTCCCATATTTCAGAAGGAATCTGAAATGAATATAGTTATACAATATCCAATATATATTTTTCATCTTTACTAATTGTAAGACGTTGACTCGGTATGAACAGACAAAAATGTGCTGTTTATGCGTTACATTACCAAACTGCCATGTAATATTTTCGTTAAAGAGATAAGTAACATAGAGTACTGGACATATGTTTGTTATTATCTGGGATCAATTCGCTGATACACGAAAAGACACTAAATATAGAACAAAACGAAAAAGTTGTTATCACGTTGGATCACCAAACTCTCTGTGAGTATTCAAAAAGGATACTAAACAAAAACAAACAAAAAATTGTAATCAGATGTTATTATGTCGGATCAATTTGCAGATACATGAAATGACACTAAACTTAAAATGGAAAAAAATGTTGTCATCACGCTGAATAACCAAACTCTTGTACAGTTTTCATAAATACGACATTTAACAAACAAAAAAAAAAAAAGATTGTATTAACAAACGTTATCATGTCGGACCATATCGCCGTTACATGTAAAGACATAAAACTTGGAATGTTTTTTTTTTAAATGTTGTAATCACGTTGGAAACATAGTCCCCCTGCCTGTGCAGTTTTCACAAAAATGAACAATAAATAAGAACAGACAAAAAACTGTGTTAATATTACTGCTGAAACAACAATTTCCATGAAAGAGACACGAACGGAAAAAAAGCTAATTAAATGGTTGTTAATAGTAGTATAGGGTGGCACTATGGTACCGGCGGTACCATAATTTTTTGAACTTATGGTACCGTGGTACCATAAAAAAAAATTTTATTTTTGGTACTTATGGTACCGAATCTATAGTACCGAATGGTACTCTATATGAAAACAGAATTTATAGTACCGAATGGTACTATATATGAAAACAGATGTAATAATATGTCTTAAAGGAGGACCACATCTTAAAGGGGGGATTGACAATTGTAAAAATGTCCTTTCGAGACATTTGGGTTGGCCCTGAAAAGGGCCGTTTTGTTTCTTATTAATTGTGGTCCATACCACACGTTGTACAGTCCCATCACATATTGTGGTCTATACCACACGTTTGACAGTCCCATCCCAGGACATATCTCTTCATCCATCCTGCAAGGAGATGCAAATGACAACGGGTTAGATCCTTGTCACCTATGAAGTTCAGGCTGTCTCCCGATCCCTGTAGTAGGGTAGATGGTACATCTTCAAAGGTAACTGACAGGTAATTAGGGAGATCTCCCCTTTTTATAAGAGTGAGATATAGATCATACACATCAACTTGGTCGTGATAGCTGTCTGGGTCGCTCTCTTGTTCCTCATAGCTGGGATTGTCGAGGAACAATTTTAGCAAGTCTGGGGTGGACCTACGTGTGTACGGTCTCATGTTTCAATCATGAATAATAAAGTATAGAGTATGTGCACTGTTTTATAGTACCAGATTGACTTACTTTCTTGTGTTGGCGCACACCAATCAGAGAACGTTATTTCTATCCAATAAATCAAGTTCGACCTTGACCTGAGTTAGATAGCATTGTCTTCGGCCTTGACATTTTGGGGTGGATTGACCTACTAACCTACTTTTTCTTGACTATAAATTGTGTAATGCTGTGTATGTATTCATTCTTCACCATGAATTTCCTTCGTAAGTTATTCCGACGTGCAAGGAAGGCGTTACGAAAGGAGAAGAAAGTAGAAGTCAAGGAAGAGGGTATAAAGGAAGATGGTGTCAACTTGTACCCGAGTTTACCCCCTTTGCCATTGTACCCGGATTTGTCAGGGTTTTACCTGGCATATCCAGAAGCCAGCAGGCATTACTGGCGGTATTTGTATTTGAGTGAGTGCTAGACACTTCTCAATAAATAACGGTCCTTTTCAGGACCATTACAATGATGTAGAAAGGATAACTAATACAATTGTCATATGATTTTTTTTATTGTGTTTAACAACAAACATGTGTCATACAGTAACAATGAATTAAACGTGCGTCATACAGCAAATAATGAACATAACACAACTTTTTTTTTTCAAGACTAGTGTTCAAATGTCATTTTTCGCTTCTTAGCTGGTCGGTTACACTCTGTATTGCTTGTTGATGGGTGAGCCTCAGGACACACGATGCATGTGTTGACGCTTCTCTTGCGTTTCTTGGGTTTTACGGTAGGTTTCTCCAACTCAGAGGCAGCCTCTAGTAGCTCAACATCACTGTCCGTCTGTGTCACTGTCTCAACTACGTCCATTTTCTGCATTTCACTGTCCACCTGTGCGTTTACTGTAGGTACAGTACTATTCATCCCTTTCTTAGGACAAGCGGATGCAAAGTGGCCTAGTTCGTGACAACTGTAGCACACTGAAGGTTTTGGGCAATTAGAAACAAAATGTCCCGGTTCATGACAACGGTAGCACACCCGTACTGTTTGAGGTGCTTTCTTCGTACATGCCGATGCATAATGCCCCTTTTCCTGACAGCGGTAGCATGTCACTTGTCTTTCTGTTTCTAGTCTGATCAGCTTGTCACTGATAGCTTGTAGTTGTCCTTTCACCCAGAACTCAAATGTATTGCAGGTCATTCTGAACAGAGCAGTCTGAATCAGGTTTGAGAGTGATGAAGTGGACGGGTCACACCGCACTTTATAGGCCTGAGATCAGGTGGGCGGAGCTTAGATGTATAAAAAAGCTTTGTTCACTTACTTATAATCACAACGATGTCGAGTAGTGAAGAAAGCAGCGATGATGAGCCACCTGCAAAAAAGACCAAGAGTGATATACGGGAATATTATTCCATACAGCCACGGTCACAGAGAACTTCAAGAAAGTTTAAAACGAATGGCCACGTGTACGATGTTACATTTGAAAGATATAAAAAACCGTTTGAATTTACACATCAACTTTTCAATGACATGGTGAAACAGTTATACAGAGAAGCACGGGTCAATGACAACGATCAAATTCGTATCTCCATAAATCATCCTGACCTAGCATTTGGTATCCACATTCCATTCGGGAATGCAATACACATTTCAGGAGATACGCTGTTGAACGAAATAGAGAAAGTATCACAAAGCAACCACAAGTTTGAGATTCATGACGGGCATCTCCAGTTAGAAATGACACATGTCATTATGCCCGAGGGAGGTGGAAGAACAAAAAGAACGTTTGGATCGCACCTAAGCATTGAGAACATGTCCAAAGTCAAACGAAGTATGATAAAGATAGACAATGTTCACGACAGTATGTGTTTGGCACGATCAATTGTGGTAGGGATATGTAAACTCAATAAAACGGACGATACAGCCTGGAAGAAGCGATGGAATTTGATGAGACAATCTGCAAAATTTCTTCAAAGCCAAGAAGCCAAGACATTGTTAGATAGTGTGGGCATTAGTCCAAATCAACCTTGTGGTATAGAAGAAGACAAGAAGATTCAAGCCCACCTTTATCGAGACTATGTGATCAAAGTGTGGCCACAATTTGAGAAAATGGACGTGTTGTTCAATCACCCACCTCTGACAGACAAAAGCAAAGTGATTCACATTTATCATCATGATAAACATTATGATTGCATTACATCAATCACTGGTTTCCTGGGATGCAGCTACTTCTGTGAACACTGTAACTACGGTTATAACAACAGAGAAGCTCACTGGTGTAAGAATATTTGTCTGTGTTACGCCTTGACACTATGCCCCAAAAAAGGATTCTTTCCATGTGGTCACTGTGGTAGAACATTTCATAGTCAGAAATGTTTTGATCAGCACAAAGCGAAACCAGGAAAATCTACAAAAAACATCTGTGAAAGTGTATGGCAATGCAAGACCTGTGGTCAAATGGTTGTGGGCACAAAGAAGAACCATCTCTGTCCTGGCACTAAAAAATGCAAGTATTGCAAGAAAGTTGTGGATGCAGAACATCAGTGTTATATCCCCACGTACAAAGAACCAGAGAACATGAAGTCACCGACTGTACCTTTCATCTTCTTTGACTTTGAGTGCCGATTTGATTTGGGTGAACATATACCAAACTTTTGTGTTGCTCAACGTGCTTGTGGAGACTGTATGTGTCAATCCATGAAAAACCCGTGTCAGAAATGCGAAGCTGTGGATGAGCCTAGAGAAAAAATATTTCGTGGTAACAACACTTTGTCAGAATTTTGTGCATGGCTGTTTCAACCCAGTCACAAAGGTACCACAGTGATTGCTCACAACTCACAAGGATACGATGCACAGTTTATTTTGAGACACTTACTGACACATGATACAACCAAACCAAAATTGATCATGAATGGAAGCAAAATTCTAATGATGAAAGCCCATCAAGTGAGATTCATCGACTCACTGAGTTTTCTCAACATGCCTTTGTCCGATTTCCCCGACACGTTTGGATTGACTGAGATGGCAAAAGGATGGTTTCCATTTTATGCCAACACGGATGAATACCAAGACTACATTGGAGACTATCTCCCCGTACATTTTTACAGACCCGACAGCATGAAACCTGACAAGAGAGAAGCGTTTCTGAAATGGTACAATGCAAAAGTGGCACAAAAGGCTGTGTTTCACTTTCAGTTAGAAATGCAAAAGTACTGCAAATCAGATGTGGACATCTTGAGACGAGGTTGTGGAGAGTTTAGGAAAGAACTGTTGGCCAGTGACCAAATTGATCCGTTCCTGGAAGCGACCACTCTAGCTCAAGTGTGCAACAAAGCTTGGCGTAAAAATTCAATGCCTCCAAAGACCTTGGCTGTAATCTCTGATGACGGGTATCCAAACAAAACTCGATACTCAATCAAAGGGATTCGTTGGATAGAAACAACTGCTTCCATTGAGAATAAGCACATTCGCCATGCATTAAATGGAGGTGAAGTACAAATTGGACCCTATTACGTTGACGGATTCCACAAAGAGACGAACACCGTATACGAATTCATGGGGTGCTGGACACACGGATGTCCAAAATGTTACCCAAGGAGAGACAGTGTGAACGGTTACACACTTCAAGCTATGGAGCAGTTATACAATGCCACAACCTTTCGGTTGAAAGACTTGTCTCAACAAGGTTACAACACAGTTGTAATGTGGGAATGTGACTTTGATCAGAAATGCAAGATTGAACCAGAATACAGAGATACTGTGAACCGTTTCTTTCCCTTTCAAGAACCTATTTTACCTCGGGATGCTTTGTTTGGTGGACGAACCAATGCCGTTCAATTATACCATGAAGTGGATACAGCCACCAAGGAAGAAATTAAGTATGCTGACATTTGCTCACTGTATCCATTCGTGAACAAGTACAAAACATACCCCGTGGGACATCCCGACATCTTAAGTCAAGAGATGATTGATATAAACAACATTGGAATGTACAAGGGACTCATCAAATGTCGTGTATTGCCACCACAAGACCTGTGGCTACCAGTCCTACCTATTCACTGTAACAAGAAAATGATCTTTACACTGTGCCGTACCTGTGCTGAGGAAGAGTGTGAAAAATGCAATCACACTCTGTACAAACGCATGTTGACAGGTACCTGGACCCATGTGGAAATAGCCAAAGCTCTTGAGGTAGGATACCAATTGGTAGACGTCTTCCACATCTGGCACTGGGACGTATGGAGTAAAGATGTGTATAAACAGTATATTAACAAATACTTGAAATTGAAACAAGAAGCAAGTGGTTACCCTAATTGGGTAAAAACAGAAGATGATGAAGCCCACTTTAAACAGAATTACTTTCAGATAGAGGGTATCTGGCTCGACAACGTGAAAAAGAACAAAGGAAAAAGAGCGTTTGCCAAAACCATGTTGAACTGTTTGTGGGGTAAGAATGCACAAAACAATGTTCAAACCAAAACCGAGTATGTGACTAAGGTGAACCGGTTGTATGACCTACTCTCCGACCGTCATGTCACTGTGCAGTTTGCCGAGATTTTCGATCATGACAACTTCATGTTGGTGAATTACTCGGATGAAACAGACGCAACACAGCCCCATTCATCTTCAAATCCAGTGGTAGCTGCCTTCGTTACGTCCTATGCTCGACTTGAACTTTACACCCAGTTGGAAAAACTTGGAGATCGGGTACTGTATTTTGACACAGACAGTTGTATGTACATCTATGACCCTGACCAGTACAACATTCCAATTGAAGAGAGCCAGTTGGGAAAGTGGACAGATGAAGTACCACATGGACGCATTGTCAAATTCGTGGCATTAGGGCCAAAAAACTATGGGTATGAATATATCGATGAAAAAGGAAATCGACATCAGAAATGCAAAGTAAAAGGCATCACTTTGGATTACAATGCTAGTCAAAAAGTCAATTTTAAGACTATGGTCAACTGTGTACAAGATCGCAAACATTACAAGACAGTCATCGAATATGAATCCCGAATCAAGAGACATAGAAATCGCAAAGTGATCAGTGAGACACAGACCAAGACGTTCCGCTCAGTGTATACAAAACGTGTGGTCGTGGACAAATATAAGACAGTGCCGTACGGTTACCAACCGTCATAACCAGTTGGCTTGTGGTCGTGTGCATAGCCTGAACGGTGGTGGAAACATACGGAGATTCACGATGAACACTCTACCAGTAGAAATACAACAGATGATCTACAGACATCTCGTTGAAGCTAATAAGAAACCTGCTGCATTTTGCAACGAGTTATTTTTTACTTGGGCACAGCGCGTTGGAAACAGAATAATTCACCAGACGATGAAGGATTCCTCTTGTTTAAACCAAGTTTATGATATGTTTAGTGATGTACGAGGGCGTAATCTTCCAAGCAGCTATAAAAGTGTGGTCTTTCAACGGATTTTTGCCATTTACAACCTGCTACGCAACCTGATCTCTGACGTGTGGTACATATACATTGATACCCTAAACATTGATACAGTGGAGAAACTGAACCGTTTTGATGAGCGTATGTATCTCAGATTTGCGATTAACCACCGGAACGACACACCAGAGGATATACGTGCCATTTTACTGACTCCAGAACCTATCACTTGTGAACAAGTGTTTAACATTTTTGGTAAACAGTGCAGCGCAATATTCAAACAAACGAGGCCAAATCCTAGTGAACAGTTCTTTCAAGATCCCAATTTCAACAACTTAGAAAGGTTTGAGTTGGGAGACGAATCCCTCTGGGACACCTACAAAATAAGATACTACGCAGAGTACTTGCAAGACGAATGAGAAGTCAAAACATGGGAAATACTTCACTACAGGAAAAAAACATAACTCCAATTCGGAATCCATGGCGTAGAGCTGTGTTGTTGGCTGTGCGTGTACTTGGAATTCAATCAGAACAGGCGTTAAGACAATCCGAGGAACTGTTTGACGAAGTGTGCATGGCTTTAAATGCTATGGGATATACCATGATATTGCCGGAATGGATGATGTATAAAGAAAGACTGATTCATGATGTGTGTCATAGTTTACATTTTTGACTGATGTTGTTCAAGTGTTTATTTGCTATGATGTATAAAATAAAATGTTGTCATGTCAATGCTGTTATTATTTCTTAGACCATCATGGAAAGTAGTTTACTTTTTCAACATCCTAGTAACATTTTCATCTCAGGGCCAAGTGGTTCAGGAAAAACTCAATTTGTAAAAAACTTATTGAGTACAAAACCGATTTATTTCATGTGGTACCACAACGCATCGTCTGGTGTTACAAAGAATGGCAAAGTGCCTACGCACAGTTACAAGAACGTGAAGCTATCAAATTCATTCAGGGTATCCCTGAGGATGATGAAGAGATAGTAGACGATACAACCTTACCACACCTCGTCATATTTTATGATATGTTAGGAGAAAAAGATGAGGAGAAAATTAAATTATGGTTCACGCGAAAGGGACACCATAGAAATGCCACTGTCATTTACATCACACAAAACATGTTCCAACAATCCAAGGCTAGTCGTACCATCAGCTTGAATGCACACTACATGGTATTATTTCAAAACACAAGAGATAAAGGCCAGATCAAAACACTTGCGAACCAAATACAACTATCCCATTTGGTGATGGCGTATCAAGATGCAACCTCTACACCTCATGGATATCTTATCATTGACTTTCATCCAAGAACACCCGACCAGAATCGTTTAAGAACAGATGTGTTCCATCGGTGGGTAACAGGTGAAGATCGAGGACCGATCGTCTACACTACAGTATAAAATGACAGGAACATGACACCCGATCATCATTAAGGATACACCTACCATGGAAAACACACCACATACAGTGATCAAAGCTCTAGAATCGTTGAGTCGGGAAAAGAACCCAACGAAACGACAAGAGCTGGTAGAATCAGGATTAACAGAGATGGTAAAATGGTTCACCTTAGCTGCACGACTCATCTTAGAGAAAAAAGTAACCGTGCCAAAACAGACGATGAATTTTATGGAACGCAACAAAGACATTTTAAGACAGTTAGCTGATCAACATGTGGATCTGACCACAAAACGACAACTTATTTTAAAACCTGGCGGTGGAGGTTTCCTTGGGGGCACCATCATTCGTACACTGCTTCGATGGAACGGGACCAAAGCTGTGAGAAAATTTGGTCCAGTAGCAAGAAAACAACCACCCAAGCGAAAGTCACCAGCCAGGAAACGGTCACTACAACAACCACGAAAACAGCCAACCAAACGCAAGTCACCAGTAAGGAAACAAACAAGGAAGAAGCAGACATTGCCTCATGATCGATTTGTCACTGTAAGAAGAAAACGCTCTGTATCAACTGGAACACCAAAAGTGTCCCCCATACTGATTCGACGTGATGTTACATCAGGGACATCATCCAAAGCATCACCACTTGTGGCCCAATTCTCTCCACTGACCTCATCTACTCCCCGTTCTAATAGAAGTTCGATGAGGTCTGGGTTGGCTACACCACAAGGATCAATGACGGTTTCTCCAAACCCTACAGTTCGACGACAATTGTTTGACCTTTCCAATTCTTCAAGTGGGCGTTCATCATCATCATCATCATCATCATCATCATCATCAAGATTTTCACCAATCCCAAGTCTCCATTCCCCTTTACCTACTGCCGTTACTGCGATGAGAAATTCAGGACCACTGAGTAGTGCTGGCAATATCGCTTTACAAGCCCTTCAACAGTGGTATAAATAAAAGAGACCAAACATTTCATCATCATTTGTCATCATGAAGCGCAAACAACCACTCGTTCGCAAACATGGCAAAATGTTGCTTGCTTTGACAGAAGCCTCGCCCAAATTTCGAAAGAAGATTATTCAAGAAGCACCAAAAGAATTGGTAGATTGTATTGCTGAATGTTGTCACAACATTTTAAAAGGCAATGTACCACTGTCGGAGGCTCAGAAGCGTCGATTGCATTCTAAGAGACAACAGCTCCGGCAGTTAGTGACCAAGAAAGTATCAGTTCGAAAAAAGAAAATCATTCTCAATCAGAAAGGTGGTTTTCTACCCCTGTTGGCACTTGCACCACTCTTAGCCAAATCAATTATACCTCTTGCTGGTGAAATCATTCGGAAAATATGAAGAAGATGGCCTATGTTCCAGTTCGGTTGTTGGAAGAGATGAATCGATGGAAGAAAGAACAACGACCTCGGTTACCCCCATCCCTCAAGTGAGTCAGACTTCATCATTACAGAAAGAAATGAATCAAGTTCTTGACGACAATCAATTGTCTGAGTCAGAAAAAGCACAACAATTTGGAGAAGTATTACATCGCTTTCAAGTGTCACATAAAAAAGCACTCAAACCCTTCAGACCACACATGGCTGAGAAAACAGCAAGTACAGTGACTGAAAAGAAAGAGGAAAAACCGATGACCTTGAAAGATCAAATTCTAGACAGTGTTCCAACGACCATGCGGCGAAAGGCTACTCTCTTGTTAAACATGCTGAAAGACCATCCTCACTTAAGTTGGGACGAACATGGCCTGTTAGAATATGATGGAAAACCCGTTGAAGGTTCAAATATTATTGATCTGGTCAATGATGTACTTCGACAGCGGAAAGGGTCAAATCCACGAGGATGGGAACAATTTTCTAGGGGACTGAGAGAGGTCAACATCCCACAAGAAGTCGTGGGCAATAAACGTCGATGGAATTTCATACAAACACCAGATGATGATGAAGAAGAAGAGGAGGAGGAAGATTTTTATGATAGTTTTGCCTACGCACCTACATCAAAGAAACGAAAACCTATTAAAAAGGAAGAACCCGAGGAGATATTAGCCCATTCGTCATGGGACGCCTACTAAAGAAGGACACGTTACTTCGTCACCTGTACTATGATACTGATAATCCTACGAGTTTTGGAGGAATTCAGGGACTCTACAAGGCAGCGAAAACCCAGTTGAAATCTATCACTTTAGAGGATGTACGAGACTGGTTGAGAAGTCAAAGAACCTACACGTTGCATAAAACAATACGACGAAAATTTCGACGCCGACAGACTGTGGTAGGAGGTATCGATCATCAATGGCAAGCTGATCTCGCAGATATGCAACGTATGTACAAAGAGAATTCACCATATCGCTACTTACTATGTGTCATTGATGTGTTTTCAAAATATGCTTGGGTAATACCCATCATTGACAAAACTGGAAAGACGCTCATCCAAGCCTTTCAGTCTATTCTAAAAGAAGGCCGAAAACCACTCTCTTTGCAAACAGACAAAGGCCGAGAATTTTTGAACAAAGACTTTCAGAAGTTTCTAGACAAGCATGACATTCATTTCTTCACGTCTGAAAACCCAGAAACTAAAGCGAGTATTGTTGAACGTTTTCAACGTACGCTTAAATCAAGAATGTGGAAATATTTTACTCATCACAAGACCCGTCATTATGTGGATGTACTGCAACTATTGGTACATGGCTACAATCATCGTTTTCATCGAAGCATCGGACGTACCCCTGCATCTGTGTCTAGAGAAAATGAGCATGAAGTCACCAAGACATTATATGGCAACAATCAAAAGAAAAATAAGAAATCAACTGATTTGAAAGTGGGTGATATAGTGCGCGTCAATAAAACCAAGCAAACATTTGCCAAAGGCTATCTACCCAACTGGACAGTGGAATTGTTCAAAGTGGTTCGCATCAACAGAACACATCCATTGACCGTAAAACTGGAAGACTTGGCTGGAGAAACTATCGCCGGATCCTTCTACAGGGATGAAATTCAACATATAAAAGATGATGAGCTATACGAAGTGGAATCAGTTCTTGATCGGCGTACAAGGCGTGTAGGCGGTAAAACTTTTCAAGAAGTGAAAGTCAAGTGGCTTGGATATCCTAAAAAGTTTAACAGTTGGATTCCAAAATCGCATTTAGTATAAAGTATAAACGTCATGAACAGCTTGTCTCAGTCCGATACCAGCAGTGTTCAGGTAGACAACAGTATACAGACAGGAAAAAGTGAGGTACCAAACAACAGAATCACTTTCTTGACACAGATTGATCATCTTTATCATCGTCATCGTGCCATTAGTGAACCTGTGTCTCAACAGTCCAGATCGTGAACTTTGGTTGCTGCTGATGAGTACTTCTATCGGATACATTCTTCCAAACCCAAGTTTAAAATTTAAGAAATCATGAATTCTTTCTACATCACTCTCATCAGTGATAGTTCGATGGCATTGTACCCAAACAACACACAATGCTGTTTTAGAACCAAGCTGACAAAAACCATTGATGTCGACAAACAAAATTGGGAAGTGGCTCTCGTGGAAATGATCGTTCCCACACAAGTCAAAAACATTGAAGAGGAGGAAGGAAAATTCTACGTCGTGACTAAAGATCCAGAACTGGCGGCAGCCTTTTCACAAGTGAAAAACGGGTGTGAATTAGAAGGCAAAAAATGGGCATTACCCCTTTGCATTCCTGCAGGCATCTATGCGTCACCACAACATCTCACTGACGAAATGGACAAGGCTATTAAACAAGCCACTAAAACAATTTTAACTCAAAGAAACCTCACATTTGGACTTAATTTTCCGGCTTGTCAAAACGTGTCAAGTTTACCGGTAATAGTGGAACAAAGATCGGCTTGGAACTTCATCCAATCCTCCTTACGAAACTTGGAGGAGAGGGAAGTACTGTGGTGTTTCCGGACAGAGACAACAGCAGATTCAAGTACGGTGTGGACCTCTTCACGAAGATGAACCATTTGTTTGTATATACCGATCTGGCAGAACACACTTTGATAGGGGATGTCGAAGCACCCATTTTACGCGTTGTGCCATTTGCCACAAAAACAAAAGCAGGGTCTAATCCACACATGCACTTTGAATTTCTAAATCTACACTACATACCTGTCAGCAGATCATATTTCAACGAGATCAGTATCAATATAACTGGTGACACAGGGGAATCAGTTCATTTCACTCACGGGAAGTCGATGGTGAAGCTTCATTTTAAAAGAAAGACACGATGATTCCAGTTTACCGTGGTCAACCTCGACAAGTCGGATATGGTTTGGGTTCCATGTTCAAGAAAATGACAAGCAACATCTTACCCATGATGAAACCCATCGTGACCTCAGGACTAAAGACTCTGAAAAGAGAGGGCTTTAAACAAGGTATAGGAGCCGTAAAAGATATTCTGTCTGGCCAAAATGTAAAGACAGTGATCAAGAAACGGGGTAAAACATTGTTGAAAGATGTGGGTCTGAAAACTCTGAGAGGTATAAAGCTTCGAGATTTCAAACGTCGACATCATTCTGCTTCCAGCACGTCAAGGAGACACAACAAAAAAAAGAAAAATCTCATCACGACCGTTAGATATTTTTGATTGAACAACATGATGCAACACGGCTCTTGTGAGTGTAGCAAAACTGAACTTGATGTGACACATGTCCCACCTACCATGACAGCAATGCAAGATGCACAGTGGACAGAACATTATCCTGTGTCAGCACTGAGCAATTCATCTCCCATTGAATTTGTAATTCCTGCTCAATCAGAAAAGTGGACTGATATCAACCAGAGCTACTTGTACCTGAAAGTCAAAGTAGTCAAACCTGATGGCACTAATCTGGCTGCTGATGGAGAAACATCCACAGTAAATAATTTCTTCCACAGCTTGTTTAGCAGTATTGATGTGTATCTGAACAACAAACTGATCACCAATAATGCTGACACATATGCGTACCGGGCCTACATTGAGAATTTGCTGTCTTATTCTACGGACAGTAAATCAACACAGCTCTACGCTACGGAAATGTGGAGTCCTGACACGGCGGGTCATATGCAAGAGCATACAGTTGCGGAAGCTTATGAAGGATTTACTAAAAGAAGAACACGTATCCACCGGAGTCGTGTTCTGGAAATGTGCGGACGTCTGCATTTAGATCTGTGTTTGCAAGACAAGTACCTTCCCAATGGTGTAGAGATACGGCTGCGACTCAACAGAACCCCAGTCAGTTTTCGCCTGTTTGGAGCAGAGGCAAAAATCCAGTTAATTCAAGCTGGATTCAATGTTCGGACTGTTGACCTGTTACCCGTAGTGGCCAACAACCTAAACCAGACCATCGCTCAACATGGCATGAAGATCCCAATTCGCCGAGCTGAGGTAAAAACTTTCACCATTCCTGCAGGCCAGCGATCAAAGATCGAAGATCATTTATTTCAAGGACAGTTGCCCAAACGTATCATTCTGGGCCTGGTAAAGAATACAGACATGAACGGTGATCTGGCAACCAACCCATTTGATTTTCAACATTTCAACTTGTCTAAGTTAGAAGTCAGTGTAGACGGAAAGGCGACACACAACTTGCCGTTCCAGCCTAACTTTCCCACAGGAGAAATTTTTAGATCATACATGTCCCTGCATCAAGCCACGGGATCACTCGGTTTAAACCGCTCCATGGGTCTGACAATGGACGATTACATGCAGGGGTACACACTGTGGGGCATTGACTTAACGCCAGATCAAGGATCAGAAGAGGGACAGCTGCATCCTATAAAAACGGGAAACTTGCGAATCGAGCTTCAGTTTCGTGCAGCTCTTGGTGACCCCATCAATGTGATTGTGTATGCCGAATATGACAGTCAGATAGAGATTAACGGGTTCAGAGAAGTCATCACAGACTATTAACCATGAGCAAATCAGGACAACAGCTGGCCAAACAACTGTACGAAGAAATCTACAACTTGAACAGGCGAAACGATATGGTAAAGAGTTTGAACCAGCATGTGGTGCATGAACTGCAGACACACCTCTTTGATATCGTGAAAGAAAACTGTTATGGTTGCATTGTTGATCATCCCAGTCAGACCCAACATCCCATATGTTTGTTTAGCAGCAAAAGTGAGTGGGTCGAGATGTTTCTGAACAGTGCATTAAAAAAACTGGACATGTATCAAGTGATGGAAAGATGGTACGCTGAACTACAAAACATGAATCTCACACGCGCTGAGAAAGCTGATGCTTATCAGATGTGGGCAAATATAAAGGCTAGTGTAGATACGAACAAGATCACACCATTGGAAGCTTTTGAGTGCGAATGGGCAGGACGCATTAAACAAGATTGGGAAAATGGAAACGATTGAGTTGCAGTATATTTTGGATCATTCACCAATTCTAGCTCACTTGAATGCCGTGGTATGTGCTAAAGATCAACTACCACAACGTAGACCAGAGACTGTAAAAGCTTACATAGTGAATACCCACAATTCGACTCAACCTGGTGAACATTGGGTGGTTGTGTTTTTCAACGATAAATCGACTTACTACTTTGATTCTTATGGACAAAAACCACTCCATTGTGACATTCAACGTTTCTTGGAAAGACATGGACCCTATACATGGAATCTCATGAGACTTCAAGGATACAACACGTTTGTGTGTGGAGCATATTGTTTGTTTGCTTTGCATTTTCTTGTTCGAGGATGTGATTTAACACGGGTGTTTAGAGCTAAATTCCGGACAGAGGATCAACCTCACTTCAATTTGAACGATTCCAATGTGGGATGTTGGTTTTACCAGAACTATTCAGAACTGTACAAACGTGCAAGAAGACAAGTGTGTAATCAGCACCAACAAACATGCACAGCTAAACATCCACCAAAATTTGGAGATGGTCGTGCGTGTTTTGAATTACTGACGAATAGTTTGGACCCATTCTACTTTCATTAAAGTGTTATGTACTTGTTGTTCATAGTGCTTGCATTGTTCATATTGTTTGTTCATATTGTTTGTTCATATTTTGTTTGCAATGTTCATAGAGTTCAATAAAAATGCTAAAACTGATTTGATTTCTTGTTGTTTATCTTACACATTAACAATTGTGATATATTCCCTCTCGAATATAGTTTGATGGCCCTGAAAAGGGCCGTTTTTGGTTTTTGTGATCCTGAATTACTCGGAGTCATCCTACTAACTCTGAATAATCAGGGTCAAACCATATGCCATAATAGGCTGAACGCACTGTAGGCCCATGTTTAGCGAAAACACAGGCAGGCCAGGCATACACTTGATAGGGTGCCCTACAAAACGGGCACTTTTGAAGCCGTGCGAAGCATCTGACGCATACAATGTCCTGACATTGACACTGGTTTATGTGGTATATATCCTCCTCCCTCTCCTCTAAACACACACCACACTTTTCGAACCAGAGGTTTTGTTCAGACATTGTGATTTCATCCTTCTTTTTTTTAAAAAAACACTTATATAGTTATGAAAAAAGTAGGTCAGTAGGTCAATCCATCCCCAAATGTCAAGGCCGAAGACAATGCTATCCAACTTAGGTCAAGGTCGAACTTGATTCATTGGATGGAAATTACATTCTCTGACTGGTGTACGCTAACAGTAGAAAGTAGGTCAATCCGCCTCAAGACTATAAAAGCACACTGCATCGTATCATAATCCTACTACCCAACCATGGAAAGCTACGTAACTTCTGATCTCGTTAACAACGCCATACAGGCTGCTGATTTGTATGAGCTGACGACAGCTGCTAACCAGGCATCAGTGTCGTACACTCCGACTCCGGTGTACCAACCCAGCTACCAACCAACGTATCAACCTCAGCCTCCACCACACCAGCAGCAACCAGTACAGCAACAACAACCAGTGCAACAACCAGTGCAACAGCAACCGGCATCGCAGCCAGTAAATAATGTTGGACAATCTATTCTGAGGGAACTCAAAGAGGAGAACAACAACCTCATCAAATTGCAAAAGAGAATGGTAGAAGTGGAATGCCGTATCAAAATGAAAACAGACAAACTGGTGGTGCCTATCACTTTCACTCAGGAAAATGTGGAAGCATCCAACAAACGTCCGCATGATGGTGGATCCCATTCTAAAACTGGACTTGGAGCCCATTGTAAAGACATACAAAATTGCAAAAAGAGTAAGAAGTGAGAAAAAAAAACAAAAAAACGGCCCTTTTCAGGGTCAACCCAGATGTCTCGAAAGGACATATTTTTACAATTGTCAAACCAAATAATAAAAGTATCAAACGAAATGAATTCATGCCATTCGTTTTCAGACTGTGCTATGGATAAGTCACATATAACTAACGACTGCATATCTGACATGGACAAAATAGAAGCCCGACACAAACGTTCGCTTAAACTACAAGCCCGATACCAACGTACGCTTAAAATAACAACAACACTCAGGAGTATCATAGACAAATTGAGTGCATGTTACTTTCATGAACTATACTACGATGATATCTTAAATATCATTGAAGCACATTTTATCACCATAGAACATGTTGAATACCTGCTGAAGAAACTCACAGACAATCATGAGTAACCACTACTCTGTGAAAAAAAAACGGCCCTTATCAGGGCCAACCCAAATGTCTCGAAAGAGAATATACCTCAATTGTCACCATTTCTTTCAAATTCCATTCAAATTTTTTTTTCATTAAAGTATGATCCAATGTTTTTATAAAAAGTTTACAAAAATGTTACAAAAATGTTACAAAAATGTTACAAAAATGTTACAAAAAAAAAAGTCATCACAACTACAAATTCGGCTTGAAATGTTTTTAATTTTACAGCAATTCTGATATGTCAATACAAAAGTAGGTCAATCCACCCCAATGTCAAGGCCAAAGGCAATGCTATCCAACTCAGGTCAAGGTTAAACTTGAATCATTGGATAGAAATAACGTTCTCTGATTGGTGTAGCTTAAATAACAATAATCTCGATCACAACCATGGAACAAATTCAGCAACTGAGTGAATTTATCCACGAATTGATGGGGTTGATCGAACGACAACGCAATGAGTGGAGACAACAGCAAGACCATATTGCAGAATACCATCTGGTTTTGTCAAACATGGTACATCAGATGATGTTGAGACAACAGATGATGCAACACGATATACACGACTATATGCTCATGGAACATCAGGAGATGTTGAGAACAAGATGAAGATGAAGATCATATGTTCATAGAACAACACCAGATGTTACAAGATGAAAACGATGTCATCGTAATCAGTGACGATGAACACGATGTCACCGAAACCAAGCACGATGTGGACAATGTCACCGAAATCTAAAGAAGAAACAAAACGGCCCTTTTCAGGGCCAACCCAAATGTCTCGAAAGGACATTTTTACAATTGTCAATCCCCCCTTTAAGATGTGGTCCTCCTTTAAGACATTTTATTACATCTGTTTTCATTAAGTACCATTCGGTACTATAGATTCGGTAAATCTGTTTTCATATAGAGTACCATTCGGTACTATAGATTCGGTACCATAAGTACCAAAAAAAAAAAAAAAATTTATGGTACCACGGTACCATAAGTTCAAAAAATTATGGTACCGCCGGTACCATAGTGCCACCCTATACTACTGTTAATTATGTTTGGACACAACATCGAACCTTTACACTATTCATGAAAACAAACATAACTTAGAATAAAATGAAAAGCAGATACTGTTTTGGATCAGAATTTTGGTAAGACTTTTGGTTATTCGTGCGAGGAGTGTCATTAGCGAAAACTAGCGTATGGATAGTTACAATTGAATTTATTTTTAAGACAAATTGCTATTCATATAATTTTAACAACTTTTTTTTCTCTCCTAATAACGCTTATGTGGTACATGTTAAGCAAAATGTCCGAAAAACAGAATTTGCCATTGATAGAACAGATGACCTAAAATTTGTCGACAAAAAGTGATTTCTTTTCTTTCATTATTGTAATACATAACGCCATGTAGTAAAGTCTAATATTAATATTTCTACCATATGTTAACTATTATTATTCTTCAAATTTTGAAATGAATAAAGCATCTTACCTTTGACGCTGTAATTGCACTCTAAATATGTTTCCTAATTTACTGGCAAATTGCATTAACACTATAACAATGCTTATATAAAGGTTTTTCATATTGTTACTTGCTCGCTTTCGATGAAAATAAAACAAGATAAGGACGTAAATGATCCTTTTTATATTCCTTATTGTTTGACAGTTCTGTACACTTGTTAGGTGTGGTTGTTTAAAGCTTTCAGCGGTTTTTTATTTTTTTCTAACGATAGATTTTCTAAAACTTTGCACACAAGTACTTTAGACTATAACCAAAGGATATATGAATTAAAAAAGGAGGTCGCAATGCTCATTTAAGAGATTTAATTTATAGTACAATACAACTGCTTGCTATAATTTGTTGAAAAAAACATAGCATATAAAATCAGAAAGATTGCTTCAAATCAAAATAATATTTAAGAATATTGTATCATAATTTGTAACTTATAAATGTGTTTTATTATAATGTGAAAGGACTGCCAAACATACATGGACAATACATTACGAGCAAAAAAAAAAGTCAGTGAGTCTGGACCAAAACATAAAAAAACTACCCAAAAGCTTTGATTTTTTTTTTACATATTTTTCTTGATAAAAAGATTTAAACGTACAGATACCCTTTATTTTTTCAGATTCAATCCTCTGATATGAAGGCTTTCTGAAAATGTAAAAAATGCATGCCTCACCACGTTTGATTTTTAACTTTTTTTTATTTAGCCAAATGTGCATAAAAACACTTAAATGTGACTTTTTGGACCCTCATCATTTGGCAAATATACTTTTTATCTTGTTTTATTTCAAGAATCCTAAAATGTGTGGTTTCCTCTAACATTCTACATAAAAATGAAAAATTAATAAATACATAAATTAAAATCTGTGATTTACCGCTGATTCATCCTTATATAACACCGATTTTTTTAATTTATATTTACATGCGAGGTCACTTTTCCTAGTCTATTTTCAGTTTTATGTCACTCTAGTACTGAAGCATCTGCACGTTGACTAAAAAACAATGTGATTTTCTACAAGTATAATTTGGTAATGAATGTTATTTACCAAGTATTTTTTTACATTGTATTGGAAATCACATGACATAACACAAATAAGTTTGACGAAATGGATATAAGATGGTATCCAAAGTACGAACGTCCAGAATTTCTAGCCATGTAGCAAACGCATGTTGTTGGTTTTTTTGTTGTTGTTTTTGTTGTTGTTGTTTTGTTTTTTTTTGTTTTTTTTGTTTTGTTTTGTTTTGTTTTATTTTCATTTCACTTTATTTTATTTTTTGGTTTTTCCTTAATTTTTGTTTTAACTTTCTTTTCTGTGTTTGGTTTGTTATTATTGTCCAAATTGTGTGCTTCAGCGTTCCGCTTGATAATTTCAATCAAACGAAAGTCGCCATACTTTGAATGAGATTATCGTTTTTTATATTTATGGTAGAAATACTGTATAACTGTTTTATTTTCTGCAGCAATTTATTATTTGCGGAATTTTGCGGATGTTAGCAGACCGCAAATATTAAATGCGCAGATTAATCAATACATATTTCCTCCTAATCGCCCGACCGTCGTACCGAAAGTACAGTAGCTAAACTTCCCCTAAATCACCTTTAACAGTACTAATGATTTTCACACATGACGCGCTATGCTGTAATTATATCGATACACCTTTGTTTGTGTCTAAGCGAAGTGACACAATACATGTCCTGGCTAACCGAAACATGTTTATATCAGTTTGTGACTCGCAAATGTAATGGCGCATCTGAAAGGGTTTGCCAAACCCAAATTGACCTTTATCGGAGGCTTTATCATCGTGCAAGATATCGGACTGCAGTACTGTTGTAAAGGAAGTTGTTTAAACATTAAAGTCAATGCATGCTTTTATCACTATTTTACATGCAACACATTCTGCAAACAATTATGCTTGTATTAAATGTATAATGAAAATCATGAAAAAAAAATAATATATCTAGTTGTTCACAAAATAAAACACACTTCGTATAAAGAGTCCACAAACATTGTATCTCTTCATTTTAGTAATCTGCAAAACTTAAAGGCGCAAATCAAACCAAAAAAAAAGTTATACGGTATAAGATATGATATGATTTGTTGACCATATGGAAGATTGGTTTCTGTCAAATATGTTATACACTATAAATAAAGACTTTCCTTACTCATGAAAAGGTTGGCTCTATCAAGTTGCATTTTTAAGCGCTTCTCTGAAGTACATGTACGATCGTTTCGAAAAGTCGGACAATGCCACACGCACATTTATTTTTCAATTTTTAAATTGGGATCTAGATTGTTTCACTCACAGCATGCAACACATTTGATCGAACTTTCTTACGATGCTATTTAATGATGAGTTAGTTTGGTAAGTGTACAAATTTAGTTACACTGAATGTACTCTACGGGAAGGAGCTGCTGCGGGGAGTTTGACGTTTAAATGTATTTATAAAGGTAAGTAATATTTACCGGAAAGATTGTAAATTCCAGGACCTTTACCTAAATCCCGTACCAAATAAAAAATTCTTGAGCTGATTTGTTTGATTATCATAGTCCTTGTTGTTATTGTTGTTGATGATGATGATGATGATGATGATGATGATGATGATGATAGTGATGATAGTGATTATGATTATGTTTCTTTTTACATAAAAATAGGAAAAAACCCATACATTTACAAAAATTATTAGGCCGAAGACGAAAAGGCGTACAGCTGAGGTTGTTTATAAATGATGCATGCTCATGTACCATCAACTTTGTTACAATCTCTTCCTTCACAGTTTCCGAGACAATCGTTTTCACATAAGTCGCCGAACTTTTCGACTTCGCATTTTGAGGAAAAAACCATTTGATGCACATTCTTCACAGTTCTGGTATATATACATTTACTCAAGAAGCACACTTACAGCCAGTGGAAAAAAACAATTTTACAAGTAATCCTAGCGCAATGCATAGGACAATCCTTTAGTTTATGCCATACTTTATTTTGCTGTGCAGTTTCCACAGGTTGCTCCCAAGAAGTTGTCGTCTACATATACGTTGTAACAGAGTCCGTCTACTTGTCTGACTCCTAACTGAACAAAGGGCAGTCCAAGTCACAATTTTGTCCAGATTGTATTTTCTGTACAATTATTTCCAGAATTGCTGTAACAAACATCGTTTAGACAGTTTAAGGGATATATTTCATTGCAGACTCCGTCAAATTTCCAGTATACCGCTCACAGATGTTCAAGTAATTCATGAGACAAATTTCATTGCAGAATTCTCCGTATTGCTCTCTTATACACTCCGTACATGTATTTCCAGTGATATGAAGTACTATACATAACGAGCAATTATCTTCTGAATTACAGGTTTCACATTGAATTAATCATTCACTCTGATCTTGTGAAGCATGTTCCATAAAGAACTTAAGTCGATGACATTCATGTCACAAATCCTTCATAACGAATTCATTTACACTGAAAATTCTCCAGTGTACTATAGTATCCGGGTTTACAATTCTTCATAAGCCAATCCAAAATATTCACAAATAATTCATTACTTTTAGACACTGGTTCCGACATGTGTTGCCAAATATACAAATATATACAAATGCCACTACAGCTGATGCAGTAATTTGTAAGGCAGCAGTCACATTCATCGTGCTACTCTTCGCTGGATGTATTTTGACATTACTAATGTTTCTGTTGAAGATAAGTATTATTCGTATGCATGTATTTAAAAGAATCGACACATTTAATGGGTATCTGACAATTTCTCCCTAAACTCCTAGGCTAAGGGTTGAAAAACTTGGCACGCAACCCGATTCATTTAATCTCAGAAAAAAAGTTTTTAAAAAAATCCTTAGTTACCTTTGGTATTCAAAAATTCAATTAGATATCGTCAAATTTAAAAATTAATGAAACCAAAGTTTACTGTAGAAAGTGTAAAAAACAAACCATACATATGGCATAGCGGACATGTCTAATTAACAGCCCCGGGCCTAATCTACGGCCCGTAGTATGTAAACTGATCATGATATAGTGCTTGAAATGAGTATAAATGACTGAACATTGTAGCATATGTCTCGAAGCATAGTAAATATATGTTTAATTTATACATACCATCAATACAAAAAGAATACCATACTCAAAGTACAGGTTACTTCACGCTGCGCTGTACCTCGCTCCTCAAAGTAATTACGTCACGCTGCGCTACTTAAATCACTGCCAACAAATAAAACCGCGTGACAATGGTTAAATCATGTGTCAAAACATGGCAACCAGTTTATATGTCTTACAAAACTGCCTATCACTCACCATATTTACAAAATTACCGGTGCGGCATTAAAACTGTATATCTATAGCTTCATTGTTGGCAAATTGAAGGTCGTCTGCAGATGTGACGTCATAGTCCTACATTTTACTAAATTCTGTTTGCATTTTTAATATTAATACATTTGTACATGTGAATTACTGAAAATAAACTTTATTTGATACATTTTCCTAAAATAAAAACAAGTAAAGAGTAAAAAATATATTCAGCAATCCGAATAAACATGTGGTGGCAATGGTTAACTGTACTGATCAGGCGAAGTAACTGCTGAGGGGAGTTTGACGCTATACTGTACTTATCAAGGGAAGTAATTTTTATCGGGGATATTGTAAATTCAGGGACATGTACCTAATTCCCGTACCAAATGAAACTTTCTTGAGATAATTTATTTAATTATCATTGATCTTGTTGTTGATGATGATGGTTAAGAGTTTTCTAGTTTTATTGACACCGCCTTATTAGTTAACTGACTAAAATTGCATGCATCTTGTAGACCATAACTCTTCCAGTAAATACACAAAAGGAATTACCTGTTTTATGATTTTTTTTTCATTTAAAAAAAAAAATTACCTATAATACATATTTATTATATTAAGGCGTAAGGCTGAGGTTATTTGGCAAAATGGCATGCAAGAAATTTATTTAGACCCACTGTTGGTAAATGGTTTTTAAAAATTCTTAAATGGCATATATCATTGCCTAGAGGAAATTTATTTAGACCCACTTTTAGATAATGATACATGCATATGTTATTAAAATATCCTTAAATGGCTTCATGCGCTGCCTCTTTGATGCCTTTCATCAAAATATCCCTTGTTTTTGGTTTACTTTTTCCGAAAAACCAAATGAATACTTGAATGAATTTCATGGGTAAATCCTATACTAAAGTAAAAATATTAAGCATAAGTGTTTGCTGAGACGACTGTTTGGACTGAATTACAGTTTCCTTATTAAATATATATTATGTTGTTGTTTTATCAAACTACTTCTCTTAAATGAAGTTTTCAATTTAATATCTAATAATTCCAATTTCATTCAATATAATATAAAGGGAAAATCTGATTTATATTCTAAGTTTCAAGCAAATCCCTTTGGTTAGTATCAAAGTTACGGAACAGAAAATAATATTTAATTAAAAATGAGACAAGGTAGAATATGGTTAGTAGACATAGAGATAACTGAAAATGGTAAGGGCCAAGTAGATTTATGGTTCCTGGACACTGCATTCCTCCTTGTCGTCATTTATCACTGTTTAAGTATCAAATCCAGTTGATAGGCTTCAAGTCTTCAAGTCATGCTCCGTACAACACTTAATTGTGACATTAAACAAAGTGGGATAATTCATCAATAGAAAGGGAGATTTGAATATTCATGTATATTTAAATACAACTAGGACGTATATGTTACTCGAATCCCACCATTCACCAACCTACAATCTGTTCTATTAAAAACACTATTTAAAATACCTTTATGGACAAGGCAGATTGCTTATGCCATGTATTGTTTCATATTTCTAAGCTGAAAAACATATTAAGATATATCTATGTCATCCGAAAAACATGCACTCATCTAATGATTGGGTCTACATTTCCGGATCATTTCTTTTTAATTGCAAAAGAATGCAAATATTCAAACTTCACAAGGTAACACAACTTGTTTGCTTCAATTCAGTTATTTTTTCTTCCTGATTATTTGTTATTGCCTAAGGGGTCAACTCGGTCAATCTTATGAATATGATAAACATATTTTAACAATCAAATTAACATCTCAAAGACCGCTTCTGCGATCTTTTCTTTCTGATGTTTAACATATGTATTTCTTCCTGTTAATACAAATAAACAAACAGATGAAAACGTTTTTATTACAAAATGAATACTCGGAGTTTTGCAATATCTTCCTTTTCGTTTCACCTGTCCTCATAGATGATTTGGTCACTTGTATATGATGATCCACACGGAGAGAAGATATTACAATATATATATATATATATATATATATATATATATATATATATATATCAGACTACCTCATTCCAAACATTTCATCGTTACATAAGAAAAAATCAATGCATACATGGCACTTTGCGAGAGTAGGAACATAGGGTTTAATCAATCCGTTGTAATATTTGATAATGAGGCATTTTAACTAAAATACTATTTCAAAGATATTCTTACAGTTTGATAACTGTATAAATTTTATTATCGTTGGTCTAGTTTATAAATATGTATAGAAATTATGGCTTCTACTGTCTTAGTAATATAGGGCATCTTACTCAAAACAATGAATATTTTGTTATATATAAAGCACTTAATATTTTAAGAAAGATATCTTCCTATTTGTACAACTTTACAAATTTATTTAAAAAAATATTTACCTTTTTTTATTTTCTTCCTAATCAGGTGTCTGAGCTATAACGTATAATTTTGAATACTTAGTATGTCTATCCTATTAGATACTTGAGCGCCATGGTTACGGTTAGGCGACTTGAAGGCTTGAACATTAACACAAAATAACTAATAAATGATTGTTACGTTCAATGATGCCTCGACGGAAAACACGTCCTCTCAATACGTTTTTGCTTATTACTCGAATGTGGGTCATTTGATAAGCAAACTTCGTGCCTATGAATTATGAATTAGACATTTCATTGTATCCGTGGCGGACACAGCACGGATCATTTTGATCAATAAAAACGACGCGTTAAAATTAATTGTTCGGATTTGAAAGTCAGTTTTTGAATATTATTCAAAATACTACCTGTGGTTTCATTAAGTAGCTGAGTTAAGGTTTGAAAATCCCATGGTACATACGGTATAGATAATTGAATAGATACAGTTTGTTTCGACGATGTCACCGATAAAAAATAATATATTATTATATGGATTAGTGAGACAAACCATAGCTTTATACCCTATATACTGCTCCAAATATTATTTCGCTTCCACTGCAACTAATCAAGGTATATGATTATATATTCAATACTTATTTCGATGAATTCCTGTGTAAACATATAGTCATACAGCCATCTATAGTATAATACATTAAGCACATCGCATATGGGATAAGATATTAAAATTCTGACTATGACCGGTTTTCCCCTTTTTATCAACCCAGTTGCTTTTTAGTAATTTTCAAAATAAAATGGATCTTGAGGTCCACGTCGATCAGTTATGTCAGTATGTAGGTTTACGGACTCGTATGCATGTCCATTGATGATTTCGTCCTGTGTATTAGCTTGTCCGCCAATCATATTTTCATAATCTGAAAATAAATAATAATATGCAACATATGAAGATTATTTTGGCGGCCATGGTGTCCGGCATAATCTGTTGTCTACTATTTCACGTAAAACAGATACTATATTCTATTATTTCAACTGAAACTCAATGCTTTGATGCCAGAGCTAGCATCTTTGGCATAACTGTTATATAGAATGAATATATCGTGCCATTGAATTCATATAATTGGGGTTATTTGGCTAAACGCAGTATCTTTTGGTGCTCTGATACTAAATTTTGACAGCCAGTCGATGATTCTTTTAGACTCTAAAAATGAGCAAAAAATTGCACCGTGAAAAAATGTTATTGAATAAGCGAATAATTAAGATTTCCATGACAGCAAACATATACTTACTGGACATTTTCACTCACAAATAAACAACAATAACAAACAAATGATTCTTTTGCTATCCCATTAGATTTTATTTGGCCTAATAAAATACGAGAAATCTAAATCTTTCTTTCGTTAGTTTTATTGTCTGAGCATTTTAATAAATTTAGGAAAATAAACTACGAGAAACATATTTTTAAAAGTTATACATAATATTTGTTTGGCGAATTCGATTTTTCGTCCTCTGATGTTATGACTGCAAAAAGTGATTCGAGCAAAGTTAGATATTTACATAACAATAAACGTGAAAGGGTCTAAAATAATACTATGATAGAATATATTAATTTATACATCGTATTTGTAAGTTATAACTAACACACATTATGATACGACGTCCTGAGGAGGACTCATACGTTCTGAAATCTAGTTTAATTGATTTCCCATCATGCAGCGCCTTTCGATTTAAATTCTGATTACAATACCTTTATGGACTTCTTATGTTATGAATATTATGAATATTATAACACTAAGCTGACGAACCACTCATGATCTGTATGAACATGCACGGTAACACACATAAGGAATATGATAAAATTTCCGGATCTTTTTTTTAAGATACTTGCAACAGGATGCAAATATATGAAGTATAAAATTTACACATAATGCGCATGATTATATTCAGCTTTTGTCTTCCTAATTATCTGTTTTTGCCTAAGTGGTAAACTTGGCCAATCTGATAAATGTATTATCTTAAATACCATTTGTTTGACATTTTCTTTCTGAAGTTAAACTGATTTTTTCTTCCTGTTGTGCAAAATCAATTATCTTCCTTGTCAGTTTACTTGTCCTCACTTA
This sequence comes from Solen grandis, assembly GCA_021229015.1. Lineage (NCBI taxonomy): Eukaryota > Metazoa > Mollusca > Bivalvia > Adapedonta > Solenidae > Solen > Solen grandis. Next base: position 9,464,012 of record CM037787.1, read on the forward strand.
TTAATGTGGTCACTTGAATGTGATGATCACAATACTAAAAAACCTAAAACAAACTATAAAACCATATGGAGAGAACACATTACAACGTTAAGAATAAACATAAAAATTCCAGCATTACATCAGGAAATAAATCAAGTATGCCTCTTTACGAGAGTAGCAACACAGCGATATATGGTTATAACAATAAAGATGTCAATGATATTTAATCAGTTGTGGTGTTATAAACATCAATGCTGTTTCAATAATATTCATACAGTTTGATAATTATATTAATTTGTAGATCTTATTACCGTTGGTCTTATTTGTCGACATCTCTTTTTAACAAAGGCTCCTTCGGTCTTAATAATATAGGTCAGCTAGCTCAAAACGATACCCGTATTAGATAAAATTCGTTTGATATAAAAAGCAAAATCTTTCAGATGCAAACATATTTTCCTGTTTGTACAACCTTACAAGTATATGATAATCGTTATCAAAATTTCTTAAAATTGGTTCACCGTTTTATATTGTTGTCCTGATCAGGTGTCTTGGCAAAACTTTTTTTTTGAAGACTTAGTATGGACTACGTCAATTTTATCAGATTCTTAAACGAGCGTAAATTATTTGCTTAGCAAAGCTTCGTACTTTTGAAGCATTAACTAGGCTTTTCATTGGATCCGATGGGGGGAAAAAACGGATCATTTTGACCAATAAAAAGCACGCGTTAAGTAGTTGTTAGGCTATGAAAGTCAGCCTTTGTATCATTAATGAAGACCATTCAAAATACTTTAATTGAATGGATAAAGAGGTTTTCGACGATGTCATCGATGAAAAATAATATATTTCTTGCCTTGATTTGTGAGACACACCATAACTTATAAACTGTTTCATATTTTGTTTTGTTTCCACTGCAACTTATCAATATATATGATAATATTTTCAATACTTTACTTTCAAAACTATTTTAAAAGTGCATTACTGATAACAAAATTCAATTTATGAATATAATGTTGTAAACAATGACAGCATGGATGATCTGTTTCTTTAACTGATTCAGTTTTCTTACATCCTTCATGTGTATTCTAATTTATTATAAAAATAGACATGTTTACTTCAACAAAGTCCTTTGTAAACATCTAGTCATAAAAACGTCAATGGTTTAATACATTATTCATATTGCTAATAGGATCAGATATTTTATTTCTGACTATGACTATGACCCTTACTTATCATTTCAATTGTCTTTTAGTTATTTTCATAATAAACAGGGTCTGGCAGTCCACTTGGAGCAGTTTTGTTAGTATGGACGTTTATGGACTCGTATGCATGTTCATTGACTACTTCCTTCTGCTTTATAGAATGTTCGCCACTCATATTTTCATAATCTGAAAAGAAATGTAAACATACAACATAAAGAGATTGGTGTCCGGTGTCATTTGACGTCTACCATTTCACGCTCAACAGATAGTATATGTAATACATCCAAGTAAAATACAGTCGTCGTGTAATTTAGATGTAAACCTATCGATGAAATTGGATATATTGAATGGTCCGTCTGTTTGGTTTGAAAAGATTAAGAAGCGTAAATCCTCAAATTTACTAGAACTTATTCCATTTTCTTTTATTATTACAATTAATTTGCAATTTATTCAGAAAAAGAAATGTAATGGTGTTGTTAAATCTCTGAGAATTGTATTCGAATCATACATTTTCCGGTCTATTTTCTTATACAATTATATACAAATGTTATTGTTGGCTGCAAATTTGAACAGCAATATAGTTCATCTGCACGTACCTGTTTTTAAAGCCGGTGTAGCAATATCCCCCTGAATTGGCTTCATTTCTAAATATAATTCTTCAGTCGTTTGTGCCCTCATGTCTTTTTTACCCACTTTTTCGTTATCGTCTGTAAAATATATTATTCCAATTAGTTAAGATTAACTTTTTCAAAATTAGAGTAACAACATTTTTAGGTATTTTGATATGTATATTATAAAAGGAATATCAATGTATATACATATTACTTAAGTTCGGTAAAAGAAACATATACCTGTATGGTCGTTGCTATGCTTTAGGTAAGACGTGTTCTCCTTACAAATTTGACAATACCTGAAATAAGGTGAAAAAGTACACGTCTTAAAGACTGGTGCATAAGTTATCATAATATGATTTAGTAATGTTCTATTTTACACATAGAATACTAATATCTGTTTAATTTTGAATGTTGACAGTCTCAAGATTCGACCCAAATTAACTTCTTCTTGCGATATAAATCATAGAAATGTATGAAAATGAAAGGCTGGGACTTTAAATAAAGCTCTGATATAGCTCAAATTCCCATTAATTTTAAAATAATGAAACCTTTAAATATAAACTTATTGCAATCGTATTGCATTCTGTTTTTTGATACAGCTATGTTGGTTCAACCCGATTTAAGCCACCTGTCATGATGCAATCAAATGATTCATCACATGACAAAAAAGTAAAACAATACATGTAAACACCTATTTCAATAATAACGTGACATGAGCATAGTCAAACTTAAAAAAAACATATGGATTATGAAATTATTGAAGTTGAAGTTTAAAAGTACAAACCTTTTACGCCAAAGGAAATATATCAACAGAGCAGTTCCAGTTACAGCCAGAAGGGTTGCAAATGTAGCCCCAAGAATTGCCCCGGATTGTACCTGTTCTGATGTCATCTGACATTTGCCATCAATTTTTTTACATAGCCCACCTACACAGTTTACGGGACAATCATTTTCACAGTGTTCGCCAAACTTTCCGTCTTTGCATTTTGAACAAAAGTCTTTCGAAGAACATTCCTCGCAGTAAGGACCATATAAACAGCATCTGTCCCCGGAATATCCACTCTTACAACCCTTATTACAAAAACCGCTCTTGTCACAGCTTGTTTCGTTACAGTTTGACGAACAAGACATATTACAGTAAGGACCATACTTGCTTCCTTCGCATGACAAACACTTTCCACCTTGGCGTTCACATATCTTTAATTTACAGAATTGGGGACACGGGAGTGAACAATCAAATCCATGCTTACCATTTACACAGTCTTCACACTTAAGGCCATAGAAATTTGTCTGACATTCGTGGCAGACACCTAAGTCACGATGACAAGGAGTCTCAGCACAGTGTTCAGAACAATCCTTTGTACAATTTGTACCATATTTATTTGCTATGCAGTTTTCACAGGTTGGTCCTGAGAACTCGCCTACACATCCGTTTCTACAAAGTCCGGTACTTTGTCGACATTCTGAATCTTTGCAGTGCGATGGACAGTCCAGGTCACAATGCTGATTATATTTACCTTTTGTACATTCTTTACAATTTCCAGTATTCCTGTAACAAACATCGTTCAGACAGTTTTTGGGACACGTTTCATTGCAGAGTTCTCCGTATCGTCCTGTTATACACTCCGCACATGTATTTCCAGTGGCATAAGGTATTGTACATGACGTGCAATTAACATCTGAATTACAGGTTTCGCATTGCTTTGGGCAGGGTTTACATTCACTATGGTCTTGGGAAGCCTTTTCCAAATAGAACCCTTTTCTACAGGAGTGACACTGGGTCGAGGACTGACACGTCACACATCCCTCGGGACAAACATAGTTACATTGAAAGTATTCAAGTGTACTGTAGTATCCGGGTTTACATTTGGTACAAAATCCATAACCATTGTATTCGACATTAGTTATTCCAAAATCTTTACAAGAAATGCATCGTTCTGGACACTGGTTCCAACATTTTAAGCCAAAGATACCTTCTATACAAATGCCACTGCAGGTCTTGCAGTCGTTTGTAATGCAACACTCACATGTTTCCGTTCTACACTCCGGAGGGTGTATTTTACTCTCCATATTTGGTATAGGCTCCAGACACGCTGTCAAAATAAAATATCTAGAGAGATTAAGTATTCGTATTCATATATCTACTGTCATTTATTTCTCATTTGCTATAATCTACTATAAGAAGTTAACAGTAGGACAGGAAATGTATTTTTAAGAATTTTAAATTCAATTATACATTTATTTTTTCCTGACGATATGTTGTTTCAAGGAATAACACTCTCGCTAATAGGACAATATCCATGTGATTGATAAATTCCTCCCAAATTACAAGCATCTTTCAAATTTCTTAGCAAACCACAGTTTCAATCAAGGAACAAAATAGAACAAAATATTATTATCAGTTTAGTATATCAATGTGTTAAACCGTAGTCCAGAGTAGCATGCTTGATTTTGGATCCAAATCCCGATAAGCTTTCAATCTAAAATACATTTGTGTAAGAAATAAGATTTAACACAATGACAGTTACTTTGTATAATGGATAGATGACAATTTTTACCTGTCGACTTAACCAGAAGGCCGAAAATTGCCAGGTATTCCTGAATTTTCATAATCCCGAAAGATGTTTCATGAAACAGTATCTATATCTTTTGCTAGACGTTGCCTCTTTATTGTTCGTTTCCTTTAGCTGTAAATATTGAAGGGATGTCAAACAAATTAATGAAATTAAATAAAACAACAACAGCACAACAAGAAACATGTCGCAACTTAAATGATTTAAATAATAATTAATTAGAATTGTGTGATGAAAGTACCAACGTGATTTTTGGTGAATATTGAATTGTTACTATCTTACTAAATATATTCAATATTTCATTCAAGGCAGACATATTAATATTTAATTGAACTGTATGTGAAAATATACTAATGTACAAAACTGTGTGTCTTGCATAACGACGCGGCTGTCGTCAGCATTTAGAAATATACATATCATGTTTTGCTGCTTGTTCTTTTTCTCATTAAATTGAGCCCATCTACAAAAATCCATTTTTACTTAGAATGTAGATATAACACAAACATGTATTTAGCAAAGTTTTAATATCATTATCAGCTAGATAACTTGCATCCTAGCTAGAAATTCCTTCGCTAAGTAGGTTGACTATATCGATCATACCACGGGGACTTGTACGGAGTATAAGGGTCGACCTTGCTGGTTTCCTACCCGAACATTTTTGTCAAAAAAATCTAATAAGTATCTAAAGGCCCTATGATCGGAAGGAGATATGCATTTTGGTCAAGAAGAGTTCGAGTCTATCGGGAAATAATCGTTTAAAGATTAAATTTTCTCGGAAATAAAGTAAAAAAATGCCCCCAAAAAGTCGACCTCTTCTCAACCACTACCCGATTGCTCTAAAAAAAATGCGTTGCTATTCCATCTGTTGTCCATATCAACTCGAAACTTATCGCTATTCTACCTGTAACAAAATGACCAAGGGCGGACAACTCTCTAAGGTAGAATAAATACCAAACAACTTTCTTTAAAATTATATTTAATATAAAAATATAAACAATGAGAATATTAGAAAAAGAATTAAAGAATATGAGAAAAAAAAACTGCCGGCTAACTGTCTCTTTATCTGTTGGTACAATAATAAATAATAACTGCACTGAATGTCCTGTTTTCACTTTAAGCCCGCATATTAACTACATAATGACTTACTGATACAAATGCACTTCAATGTGCCACATTCACAAAATGATTCCTAAATTCACAGTACTCATACCCTATAACACGTGCTCTTGTCGATGAACACTGACTTCCTGTCGTCGCTGTCCCTTCAGTATGTGTTATCCACTAAGTCCACCGTAGACACCATGTCGTCCATATGACGCATACGTAGATCTCCCGTCCTTACGACGTAGTCTACCAATGGGGTCCCGTATCGACTGTGACCACCCCGATTACATAACTAATTACGACTAGTCCACCGTAGACACCCTAAACATATCTTCCTTATTGATATTTGCTCATGTAAGGGTATAAAGTAAATATTATAACCTGCATTTTCTATTTTAATCATATTGAAGTACAGCAAAGTATGTGTGTTTCAAAAGTAATAACACATTCTATTTTCCCGGCATTTTTTCCAGTACCCTAATAAATACATGACAAAAAGTACAAACATAAATACGATATTGACAATTGCAATCGTTCAATATACTTTTGCTGAAAGAATGTATAGGAGAGTAACGATTGACCGAAATCTCTGTATACTAGGAAGACATACATGTTTATGGTTTGATTTGTATATACTCGTACATATATAGAATGTGAAGTTTAAGATAATATTTATTTGCAATATTTCTTTTTGTATTTTAAAAGAATGTTCCTAGACCAGTAAACATTTTATATAAATGTACTGAAGTAATTTATTTCCGACCTAATGGAATCGAATTACAAAGTTTATTGTGGTACAATAGAAACTGCTGCTCATTTACTTTTTTTGCTGTTTTAACTTTAACAATGCAGTCGACATTTTATGAAGAGACCGCTCAAGGGACTGCTAAAAAGTGGTCGCTTAATGAAATGGTCTCTTAATAGATATTTTTTTGTAATCCAGGCAAACAAGTCATACATGTATAAATTGTAAGCTAAATTGTAACGTTATAATATATTACAACATGAATATTATGTAAGCTACAAAATGTTTTGTGTTTTATTCTATCAACTTGATTATTTTTTTGTCATTACTTTTGATTTTTAAGTTTTTATGTTAGAAATATACATTGGTCAACTGGCTGAGGCTTGCATTTCGTGTTCGGTGGGAAAACACAACATTTAACATCAAATTCATGGATGCATTTGGACATATTCAAGAAACAATATTATTTAGCAATGAGCTTTCTCTATGTCTCTGTCAATCAAAATATTCAGAAACCCCCGATAGATTTATTTCCAACGAACGCAATGTATATACGTACGTACAGGTAAGAAAAATTTATGGTACGGATTGCATCCGGAAGTATTAATTTATCTCTTATTCTTAAATATTGTTTTACCAAAATCCAAAGCATTTGGAGGGATGGTTACACCTTTGTTATGTTTAGTTACTGTTGAAACGGGAATCAGGAACTATATTTAGATTTTAGTTGCACATGGTGCTGTCATGCGTGGTCAAAACAAATTGGTTTCAGGTGAGCACTTATGATCGGGTCAATTGTTTGTTTGTTCGGATGTGTTAAAGATGAATAATACACATGTTCCAGCCTACTCGATAATTAGCAACGTACAAAAATGTCTGAAGGGAATCAAACACGGTCGCTCAAAAGGGTTAATTTTGCGCATGATCTTACGTGCTGGGACTTGGTTTATGTGGTCGCTGGTCGCATAATAAAAAAAGTCTTTTAATGGAATAAATTTATATAGTAATAATGTTCGGGCGGGATTTCTAAAGGTCGTTTGATAAAAAAAAGTCGCTTAATACAGGTGGTCGAATGTACGATGCTGACTGTACCCTTTTATTATGAGATTAACACTAAAATCATTGATGTTGTGCATGCTTGCAATAAAAAAGTTTTGATAATCAGTAGGAAAGAACTATACACGCAGATCATCCCCCACCGCCACTACTTGTCTTTCTTTCCTCCTCTTTGTGATAAAACTTCTATTGTTGTCATTTAAAATGTTTTTGTTGTTACCTTTCTTCTATAATTTCATATATTTTCTTACTTTTTTATTCAGTCATATCTTCGTTTACAATGATTTTTTATGGAGAAGAACACGATAAGATCTTATGTTTGGTTCTTATCCTTATTCAATTGTATGTTTATGTTACATGTATTTATTATCTTGAATGAAATATGTTTGAATTATGTTTATCGTTTCTTTGGCCAATTGAACAGACCGTCGTGTCATTATAGAACATGTCATTTGTAAGTTCGATTGTCGATGAGTCGTACTTATGATTTTTTATTAATAAAATCATCCTCTAAGATGATATTAATTTTAATGCGATGATTAAAAAATGGACAACAATATAAATTTTAACTCTAGTAAAGTAATATAAGAAAATATATATTAAAAACCGGTATGGTATTTGATGGGATATTTAAGCAAAAATATTAAAATATATCTCTTGTCCTATAGCATTGCAAATAGAATAAAACATAACATTCATACATTTGCATAAAGGGAAACATAAACATATAGGGTCAGCGTTACAAAAACAGCAAAATAATCCTAATAAAATCCAGTGGTTATCTTTTATACAAAACTTTCACATATACAATTTCTTATCTCAAATATTCTACAAAATGATAATGGCGCTAAAACTGTTATATATGTCCAGTCTCAGTTTCCCAACGAAATAATATTACTGCAAAAATCTAGGTAACTTGAATATCCGGATTGAATTGCTTTTAACGCCCATGTTTCGGTTAAGCAATCAATGTATAAGCATGTAACGGTGTCATTTTGTTAGTGCTTGTCAGTTTGTATGTCCTTGTGTATGTCCATGTCTTGTTATACGTCTGCAATTGTCACGTCTCTTGTAATTATTATGTCCATGTCCATGTTGATTGTTTGTAATATTGTATCAATGAACTATTCCCTCCTTAGTAGTCAAATATATTTATTCTCATTTAGTATTATCAAATTCATTCATATATCATTCATATTAATCATTCATCACCATCATTCATCTCACGGCCTTTGCTTTGCATGCTCCATCACAATTGGTAGAGTTATACCCCTACATTTTATTTTTGGTAACCTCTCACCTTTGCACCGGGGCGCCTGCGCACTGTGTTACTATCGTAAATGGCGAAAGCTGTACGCTTACCTTTGGCTGTTTTATTTATTTGATAAAACCCCCAATCTGTGTGCTTGCAGGTAATTATTTGCTTTGCTATGTGTGCCATGTCATTCATTCATCATTTCATACATTTCTGTTATACATTTCATTCATTTTCTTTCATTTTCTTCATGCACTTTGTTTCTATCGTAAATGGCGAAAGCCGTACGCTTACCTTTGGCTGTTTTATTTATTTGATAAAACCCCCAATCTGTGTGCTTGCAGACCAAGAGAAACTCACACGCCGTGAGGCGTTACATTGGTGGCCAGTGTGACTTTTGGTCTTCCATCTCGACACAAACTATTTATTTTGTTCGAGCTTTGTTGCTTTGTACCGGAAGCAGGGATCCAGCCATTGTTGGAAGGAACCAGCCGGATGTCAACAAACCGGGAGTGATCGTGAAACCTTTTATTTCTCCAACCATTCTGGAGTTGTAATACATAATTTCCTTTTTGCATATGCACTTTCTTATAATTAAATATTGGTAGCTACCGTGATTTATCTACACTAGTGTTTAAAAACTTAATTTGGAATCTTTACACATCTTTGAATTCTTCACCGGAAGTGCACGACCTGTCAAAATCTGTCTCTTAGTCAACATTGATCTTGGATTACTTTTGGCCTTTTCATCGTTGCATTTCAGTTTCGATACACACACACCAGGAACATTTTGGGACACATATAAACATATATTTAATCTAATTTCTTTGTCTTATTTTTCTGTTAATTGAAACTGTAAAATTTATCTCATATTCTCTATTCATCATTTGTTTACACTTTGTACATGTATGTTTTGCTTGTGATATTCATCTCTTTGTGTAATTTTTACAATTGTGTTTTGTAGGATTTTTGCTACTGGTAGATGAACTATGGGGACAGTCCACACAACAGCACTGGTGACAGTCTGCAGTAATATGGTGTTGGTGAGACTATGTAAAATTTATCTCATATTCTCTATTCATCATTTGTTTACACTTTTT
>CM037787.1:9473736-9523736 GCA_021229015.1 Solen grandis
AGATTTCGTATTTACCTGAGTCTGAAAATGATACTTTGTAGATACAATAATTTTATATACATCAATTGTTAATAATTAGGACTTTCTGCCTAAAGCAGAAAGTCCTATTGGGTTTGTACTGTTTATTCTTCTTCTTCTTCTTATTAGGACTTTCTGCCTACAGGCAGAAAGTCATATTGGGTTTGTACTGTTTTTTTTATTCTTCTTCTTCTTCTTCTTCTTATTAGGACTTTCTGCCTAAAGCAGAAAGTCCTATTGGGTTTGTACTGTTTATTTTATTAGGACTTTCTGCCTAAAGCAGAAAGTCCTATTGTTTATTTTGGGTTTGTTCTGTTTTTATTATTAGGACTTTCTGCCTAAAGCAGAAAGTCCTATTGGGTTTGTACTGTTTATTATTATTATTATTATTATTATTATTATTATTATTCTTTTCTTCTTCCTAACTAAACGCTTATTTTAATATGTTGCAATGGACCTAGGACGATGAAATTTTTATGGCTTATTAGTCACGTGAGGAAATTTTGATTTCAATGATTTTCAGCACCCTATGACGTCACATGACGTCACAGCTAAAAATAGTGAAAAATGGTGTTCGCGCTCTACAGCCGTCATTTATGGTCGGATTTTCTTCAAATTTTTACAGATGGTACATCTTGAATCAAAGGTGTGCATATCCTGTCAGCTAACCGAAATTCCGAAAGACCGAAGTTCTGTGGCTGAAATAAGATTCGAACATAGGACCGAACATTTCATTTTAGGATTAAAGAGCTTCAGGATGAGATAGAAAGTTGAAACTTACACAGTTTGCAGTTCTTCATAATTTCTTAACATATTTAGAGTCGTGACGTCAAATGTCGTCATGTGACGTCATAAGCATACTTCTTAATTTTCATTTTAGAGCAATGATTTCGACATGATGCCAGTTGTTCAGAATAATGAAAATTTCAGAGTTATGACAACAAAGTATGTACTTTTGAACAAAAGTATCTTCAGCACCCTATGACGTCATGTGACGTCTGAGCTAAAAATAGTGAAAAATGGTGTTCACGCTCTACAGCCGCCATTTATGGTCGGTTTTTTTTTCAAATTTTTACAGATTGTACATCTTGAAACTAAGGTGTTCATATCCTGTCAGCTAACCGAAATTCCGAAAAACCGAAGTTCTGTTGCTGAAAAAAAGACTCGAACATAGGACCGAAAATTTCATTTTAGGATTAAAGAACTTCAGGATGAGATAGAAAGTTGAAACTTACACAGTTTGCAGTTATGTAGCATTTCTACAAATATTTTGAATCGTGACGTCATAGGACGTCATAAGCATACCACCTAATTTTAATTTGGGGCAATGATTTCGACATGATGCCAGTTGTTCAGAATAATGAAAATTTCAGAGTTATTGCAGTAAAGTATGCGCTTTTGAGCAACAGTATTTTCAGCACCCTATGACGTCACCTGACGTCAGAGCTGAAAATAGTGAAAAATGGTATTCGCGCTCTACAGCCGCCATTTATGATAAGATTTTCTTCAAATTTTTACAGATGGTACATTTTGCAACTAAGGTGTGAATATTTTGTCAGCTAACCTTAATTCCTAAAGACCGAAGTATTGTGGCTGAAGTAAGATTCGAACATAGGACCTTTAAACTAGAAATCAAGTTTGCAGTCATGTCCTTACGTCATATGACATCATGTTACGTCACAGACTAATACTTAGTTCTTATCATTTGCACTGATTTCGGAATATAATGTCAATTGTTCAGCATGAACATGAAATACTACCAGAGATGAGTCATTACATGAAATTTCTATCTCCTGCTTTTTGAATTAACACAGCTTGCAGAAAGTCCTATCATTCGTTTTCACGAATGACATCTAGTTATTATTATTCTTTTTTTCCAACCTTTTCATGTTGTTATTTCATTAAGTTGCTGAAGGTCTAGGACAAAGAAATTCTATCATCAGACACCTTAAGCAATGGCATTTTGGAATATGTTATTTTTATCTTCACATGACGTCACATGACGTCAGAACTAAAAATAGCTACCAAAGTTTGTACGCGCTGTACAGCCGTCATTTATGGACGGACTGTCATAGAATTTTCACAGAAGTTATATATTAAGACCTAATTGTGCAGGATTATATAGGTTTGCCAAGATTCGAAAGAACTAAGGTTCTATGGCGAATCGAAGATTCGAACCAAGGACGTCAAATTTCAAATCCATATAAAATCGATTCTAGATGAGATAGAAAGTTGATATTTGGCAAGATTATTCCTCTCTGTGTTTCCTATGCATTTTGTAAAGATGAACGTCATATGACGTCATATGACGTCATCAAGTTGTATAGAATTTCCGATTTCTTGATGCCAATTTACTCATGTTGCAAAGGTTCATAGCCAATAAAAATTAAATGTCTTATGTAGGTAATCAGGAACATTTAGATTCAATGTCTAAAATTTTCATATGACGTCACATGACGTCAGAACTAAAAATAGCTACCAAAGTTTGTACGCGCTGTACAGCCGTCATTTATGTACGGATTGGCATGGAATTTTCACAGAAGTTATATATTACGACCTCATTGTACAGGATTATATAGGTTTGCCAAGATTCGAAAGAACTAAGGTTCTATGGCGAATCGAAGATTCGAACCAAGGACGTCAAATTTCAAATCCATATAAAAAACGTTTCTAGATGAGATAGAAAGTTGATATTTGGCGAGATTATACGTCTCTGTGTTTCCTTTGCATTATGTAAAGATGAACGTCATATGACGTCATTTGACGTCATGAAGTTGTATAGAATTTCCGATTTCTTGATGTCAATTTACTCATGTTGCAAGGGTTCATAAACAATGGAAATTGAAAGTCCTTTGTAGGTGATCATGTTCATTTTGATACAATGTTTAAAATTTTCATATGACGTCACATGACGTCAGAACTAAAAATAGCTACCAAAGTTTGTACGCGCTGTACAGCCGTCATTTATGGACGGATTGGCATGGAATTTTCACAGAAGTTATATATTGCGATCTCATTGTGCAGGATTATATAGGTTTGCCAATATTCGAAAAGGCAAAGGTTCTATGTCGAATCCAAGATTCGAACCAAGGACGTCAAATTTCAAATACGTATAAAATCGTTTCAAGATGAGATAGAAAGTTGATATTTGGTGAGATTATATATCTCTGTGTTTCCTTTGCATTTTGTAAAGATGAACGTCATAAGACGTCATATGACATCATCAAGTTGTATAGAATTTCCGATTTCTTGATGTCAATTTTCCTCATGTTGCAAAGCTTCATAGACAATGCAAATTAAATGTCCTTTGTACATAATCAGGAACATTTAGATTCAATGTTTAAAATTTTCATATGACGTCACATGACGTCAGAACTATAAATAACTACCAAAGTATGTCCGCTCTGTACAGCCGTCATTTATTGATAGATTGGCATGGAATCTTCACAGAAGTTATATATTACGACCTCATTGTGCAGGATTCTATAGGTTTGCCAAGATTCGAAAGAACTAAGGTTCTTTGACGAATCCAAGATTCGAACCAAGGACGTCAAATTTCAAATCCATATAAAAAACGTTTCTAGATGAGATAGAAATTTGATTTTTAGCGAGCTTATACGTCTCTGTGTTTCCTTTGCATTTTGTAAAGATGAACGTCATATGACGTCATCAAATTGTAGAGAATTTCCGATTCCTGAATATCAATTTACTTATGTTGCAATGGTTCATAGACAATGAAAATTTAATGTCCTATGTAGGTAATCATGAACATTAAGATTTAATGAGTAAAATTTTCATATGACGTCACATGACATCAAAACTTAAAAAAGCTACCAAAGTTCATCCGCGCTGCACAGCCGTCATTTATGGACGGATTGGCATGGAATTTTCACAGAAGTTATATATTAAGACTTCATTGTGCAGGATTATATAGGTTTGCCAAAATTCGAAAAACACCAGGTTTGTCATGGTTTGCAGTGCAGAAAGCCCTATCTTTTGTTCAAAACAAAAGAAGTCTAGTTATTAGGACTTTCTGCCTAAAGCAGAAAGTCCTATTGGGTTTGTTATGTTTATTATTATTATTATTATTATTATTCTTTTCTTCTTCCTAACTAAACGCTTATTTTTATATGTTGCAATAGTCCTAGGACGATGAAATTTTTATGGCTTTTTAGTCACGTGAGGAAATTTTGATTTCAATGATTTTCAGCACCCTATGACGTCACATGACGTCACAGCTAAAAATAGTGAAAAATGGTGTTCGCGCTCTACAGCCGTCATTTATGGTCGGATTTTCTTCAAATTTTTACAGATGGTACATCTTGAATCAAAGGTGTGCATATCCTGTCAGCTAACCGAAATTCCGAAAGACCGAAGTTCTGTGGCTGAAATAAGATTCGAACATAGGACTGAAAATTTCATTTTAGGATAAAAGAGCTTCAGGATGAGATAGAAAGTTGAAACTTACACAGTTTGCAGTTCTGCAGAATTTCTACAAATATTTTGAGGCGTGACGTCATATGACGTCATGTGACGTCATAAGCATACTTCTTAATTTTCATATTTGGGCAATGATTTCGACATGATGCCAGTTGTTCAGAATAATGAAAATTTTAGAGTTATGAAAGCAAAGTATGCGCTTTTGAAGAAAAGCATCTTCAGCACCCTATGACGTCACATGACGTCACAGCAAAAAATAGTGAAAAATGGTGTTTACGCTCTACAGCCGTCATTTATGGTCGGATTTTCTTCAAATTTTCACAGATGGTACATTTTGAAACTCAGGTGTGCATATCCTGTCAACTAACCGAAATTCCCAAAGACCGAAGTTCTGTGGCTGAAATAAGATTCGAACATAGGACCGATAATTTCATTTTAGGATTAAAGAGCTTCAGGATGAGATAGAAAGTTGAAACTTACACAGTTTGCAGTTCTGCAGAATTTCTACATATATCTTGAGTCTTGACGTCATATGACGTCTTGTGACGTCATAAGCATACTTCTTAATTTTCATATTTGGGCAATGATTTTGACATGATGCCAGTTGTTCAGAATAACGAAAATTTCAGAGTTATGACAGAAAAATATGCCCTTTTGAACAAAAGCATCTTTAGCACACTATGACGTCATGTGACGTCAGAGCTAAATATAGTGAAAAATGGTGTTCACGCTCTACAGCCGCTATTTATGGTCGGATTTTCTTCAAATTTTCACAGATGGTACATCTTGAAAGTTAGGTGTGCATATCCTGTCAGCTAATCGAAATTCCGAAAGACCGAAGTTCTGTGGCTGAAATAAGATTCGAACATAGGACCGAAAATTTCATTTTAGGATTAGAGAGCTTCAGGATGAGATAGAAAGTTGAAACTTAAACAGTTTGCAGTTCTGCAGAATTTCTACATATGTTTAGAGTTATGATATCATATGACGTCATGTGACGTCACAGACTAATACTTAGTTCTTATCATTTGCACTAATTTCGGAATATAATGTCAATTGTTCAGCATGAACATGAAATACTACCAGAGGTGAGTCATTACATGAAACTTCTATCTCCTGCTTTTTGCATTAACACAGCTTGCAGAAAGTCCTATCATTCGTTTTCACGAATGACATCTAGTTATTATTATTATTATTCTTTTCTTCTTCCTAACTAAACGCTTATTTTTATATGTTGCAATAGTCCTAGGACGATGAAATTTTTATGGCGTATTAGTCACGTGAGGAAATTTTGATTTCAATGATTTTCAGCACACTATGACGTCATATGACGTCACAGCTAAAAATAGTGAAAAATGGTGTTCGCGCTCTACAGCCGTCATTTATGGTCGGATTTTCTTCAAATTTTCACAGATGGTACATCTTGAATCAAAGGTGTGCATATCCTGTCAGCTAACCTAAATTCCGAAAGACCGAAGTTCTGTGGCTGAAATAAGATTCGAACATAGGACCGAAAATTTCATTTAAGGATTAAAGAGCTTCAGGATGAGATAGAAAGTTGAAACTTACACAGTTTGCAGTTCTGCAGAATTTCTACATATATTTTGAGTGGTGACGTCATATGACGTCATGTGACTTCATAGGCATACTTCTAAATTTTCATTTTCGGGCAATGATTTCGACATGATGCCAGTTGTTCAGAGTAATGAAAATTTCAGAGATATGACAGTAAAGTATGCGTTTTTGAACAAAAGCATCTTCAGCACCCTATGACGTCACATGATGTCACAGCTAAAAATAGTGAAAAATGGTGTTCGCGCTCTACAGCCGTCATTTATGGTCGGATTTTCTTCAAATTTTCACAGATGGTACATTTTGAATCAAAGGTGTGCATATCCTGTCAGCTAACCAACATTCCGAAAGACCGAAGTTCTGTGGCTGAAATAAGATTCGAACATAGGACCGAAAATTTCATTATAGGATAAAAGAGCTTCAGGATGAGATAGAAAGTTGAAACTTACACAGTTTGCAGTTCTGCAGAATTTCAACATATATTTTGAGTCGTGACGTCATATGACTTCATGTGACGTCATAGGCATACTTCTTAATTTTCATTTTAGGGTAATGATTTCGACATGATGCCAGTTGTTCAGAATAATGAAAATTTCAGAGTTATGACAGTAAAGTATGCGCTTTTGAATAAAAGCATCTTCAGCACCCTTTGACGTCACATGACGCCACAGCTAAAAATAGTGAAAAATGGTGTTTGCGCTCTACAGCCGTCATTTATGGTCAGATTTACTTCAAATTTTCACAGATGGTACATCTTGAAACTAAGGTGTGCATATCCTGTCAGCCAACCGAAATTCCGAAAGACCGAAGTTCTGTGGCTGAAGTAAGATTCGAACATAGGACCGAAAATTTCATTTTAGGATGAAAGAGCTTCAGGATAAGATAGAAAGTTGATACTTACACAGTTTGCAGTTCTGCAGAATTTCTACATATATTTTGAGTCGTGACGTCATATGACGTCATGTGACGTCATAGGCATACTTCTTAATTTTCATTTTAAGGGTAATGATTTTGACATGATGCCAGTTGTTCAGAATAATGAAAATTTCAGAGTTACTACAGTAGAGTATGCGCTTTTGAACAAAAGAATTTTCAGCACCCTATGACGTCATGTGATATCAAAGCTAAAAGAAGTCCATACGAAAAAAAATAAAAGAGTAAAGGGTAGAGAATTTAATATATATTCTTTCTAACGGAATTAATCTTAATATTTTTCAATTTTAGCAGAAAGTCGTATCATTCGTATCAACGAATGAAATCTAGTTATTATTATTAGGACTTTCTGCCTAAAGCAGAAAGTCCTATTGGGTTTGTTATGTTTATTATTATTATTATTATTATTATTATTCTTTTCTTCTTCCTAACTAAACGCTTATTTTTATATGTTGCAATAGTCCTAGGACGATGAAATTTTTATGGCTTATTAGTCACGTGAGGAAATTTTGATTTCAATGATTTTCAGCACCCTATGACGTCACATGACGTCACAGCTAAAAATAGTGAAAAATGGTGTTCGCGCTCTACAGCCGTCATTTATGGTCGGATTTTCTTCAAATTTTTACAGATGGTACATCTTGAATCAAAGGTGTGCATATCCTGTCAGCTAACCGAAATTCCGAAAGACCGAAGTTCTGTGGCTGAAATAAGATTCGAACATAGGACCGAAAATTTCATTTTAGGATAAAAGAGCTTCAGGATGAGATAGAAAGTTGAAACTTACACAGTTTGCAGTTCTGCAGAATTTCTACAAATATTTTGAGTCGTGACGTCATATGACGTCATGTGACGTCATAAGCATACTTCTTATTTTTCATTTTAGGGCAATGATTTCGACATGATGCCAGTTGTTCAGAATAATGAAAATTTCAGAGTTATGAAAGGAAAGTATGCGCTTTTGAACAAAAGCATCTTCAGTACCCTATGACGTCATGTGACGTCACAGCTAAAAATAGTGAAAAAAGGTGTTCGCGCTCTACAGCCGTCATTTATGGTCGGATTTTCTTCAAATTTTCACAGATAGTACATCTTGAATCAAAGGTGTGCATATCCTGTCAGCTAACCGAAATTCCGAAAGACCGAAGTTCTGTGGCTGAAATAAGATTCGAACATAGGACCGAAAATTTCATTTTAGGATTAGAGAGCTTCAGGATGAGATAGAAAGTTGAAACTTAAACAGTTTGCAGTTCTGCAGAATTTCTACATATGTTTAGAGTTATGATATCATATGACGTCATGTGACGTCACAGACTAATACTTAGTTCTTATCATTTGCACTAATTTCGGAATATAATGTCAATTGTTCAGCATGAACATGAAATACTACCAGAGGTGAGTCATTACATGAAACTTCTATCTCCTGCTTTTTGCATTAACACAGCTTGCAGAAAGTCCTATCATTCGTTTTCACGAATGACATCTAGTTATTCTTTTTTTCTTCCTAAGTAAACGCTTATTTTTATATGTTGCAATGGACCTAGGAAGATGAAATTTTTATGGCTTATTAGTCACGTGAGGAAATTTTGATTTCAATGCTTTTCAGCACCCTATGACGTCACATGACGTCACAGCTAAAAATAGTGAAAAATGGTGTTCGCGCTCTACAGCCGTCATTTATGGTCGGATTTTCTTCAAATTTTCACAGATAGTACATCTTGAATCAAAGGTGTGCATATCCTGTCAGCTAACCGAAATTCCGAAAGACCGAAGTTCTGTGGCTGAAATAAGATTCGAACATAGGACCGAAAATTTCATTATAGGATAAAAGAGCTTCAGGATGAGATAGAAAGTTGAAACTTACACAGTTTGCAGTTCTGCAGAATTTCTACATATATCTTGAGTCTTGACGTCATATGACGTCTTGTGACGTCATAAGCATACTTCTTAATTTTCATATTTGGGCAATGATTTTGACATGATGCCAGTTGTTCAGAATAACGAAAATTTCAGAGTTATGACAGTAAAATATGCCCTTTTGAACAAAAGCATCTTTAGCACACTATGACGTCATGTGACGTCATAGCTAAATATAGTGAAAAATGGTGTTCACGCTCTACAGCCGCTATTTATGGTCGGATTTTCTTCAAATTTTCACAGATGGTACATCTTGAAAGTTAGGTGTGCATATCCTGTCAGCTAATCGAAATTCCGAAAGACCGAAGTTCTGTGGCTGAAATAAGATTCGAACATAGGACCGAAAATTTCATTTTAGGATTAGAGAGCTTCAGGATGAGATAGAAAGTTGAAACTTAAACAGTTTGCAGTTCTGCAGAATTTCTACATATGTTTAGAGTTATGATATCATATGACGTCATGTGACGTCACAGACTAATACTTAGTTCTTATCATTTGCACTAATTTCGGAATATAATGTCAATTGTTCAGCATGAACATGAAATACTACCAGAGGTGAGTCATTACATGAAACTTCTATCTCCTGCTTTTTGCATTAACACAGCTTGCAGAAAGTCCTATCATTCGTTTTCACGAATGACATCTAGTTATTCTTTTTTTCTTCCTAAGTAAACGCTTATTTTTATATGTTGCAATGGACCTAGGAAGATGAAATTTTTATGGCTTATTAGTCACGTGAGGAAATTTTGATTTCAATGCTTTTCAGCACCCTATGACGTCACATGACGTCACAGCTAAAAATAGTGAAAAATGGTGTTCGCGCTCTACAGCCGTCATTTATGGTCGGATTTTCTTCAAATTTTCACAGATGGTACATCTTGAATCAAAGGTGTGCATATCCTCTCAGCTAACCGAAATTCCGAAAGACCGAAGTTCTGTGGTGAAATAAGATTCGAACATAGGACCAAAAATTTCATTTTAGGATTAAAGGGCTTCAGGATGATATAGAAAGTTGAAACTTACAAAGTTTGCAGTTCTGCAGAATTTCTACATATATTTTGAGTCCTGACGTCAAAGGACGTCATGTGACGTCATAAGCCTACTTCTTATTTTTCATTTTAGGACAATGATTTCGACATGATGCCAGTTGTTCAGAAAAATGAAAATTTCAGAGTAATGACAGTAAAGTATGCGCTTTTGAACTAAAGCATCTTCAGCACCCTATGACGTCACATGACGTCACAGCTAAAAATAGTGAAAAATGGTGTTCGCGCTCTACAGCCGTCATTTATGGTCGGATTTTCTTCAAATTTTCACAGATGGTACATCTTGAATAAAAGGTGTGCATATCCTGTCAGCTAACCGAAATTCCGAAAGACCGAAGTTCTGTGGCTGAAATAAGATTCGAACATAGGACCGAAAATTTCGTTTTAGGATTTAAGAGCTTCAGGATGAGATAGAAAGTTGAAACTTACACAGTTTGCAGTTCTGCAGAATTTCTACATATACTTTGAGTCTTGACGTTAAATGACCTCATGTGACGTCATAAGCATACTTCTTAATTTTCATTTTAGGGCAATGATTTCGACATGATGCCAGTTGTTCAGAATAATGAAAATTTCAGAGTTATGACAGTAAAGTATTCGATTTTGAACTAAAGCATCTTCAAAACCCTATGACGTCACATGACGTCACAGCTAAAAATAGTGGAAAATGGTTTTTGAGCTCTACAGCCGTCATTTATGGCCGGATTTTCTTCAAATTTTCAAAGATGTTACATCTTGAAACTAAGTTCTGCATATCCTGACAGCGAACAGAAATTCCGAAAGACTGAAGTTCTGTGGCTGAAATAAGATTCGAACATAGGACCGAAAATTTCATTTTAGGATTAAAGAGCTTCAGGAAGATATAGAAAGCTGAAACTTATACAGTTTGCAGATCTGCAGAATATCTACATATATTTTGAGTCGTGACATCATATGACGTCATGTGACGTCATAAGCATACTTATTATTTTCATTTTAGTGCAATAAAATCGACATGATATCAGTTGTTCAGAATAATGAGAATTTCAGAGTTATAACAGCAATATTTGCGCTTTTAAAGAAATGCATCTACAGCACGCTATGACGTCATGTGACGTCACAGTTAAATATAGTGAAAAATGGTTTTCTCGCTCTACAGCTGCCATTTATGGTCGGATTTTCTTCAAATTTTCAAAGATGGTACATCTTGAAACTAAGGTGTGCATATCCTGTCAGCTAACCGAAATTTCGAAAGACCGAAGTTCTGTGGCTGAAATAAGATTCGAACATAGGACCGAAAATTTCATTTTAACATTAAAGAGCTTCAGGATGAGATAGAAAGTTGAAACTTACAAAGTTTGCAGTTCTGCAGAATTTCTACAAATATTTTGATTCTTGACGTCATATGACTTCATGTGACGTCATAATCATACTTCTTAATTTTCATTTTAAGGCAATAATTTTGACATGATGCCAGTTGTTCAGAATAATGAAAAGTTCAGAGTTACGAAAGTAAAGTATGCGCTTTTGAACAAAAGATTTTTCAGCACCCTATGACGTCATGTGACGTCAAAGTTAAAAGAAGTCCATACGAAAAAAAAAAAAATAAGTAAAAGGTAGAGAATTTAATATATATTCTTTCTAACGGAATTAATCTTAATATTTTTCAATTTTAGCAGAAAGTCCTATCATTCGTATCAACGAATGAAATCTAGTTATTCTTTTTTTCTTCCTCTTATATTTGTGTTAATTTCGAGGTGTTGCCATTGACTCAGAACAATGAAAATTTTATGGCATATATTTCAAACCATGAGCTTTCGGATGCAATGAATTTTATATTTATACGACGTCATATAACGTCAGATTTGACGTCGGGTGAAAAAGTTTGT
Organism: Solen grandis; assembly: GCA_021229015.1. Lineage (NCBI taxonomy): Eukaryota > Metazoa > Mollusca > Bivalvia > Adapedonta > Solenidae > Solen > Solen grandis. The sequence continues at coordinate 9,485,531 of CM037787.1, forward strand.
ACGCGGTCTACAGCCATTATTTCTGGATCGATTGTTATCAAAATTTCACAGAATGTGTATGTTACGCTCTAGTTGTGCATCCCGGTGTCCGTTTTTTCCAAATTTGAAAAGGCAAATGTTTTATGGCGAATCCAAGATTCGAACTAATGACGTCAAATTTCAAATGCGTATAAAATCGCTTCCAGAAAAGCTAGAAAGCTGAGATTTGGATTGAATATTAGTATATAGGTCTTCTTTACCATCTGAAAAGATGAACGCCATATGACGTCACATGACGTCATAATGCTATTACAACTTTCGTATTAAAACTTAACGGTTTTTAATCCCTGTAGGCTTTATTTTTTGTATGATTTGCTTGAAAATTTGTCTGAAGATGCAGTATTAGGTTCTATGGAGCCATGTCACTTCCGTTTCCGGAAAATCCCAAAGATCAAGGTCATATATCAATTATCGGGTTTTTCTTCGGCCTAAAATATCTCAAAAACGGAAAAAATTCTATCGAGACACTATGCGTATAATTTGTAGTGCTTAGAAAGACCTTTCAGATGATATTTGGTTTTTGATGATCGGGATTGAATCGGTTGAGTTATGGCGGAAAAACAAAAATTCGGTAACCCTCAGTGTGTTTAACAGTTTATATCTCGAAATCCTTTGATTTTTGAAAATATGATGATGAATATTATTTGTAGAGCAATGTTTGGCCGTTCTTTTGATGCTTAAAGTTTAATGATAGACCTAAGATTCATGGAGGAATGGGGAAAAATTCGTGCATATAGCTTTGGTGATTTTTTTATTTTTCAAAAGGTTTAAGAGCTTGTATCTCAAAAAATATTAAAATATTCCTATAGATAAAGCGTGTGAAATGTAGAGAATTTTAAGACGATTATTTTGGTACCTAAAGTTTTGAAATTGATCCAAGTATAAGGAAGTTACATCAAAAATAAGAATTTAAACATATAGAATTTCAGCGATTTTTTCGTTATGTAAGAGTTTCACGGCTTATATCTTAAAACCCATATTAAATAAGTCAACATATTAAGCGAATGAGATGTAGATAATTTTAAGACGATTATTTTGGTACCTTAAGTTTTGAAATTGATCAAAGTATAAGGAAGTTACATCAAAAATAAGAATTTAAACATATAGAATTTCTGCGATTCTGCCGTCATGTCAGAGTTTTCCGGCTTATATCTTAAGAATCATTAGAAATATGTGCTTACATTAAGCAAGTGAGATGTAGAGAATTTTAAGACAATTATTTTGGCACCTAGAGTTTTGAAATTGATCAAGAAATAAGGAAGTTACATAAAAAATACGAATTTAAAGCCAATTGTAAAAATTTTCATAAAATATCCTACTTTCGCTTTCACCTTAATTGAAGCATTTTCGGAAAATGTAAGTTTACAGATATGTATTAGTCATATAAATGGGAAAAAAACCCAACTTTTTACTTATATCATATTTATATTATTAGCTAAACAGGTGTACCGTTCCCGGTGGCCGAGTGTTTAGAGCGTCCGCCTCGGCAGCGGGAGGTCGTGGGTTCGATACCAAAGTCGTAAAAAATGGTACTGTTATAGCTCCCTTGCTTGACACTTAGCATATAAGGGTAGTTGCAGGACTGGTTGGCCCGGTATCAGGATAATGTGACTGGGTGTGGTATCATGCCACATGTCTACGACGTGATACTGCAGTGTGGCAGCACTATAACTGCATTAAGTAGACATCGTCTCCAAATGACTGAAATACTGTCGGTGGGACGTTAAACCCAACAAACAAACAAACAAACAAACTAAACAAGTGTTGACAATGATTTAATGTTTTGTCAAATCATTTTATTTACGTTACTTATGAATATCAGTTGCAGCATTGCGTTACCCATAATCCTTTGAGCGTTTTGACACATGTCATTTAGACCGTTGTTGAAACATTGCAATTTCCCGACTTTATTGTTGCATATATCAATAAATGTTGTACAAGCTATATTCCAAATTTATGATAAATGATAACCTATGTGAAAATATATGTTATAGTGCAATGTAATTTAATTGCCAGCTTGAGATACCATGAGCGTGTATAAGTGTAGACGTTTGAAACAAAATGATCAACACATGTCATCCGTTCAAGACGCTGCAAGCTAATTTGTCTGTAATGCGGCGTTCACACAGTGCCGATTATGGCTCCCGTTTGAGATCAGACAGCGCTACGACACGAAAAGCGAAAAAGTCGGATTACTATCCTCAATGTCCTATCATTGTCTGAACGCAGTCGTATATGTTCGTAACAGAGTCCTACGGATCGGGAATGGTCCGGAGAGGTCGGCCAAGCACTCCTGACAGTTAGGTGCGTCCCGTAACATTCGGGAAATTCAGCCGATTTTGTCTAGTCGGATTACAATCGTGACTATGTCGTGACAGATTCTGCTGTATCGGATCAGAATCGGATTGAGAACGGGATAATCGGGACGAATTCTGCTGGAAACGGCTGGATCGGGACGCCTCCTGAACAATATCTGATTGTTGTCGTGATTAAATAAATGTGTTTACAAATTTTAATAAAAGTTTGAATTTCCAGCCACGAATCACAGGATCTTGATCAGACTTTTGACACATTTTAATCGGGAATGGTCCTATCAAGGACGGCAGTAAAAATCCTGAATGTGTGACCTAGGCATTAGCTAAAACCGCAAAATATAGTAACTTTGTGTAATACAGTCGTCTCGATCGTATGTACAAGCGTTATTTGAATTTTACTCACGAGGCTACACGCGTCGACGATTCTATTGCATGGTAGCATTTACTATTTCATTCCCGCGACTGTACACGAAAATAAAAAAGAATTTTAATATGCAGAATTAAGAGGTTTAAGTTTAATTGTTTATATTTTGAATACCTATAAATTAACTAGAACCAAATATGCTACAATGGAATTTCAGGCCATTTATTTTGGTACCTAGAATAGTAAAATTGGTCAAGTTATAAGAAAGCGATATCAAAATAAAGATTTATTAGTCCCCTACCGGAGTTCACATCGGAGGGGACTATAGGTTTGCCCTCCGTCTGTCCGTCCGTCCGTCTGTCTGTCCGCTCAAATCTCGATCCCGCGATAACTTAATAACTAAGCAAGCTAACTTGATGAAACTTGGTTTATGACTAGATGCCAATGTGTAGATTATGCACGTCGTTTTATTATTAAAATTGTGGTTGCTATGGTAATGGAAATAGTGAAAATATGGCAAAAATGGGATCCCGCGATAACTTTATAACTAAGCAAGCTAACTTGATGAAACTTGGTATATGGCTAGATTGCAATGTGTAGATTATGCACATTGTTTTATTTTTTTATTCGACTAAATTTGTGGTTGCTATTGTAACGGAAATAGTGAAAATATGGCAAAAATGGGATCCCGCGACCGCGATAACTTTATAATAAATATTATAAGGCATGTATATAGTCAGGGTGGTGATGCAGAGTGAAAGTTCTCATTTCTCATCAACAAGACTAAAGATTAAAGAAAAACATTTTGGATCAGGCAAGGTAACTATTATTAATTCTATTTCTTGCATCTGTCTTGCTTGCATGAATTGTATAGTGGGCACAGCAGAGACAACAACTCTACATGTAAGTCTTGCTTAAATGGTCATAACTTAAATATTCCCTTACATTTACTTAAACCAAAGTCTTGTTTTTCTTGGACCAAAATTCTGCTTGGTGTGGTAATGGAAAAATTATGCACCTCACCGGTAGAGGAATCATGTGTTGCTTGCAACACCAGTTACTTGTTTATTTTTGGAATATGGCTTATTTCAAAAAGTTCATGCATGAGAAGTCCATACGAAAAAAAAGAGTAAAAGGTAGGGAATTTAATATATATTCTTTCTAACGGAATTAATCTTTATATTTTTCAATGTTAGCAGAAAGTCCTATCATTCGTATCAACGAATGAAATCTAGGTTTATTATTATTAGGACTTTCTGCCTAAAGCAGAAAGTCCTATTGGGTTTGTTATTAGGACTTTCTGCCCTTTCGGCAGAAAGTCCTATTGGGTTTGTACTGTTTTTTATTATTCTTCTTCTTATTATTCTTTTTTTCTTCCTCTTATATTTGTGTTAATTTCGATATGTTGCCATTGACTCAGAACAATGAAAATTTTATGGCATATATTTCAAACCATGCGCTTCCGGATGCAATGAATATCATATTTATATGACGTCACATATCGTCAGATTTGACGTCAGGTGAAAAAGTTTGTACGCGGTCTACAGCCATTATTTCTGGACCGATTTTCATCAATATTTCACAGAATGTTTATGTTAGGCTCTAGTTGTGCCTTCCGGTGTCCGTTTTTCAAAATTCGAAAAGGCAATGGTTCTATAGCGAATCCAAGATTCGAACCATTGACGTCAAATTTCAAATGCGTATAAAATCGCTTACAAATGAGCTAGATAGATGATATTTGGACAGAATATAAGTCTGAAGGGTGTCTTTACATTCTCTGAAGCTGAACGTCATATGACGTCATATGACGTCATGAGGTGAAAGGTAATTTCTAAATTTTACGTGTTAATTTTTACATGTTGGTCACGTTCGAGTACCTTGAAAATGTAATAGCATATGCTTCAGATAGAACTGTTTGCATTTCAATAATTTTCATTTGACTAAGACGTGCTTTGACGTCAAACTTGACGTCGTCTCAAAATGTTTGTACGCGGTCTACAGCCATTATTTCTGGGCCGATTTTCATCAATATTTCACAGAATGCGTATGTTAGGCTCTAGTTGTGCCTTCCGGTGTCCGCTTTTCAAAATTCGAAAATGCAATAGTTCTATGGCGAATCCAAGATTCGAACCATTGACGTCAAATTTCAAATGCGTATAAAATCGCTTACAAATGAGCTAGAAAGATGATATTTGGGCAGAATATAAGTATCAAGGGTTACTTTACATTCTCTGAGGATGAACGTCAAATGACGTCATATGACGTCATGAGGTGAAAGGTAATTTCTAGTTTTTATGTGTTAATTTTTATATGTTGTTTACGTCCGAGCACCTTGAAAATTTAATAGCATATGCTTCAGATAGAACTGTTTCCATTTCAATAATTTTCATTTGACTATGACGTGTTTTGACGTCAAACTTGACGTCGTTTCAAAATGATAATACGCGGTCTACAGCCATTATTTCTGGGCCGATTTTAATTAATATTTCACAGAATGTGTATGTTAAAGTCTAGATGTACATTCCGGTGTCCGTTTTTCCAAATTCAAAAATGCAAAGGTTTTATGGCGGATCCAAAATTCGAACCACTGACGTCAAATTTCAAATACGTATAAAATCGTTTCCAGATGAGTTAGAAATATAATATCATATTTGGATAGTATATAAGTCTCCAAGAGTGCTTTACTTTCTATGAAGATGAACGTCATATGACGTCATAAGGTCAAAAATAATTTCTGATATATACGCGTTAATTTAAATATGCTGTTTACTTCCCAGGACCATGGAAATCTAATGGTATGTACATCAATCCATGTGCTTTAGAATGCAATGTAATTCATATTAATGTGACGTTATATCACGTAAGATTTTTCACGTCAGGACAAAAAGGTTTTACGCGGTGTACAGCCATTATCTTTGGACCGATTTCACAGAATGTATATGTAACGCTCTATATGTGTATCCCGGGTCCCTTTTTTACAAATTCGAAAAAGCAATGGTTCTATGGCGAATCCAAGTTTCGAACCATTGACGTCAAATTTCAAATACGTATAAAATCGCTTCCAGATGATTTAGAAAGTTGATATTTGGATTGAATATTAGTCTTTGAGACTTATTCATATTCTGTGAGGATTAACGTCATTTGACGTCATAAGGTCAAAAAGAATGTTAATATATCTACGCGTTAATTTCTATATGTTGCAAAGTTGTAAGGAGCATGAAAAAATTACTTGATATATTCAAGATACTTAATATTTCATTTCATTGATTTTCTTATGCCTATGACGTCACATGACATCAAACTTGACGTTGTCTACACAAGCTTTTACGCGGTTTTCGGCAATTATTACAGGATGAAATTCGAATTGCAAGCATTTTAAAGAAATTTGATTGTAACATAGATTATAAAAATAGTCCAAATTAAATAAATCGATATAAAAAAAATGATTTTCAGTAACTTTTGCCATATCCTCCAAGTTAAACGGTTATATTTTTCAAAGTTTATTTAAGTTATGGCCATACAAAAGCAAGTTAGAGGCTGGAATTTCATATCCTTTTACTTTTTTAGCTTTTAAATGTTTGAGAAATGTAGCAGAAAGTCCTATCATTCGTATCAACGAATGAAATCTAGTTATTATTATTATTATTCTTTTTTTCTTCCTAAGTAAACGCTTATTTTTATATGTTGCAATGGACCTAGGAAGATGAAATTTTTATGGCTTATTAGTCACGTGAGGAAATTTTGATTTCAATGATTTTCAGCACCCTATGACGTCACAGCTAAAAATAGTGAAAAATGGTGTTCGCGCTCTACAGCCGTCATTTATGGTCGGATTTTCTTCAAATTTTCACAGATGGTACATCTTGAATCAAAGGTGTGCATATCCTACCAGCTGACCGAAATTCCGAAAGACCAAAGTTCTGTGGCTGAAATAAGATTCGAACATAGGACCGAAAATTTCATTTTAGGATTAAAGGGCTTCAGGATGAGATAGAAAGTTGAAATTTACACAGTTTGCAGTTCTGCAGAATTTCTACATATATTTTGAGTCGTGACGTCATATGACGTCATGTGACGTCAAAGGCATACTTCTTAATTTTCATTTTAGGGCAATGATTTCGACATGATGCCAGTTGTTCAGAATAATGAAAATTTCAGAGTTATGACAGTAAAGTATGCGCTTTTGAATAAAAGCATCTTCTGCACCCTATGACGTCACATGACGTCATAGCTAAAAATAGTGAAAAATGGTTTTCGCGCTCTACAGCCGTCATTTATGGTCGGATTTTCTTCAAATTTTCACAGATGGTACATCTTGAATCAAAGGTGTGCATATCCTACCAGCTGACCGAAATTCCGAAAGACCGAAGTTCTGTGGCTGAAATAAGATTCAAACATAGAACCGAAAATTTCATTTTAAGATTAAAGAGCTTCAGGATGAGATAGAATGTTGAAACTTACACAGTTTGCAGTTCTGCAGAATTTCTACATATATTTTGAGTCCTGACGTCATATGACGTCATTTGACGTCATAAGCCTACTTCTTAATTTTCATTTTTGGACAATGATTTCGACATGATGCCAGTTGTTCAGAAAAATGAAAATTTCAGAGTTATGAGAGTAAAGTATGCGCTTTTTAACTAAAGCATCTACAGCACCCTATGACGTCACATGACATCACAGCTAAAAATAGTGAAAAATGGTTTTCGCGCTCTACAGCCGTCATTTATGGTCGGATTTTCTTCAAATTTTCACAGATGGTACATCTTGAATCAAAGGTGTGCATATCCTGTCAGCTAATCGAAATTCCGAAAGACCGAAGTTATGTGGCTGAAATAAGATTCGAACATAGGACCGAAAATTTCGTTTTAGGAATTAAAGAGCTTCAGGATGAGATAGAAAGTTGAAACTTACACAGTTTGCAGTTCTGCAGAATTTATAAATATATTTTGAGTCCTGACGTCATATGACGTCATTTGACGTCATAAGCCTACTTCTTAATTTTCATTTTTGGACAATGATTTCGACATGATGCCAGTTGTTCAGAAAAATGAAAATTTCAGAGTTATGACAGTAAAGTATGCGCTTTTTAACTAAAGCATCTACAGCACCCTATGACGTCACATGACGTCACAGCTAAAAATAGTGAAAAATGGTTTTCGCGCTCTACAGCCGTCATTTATGGTCGGATTTTCTTCAAATTTTCACAGATGGTACATCTTAAAACTAAGGTGTGCATATCCTGTCAGCGAACAGAAATTCCGAAAGACTGAAGTTCTGTGCCTGAAATAAGATTCGAACATAGGACCGAAAATTTCATTTTAGGATTAAAGAGCTTCAGGAAGATATAGAAAGCTGAAACTTACACAGTTTGCAGATCTGCAGAATATCTACATATATTTTGAGTCGTGACGTCATATGACGTCATGTGACGTCATAAGCCTACTTATTATTTTCATTTTAGTGCAATAAAATCGACATGATGTCAGTTGTTCAGAATAATGAGAATTTCAGAGTTATAACAGCAATATTTGCGCTTTTAAACAAATGTATCTACAGCACGCTATGACGTCATGTGACGTCACAGTTAAAAATAGTGAAAAATGGTGTTCACGCTCTACAGCCGCCATTTATGGTCGGATTTTCTTCAATTTTTCACAGATGGTACATCTTGAAACTAAGGTGTGCATATCCTGTCAGCTAACCGAAATTCCGAATGACCGAAGTTCTGTGGCTGAAATAAGATTCGAACATAGGACCGAAAATTTCATTTTAGGATTAAAGAGCTTCAGGATGAGATAGAAAGTTGAAACTTACACAGTTTGTAGTTCTGCAGAATTTCTACATATATTTTGATTCTTGACGTGATATGACTTCATGTGACGTCATAATCATACTTCTTAATTTTCATTTTAAGGCAATAATTTTGACATGATGCCAGTTGTTCAGAATAATGAAAAGTTCAGAGTTACGAAAGTAAAGTATGCGCTTTTGAACAAAAGATTTTTCAGCACCCTATGACGTCATGTGACGTCAAAGCTAAAAGAAGTCCATAGGAAAAAAAAAAGTAAAAGGTAGAGAATTTAATATATATTCTTTCTAACGGAATTAATCTTAATATTTTTCAATTTTAGCAGAAAGTCCTATCATTCGTATCAACGAATGAAATCTAGTTATACTTACCTTTGGACTCTTTTAATATATACATGGTAAAATGAAAACGAAAAAAAATATGGTTGAAAAAATGTTATGTAGATCTATGAAAGGGAAGTTGCTATGTACAGACATTTAAGCTTCATAATTTTGTTTTAATTTTACTAACGTAAATTTTTAAAATATTAACTACTTAAAATCAATTTGACTTATTTCCTTCTATAAATATATTTGTTTTGCATAAAAAATCTTGATTTATAGTCAAGAGTAATTTTTACTCTCTGGAAAAACCCCATTAAGAGTTGGATTAAGACACAGACAGTTGATGGCATGTAACTTTTGTGTATTTTCTAAAAGAATTCAATCAATCTGCAGATATGTATATGAACAAGCACAGAGATTCAAAATAATATTGGAAGTCAGACACTATTTTTGCATTTAAAACATTAATATACTAGGTGACAAGCAAAGGATTAATCTTTATTAAAGAAGGAGATATATTATATCTTTATAGAACATCTCCTGATTAAAGACATAATGAATACTTCAACTTGAACTTTATACTGCCAATAGTCAATATTGACTACTTAAGGCACCTTTATTTTGGATGTGTTCTGAATTGTTATAAAAAATTGAGTCCGGTACACCTCAGCTCTGTTTGTGAAAATCATGCATTGTTTTTCTGAAAATTGTGAATAAAAAAATCGACTTTTTTTATGAAAGTGGCATTGAGCGCGAATTCACAACACCAGTAATGACAGTGGCTAGATATTAAATTTTGAAAAAAGCTCAATTGTGGTGAAGTGGGTTCTCATATCATGTGACTTTGGTGGCTCGACTAAAAAAAACATCAAAGTTAAAATCCTGGCCAGGGATATAAAAATCTAAATATAAATTTACGCCATGCTGCGCTTATATTGCTGGCTTTACAATGTAGGTGGGGTACGTTTCAAAAACTTATCTTTTTTATATCTTCTGATGTTGATTCAATACCTGCATACAATGGCACTCATGCAACTGAAACACATGATGCTTAGTAAATAATTGTGATACTGTTTAATTCTCATAATGCATTTACCTTGAATGTGTAGACCTACACACGCAACAATTCCCTCATTCGTATATGGGGATAACTGCGTGGAGATTTGTCAGTCGTTGTCGGAAAATACCGAAAGTGAGCGGACAATTACGTTTATTTACGAATATGTAGTGGGCGGGGAAATGGGCGAGCTTATTTATCAACATTGCAAACGTGTAAATCTGGATTAAGCTGAGCCGAATCATGATGGTCGGACAATGTAAAGTTGCGAGCGTTTAAGTAAGAAGGCGTTTTGTAGTTTATCAAAATGCATTTTGTTGAAATACGTATTTACAATGTTGCATCGGCAAATTCAGTCCAAGAATATACCTCCTCTGGGGTTTAAATACTAAGAAATTCAAATGAATTGTGTATTTTGTCGGAAAATAAACTGTTCAACTCAGATCAACAAGGCTGGATTTTTGGCAACGAATAGCCTCCATAGTATTCGACTACTGTCTCTTCCGCTGCTGTCTCTTCAGCAAAAAACGGGACACACTCGTGGGAAATCCTTGACCGTAAGGTCTAAAGTATGGCCCTTATAATAAAAAAATTATTGCCAGCCATTACAATAAAAGAAACAAAACGAAAGTTTGTAGAAGCGTAGACCGGTAATGAACCGCTGATTTAATGAGACTTGAATACATGCACCGGGTACGACTGTCTATTTATTAATCAATTTTCTATTCAGTAAAAGAGAAAACAAATCCTAGTCACGTACTTAAATTACAATAATATATACGATGATAGCTTTTAAAAAAGCCAGCAGACGTCTCGACTGGTATTTTATTTTTTTGGTAAAGTTGAGAACTGCATGCGGTGTGTGTGTGCGCGCGCGTTTTAATTCAACATGGTTCTGTAAAATAATACTCGTCTTAAAAACAAATAAAATATTGTTTGTTGTTTTGGAATTAACCGTCGCTACGACAAAATCACAGTCAATTAGTGATATGGAACACCAATCTACATAAACTCAAATATTTGATGACATCAACAATTCAATTTAAGATCTCAACAAATGATTTGAAGATTAGAAGTGAGACTATCTATTACGTACATTTGGGTATACTAACTATTACATGACACCTTTTCGTTGATTTTTAACAATGTTTCAAACTTGAAGAAATGATGTTGTTGTTTTTTTCTTACTCGAATCGATCGCGAGCCAGACGTTCTCATAAAATCTACACTTTCAACGTTTTCATTGGCTGATCACCAGACCGCACCGAAATCAGCCAATGAAAACGTTCGTTGTAAGGAGTACATTCAAGCGTAATGATTGACCCTGATCCAGTTAAATCATAAACGTCGCTGAATTTTTAAACCTTTAAACAGTATATTTACGTGATTTGTTTCAAGAAAGGTCATCAAGTACATTACAGTATATACTTACCATTCATATTGAATGAATCTCAGTGGAAGGTCTTTTGTCCACTTTAGCGATGGTTAAAGTGTAAATTTTAGGAGAACGTCTGGCTTGCGATCGATTCGAGTAAGAAAAAAAACATCAATTCTTCAAGTTCCACAAGAACGTGTGGAACAGGAGAGGCATCACCACAGAAGCGGTGGTCCTCACCACACTACTCTATGGCTGTGAAATATGGACGGACTACCAACGTTATGCTAAGTAGTTATCACATGTCCCAGAAAGACCCTTGGCATAACAAGATCCCTGACACGGAGGTGCTGACTCAAGCTGGCCTGCTACACCACCCTGATGAAGTCACAGCTTCGATGGGCTGGTCATGCAGTTCGCATGCCAGACCATAGCTTCCAAAGAAACTTCTGTTCGACGAACTGCAGCATGGAAAACGACCTCAAGGAGGCCAGACGAAGCGTTTCAAAGACACCCTCTGAAATTCTCTGAAAAACTTCAGCATGAGACGAAAATGGACTACACAATAGCATTTATGTCACCGATTATGTCACCTATTATGTTTTGAGCAGGTATCTTTGGGGTGTGAAAATGGGACATAACAAGTAAAATAGTCCATTATTGATATATTGATTATTGGTACTCTGAACAATCTTGGTGGAGGACCATGAGACAGTGCTATACACAAAATATCTTAGGTGAAGGATTTTTGTTTTCAGACAATATTAGTCCATGCATATTTTTTTAAGCAGACAAGAATAATTTGAGCAAGCTTGTTAGGAAGTTATCCAAGGAACATAATTAAGTGCTTAAGTTTTCACCTTATATATGAGACAAATTAGCCCCTTCCTATCCGGTAATTAAAATTTTGGAGTTACCCAAGGTAATGTGCCAAAATATTTTGTAATCTTTTAGGATGAAGATTTTTAAAGTTCTAAATGTGTATATATAAGGCAAATGAGCCCCGCCCCTGGTGATCATATTTTTATACTGATCAGGATCAGATTAATATTAACAACCTTAGTAGGAGGTTACCCGAATAATATTTCTGCCAATCTGGCCAGAAGTTTTGGAGAATTTTTCACTATAATTTTATAAACATATAAGGTAAACTAGCACAACCGCTGTCGGTCATGTTTTTTCATGTATATGAATAATTTAAATACTTTTGGTTAAGGGTTACATCTGTGCCAAAAAGATTTAAAATTTCAAATGAATGGGGACGTTACAGCATTTTGTATGAATTTTCTTGACCTTGAAATGTGACCTTGACCTTTAAGCTACGGACCTGTGTCATGGGACGGCACACCATATCATCATCTTAAATAAGGAACGACAAAAAGGTCATATAAGAACCAACTAACAGTAGGCACTTGCATCGGAAGAGAACTGTAATTTAATTAATCCAAAAGGAAATATAATTGTAATTATCAATATTGTTGAGCTTTCGTTTCAAAAGTACATACAATAAAAGAAATCCGAAGTTATACAGGTTTATCGTTTATCCAACTTTTTCAGCCAATGATATCGGTCTTTTTCCAGTCCAAATTGAAAACATCTATCACGTATTTTCGTATTTTGCCCAGATAATGTGAAAAATGTGTGCCCCTACCATCGATATCAAAAGTACAGCTGTGGACTACGTAACTAGGTGAGACAAACGGTAAGCCACTTATACGGTTTGCTCTACTTAATTGTCCATGGGAATGGTTGCATTTCATTAAAAATTAAAAAAAAAAAGATCCTTGAGGTTTTGATATGGATAACATATGAGTGTGTATGGTGCCTACGTGATCTTAAGACATAATGGGCGGAGCTTGTTGCGGCGGCGGATGATTACGTCATTTTTGCTTGTAGCCTTATTAAAATCCAATGATACCGACTCTAAACCATCACGGGACTGTCAAATAAACGAAAGTTGGTTTCATTAGGCGATGTTAAAGGCAAAGCTGTATGGCGTAGTGAAAAACTGTCAGTATGTTATATCGTTTATATTTTAAATTTTATAGATTTATCGCAGCGCTCCGCTTCGCGACGCTTGCGATAATTTCCATAAATGTGAAAGATACTCGTAAACGATAACTAATTAATAGTCAACTTTTCGAAAAATAGAACTTAAGCCTGCACTCAGTTACGTCTTCCATATTTAAATAAATGATTTAAAAGTAATACCTTCGGTTGAAGTAATGAATATTTTTAAATATCTCAATGTAATGGTCTTGACCAGGGCCGATCCAGGAATTCGGGTAAGGAGGTTGGGGTGCTAATCTATATTAAAACAAGAGGGCCATGAAGGCCCTAGAATCGCTCACCTGAGAACCAGGTATTAGTGGGTGGAAAAGAAACAGTAAAATATCTTATGATATTATGGAAAATGGACTCTGCCCCCTGCCAGCCATATTTTTAGACGGATCCAAATTAGTTTAACAGTCTTGGTAGCGAATGACCCAAGGAACATCTGCGCTGAAAAAAAACTTTGAAATTCAATATGTACTTTTGGACACGAAGAGTTTTCATATTTGTACAGTTTTGACCCCAGGGTCATGATGTGACCAAACGTTGTAGATGCCCATAAGGCCATGTTACATACCAAATACCTAAACAGGCTTTTTAGTTTCTGATAAGAAAAGATTTTTAGTTTTTCCTATTTAGGTCTATGTAACAATAAGTGACCCATCGAGCGGGGCTAATTTTGATCCCGGGGCCATGATGTGAACACACTTTGTAGATATCAATTAGGCCATGTTACATACCAAATACCTAAACTCCAGACCTTTTAGTTTCTGACAAGAAGAGTTTTCTAGTTTTTCCTATATAAGCTTATGTAAATCAAGTAACCGCTGGGATGGGACCAATTTTGACCCCAGGGCCATGATGTGAAAATTCTTGGTAGATGTCCACTGGTCCATATTACAAACCAAATATCTAAACTCTATGACTTTTAGTTTTAGACAAGAAGATTTTCTAGTTTTCCTATATAAGCCTATGTAAAATCAATTGACCACTGGGGCGGAGCCAATTTTGACCCCAGTGTCATGATTTGAACAAACTTGGTAGAAGTCCACTAGACCTACACACCAAATATCTAAGCTCTAGGCCCTGCAGTTTTATAGAAATTGACATTTTTAAAATCTATTTTAGCTCCCTTCTTCAACAAATTCAAACAATTGGAACAATTTTGATAGAATCAATCCTGTGAAATTTGGTCAAAATCCATTTAGCGGTTCAGGAGGAGATGTTTAAATGAAATTGTTGACGACGGAAGCATGGCCGGACAACGTGCGCCAGACACAGGCTCACCTAACTAATTCACCAAGAGCACGTCGTGCTTAAAAAGTTGGCAGTACCAATGCAAACGGGGATTTCTTTGATTTAAAGGAGAGTGAAATTGTGCATTCGGGTGAGTTTTTAGAGTTGCGTGTCTACATTTATCTATTGTCAGGGAATTTGGGGGGGGGGGGGGGGGGGGGGGTGTTTGGGGGGGGGGGGGGGGGGTCAGGGGAATTTTCAGCCCGCCCCTTGAATCCGCTAGGGTGGACAATGAAATCACTTCGCCAACCAAATAACCAGAAAACGTATCACACGTATCGGCCCTACAATGCGTCATTGCATTTTCTGGGAAAGAGAAACTAAACCTGTTACACAGCGGTGAGGGACTTTTAATTAGGACTTTCTGCCCTTTCGGCAGAAAGTCCTATTGGGTTTGTACTGTTTTTTATTAGGACTTTCTGCCTTTCGGCAGAAAGTCCTATTGGGTTTGTTATGTTTTTTTATTCTTCTTATTCTTTTTTTCTTCCAAACTTAGCGTTAATTTAAGCATGTTGCAATGGTCCCAGGGCCATGAAATTTTTATGGCATATACTTGATGCGATGAAATTTTGATTTTTATCATTTTCATATGCCTATGACGTCATATGACGTCATACTTGAATTTGACAACAAAAGTTTGTACGCGGTCTACAGCCATTGTTTGTGAACCGATTTTCATCAAATTTTCACAGATTGTGTATATTAAGTTCTAGTTGTGCATCCCGGTGTCCGTTTTTCAAAATTTGAAAAGTCCATGGTTCTATAGCGAATCCAAGATTCGAACCAAGGTCGTAAATTTTTTTAAATGCTTATAAAATCTGCCCTATTTAAGATAGAAAGTTGATATTTAGTTAGTATATAGGTCTCTAGAAGTTTTAAAAATTTTGTGAAAATAAATGTCATATGACGTCACGTGACATCATTATATGATATTGTATTTCAAATATTAACAAGAATATTTCTATGTGTTGAAATTGTCGAAGGGCAATGAAAATTTAATGACACATGCTTCAAACGCTGAAATTTTGATTTCTATGATTTTCATATGCCTATGACGTCATATGACGTCACACTTGAAATATGCAACAAAAGTTTGTACACGGTCTACAGCCATTGTTTATGAACCGATTTTTATTAAATTTTCACAGATTGTGTATATTAAGTTCTAGTTGTGCATCCCGATGTTCGTTTTTCAAAATTCGAAAAGTCCAAGGTTCTATAGCGATTCCAAGATTCGAACCAAGGTCGTAAATTTTCAAATTCTTATAAAATTGGTCCTATTTGAGATAGAAAGATGATATTAGGTCAGTATATAGGTCTCTGGGAGTCTTAAACATTTTGTGAAAATAAACGTCATATGACGTCACGTGACGTCATTATATAATAATGAATTTCTAATTCTAACAAGATTATTTCTATATGCTGAAATTTTCGAAGGGCAATGAAAATTCAATGCTGCATGCTTCAGATGCTGAAATTTCGATTTCAATGATTTTCAGACGCCTATGACGTCATATGACGTCACATTTGAAATTGACTACGAAAGTTTGTACACGGTCCAGAGCCATTATTAATGGGCCGATTTTCATCAAATTTTCACAGAATGTGTATATTAAGTTCTAGTTGTGTATCCCGGTGTCCGTTTTTCAAAATTCGAAAAGTCCATGGTTCTATAGCGAATTCAAGATTCGAACCAAGGTCGTAAATTTTTAAATGCTTATAAAATCGGTCCTTTTTGAGATAGAAAAGAGATATTTGGTCAGTATATAGGTCTCTAGAAGTTTTAAACATTTTGTGAAAATAAACGTCATATGACGTCACGTGACGTCATTATATGATAATGTATTTCTAATATTAACAAGAGTATTTCTATATGTTGAAATTGTCGAAGGGCAATGAAAATTTAAGGACAAATGATTGAGACGCTGAAATTTCGATTTCAATGATATTCAGAAGCCTATGATGTCATATAACGTCACATTTGAAATTGACTACGAAACTTTGTACACGGTCCAGAGCCATTATTAATAGGCCGATTTTCATCAAATTTTCACAGAATGTGTATATTACGTTGTTATTGTGTACACTGGTTTCCGTTTTTCAAAATTCAAAAAGTCCAAGCATCTATGGCGGATCCAAGATTCGAACCAAGGACGTCAATTTTTAAATGCTTATAAAAACTGTCCTATTCGAGATAGAAAGTTGAAATTTTGTCAGTAAGTAGGTCTCTGGGTGTCTAACAATCATGTGAAAATAAACGTCATATGACGTCACGTGACGTCATTTTACATATATTTATTATTATTATTCTTTCTTTCTTCCTAACTAAACGATTATTTTTCTATGTTGCAATAATCCTAGGATGATGAAATTTTTATGGCTTATTAGTCACGTGAGGAAATTTTTATTTCTATGAATTATATATGTCTCTGACGTCATATGACGTCATAATTGACATATTATTATTATTCTTTTTTTCTTCCTAACTAAACGCTTATTTTTATATGTTGCAATAGTCCTAGGACGATGAAATTTTTATAGCTTTTTAGTCACGTGAGGAAATTTTGATTTCAATGATTTTCAGCACCCTATTACGTCACATGACGTCACAGCTAAAAATAGTGAAAAATGGTGTTCGCGCTCTACAGCCGTCATTTATGGTCGGATTTCCTTCAAATTTTCACAGATGGTACATCTTCAAACCAAGGTGTGCATATCCTGCCAGCTAATTGAAATTCCGAAAGACCGAAATTCTGTGGCTGAAATAAGATTCGAACATAGGACCGAAAATTTCCTTTTAAGGATTAAAGAGCTTCAGGATGAGATAGAAAGTTGAAACTTACAGAGTTTGCAGTTCTGCAGAATTTCTACATAAATTTTGAGTCGTGACGTCATATGACGTCATGTGACGTCATAAGCATACTTCTTAATTTTCATTTTAGAGCAATAATTTCGACATGATGCCAGTTGTTCAGAATATTGAAAATTTCAGAGTTATGACAGTAATGTATGCGCTTTTGAACAAAGGCATCTTCAGCACCCTATGACGTCATGTGACGTCAGAGCTAAAAATAGTGAAACATGGTGTTCGCGCTCTACAGCCGTCATTTATGGTCGGATTTTCTTCAATTTTTCACAGATGGTACATCTTGAAACTAAGGTGTGCATATCCTGTCAGCTAACCGAAATTCCGAAAGACCGGAGTTCTGTGGCTGAAACAAAATTCGAACATAGGACCGAAAATTTCATTTTAGGATTAAAGAGCTTCAGGATGAGATAGAAAGTTGAAACTTACAGAGTTTGCAGTTCTGCAGAATATCTACATATCTTTTTAGTCGTGACGTCATATAACGCCATGTGACGTCATAAGCATACATCTTAATTTTCATTTTAGGGCAATGATTTCGACATGAAGCCAGTTGTTCAGAATAATGAAAATTTCAGAGTTATGACAGTAATGTATGCGCTTTTGAACAAAAAGAATTTGCAGCACCCTATGACGTCATGTGACGTCAGAGCTAAAAATAGTGAAAGATGGTGTTCGCGCTCTACAGCGGCCATTTATTGTCAGATTTTCTTCAAATTTTCACAGATGGTACAGCTTGAAACTAAGGTGTGCATATCTTGTCAGCTAACCGAAAATCCGAAGTTCTGTGGCTGAAATAAGATTCGAACATAGGACCAAAAATTTCATTTTAGGATGAAAGAGCTTCAGGATGAGATAGAAAGTTGAAACTTACACAGTTTGCAGTTCTGCAGCATTTCTACAAATATTTTGAATCGTGACGTCATAGGACGTCATAAGCATACCACTTAATTTTAATTTGGGGCAATGATTTCGACATGATGCCAGTTGTTCAGAATAATGAAAATTTCAGAGTTATTGCAGCAAATCATGCGCTTTTGAGCAACAGCATTTTCAGCACCCAATGACGTCACGTGACGTCAGAGCTAAAAATAGTGAAAAATGGTGTTCGCGCTCTACAGCCGCCATTTATGATCAAATTTTCTTCAAATTTTTACAGATGGTACATCTTAAAACTAAGGTGTGAATATTTTGTCAGCTAACCTTAATTCCGAAAAACCGAAATATTGTGGCTGAAGTAAGATTCGAACATAGGACCAAAATTTCATTTTAGGGTTAAAGAACTTCGGGATGAGATAGAAAGTTGAAACTTACACAGTTTGCAGTTCTGCATAATTTCTTAATATATTTTGAGTCGTGACGTCATATGACGTCATAAGCATACTACTACTACTACTACTTATTTTTTTTCCTCGTAACTAAACGCTTATTTTTACCGGATTATAATGTCAATTGTTCAGCATGAACATGAAATACTACCAGAGGTGAGTCATTACATGAAACTTCTATCGCCTGCTTTTTGCATTAACACAGGTTGCAGAAAATCCAATCATTCGTTTAGACGAATGACATCTAGTTTTTCTTTTTTTCTTCCTCTTATATTTGCGTTAATTTCGATGTGTTGCCATTGGCCCAGAACAATGAAAATTTTATGGCATATATTTCAAACGACGAGCTTTCGGATGCAATGAATTTCATATTAATATGACGTCATATAACGTCAGATTTGACGTCAGGTGAAAAAGTTTGTACGCGGTCTACAGCCATTATTTCTGGACCGATTTTCATCAAAATTTCACAAAATGTGTATGTTAGGCTTTAGTTGTAAATCCCGTGTTCTTTTTTCAAAATTCGAAAAGGCAATGGTTCTATGGCGAATCCAAGATTCGAACCAATGACGTCAAATTTCAAATGCGTATAAAATCGCTTCCATATGAGCTAGAAAGATGATATTTCGACAGAATATAAGTCTCTAGGATTTATTTACATTCTCAGAAGATAAACGTCAAATGACGTCATATGACGTCTTGAGGTGAAAAGAATATTCTAATTTTTTCGTGTTAATTTTTATTTGTTGAAAACGTCCGAGCACCTTGAAAATTTAATACCATATGCTTCAGGTAGAACATTTTGTATTTCAATAATTTTTATTTGACTATGACGTGTTTTGACGTCAAACTTGACGTCGTCTTAAAATATTTGTACGCGGTCTACAGCCATTATTTCTGGACCGATTTTAATCAAAATTTCACAGAATATGTATGTTAGGCTCTAGTTGTGCATCCCGGTGTCCGTTTTTTCAAAATCCGTAAAGGCAGTGGTTTTATGGCGAATCCAAGATTCGAACCATTGACTTCAAATTTCATATATGTATAAAATCGCTCACAGATGAGTTAGAAAGATAATATTTAGATAGAATATAAGTCTCTAGGATTTATTTACATTCTCAAAAAAATTAACGTCAAATGACGTCATATGACGACATGATGTGAAAAGTAATTTCTAATTTTTACGTGTTAATTTTTATATGTTGAAAACGTCCGAGCACCTTGAAAATTAAATACCGTATGCTTCAGATAAATAATTTTGCATATCAATCATTTTCTTTTGTCTATGACGTGTTATGACGTCAAATTTGACGTCGTCTTAATATATTTGTACGCGGTCTACAGCCATTATTTCTGGACCGATTTTCGTCAAAATATCACAGAATGTGTATGTTAGACTCTAGTTGTATATCCCGGTGTCCGTTTTTCAATATTCGAAAAGGCAATGGTTCTATGGCGAATCCAAGATTCGAACCATTGACGTCAAATTTTAAATGCGTATAAAATCGCGTACAGATGAGCTAGAAAGATGATATTTAAACAGAATATAAGTCTCTAGGATTAATTTACATTCTCAAAAGGAAAACGTCAAATGACGTCATATGACGTCATGAGGTGAAAAGTAATTTCTAATTTTTACGTGTTAATTTTTATATGCTGAAAACGTCCGAGCACCTTGAAAATTTAATAGCAAATGCTTCAGATAGAACATTTTGCATTTCAATAATTTTCATTTGACTATGACGTGTTTTGACGTCAAACTTGACGTCGTCTTAAAATATTTGTACGCGGTCTACAGCCATTATTTCTGGGCCGATTTCCATCAAAATTCACAGAATATGTGTATGTTACACTCAAGTTTTGCATCCAGGTGTCCGTTTTTCCAAATTCGCAAAGGCAGAGATTTTATGGCGAATCCTAGTTTCGAACCATTGACGTCAAATTTCAAAATTTCAAATGAGTATAAAATCGCTTCCTGATGAGTTAGAAAGCTGATATTTACACAGATTATACGTCTCTAAGTGTCTTTTACATTCATGTGGCGTCTTAAGGTCAAAAAGAATTTCTTAGATCTATGCCTAAATTTATATATGTTGTAAAGTTTCCAGGACCATGGAAATGTAATTACATATGCTTCAAACCATGTGCTTTGAAATGCATTGAATTTCATATTCATGTGACGTTATATTACGTCATATTTGACGTCAGGACAGAAAAAATTTACTCGGTCTACAGCCAATATTTTTTGACCGATTTTCATCAAAATTTCACAGAATGTACATGTTGCGCTTTAGTTGTGCATCCGGTGTCCGTTTGTCCAAATTCGAAAAGTCAAAGGTTATATGGCAAATCCAAGATTCGAACCATTGACATCAAATTTTAAATACGCATAACATCGCTTCCTGGTGTATTATAAAGCTGATATTTGAACTGAAAATTAATCTTTATGACTTCTTTTTATTCTGTACGGCAGAACGTCATTTAACGTCATATGACGTCATAAGGTAAAAAAAAGAATTTCTAATATCTATGCGTTTATTTCTATATGTTGCAAAAGTCCCAGGGGCATGAAAAATTAATGGCGCATATTTCAGATACTGTATATTTCATTTCATTGATTGTCTTATGCCTATAATGCCATATAACGTCAAACATGACGTTGTCTACGAAAGATTTTTCACGGTCTACAGACATTTTTTTCGGACTGTTTTTTATTCAATTTTCACAGAATGTGTAGGTTTCGTTATAATTATGCAGCCAGGTGTCCGTCTTTCCATATTCATAAAGGCAAAGGTTCTATTGCGAATCCAATATTCGAACCATTGACGTTTAATTTCAAATACGCATAACATCGCTTCCAAAATGAGTTAGAAAGCTGAAATTTTGACTGAATAAAAGTCTCTACGTATGATTTTACTTATAAGAAGATGAGCGTCTTATGACGTCATGTGTCGTTACAAGTCCATTGAACCATTGACGTCAAGTTTCAAATGGATATAAAATCGCTTCCCGAAGAGTAAGCAAGCTGATATTTGGAGTGAATATAAGTCTCTAAGAGTCATTTACATTCTGTGAAGATGAAAGTCATTTAATGTCATATGACGTCATCCGGTCCAAAATTTCTTTTTTCTACGCGTATTTTTTCATATATTGCAAAGTCCCAGGACCAGAAAATTTAAAGCATATACCTCAGATATTGACATTTATATTTCAATGGTTATTCTATGCCTATGACGTTATATGACGTCAAACGTTACATTTGTGTATAAAAGGTTTGTACCAATCTACAGCCAGTATTTCTGGACCAATTTTCATCAAGTTTTCACAGAGTGTATATTTTACATTTTAGTTCAATGGTTCTATGGCGAATCCAAGATTCGAACCATTCACGTCAAATTTCAAATATGTATAAAATCGCTACCAGATGAGTTAAAAAGCTGATTCTTAACAAAATATAGTATCTAAGACTTCTTTCTATTCTGTAAGAAGGAACGTCATTTGACGTCATTAGGTCAAAATATTTTTTTTATCCACGGTTAATATCTATATTTGCAAGGATCCCAGGGAAATGAAAAATTAATGGCATATATTTAAGATAATTTATATTTTCATATCATTGATTTTCTTATGCCCATGACGTCATATAACGCCAAACTTGACGTTGTCTACAAAAGATATTACGCAGTCTACAGCCATTATATTTGGACCGAAGTTCATCAAAATTTCACAGAATGTGTATGTTACGTTCTAGTTTTGCATCCCAGTGTCCGTTTTTCCATATTTATAAAGGCAAAGGTTCGTTGGCGAATCCAATATTCGAACCATTGACGTCAAATTTCAAATACACATAACATTGCTTCCAGGTGAGTTAGAAGGCTGATATTTGGACTGAATATAAGTCAGTACGTATTCTTTGCATTCTGATAGGATGAACGTCATATGTTGTCATGTGACGTTACAAGTCTTAAACACTTTTTGTACTGAAATTAAACAGGTTTTACGGCCTGTAGTCCTTATTTTTTGTTTAATTTGCATGCAATTTTGAATGAAGGGTGCTGCATTAGATCCTATGGCGCAATATTACTTCCGTTTCCAGAAAAAAAGCAACGGTCAAGGTCATAGGTCAATTAGCGTTTTTTTCTTTGGCCTTAAATATCTCTAACACGATAATATTCTATCGAGATGCTGTACATATAATTTGTAGTGCTTTGAAAGACATTTCAGCTTTTGATGATCGGGGTTGAATCAGTTGAATTATGGCTGAAAAACAAAAATTCTCTTATCCCCAGTGCGCTTAACAGTTTATATCTCCAATATGTTTGATTTTCGAAAATATGAATAATTTTATATTATATTATTTGTAGGGCGATGTTTGGTCGTTCTTTTGATGCTTCAAGTTTTACGATTGACCTAAGAATCATGGAGTAATGCAAATAATATTCGTGTATGTTACTTTATGATAGACCCAAACCTATTGCAATCGGATTGAATGGATATTCAAGACATTTCTTTTGGTAACTAGATTACTGAAATTGGTCAACTTGTAAGAAAATTATGTCCAAATAATAATTGCTGTTAAGTTAATTTTGACATGCGATATAAAGCTCTTACGTTTGACAAAGCTAGCAGAAAGCCCTATAATTCGTATCAACGAATGAAATCTATTGTTTATTTCTGTTTTGTAAATTATGTCTCCGTCAATAAATAAAATATGAATTGAATTGAAATTAACAAAATGTTGTTATTATTAATAAAGAATCAACATACGGTAAATTAATCAATTTATATATTTTTGTCTCAAATCGTTCTTGTTTATTTCATCAGCTGACTGATCGAAAAGAATGCTGAGAGAGAGAGAGAAAGAGAGGTGGAGGTGTTCGGTACACTATCCCTGACATACTGATATTCTTCTATAACTACACCACTTGAAGTGCGCATGTGTGATTTTTTCACTGCAAGCAGAAGGCGTGGATTAATCGGATTTTGTTTATTATTGCAAAAGTTTGATTTCTTTTAAAATTTAGTGTTTATTGAATGTTTTTTGATACAAAACAATTGTAAGCTCCAATTTATTCAGTCTACGGCAACGTGAAATGCGTATCATGTGTTATTAACGAAAGGAATATCAAGTCACTGATTCTGATCTCCACTCAGTTTTAGGTGGTTTTGACATGAGGCACAGAGGCGTGACAACCTGTACCTAAAAAAAGCATGTCGCACCGAGCGGCTCATTGTTTGGACTAATACATGTACTAGAACCACTGTATAGACTGAGCAAATAAATCGATGCGTACAAACACTAGGGTAGCTTAATATGTCAATAAACAATGAATGGACTTCGCAAAGCTAGACGGCAGACAGTAACGGGCATTATTCATATCGGGGCAATGTATTCACATATTGTGTGCATATTTGTTTCCAGGGACTTCAATGGAGACCAGGTTATAAACGCAATAAAGGCGTTATTGATAAAAATTCTCGCCAGTGGTAAAACAAATTATGCAATCAATTTCAAATTATGCACACACAAGTATTTGCAACGTGCAAGGACACATAAATAGAAATGACAGGAAATTTACCTGTACCCGAGTATTTTGTATGACATGACATAATATATAATCTTATTATTGAATAAATTGGATATAAATTACTATTGGGGATATCATTTACTTTAACTTGTTAACTTATTTATTTTACCTCGATCGGGAAGCAAGTTTCTTATACTAACCCCTCTCGACATTTCCTGGGTTGGACCAATACTTTGCGTTTGTGAAGGTCATGACAACTTTTGTCCAAACGGTGTTCGAAAGAAACCAAAACATTCATGATCACATTCGAGCACATTACCATTGCACTCACTGCATCCACTTTTAATGGAACAAAAAGAAATGTGCAAATAAAATAAACTATTTTACCCAAAGTATTGAATTATCATTAATATAGAAGCAGCATCAAGATAACAACCACAGGACACAATGCATTATTTTACAGATAAACTTTTATCAGGGGATTGGATTAAAATTTGGTTATAAGGTTTGGTCATTATTATTATGGGTGTAATATTCAAATCCATTAAAACGTCACTCTAAGTTATTGGGAGATTCGTTAAAGGACAATCAGTTGCTAAGGGTCACGCCACGTGCAAAGCTTCCAACCGTAACTACAATTTAAGCTTTCCAAACAAAATTAGAGAAACAATTTTATACAAATTTAGCAGAAAAATTTAGCATAAATATATATGGACCTTTGCACCGAGCTCAACCACCCCACATCCGACTGACCTAAATAAAACAACAATCTTTTCACATTATCACATTTATTAAAGAATAGTACAACAAAATACAAATTCCTCACTCTTTCCCCCCGGTTTGGCACTGATCGGGCTTGGTTCCCATACCCAACATGTTAGTCCACTTGACCAACCGGACACCGGACAAATTGTCGTATAGGGCGACCTCTACAGCAATCCGCATAAGCCCCAAAAGGCTTCAACAAGAAATAAGCCCCAAAAAGGCTTCAACATAAAAATGCCCCAAAAGGCTTCAACATAAAAATGCCCCAAAAGGCTTTAAATTACAATATGCCCCAAAGGGCTCCAACATAAAAATACCCTAAAATGCATCAAATTACAATAATTGAAAACATGCCACAAAAGGCTTCAATAACTGCCACAAAAGGCTTCAAATAGGTCTGTAACATTAATTACAAAAATATTACTATATGAACAAATTCCAATGCATTCAAAATGACAATCGTGAGAACCATGTTAATATTTTGCTGTCTGCCAACTGGCACCAACTCTGGTCGATGACGATCGACCAAAGCTGGTGCCACCGCCAAAACGGGCCCGGAATCCCATTTTGGCACAGCAAAATATTGAGATAAAAATGGAGCGGTTTGCTGGATGGGAATGGGAACCACCATGCCCTGAAACAGTCTACTTATAACAAGTAGTAAGACCTGAACAAAATGCCTCCAACCCCAATGATATCTGATTTATGAATATACAATTTCCCAAAAATGTCAAATGCACACCATCATGTGCATAGAGGTTATCTGATAATTCCATTAAATCTGTATGCCTTAAATAAAACCCATTATTCCGTAAAATAGTTGCCGCTGCGTAACTATTCAAACGCTTGCGGGCGGTCTCCATGGCAACTTTATTGGTGGAATACCGCCACTTCCTTCTAGGGAGAACTTCAGACCAAATTATCCTAGCATTAAAATGCTCTGTAATAAATTTAACTAAACTGTCTAAATAAACACGCAAACGTTCAATTGGAATCCGCCCCAGATCATTACCCCCACAATGCAACATAATAACATCTGGATCATCACCAACACCTTTTAAGGACCTGAGCTTATGGATGGCTTCCACTAGAGACATTCCACTGTACCCCTGCCACCAAATATCCACCGAATCCAGCCCAAGGTTCAGGCCACCTGAACGCTGCCGGGCAACAACAAAGGCGTGCTTCACAATTGAGGATCCCAGCAGCCAGACCTTTACCGCACCTACAATATCTTTGCTGAAATTACTACAAAGCCAGTTGTTTTTAAGATAATGATAGCAATAAATGCAAACAAATTACATTATCGTAGGGAGAGTGTATACTGAATTTGGCTTGACATATAACTTGTAAGCGTCTGATCGCCATCTGCCTGCACGTTTAATTACCTCTACAGAACATCCTTTCATAGCAGCAGCTGTTGCTGCCCCCATCCGAAAGGAATGTGACAAATATTTACTGTAGTCTAAATGCAGCCTACCTAAAGAACGCTTTAACAAGGCAGTAAATTGATACCGCGTAAGTGGGGTTTTATCTAAATGACAAAACAGTGGCCCATCACCAGCAGGACGCTGTTCAAGAAACCTCTGCATTGAAATCACTGGGCATATGCTCTTATTGGTACGAATAAGTTTCAATTGTGAACCAAAGCCACACTGATCTGTTTTTGAATGTCTAATCAAGATTGTAATGGCCCCACCGTCCACCTCAAATGAAACATCTGACAAAAATAGGACATTAGACACATTGCCTTTTCTTACAACTGCCAATTCACTTATACGAAGAAAAGCAAAAAATGCGAGGCAAAATGCTGCTGTAAATAAACGTGTCTCATAAGCATTGCTACAAACATTAGGCAACATCGACAAAACAGACTCTAGGAGCTCTACTGTTATTGGCAGTCGTGCTGGACAACGCCTGTCAGACCTCTGGAGGCCCTCTAAAGATTTCTGGAAAACATAATTGTTGGAAACATCTGCTACATTCCTGACCTTGCAATGAAAACCAATCGCGTTTACGTACAGCCTAGCTGTATTATAAGCGTACCCCTGTAATGATAACCAAGCTATAAATAGAGAAATATTCCCAATGGTAGGAGGCCAGACCTTGGGAAAATTATATGCACCCCGAAACCTTTCGAAACTGTCCAAACCATTGGCATATGCAATCTTAGTATTCTCTGAAGAGAAAAATTCAGTAGTCGTCAGACTCAGCCTGCAAATGATTGAACGAAATTTCTCCGGGATTTCCTGGGGGTCTTTGTCTGCAGCCGGAGCCTCTGCCCTGAAGCGGTCCCACTGTTTCCGAGAAATGGAATCAGCAATAGAATTGCGTTTAGAAGTGATATGCATGGCCTTGAATATGATCTCAAATTCCATGGCAAGCAATACAAAATGCCTACAAGATGCATTAGACGCTTAGATTTCGTGGTTTGCTTATTAATTACTGCTACCAAAACCTCGTTGTCAATAAACAAGATAATTTTTTTTATGTTTCAACTGATCCCCCCACAACATAACTGCAAGAAGCACAGGCACCATCTCTAAAAAAGTTATATCCTTCAAAACTTCTCCAATGCACCAATGTTTTGGCCACTCAAAGTAAGACCAGTGGTTCTGAAAGTAACAGCCACAGCCCAAACCAGCTGCCCCGGCACTGTCAGTAAAAAGTGAAAATTAAACACATCTGACGGTTGAGCCACCCATTAACAATAAAATATGACCTTTTAATAGGAGCCATAGCATCATAGAACGCCTTAAAAATGCTCTCCCTGGACGCACAGCTCTACTAAAAAAGGAAAGTTTGCCGATAAGTGACTGGAACTCTCTCAGAGTCATTTTTCTGCGAGCATGAGCACTTGTAATTGCCTTCAACAACTCCTCCATTCTATGCAAAGGGATTCTTACCTCCATCTGAACCGAATCCACCTCAAGACCTAAAAATACCAGTCTGGTACATGGACCAATGGACTTCTCGCAGGCTACCGGAACTTGCAACATGCTACAAACCTGATCAAAGGTATTCACTAAGGCAAGACAATCACCAGTGTCTTTAGGCCCTCCAAATATGAAATCATCAAGATAATGATCGAGACTATCTTTCCCAGACAATGATTTCACTAGCCAATGCAGGAAAGTAGAAAACTTTTCAAACAGTGAGCATGACAATTTACAACCCATAGGTAAAAACTTATCAATATATATATTATCTTCTTCATCTCTAAGCCCTAGCAAATTAAATTCAGATGGGGCAACTGGCAAAAGGCGAAATGCTGATTTAATGTCTCTTTTAGCCATCTCGGCACCTACTCCACATCTACATATCATGTCAACAACCTTGTCAAATGAAGTATAACTAACTGAACTCAATTCGTCGCTAATCCCATCATTTACACTATTCCCCTCTGGATGCGATAAATGTGTAATAAGCCTATAACCTCCATCAGCTTTTGGAACCAGACCCATAGGCGAAATTCTGAAATTTTTCAAAGGGGCTGTTTTGAACGGGCCTGCAAATCTACCCAACTCCACTTCTTTATTAACCTTTTCCTTTAAAATGTGTGGGTGAAGCCGTGCAGATTTAAGATTTTTTGCTGAAATCGCAATGTCATTACCTGAAAACCCTAAACGAAAACCATTTAAAAAACCATCCTTTAAAATCAAAGCAGCCTCTCTATCTGGACACCTATCTAGATAAAAACATAAAGCCTCAATGTTAATGGGCGAATTTCCTAGTGATAGCTCAGAACCTAGGTCCTGAGACACGTGGGGCCCTTTGCCTGAAACCACCCCCAGAGGATCCCCCCCAGCGCTGACCCTGGGCTGCAGAGGCCCGCACTGCCCAAGATCCCCTGGGAGGCATGCCAGACGACCTACCGGAGAAACACCACCTAGTCTGCCAGCTACAGAATGAGCTGGTCCTGCTACAGGAGCGGGCAATAAAGGAGCCGACAATTCGGGGCCTGCGAGCGGGACAACTGGGTCTGCAACTGGTACTGGGTCTGCAACTGGTACTGGCTCCGCCACCCCATGGCTCGCTGGTTGAGCTGCAACCGGCTGATCGTCTACAGGTGCTGTGCTCACTCCTGGATTTTGCACGGATCCAGCAGAAGCTGCTGGGTGACCAGGACGTGACCTCCTGACTGATTTGTCAGCAACAGCTGCCTCTCTAGCCCTGACTGATGGGCGTTTAACCCTCTGAGATTTTGGCATTTTTACATGTAAGAGACAAAATATAAAAAGAATTGGTAAAAATGTTATACACAATACAACATACAATCAAAGAACCTAAACCCTATTAACGATATTGGTTCCCAGAACACACCTGCTTAATCAACTGTATCAAAAATTATATCAGTAATAATAACTCAAATTAAATAACAAAATAAAATAATTTAATATAATTAACATCAATTAAGACTATCAATCATTTTATGAAGCCACGTGGTTTCCAAAACACGAAAACCGATTATTTAAACACCGCAAGCAAACAAATCCGAAGAAATATACCAAAATTTAATGCAGCCAAAGAAATCAATAAAACAAATCTTGACATTAACGATAATGCTTTTGTTTAAATCTACAACGATCATGTAATGATGAAAAAAAAAAACTTGCAACTTTCCACTTATTTATCAGAGCTCATTCTCCCGCTGCCTATTCAATTCCCCGCTTGACCGAAAAGGAGGCAACAAAGCAATGTGCATTAAATTAACACTCCCGTATTAATCAAAACATCGTAATGCACTAGATCACAACTTACATAATGCACAAGAGAGAGAAATTACACCGAACGGAAATTTACATGATCATGAAATACGTGCGGGTTATCTTGATATACATTACGATACCAGTGTATTCATCCTCTATAGGGCAACGAAGCAGTGAAACACATTGAAAAAAATACCAAAGCAAGTATTATTATTCAAGTTATACGAGATTTTTGTTATGCATGTATTTGTAATCCTGCGCCAATCGTCAGGTCAGGGTTATGTTTGAAAAATGGCAAACTTCTTATGAATAAAGTTCTCGTCTGTGTGCATATCATTGAATGGCATTCTATGCAGTCCCCTTTTCATTCGTTATTACTAGGTGTACAATGGTATGCATTTTATCTGTCTAAATCAGTACACTGAAAACGTATAGAGTTTGTTATGTTTATTCTTCCTACTAGGGCTTTCTGCCTCAAGCAGAAAGTCCTGTTGGGTTTGTTATGTTTGTTTTTTTTATATTATTATTTTTTCTCATTTTGAGGTCCAAATTAAAACAGGTTGCAAATAAGCCAGCCACGTGTAATTTTAATAGTTATCAGCGTGACTTTGACCCTTTTGAATGCAATAATTTTCAACTCCATATGACGTCATGTGACGTCACACTTGAAAAATGCTACCAAATTTGCTTGGCGCTCTGCCGCTGTCATTTCTAATCCGGGCGGTCTGATATTTTCACAGGAAGTGTACATTAGGATGTAGATGTGCATACTTACTAAACTTTTCAAGATTCCAAAAGTTCGAGATTTTATCTCCAAACTCAAAAACGAGATTCGAACTTTGGTCATAAAAACATAATTTCGTATTACAAAGGCTCCTGATGAGCTAGAAGCATATATTTTGGACCGCATATGTGTCTTGAGATCTTCTTTGTATTCCATGACAACTGACGTCGTATGACGTCATTTAACGTCAGAACATAATAAACAATGTTGCATTTGAAATAATCGTTTTTTTAAGCCCTGCAGGCTTTATTTTTTGACGATTTACATGTAACTTTCAATTAATGTGCAACCTTGTGTTCCGTCGAACATGGTGACATCCGTTTCCGGAAAATCACAAAGGTCAAGGTCATATTTCAGTTATCGGCACTATGGATATAATTTGTAGAGCTTTGAAAGACCTCCCAGATAATATTTAGTTTTTGATGATCGGGGTTGGATCAGTTGAGTTTTGGCAGAAAAAACCCAAGTGCATTTAACTGCTTATATCTAAAGAAACATTGAATTTTGTAAATTAGGGTATGAATATAATTTGAAGAGTGATCTCTTGCCATTCTAATAGAGTTTAAATTTTAAGATTGATTTAGGATTCATAAAGTTTTAGGGCGAAAACAAAACGACATGAACATATTTTTGTCGAATTTTGCAGTTTTCTAGAGGTATAACTATCTATATCTTTTAAGTGATATATATAAGCATGTTAAATTTAATGAATTTGAAGACCCTTCTAACGGTACCCTAGGTTTTTGAAAGTGGACATCACATAATGAAGTTACATGGAAAATAAGAATTTAGAAGATTCATTCATGCACTTTTGCAGTAGTCCTATAGTTATCTGTACCTAAGAAGCTGTTACAGATAGGTGAAAATAATAAGAAAGTGAAAGAATTGATATTGTAAGAGCTTTCTTACGATACCAAGTTTTATTATATCCCCTAATTATGATAAAGAACTTGTCCATCTGGCAGTCGGTTAGCAATATCAATGTCCACTCAATAACTTGATAACTAATATGTGTGCTGTTTTCATACTTAGATGAGAGGTTGACATGGATAGTGGATGATCACTGTTGATTTTGAGGTTATTAGGTCAAAGGTCAGGATCAAAGTGACACTAAATATAAAATCTTTTTTATTTATTACTTGAAAAAAATTGAAACTTCTAAAGACTTCCCAGGCCTGTAAACCTACGATTTTGAGGTAATAGAGTCAAAGGTCAAGGTCACAATGACACTTAGGTCATTTGAGCAGAAAGCCCTATCGTTTGTTCGGGACAAACGAAATCTAGCTATTATTCTTCTTCTTATTATTATTCTTTTTTTCTTCCTCTTATATTTGTGTTAATTTCGAGGTGTTGCCAATGGTCCAGAACAATGAGCTTCCGAATGCAATGAATTTCATATTAATATGACGTCATATATCGTCAGATTTGACGTCAGGTGAAAAAGTTTGTATGCGGTCTACAGCCATTATTTCTGGACCGATTTTCATCAAAATTTCACAGAATGTCTATGTTAGGCTCTAGTTGTGTATCCCGGTGTTCGTTTTTCAAAATTCGAAAAGGCAAAGGTTTTATGGTGAATCCAAGATTCGAACCATTGACGTCAAATTTCAAATGCGTATAAAATCGCTTCAAGTTGATATTTGAACTAAATATTAGTCTCCAGATCTTCTATACATTCTAAAAAGATGAACGGCATATGACGTCATATGACGTCATAATGCTAATAAAACTTTCGTATTAAAACTTAACGGTTTTTAAGCCCTGTAGGCTTTATTTTTTGTATGATTTGCTTGAAATTTTGACTGAAGATGCAGTATAAGATTCTATGGAGCCATGTCACTTCCGTTTCCGGAAAATCCCAAAGGTCAAGGTCATATATCAATTATCGGGTTTTTCTTCGGCCTTAAATATCTCAAAAACGGTAAATATTCTATCGAGACACTATGCGTATAATTTGTAGTGCTTAGAAAGACCTTTCAGATGATATTTAGTTTTTGATGATCGGGATTGAATCGGTTGAGTTATGGCGGAAAAACAAATATTCGGCAACCCTCAGTGTGTTTAACAGTTTATATCTCGAAATCCTTTGATTTTTGAAAATATGATGATGAATATTATTTGTAGAGCAATGTTTGGCCGTTCTTTTGATGCTTAAAGTTTAATGATTGACCTAAGATTCATGGAGGAATGGGGAAAAAACGAAATTCGTGCATATAGCTTTGGTGATTTTTTCATTTTTCAAGAGGTTTAAGAGCTTGTATCTCAAAAAATATTAAAAATATTCCTATAGATAAAGCGAATGAGATGTAGATAATTTTAAGACGATTATTTTGGTACCTTAAGTTTTGAAATTGATCAAAGTATAAGGAAGTTACATCAAAAATAAGAATTTAAACATATAGAATTTCTGCGATTCTGCCGTCATGTCAGAGTTTTCCGGCTTATATCTTAAGAATCATTAGAAATATGTGCTTACATTAAGCAAGTGAGATGTAGAGAATTTTAAGACGATTATTTTGGCACCTAGAGTTTTGAAATTGATCAAGAAATAAGGAAGTTACATTAAAAATACGAATTTAAAGCCAATTGTAAAAATTTTCATAAAATATCCTACTTTCGCTTTCACCTTAATTGACCATGGAAATCTAATGGTATGTACATCAATCCATGTGCTTTAGAATGCAATGTTATTTTAACGTTGCAAGTGAGATGTAGAGAATTTTAAGACGAATTGTTTTACGCGGTGTACAGCCATTATCTTTGGACCGATTTCACAGAATGTATATGTAACGCTCTATATGTGTATCCCGGGTCCCTTTTTTACAAATTCGAAAAAGCAATGGTTCTATGGCGAATCCAAGTTTCGAACCATTGACGTCAAATTTCAAATACGTATAAAATCGCTTCCAGATGATTTAGAAAGTTGATATTTGGATTGAATATTAGTCTTTGAGACTTATTCATATTCTGTGAGGATTAACGTCATTTGACGTCATAAGGTCAAAAAGAATGTTAATATATCTACGCGTTAATTTCTATATGTTGCAAAGTTGTAAGGAGCATGAAAAAATTACTTGATATATTCAAGATACTTAATATTTCATTTCATTGATTTTCTTATGCCTATGACGTCACATGACATCAAACTTGACGTTGTCTACACAAGCTTTTACGCGGTTTTCGGCAATTATTACAGGATGAAATTCGAATTGCAAGCATTTTAAAGAAATTTGATTGTAACATAGATTATAAAAATAGTCCAAATTAAATAAATCGATATAAAAAAAATGATTTTCAGTAACTTTTGCCATATCCTCCAAGTTAAACGGTTATATTTTTCAAAGTTTATTTAAGTTATGGCCATACAAAAGCAAGTTAGAGGCTGGAATTTCATATCCTTTTACTTTTTTAGCTTTTAAATGTTTGAGAAATGTAGCAGAAAGTCCTATCATTCGTATCAACGAATGAAATCTAGTTATTATTAGGACTTTCTGCCTAAAGCAGAAAGTCCTATTGGGTTTGTTATGTTTATTATTATTAGGACTTTCTGCCTAAAGCAGAAAGTCCTATTGGGTTTGTACTGTTTATTATTATTATTATTATTATTATTATTATTCTTTTCTTCTTCCTAACTAAACGCTTATTTTAATATGTTGCAATGGACCTAGGACGATGAAATTTTTATGGCTTATTAGTCACGTGAGGAAATTTTGATTTCAATGATTTTCAGCACCCTATGACGTCACATGACGTCACAGCTAAAAATAGTGAAAAATGGTGTTCGCGCTCTACAGCCGTCATTTATGGTCGGATTTTCTTCAAATTTTCACAGATGGTACATCTTGAATCAAAGGTGTGCATATCCTGTCAGCTAACCGAAATTCCGAAAGACCGAAGTTCTGTGGCTGAAATAAGATTCGAACATAGGTCCGAAAATTTCATTTTAGGATTAAAGAGCTTCAGGATGAGATAGAAACTTGAAACTTACACAGTTTGCAGTTCTGCAGAATTTCTACAAATATTTTAAGTCAGAACGTCATATGACGTCATGTGACGTCATAAGCATACTTCTTAATTTTCATTTTAGGGCAATGATTTTGACATGATGCCAGTTGTTCAGAATAATGAAAATTTCAGAGTTATGAAAGTAAAGTATGCGCTTTTGAACAAAAGCATCTTCAGCACCCTATGACGTCACATGACGTCACAGCTAAAAATAGTGAAAAATGGTGTTCGCGCTCTACAGCCGCCATTTATGGTCGGATTTTCTTCAAATTTTCACAGATGGTACATCTTGAATCAAAGGTGTGCATATCCTGTCAGCTAACCGAAATTCCGAAAGACCGAAGTTCTGTGGCTGAAATAAGATTCGAACATAGGACCGAAAATTTCATTTTAGGATTAAAGAGCTTCAGGATGAGATAGAAAGATGAAACTTACACAGTTTGCAGTTCTGCAAAATTTCTACAAATTTTTGGAGTCGGAACGTCATATGACGTCATATGACGTCATATGCATACTTCTTAATTTTCATATTAGGGCAATGATTTCGACATGATGCCAGTTGTTCAGAATAATGAAAATTTCAGAGTTATGAGAGTAAAGTATGCGCTTTTGAACAAAAGCATCTTCAGCACCTTTTGACGTCACATGACGTCACAGCTAAAAATAGTGAAAAATGGTGTTCGCGCTCTACAGCCGTCATTTATGGTCGGATTTTCTTCAAATTTTCACAGATGGTACATCTTGAAACTAAGGTGTGCATATCCTGTCAGCTAACCGAAACTCCGAAAGACCGAAGTTCTGTGGCGGAAATAAGATTCGAACAAAGGACCGAAAATTTCATTTTAGGATTAAAGAGCTTCAGGATGAGATAGAAATTTGGAACTTACACAGTTTGCAGTTCTGCAGAATTTCTACAAATATTTTGAGTCCTGACGTCATATGACGTCATGTGACGTCAAAGGCATACTTCTTAATTTTCATATTAGGGCAATGATTTCAACATGATGCCAGTTGTTCAGAATAATGAAAATTTCAGAGTTATGATAGTAAAGTATGCGCTTTTGAACAAAAGCATCTTCAGCACCTTATGACGTCACATGACGTCACAGCTAAAAATAGTGAAAAATGGTGTTCGCGCTCTACAGCCGTCATTTATGGTCGGATTTTCTTAAAATTTTCACAGATGGTACATCTTAAATCAAAGGTGTGCATATCCTGTCAGCTAACCGAAACTCCGAAAGACCGAAGTTCTGTGGCTGAAATAAGATTCGAACATAGGACCGAAAATTTCATTTTAGGATTTAAGAGCTTCAGGATGAGATAGAAAGTTGAAACTTACACAGTTTGCAGCTCTGCAGAATTTCTACATATAATTTGAGTCTTGACGTCATATGACGTCATGTGACGTCATAAGCAAACTTTTTATTTTTCATATTAAAGCAATGATTTCGACATGATGCCTATTGTTCAGAATAATGAAAATTTCAGAGTTACGAAAGTAAAGTATGCGCTTTTGAACAAAAGTATTTTCAGCCCCGTATGACGTCATGTGACGTCAAAGCTAAAAGAAGTCCATACGAAAAAAAAATAAAAAAAAAATAAGGGTAGAGAATTTAATATTTATTCTTTCTAACGGAATTAATCTTAATATTTTTCAATTTTAGCAGAAAGTCCTATCATTCGTATCATTCTTTTTTTCTTCCAAACTGAGCGTTAATTTAAGCATGTTGCAATGGTCCCAGGGCCATGGAAATTTTATGGCATATACTTGATGCAATGAAATTTTGATTTCTATGATTTTCATATGCTTATGACGTCATATGACGTCACATTTGAAATATGCTACAAAAGTTTGTACGCGGTCTACAGCCATTGTTTGTGAACCGATTTTCATCAAATTTTCACAGATTGTGTATATTAAGTTCTAGTTGTGCATCCCGGTGTCTGTTTTTCAAAATTCGAAAAGTCCATGGTTCTATAGCGAATCCAAGATTCGAACCAAGGTCGTAAATATTTTAAATGCTTATAAAATCTGTCCTATTTAAGATAGAAAGTTGATATTTAGTCGGTATATAGGTCTCTAGAAGTTTTAAACATTTTGTGAAAATAAATGTCATATGACGTCACGTGACGTCATTATATGATAATGTATTTCAAATATTAACAAGAGTATTTCTATATGTTGAAATTGTCGAAGGGCAATGAAAATTTAACGACACATGCTTCAATTGCTGAAAGTTTGATTTCTATGATTTTCATATGCCTATGACGTCATATGACGTCACACTTGAAATATGCAACAAAAGTTTGTACGCAGTCCAGTGCCATTGTTTATGAACCGATTTTCATCAATTTTCACAGAATGTGTATATTAAGTTCCAGTTGTGCATCCCGGTGTCCGTTTTTCAAAATTCGAAAAGTCCAAGGTTCTATAGCGATTCCAAGATTCGAACCAAGGTCGTAAATTTTCAAATTCTTATAAAATCGGTCGTATTTGAGATAGAAAGAAGATATTGGGTCAGTATATAGGTCTCTTGGAGTCTTAAACATTTTGTGAAAATAAATGTCATATGACGTCACGTGACGTCATTGTATGATAATGAATTTCTAATTCTAACAAGATTATTTCTATATGTTGAAATTTTCGAAGGGCAATGAAAATTTAATGCCGCATGCTTAAGATGCTGAAATTTCGATTTCATTGATTTTCAGAAGCCTATGACGTCATATGACGTCACATTTGAAATTGACCACGAAAGTTTGTACACGGTCCAGAGCCATTATTAATGGGCCGATTTTCATCAAATTTTCAGAGAATGTGTATATTAAGTTCTAGTTGTGCATCTCGGTGTCCGTTTTTCAAAATTCGAAAAGTCCATGGTTCTATAGCGAATTCAAGATTCGAACCAAGGTCGTAAATTTTTAAATGCTTATAAAATCGGTCCTATTTAATATAGAAAAGTGATATTTGGTCAGTATATAGGTCTCTAAGAGTCTTAAACATTTTGTGAAAAGAAACGTCATATGACGTCACGTGACGTCATTTGTTTATTATTATTATTCTTTTCTTCTTCCTAACTAAACGCTTATTTTAATATGTTGCAATAGTCCTAGGACGATGAAATTTTTATGGGTTATTAGGCACGTGAGGAAATTTTGATTTCCCCTACTGCATATATGTAGCCATATCTCAATAAATATCGATTTTTGTAAATATATGTATGAATAAGAATTATAGCTGAATAATTGACGTTTCCAAAGATATTTAGTTTATTAAAATTGGTTTACGCAATACAAAGTTATAAGCAAAAAAACTAAATGAAATGAAGCTAATTTTGCTGATAATATGCTGTTTTCTTGAGGTTAACAGTCAATATCCCAGAAACGACTGAAGATAAGTTTATACATTATGCGTATAAAATGTAGCATGTTTTAAGAGCTTTCTAACGGTACCAAGTTTATTGAAATTGGACTTCATATAAGAAAGTTACATGGAAAATAAGATATTTATAATCTGCATCATAAAAATTGGAAAAGGTCACGGGGGTTATTGATTTTAAGTTTATTGAAATTGGATTTCATATAAGA
>CM037787.1:9523836-9561114 GCA_021229015.1 Solen grandis
AATGCTGGTGAGAAATTTGTTTGTTCTCAAAGGTTGCTGGTTTTTTTTTTGTCGATTTCTGCGTTCACATCAAAAACCCCGTAAACGTTCCATGCGTGCTGAAAGGGGAAATTTGGATCCAAATTACCCTTTTTTTGTGATCTATTAAGAGAAAAAAATTTGTACTTTTAAAACTGGAGTCACCCGATTTTTTTTGACCTATTTAAGGGCCCAAATAACATGCGTTTGAATTTGTGACCGGTGGCTTGAAGCGGGTTTTTAAAATTTTATCATTTGATTTAGGGAATAGGTTTAGTGAAAAGTTGATGCGGATTAAATGAATTAAAATGGGACAAATTTTAAAAAAAAGGGAATTTTCTTGGAAAAAAATTTTTTTAAAAACACTAAGGAAAATTTAAGCAGTAAAAACCCCGCCACTCGCTACGTCTTCGGGTTTTTAAAATGTTAAATTCTTCTTTAATAAAACTAACTAAAGAATTTCAGTCTTTCCCCCATCGTATGTAAAAAGCATTATTGAATTTTTAACTACGGGCTACACGCGTCGCGAATCTATTGCAGGTAGCATTTACGGTTTTTATTCCCGCGACTGTACACAAATTTAAAAAAAAAAATAGATTTTGTATGCAAAAATTATGGGTTTAATTTTAAATTGTTTTTTTTGGAAAACCTAAAAAAACTAGCCCCAAAAATATGCTACAATTGAATTGGGGGATTTTCAGGAATTTTTTTTGGAC
This sequence comes from Solen grandis, assembly GCA_021229015.1. NCBI lineage: Eukaryota > Metazoa > Mollusca > Bivalvia > Adapedonta > Solenidae > Solen > Solen grandis. Next base: position 9,524,571 of record CM037787.1, read on the forward strand.
CTGAATCTAAATTTGGGAATCTCTCACCCCCTCCCGTGTGGGTTCGAATTCGGTGGGATTCGGATTTTTATGTGGGGAACCCTTTCCCAGCTGGCTTGCGGTAGGTCGGTGGTTATATCCGGTATCTTGTGTACTGGGGTCTTCCTCCCCCTGTATTTAGGGGACGTCTCTTAGATTGAAATACTTCACAGCAGGGTAACCCCAATACAACAAAACAAAATTGGTCAAGTTTTAAAAAAGCGATATCAAAATAAAGATTTTTTTATTTTGAATATGGTTACTTCACAAATTCTGTGGAAGTCCATACGAAAAAAATGAAAAAGTAGGAAAATAAATATTTCTTTCTAAACGGTATTAATTTTTTACATTTCAAAATGTTGCAGAAAGTCCTATCTTCGTATCAACAAATGAAATCTAGTTCTTTTATTATTAGGACTTTTGCCCTTTCGGCAAAAAAGTCTATTGGGTTTGTCATGTTTTTTTATTAGGACTTTCTGCCTTTCGGCAAGAAAAGTCCTATTGGGTTTGTTATGTTTTTTATTAGGACTTTCTGCCTAAAGCAGAAAGTCCTATTGGGTTTGTACTGTTTATTATTAGGACTTTCTGCCTAAAGCAGAAAGTCCTATTGGGTTTGTACTGTTTATTCTTCTTCTTCTTATTATTATTATTCTTTTTTTCTTCCTAACTAAACGCTTATTTTTCTATGTTGCAATACTCCTAGGACGATGAAATTTTTATGACTTATTAGCCACGTGAGGAAATTTTGATTTCTATGATTTTATATGCCACATTTGAAATATGCTACAAAAGTTTGTACGCGGTCTACAGCCATTGTTTGTGAACCGATTTTCATCAAATTTTCACAGATTGTGTATATTAAGTTCTAGTTGTGCATCCTGGTGTCCGTTTTTCAAAATTCGAAAAGTCCATGGTTCTATAGCGAATCCAAGATTCGAACCAAGGTCGTAAATTTTTAAAATGCTTATAAAATCTGTCCTATTTAAGAAAGAAAGTTGATATTTAGTCAGTATTAGGTCTCTAGAGTTTTAAACATTTTGTGAAAATATTGTCATATGACGTCACGTGACGTCATTATATGATAATGTATTTCTAATATTAACAAGAATATTTCTTATGTTGAAATTGTCGAAAGGCAATGAAAAATTTAAAGACACATGCTTCAATCGCTGAAATTTTGAATTCTATGATTTTTCTATGCCTATGACGTATATGACGTCACACTTGAAATATGCAACAAAAGTTTGTTACGGGGGTCTACAGCCTTTTTATTTACATTTTCATCAAATTTTCACAGAATGTGTATATTAAGTTTATGTGCATCCCGGTGTCCGTTTTTCAAAATTCGAAAAGTACAAGGTTCTATAGCGATCCAAATTCGAACCAAGGTCGTAAATTTTCAAATTCTTATAAAATCGGTCCTATTTGAGATAGAAAGACGATATTGGGTCAGTATATAGGTCTTGGGAGTCTTAAACTTTTGGAAAATAAATGTCATATGACGTCACGTGACGTCATTATATGATAATGAATTTCTAATTCTAACAAGATTTTTCTATATCTTGAAATTTTCGAAGGGGCAATGAAAATTAATGACGCATGCTTCAGATACTGTAATTTCGATTTCAAGACTTTCAGAAGCCTATGACGTCATATGACGTCACATTTGAAATTGATACGAAAGTTTGTACACGGTCCAGAGCCATTATTAATGGCCGATTTTCATCAAATTTTCACAGAAGTGTATATTACGTTCTTATTGTGTATACCGGTGTCGGTTTTTTCAAATTCGAAAAGTCCAAGCAACTATGGCGATCAAGATTCGAACCAAGGACGTCAATTTTTAAATGGCTTATAAAACTGTCCTATTTGAGATAGAAAGTTGAAATTTTGTCAGTTAGTAGGTCTCTGGGAGTCTTAACAATTATGTGAAAATAAACGTCATATGACGTCACGTGACGTTTTTTTTTATTATTATTCTTTCTTCTTCCTAACAAAACGCTTATTTTAATATGTTGCAATAGTCTGGCGATGAAATTTTTATTGGTTATTAGTCACGTGAGGAAATTTTGATTTCAATGATTGTCAGCACGCTAGACGTCACATAAACGTCACAGCTAAAAATAGTGAAAAATGGTGTTCGCGCTCTACAGCCGTCATTTATGGTCGGATTTTCTTAAAATTTTCACAAATAGTACATCTTGAAACTAAGGTGTACATTCCTGTCAGCTAACCGAAAATTCCGAAAGACCGAATTTGTGGCTAAAAATAAGATTCGAACATAGGACCGAAAATTTCATTTTAGCATTAAAGAGCTTCAGGATGAAATAGAAAGTTGAACTTACACAGTTTGCAGTCTTCAGAATTTCTTAATATATTTTGAGTCGTGACGTCATATGACGTCATGTGACGTCATAAGCATACATCTGAATTTTCATTTAAAGGCAATGATTTCGACAGAAATGGATGCGCTTTTGAAAAAAAGCATCTTCAGCACCCTATGACGTCATGTGACGTCAGAGCTTAAAATAGTGAAAAATGGTGTTCACGCTCTACAGCCGCCATTTATGGTCGAAGTTTCTTCAAATTTTCACAGATGGTATATCTTGAAACTAAGATGTGTATATCCTTTCAGCTAACCGAAATTCCGAAAGACCGAAGTTCTGTGGCTTAAATAAGATTCGAAACATAGGACCGAAAATTTCATTTTAGGATTAAAGAGCTTCAGGTGAAATAGAAAGTTTGAAACTTACACAGCTTGTAGTTCTGCAGAATTTCTTAAATATATTTTGAGTCGTGACGTCATATGACGTCATGGGGACGTCATAAGCATACATCTTAATTTTAATTTGGGGCAATGATTTGACATGATGCCAGTTGGTTCAGAATAATGAAAAATTTCAGAGTTATGACAGAAATAGATGCGCTTTTGAAAAAAAAAGCATCTTCAGCACCCTATGACGTCATGTGACGTCAGAGCTAAAAATAGTGAAAAATGGTGTTCACGCTCTACAGCCGCCATTTATGGTCGAATTTTCTTCAAATTTTCACAGATGGATATCTTGAAACTAAGTTATGTATATCCTTTAAGCTAACCGAAATTCCGAAAGACCGAAGTTCTGTGGCTGAAATAAGATTCGAACATAGGACCGAAAAATTTCATTTTAGGATTAAAGGCTTCAGAATGGATAGAAAGTTGAAATTACACAGTTTGCAGTTTGCAGAATTTCTACAAATATTTTGAGTTCGTGACGTCATAAGCATACTTCTTAATTTTTATTTTAGGACAATATTTCGACATGATGCCAGTTTGTTCAGAATAAGAAAAATTTCAGAGTTATAACAGTTAAAGTATACATTTTTGAGCAAAAACATTTTCAGCACCATATGACGTCAGTGACGTTAGAGCTAAAAATAGTGAAAAATGGTGTTCACGTTTCTACAGCCGCCATTTATGGTCGGATTTTCTTAAAATTTCACAGATTTTACATCTTGAAACTAAGGTGTGATACCCTGTCAGCTAACCGAAATTCCGAAAGACCGAAGTTCTGTGGCTGAAATAAGATTCGAACATGGGACCGAACATTTCATTTTAGGATTAAAGAGCTTCAGGATGAGATAGAAAGTTGAAAACTTAACAGTTTGCAGTTCTGCATAATTTCTTAATATATTTTGAGTCGTGACGTCAAATGTCGTCATGTGACGTCATAACATACTTCTTATTTTCATATTAGGGCAATGATTTCGACATGTTTGTCAGTTGTTCAGAATAATGAAAATTTCAGTGTTAGGACAGTTAAGTATGAGCTTTTGAACAAAAGCATCTTCAGCACCCTATGCGTCCTGTGACGTCAGAGCTAAAAATATTGAAACATGGTGTTCGCGCTCTACACCCGCCGTTTATGGTCGGATTTTCTTCAAATTTTCACAGATGGTACACCTTGAAACTAAGGTGTGCATATCCTCCCAGCTAACCGAAATTCCGAAACCGAAGTTCTGTGGCTGAAAAGATTCGAACATAGGACCAAAAATTTCATTTTAGGATTGAAGAGCTTCAGGATGAGATAGAAAGTTGAAACTTACACAGTTTGCAGTTCTGCAGCATTTCTACAAATATTTGAATCGTGACGTCATTGGACGTCATAAGCATACCACTTAATTTTAATTTGGGGCAATGATTTCGACATGATGCCAGTTGTTCAGATAATGAAAATTTCAGAGTTATTGCAGTAAAGTGTGGCGCTTTTGAGCAAACAGCATTTTCAGCCCCCTATGACGTCACGTGACGTCAGAGCTAAAATAGTGAAAAATGGTATTCGCGCTCTACAGCCGCCATTTGTGATCAGATTTTCTTCAAATTTTTACAGACGGTACATCTTGAAACTAAGGTGTGAATATTTTGTCAGCTAACCTTAATTCCGAAAAACCGAAGTATTGTGGCTGAGCAAGATTCGAACATAGGCCCTTTAAACTAGAAATCAAGTTTGCAGTCATGTCTGACGTCATTAACTTTCATGTTACGTCACAGACTATACTAAGTTCTTATCATTTGCACTAATTTCGGAATATAATGTCAATTGTTTAGCATGAACATGAAATACTACCAGAGGTGAATCATTACATGAAACTTCTATTTCCTGCTTTTTGCATTAACACAGCTTGCAGAAAGTCCTATCATTCGTTTTCACGAATGACATCTAGTTCTTCTTATTCTTTTTTTCTTCCAAACTTAGCGTTAATTTAAGTATGTTGCAATGGTCCCAGGGCCATGAAATTTTTATGGCATATACTTGATGCGATGAAATTTTGATTTTTATCATTTTCATATGCCTATGACGTCATATGACGTCATACTTGAATTTGACGACAAAAGTTTGTACGCGGTCTACAGCCATTGTTTGTGAAACCGATTTTCATCAAATTTTCACAGATTGTGTATATTAAGTTCTAGTTGGGCTTCCCGGTGTCCGTTTTTCAAAATTTGAAAAGTCCATGGTTCTATAGCGAATCCAAGATTCGAACCAAGGTCGTAAATTTTTTTTAATGCTTATAAAATCTGCCTATTTAAAATAGAAAGTTGATATTTAGTTAGTATATAGGTTTTCTAGAAGTTTTAAAAATTTTGTGAAATAAATGTCATATGACGTCACGTGACGTCATTATATGATATTGTATTTCTAATATTAACAAGAATATTTCTATGTGTTGTAATTGTCGAAAAGGGGAATGAAAAATTTAATGACACATGCTTCAAACGCTGAAATTTTGATTTCTTGATTTTCTTATGCCTATGACGTATATGACGTCACACTTGAAATATGCAACAAAAGTTTGACGCGGTCTACAGCCATTGTTTATGAACCGATTTTTATCAAAATTTTCACAGATTGTGTTATTTAAGTTCTAGTTGTGCATCCCCATGTCCGTTTTTCAAAATTCGAAAAGTCCAAGGTTCTATAGCGATTCCAAGATTCGAACCAAGGTCGTAATTTTCAAATTCTTATAAAATCGGTCTATTTGGATAGAAAGGATTATTAGGTCAGTATATAGGTCTCTGGGAGTCTTAAAAAATTTTGTGAAATAAACGTCATATGACGTCACGTGACGTCATTATATGATAATGAATTTCTAATTCTAACAAGATTATTTCTATATGCTGAAATTTTCGAAGGGCAATGAAAATTCAATGCTGCATGCTTCAGATGCTGAAATTTCGATTTCAATGATTTTCAGACGCCTATGACTCATATGACGTCACATTTGAAATTGACTACGAAAGTTTGTACACGTCCAGAGCCATTATTAATGGGCCGATTTTCATCAAATTTTCACAGAATGTGTATATTAAGTTCTAGTTGTGCATCCCGTTGTCCGTTTTTCAAAATTCGAAAAGTCCATGGTTCTATAGCGAATTCAAGATTCGAACCAAGGTCGTAAATTTTTAAATGCTTATAAAATCGGTCCTTTTTGAGATAGAAAAGAGATATTTGGTCAGTATATAGGTCTCTAGAAGTTTTAAACATTTTGTGAAAATAAACGTCATATTTCTAATATTAACAAGAGTATTTCTATATGTTGAAATTGTCGAAGGGCAATGAAAATTTAAAGACAAATGATTGAGATGCTGAAATTTCGATTTCAATGATATTCAGAAGCCTATGACGTCATATAACGTCACATTTGAAATTGACTACGAAACTTTGTACACGGTCCAGAGCCATTATTAATGGGCCGATTTTCATCAAATTTTCACAGAATGTGTATATTACGTTGTTTGCAAGATTCGAACCAAGGACGTCAATTTTTAAATGCTTATAAAAACTGTCCTATTCGAGATAGGAAAGTTGAAATTTTGTCAGTTGTAGGTCTCTGGGTGTCTAACAATCATATGAAAATAAACGTCATATGCCGTCACGTGACGTCATTTTACATATATTTATTATTATTATTCTTTCTTTCTTCCTAACTAAACGATTATTTTTCTATGTTGCAATAATCCTAGGATGATGAAATTTTATGGCTTATTAGTCACGTGAGGAAATTTTTATTTCTATGAAATTATATATGTCTCTGACGTCATATGACGTCATAATTGACATATTATTATTATTCTTTTTTTCTTCCTAACTAAACGCTTATTTTTATATGTTGCAATAGTCCTGGACGATGAAATTTTTATAGCTTTTTTAGTCACGTGAGAAATTTTGATTTCAATGATTTTCAGCACCCTATTACGTCACATGACGTCACAGCTAAAAATAGTGAAAAATGGTGTTCGCGCTCTACAGCCGTCATTTATGGTCGGATTTCCTTCAAATTTTCACAGATGGTACATCTTCAAACCAAGGTGTGCATATCCTGCCAGCTAATTGAAATTCCGAAAGACCGAAATTCTGTGGCTGAAATAAGATTCGAACATAGGACCGAAAATTTCATTTTAGGATTAAAGAGCTTCAGGATGAGATAGAAAGTTGAAAATTTCAGAGTTATGACAGTATGTATGCGCTTTTGAACAAAAGCATCTTCAGCACCCTATGACGTCTGTGACGTCAGAGCTAAAAATAGTGAAACATGGTGTTCGCGCTCTACAGCCGCCATTTATGGTCGGATTTTCTTCAAATTTTCACAGATGGTACATCTTGAAACTAAGGTGTGCATATCCTGTCAGCTAACCGAAATTCCGAAAGACCGGAGTTCTGTGGCTGAAATAAAATTCGAACATAGGACCGAAAATTTCATTTTAGGATTTAAAGAGCTTCAGGATGAGATAGAAAGTTTGAAACTTACAGAGTTTGCAGTTCTGCAGAAGATCTACATATCTTTTTAGTCGTGACGTCATATAACGTCATGTGACGTCATAAGCATTACATCTTAATTTTCATTTTAGGGCAATGATTTCGACATGAAGCCAGTTGTTCAGAATAATGAAAATTTCAGGTTATGACAGTAATGTATGCGCTTTTGAACAAAAGAATTTGCAGCACCCTATGACGTCAGTGACGTCAGAGCTAAAAATAGTGAAAGATGGTGTTCGCGCTCTACAGCGGCCATTTATTGTCAGATTTTCTTCAAATTTTCACAGATGGTACAGCTTGAAACTAAGGTGTGCATATCTTGTCAGCTAACCGAAATTCCGAAGTTCTGTGGCTGAAATAAGATTCGAACATAGGACCAAAATTTCATTTTAGGATGGAAGAGCTTCAGGATGAGATAGAAAGTTGAAACTTACACAGTTTGCAGTTCTGCAGCATTTCTACAAATATTTTGAATCGTGACGTCATAGGACGTCATAAGCATACCACTTAATTTTAATTTGGGGCAATTATTTCGACATGCTGCCAGTTGTTCAGAATATGAAAATTTCAGAGTTATTGCAGCAAATCATGCGCTTTTGAGCAACGCATTTTCAGCACCCAATGACGTCACGTGACCGTCAGAGCTAAAAATAGTGAAAAATGGTGTTCGCGCTTACAGCCGCCATTTATGATCAAATTTTTTTTCAATTTTTACAGATGGTACATCTTAAAAACTAAGGTGTGAATATTTTGTCAGCTAACCTTAATTCCGAAAAACCGAAGTATTGTGGCTGAAGTAAGATTCGAACATAGGACCAAAATTTCATTTTAGGGTTAAAGAACTTCGGAATGAGATAGAAAGTTGAAACTTACACAGTTTGCAGTTCTGCATAATTTCTTAATATATTTTGAGTCGTGACGTCATATGACGTCATAAGCATACTACTACTACTACTACCTATTTTTCTTCTTCGTAACTAAACGCTTATTTTTACCGGATTATAATGTCAGTTGTTCAGCATGAACATGAAATACAACCAGAGGTGAGTCATTACATGAAACTTCTATCGCCTGCTTTTTGCATTAACACAGGTTGCAGAAAATCCAATCATTCGTTTAGACGAATGACATCTAGTTTTTCTTTTTTTCTTCCTCTTATATTTGCGTTAATTTCGATGTGTTGCCATTGGCCCAGAACAATGAAAATTTTATGGCATATATTTTAAACGACGAGCTTTCGGATGCAATGAATTTCATATTAATATGACGTCATATAACGTCAGATTTGACGTCAGGTGAAAAAGTTTGTACGCGGTCTACAGCCATTATTTCTGGACCGATTTTCATCAAAATTTCACAAAATGTGTATGTTAGGCTTTAGTTGTAAATCCCGTGTTCTTTTTTTTTCAAAATTCGAAAAGGCAATGGTTCTATGGCGAATCCAAGATTCGAACCAATGACGTCAAATTTCAAATGCGTATAAAATCGCTTCCATATGAGCTAGAAAGATGATATTTCGACAGAATATAAGTCTCTAGGATTTATTTACATTCTCAGAAGATAAACGTCAAATGACGTCATATGACGTCATGAGGTGAAAAGAATATTCTAATTTTTTCGTGTTAATTTTTATTTGTTGAAAACGTCCGAGCACCTTGAAAATTTAATACCATATGCTTCAGGTAGAACATTTTGTATTTCAATAATTTTTATTTGAACAGCCATTATTTCTGGACCGACTTTAATCAAAATTTCACAGAATATGTATGTTAGGCTCTAGTTGTGCATCCCGGTGTCCGTTTTTTCAAAATCCGTAAAGGCAGTGGTTTTATGGCGAATCCAAGATTCGAACCATTGACTTCAAATTTCATATATGTATAAAATCGCTCACAGACGAGTTAGAAAGATAATATTTAGATAGAATATGTCTCTAGGATTTATTTACATTCTCAAAAAAATTAACGTCAAATGACGTCATATGACGACATGATGTGAAAAGTAATTTCTAATTTTTACGTGTTAATTTTTATATGTTGAAAACGTCCGAGCACCTTGAAAATTAAATACCGTATGCTTCAGATAAATAATTTTGCATATCAATCATTTTCTTTTGTCTATGACGTGTTATGACGTCAAATTTGACGTCGTCTTAATATATTTGTACGCGGTCTACAGCCATTATTTCTGGACCGATTTTCGTCAAAATATCACAGAATGTGTATGTTAGACTCTAGTTGTTATCCGGTTTCCGTTTTTCAATATTCGAAAAGGCAATGGTTCTATGGCGAATCCAAGATTCGAACCATTGACGTCCAAATTTTAAATGCGTATTAAAATCGCGTACAGATGAGCTAGAAAGATGATATTTAAACAGAATATAAGTCTCTAGGATTAATTTACATTCTCAAAAGGAAAACGTCAAATGACGTCATATGACGTCATGAGGTGAAAAGTAATATCTATTTTTTATGTGTTAACTTTTATATGCTGAAAACGTCCGAGCACCTTTCAAATTTAATAGCACATGCTTCAGATATAACATTTTGCATTTCAATTTTTTTCATTTGCCTATAACGTGTTTTGAGTCAACTTGACGTCGTTTAAATATTTGTACGCGTTCAGCATTATTCTGGGCGTTTCCATCTTCACAAATATGGTGTTTTACATATTTTGATCCGGTGTCCGTTTTTCTTCGCGCGTTTTTAAAATTGGCGAATCCTGTTTAACCATTTGACGTTCAATTTCAAAATTTCAAAGGCAGAGTTTTATGGCGAATCCTAGTTTCGAAACCATTGACGTCAAATTTAAAATTTCAAATGAGTATAAAATCGCTTCCTGATGAGTTAGAAAGCTGATATTTACACAGATTATACGTCTCTAGGGTCTTTTACATTCATGTGGCGTCTTAAGGTCAAAAAGAATTTCTTAGATCTATGCCTTAATTTATATATGTTGTAAAGTTTCCAGGACCATGGAAATGTAATTACATATGCTTCAAACCATGTGCTTTGAAATGCATTGAATTTCATATTCATGTGACGTTATATTACGTATATTTGACGTCAGGACAGAAAAAATTTACTCGGTCTACAGCCAATATTTTTTGACCGATTTTCATCAAAATTTCACAGAATGTACATGTTGCGCTTTAGTTGTGCATCCGGTGTCCGTTTGTCCAAATTCGAAAAGTCAAAGGTTATATGGCAAATCCAAGATTCGAACCATTGACATCAAATTTTAAATACGCATAACATCGCTTCCTGATGTATTATAAAGCTGATATTTGAACTGAAAATTAATCTTTATGACTTCTTTTTATTCTGTACGGCAGAACGTCATTTAACGTCATATGACGTCATAAGGTAAAAAAAAGAATTTCTAATATCTATGCGTTTATTTCTATATGTTGCAAAAGTCCCAGGGGCATGAAAATTTTAAAGGCGCATATTTCAGATACTGTATATTTCATTTCATTGATTGTCTTATGCCTATAATGCCATATAACGTCAAACATGACGTTGTCTACGAAAGATTTTTCACGGTCTACAGACATTTTTTTCGGACCGTTTTTTATTCAATTTTCACAGAATGTGTAGGTTTCGTTATAATTATGCAGCCAGGTGTCCGTCTTTCCATATTCATAAAGGCAAAGGTTCTATGGCGAATCCAATATTCGAACCATTGACGTTAAATTTCAAATACGCATAACATCGCTTCCAGATGAGTTAGAAAGCTGAAATTTTGACTGAATATAAGTCTCTACGTATGATTTTACTTATAAGAAGATGAGCGTCTTATGACGTCATGTGTCATTACAAGTCCATTGAACCATTGACGTCAAGTTTCAAATGGATATAAAATCGCTTCCCGAAGAGTAAGCAAGCTGATATTTGGAGTGAATATAAGTCTCTAAGAGTCATTTACATTCTGTGAAGATGAACGTCATTTAATGTCATATGACGTCATCCGGTCCAAAATTTCTTTTTTCTACGCGTATTTTTTCATATATTGCAAAGGTCCCAGGACCATGAAAATTTAAAGGCATATACCTCAGATATTGACATTTATATTTCAATGGTTATTCTATGCCTATGACGTTATATGACGTCAAACGTTACATTGTGTATAAAAGGTTGTACGCAATCTACAGCCAATATTTCTGGACCAATTTTCATCAAGTTTTCACAGAGTGTATATTTTACTTTTAAGGGGAACCTTCTTTTTAAAGGAGTGTATTTTACATTAGGTCAAAATATTTTTTTTTTATCCACGGGTTAATATCTATATGTTGCAAGGATCCCAGGGAAATGAAAAATTAATGGCATATATTTAAGATAATTTATATTTCATATCATTGATTTTCTTATGCCCATGACGTCATATAACGTCAAATTTGGGACGTTGTCTACAAAAGATATTACGCAGTCTACAGCCATTATATTTGGACCGAAGTTCATCAAAATTTCACAGAATTTTGTATGTTACGTTCTAGTTTTGCATCCCAGTGTCCGTTTTTCCATATTTATAAAGGCAAAGGTTCTATGGCGAATCCAATATTCGAACCATTGACGTCAAATTTCAAATACACATAACATTGCTTCCAGGTGAGTTAGAAGGCTGATATTTGGACTGAATATAAGTCAGTACGTATTCTTTGCATTCTGATAGGATGAACGTCATATGTTGTCATGTGACGTTACAAGTCTTAAACACTTTTTGTACTGAAATTAAACAGGTTTTACGGCCTGTAGTCCTTATTTTTTGTTTAATTTGCATGCAATTTTGAATGAAGGGTGCTGCATTAGATCCTATGGCGCAATATTACTTCCGTTTCCAGAAAAAAAGCAACGGTCAAGGTCATAGGTCAATTAGCGTTTTTTTCTTTGGCCTTAAATATCTCTAACACGATAATATTCTATCGAGATGCTGTACATATAATTTGTAGTGCTTTGAAAGACATTTCAGCTTTTGATGATCGGGGTTGAATCAGTTGAGTTATGGCTGAAAAACAAAAATTCTCTTATCCAGTGCGCTTAACAGTTTATATCTCCATATGTTTGATTTTCGAAAATATGAATAATATTTTATTATATTATTTGTAGGGCGATGTTTGGTCGTTCTTTTGATGCTTCAAGTTTTACGATTGACCTAAGAATCATGGAGTAATGCAAATAATATTCGTGTATGTTACTTTATGATAGACCCAAACCTATTGCAATCGGATTGAATGGATATTCAAGACATTTCTTTTGGTAACTAGATTACTGAAATTGGTCAACTTGTAAGAAAATTATGTCCAAATAATAATTGCTGTTAAGTTAATTTTGACATGCGATATAAAGCTCTTACGTTTGACAAAGCTAGCAGAAAGCCCTATAATTCGTATCAACGAATGAAATCTATTGTTTATTTCTGTTTTGTAAATTATGTCTCCGTCAATAAATAAAATATGAATTGAATTGAAATTAACAAAACAACATACGGTAAATTAATCAATTTATATATTTTTGTCTCAAATCGTTCTTGTTTATTTCATCAGCTGACTGATCGAAAAGAATGCTGAGAGAGAGAGAGAGAAGGAGAGGTGGAGGTGTTCGGTACACTATCCCTGACATACTGATATTCTTCTATAACTACACCACTTGAAGTGCGCATGTGTGATTTTTTCACTGCAAGCAGAAGGCGTGGATTAATCGGATTTTGTTTATTATTGCAAAAGTTTGATTTCTTTTAAAATTTAGTGTTTATTGAATGTTTTTTGATACAAAACAATTGTTAGCTCCAATTTATTCAGTCTACGGCAACGTGAAATGCGTATCATGTGTTATTAACGAAAGGAATATCAAGTCACTGATTCTGATCTCCACTCAGTTTTAGGTGGTTTTGACATGAGGCACAGAGGCGTGACAACCTGTACCTAAAAAAAGCATGTCGCACCGAGCGGCTCATTGTTTGGACTAATACATGTACTAGAACCACTGTATAGACTGAGCAAATAAATCGATGCGTACAAACACTAGGGTAGCTTAATATGTCAATAAACAATGAATGGACTTTGCAAAGCTAGACGGCAGACAGTAACGGGCATTATTCATATCGGGGCAATGTATTCACATATTGTGTGCATATTTGTCTCCAGGGACTTCAATGGAGACCAGGTTATAAACGCAATAAAGGCGTTATTGATAAAAATTCTCGCCAGTGGTAAAACAAATTATGCAATCAATTTCAAATTATGCACACACAAGTATTTGCAACGTGCAAGGACACATAAATAGAAATGACAGGAAATTTACCTGTACCCGAGTATTTTGTATGACATGACATAATATATAGTCTTATTATTGAATAAATTGGATATAAAGTACTATTGGGGATATCATTTACTTTAACTTGTTAACTTATCTATTTTACCTCGATCGGGAAGCAAGTTTCTTATACTAACCCCTCTCGACATTTCCTGGGTTGGACCAATACTTTGCGTTTGTGAAGGTCATGACAACTTTTGTCCAAACGGTGTTCGAAAGAAACCAAAACATTCATGATCACATTCGAGCACATTACCATTGCACTCACTGCATCCACTTTTAATGGAACAAAAAGAAATGTGCAAATAAAATAAACTATTTTACCCAAAGTATTGAATTATCATTAATATAGAAGCAGCATCAAGATAACAACCACAGGACACAATGCATTATTTACAGATAAACTTTTATCAGGGGATTGGATTAAAATTTGGTTATAAGGTTTGGTCATTATTATTATGGGTGTAATATTCAAATCCATTAAAACGTCACTCTAAGATATATATATACTAAACTGAACAGGAAATTTACATGATCATGAAATACGTGCGGGTTATCTTGATATACATTACGATACCAGTGTATTCATCCTCTATAGGGCAACGAAGCAGTGAAACACATTGAAAAAAATACCAAAGCAAGTATTATTATTCAAGTTATACGAGATTTTTGTTATGCATGTATTTGTAATCCTGCGCCAATCGTCAGGTCAGGGTTATGTTTGAAAAATGGCAAACTTCTTATGAATAAAGTTCTCGTCTGTGTGCATATCATTGAATGGCATTCTATGCAGTCCCCTTTTCATTCGTTATTACTAGGTGTACAATGGTATGCATTTTATCTGTCTAAATCAGTACACTGAAAACGTATAGAGTTTGTTATGTTTATTCTTCCTACTAGGGCTTTCTGCCTCAAGCAGAAAGTCCTGTTGGGTTTGTTATGTTGTTGTTTTTTATATTATTATTTTTTCTCATTTTGAGGTCCAAATTAAAACAGGTTGCAAATAAGCCAGCCACGTGTAATTTTAATAGTTATCAGCGTGACTTTGACCCTTTTGAATGCAATAATTTTCAACTCCATATGACGTCATGTGACGTCACACTTGAAAAATGCTACCAAATTTGCTTGGCGCTCTGCCGCTGTCATTTCTAATCCGGGCGGTCTGATATTTTCACAGGAAGTGTACATTAGGATGTAGATGTGCATACTTACTAAACTTTTCAAGATTCCAAAAGTTCGAGATTTTATCTCCAAACTCAAAAACGAGATTCGAACTTTGGTCATAAAAACATAATTTCGTATTACAAAGGCTCCTGATGAGCTAGAAGCATATATTTTGGACCGCATATGTGTCTTGAGATCTTCTTTGTATTCCATGACAACTGACGTCGTATGACGTCATTTAACGTCAGAACATAATAAACAATGTTGCATTTGAAATAATCGTTTTTTTAAGCCCTGCAGGCTTTATTTTTTGACGATTTACATGTAACTTTCAATTAATGTGCAACCTTGTGTTCCGTCGAACATGGTGACATCCGTTTCCGGAAAATCACAAAGGTCAAGGTCATATTTCAGTTATCGGCACTATGGATATAATTTGTAGAGCTTTGAAAGACCTCCCAGATAATATTTAGTTTTTGATGATCGGGGTTGGATCAGTTGAGTTTTGGCAGAAAAAACCCAAGTGCATTTAACTGCTTATATCTAAAGAAACATTGAATTTTGTAAATTAGGGTATGAATATAATTTGAAGAGTGATCTCTTGCCATTCTAATAGAGTTTAAATTTTAATATTGATTTAGGATTCATAAAGTTTTAGGGCGAAAACAAAACGACATGAACATATTTTTGTCGAATTTTGCAGTTTTCTAGAGGTATAACTATCTATATCTTTTAAGTGATTAAAGATACATCAAATTTAATGAATTTGAAGACCCTTCTAACGGTACCCTAGGTTTTTGAAAGTGGACATCATATAATGAAGTTACATGAAAAATAAGAATTTAGAAGATTCATTCATGCACTTTTGCTTGGAAAAAAGAAAGTGAAAGAATTGATATTGTAAGAGTTTCTTATGATACCAAGTTTTATTATATCCCCTAATTATGATAAGGAACTTGTCCATCTGGCAGTCGGTTAGCAATATCAATGTCCACTCAATAACTTGATAACTAATATGTGTGCTGTTTTCATACTTAGATGAGAGGTTGACATGGATAGTGGATGATCACTGTTGATTTTGAGGTCATTACGTCAAAGGTCAAGGTCACATTGACATTTAGTGTAAAATCCTTATTCGCATAATAAAATGAGAAGGAAATCGCATAGGGTTTTGAAAGGTGGTAGGGAAATTGCTCATTGTCAGTTGAAGGCCCCTATTGATTTTAAGGTCATTCGATCAAGAGTCTAGGTCACAGTGACATTTAATATAAAAATCCTTGTCCGCTGAATTCCTTGAGAATGAATAAGCTTATGTTTGTGAAACTTGTTAGGGACATAGTCCATGGCCAGTTCACGATCCTGTTTTTAATTTTGAGGTCATTAGGTCAAAGGTCAGGATCAAAGTGACACTAAATATAAAATCTTTTTTATTTATTACTTGAAAAAAATAGCCTATGTCTCTGAAACTTCGTAAAGACATTGCCCACGGCCTGTAACACCTACGATTTTGAGGTAATAGAGTCAAAGGTCAAGGTCACAATGACACTTAGGTCATTTGAGCAGAAAGCCCTATTGTTTGTTCGGGACAAACGAAATCTAGCTATTATTCTTCTTCTTATCATTATTCTTTTTTTCTTCCTCTTATATTTGTGTTAATTTCGAGGTGTTGCCAATGGTCCAGAACAATGAGCTTCCGAATGCAATGAATTTCATATTAATATGACGTCATATAACGTCAGATTTGACGTCAGGTGAAAAAGTTTGTATGCGGTCTACAGCCATTATTTCTGGACCGATTTTCATCAAAATTTCACAGAATGTCTATGTTAGGCTCTAGTTGTGTATCCCGGTGTTCGTTTTTCAAAATTCGAAAAGGCAAATGTTTTATGGTGAATCCAAGATTCGAACCATTGACGTCAAATTTCAAATGATATTTGGACTAAATATTAGTCTCCAGATCTTCTATACATTCTAAAAAGATGAACGGCATATGACGTCATATGACGTCATAATGCTAATAAAACTTTCGTATTAAAACTTAACGGTTTTTTAAGCCCTGTAGGCTTTATTTTTTGTATGATTTGCTTGAAATTTTGACTGAAGATGCAGTATAAGATTCTATGGAGCCATGTCACTTTCGTTTCCGGAATGTCCCAAAGGTCAAGGTCAATATCAATTATCGGGTTTTTCTTCGGCCTAAAATATCTCAAAAACGGTTAATATTCTATCGAGACACTGTGCGTATTTGTAGTGTTTAGAAAGACCTTTCAGATGATATTTAGTTTTTGATGATCGGGGTTGAATCGGTTGAGTTATGGCGGAAAAACGAAAATTTGGTAACCCTCAGTGTGTTTAACAGTTTATGCCTCGAAAACCTTTGATTTTGAAAATATGATGATGAATATTTTTTGTTAGAGCAATGTTTGGCCGTTCTATTGATGCTTAAAGTTTAATGATTGTCCTAAGATTCATGGAGTAATGGGAAAAAAACGAAATTTGTGCAAATAGCTTTAGTGATTTTAGCAATTTTTTCGATGTTTAAGAGCTTATATCTCAATAAATATTGAAAATATTCCTATATATAAAGCGTGTAAGTATAAGGAAGTTCCATCAAAAATAAGAATTTAAACATGTAGAATTTCAGCGATTTTGCCGTTATGTAAGAGTTTAAGGTTTTATATCTTAAGAATCATTGGAAATAAGTGCACACATTTAGCAAGTGAGATGTAGAGAATTTTAAGACGATTATTTTGGTACCAAGAGTTTTGAAATTGATTAAAGTATAAGGAAGTTACATCAAAAATACGAGTTTAAACCCACTTGTAAGAATTTTCAGAAAATATCCTACTTTCGCTTTCACCTTAATTGAAGCATTTTCGGAAAATGTAAGTTTACAGATATGTATTAGTCATATAAATTGCAAAATAAACTTTTTACTAATATCATATTGATATTACTAGCTAAACAAGTGTTGACAATAATTAGTACACTACACTACACAGAGCAACCCGGTACCAAAGCAACAAACAAAATGGTCGCCCTCGTGGAAAAGGCGTGTGCAGATTTAAACTTGGCATAAACCTTAATTATAACTTGTAAAAGTGAATCAAGCTGGAACTGACATCTAAACCGCTCTGAATATCTAAATACAGACATTACAGAAATGGCATGTTTACATCGATGTGACACGGAGAGAGTATGATCCTGGCGTAATGCATTATTTTGGCTATTTGAGCTGGCAAATAAGTCAGTCAACTGTCAAAATGTATGTGGTTTGTCAGAGAACGCTGCAAAATGATCCATAGAGCCAACTCAATGTAAGTAAAATAATTATTATATGCCTGTGGTAAAATTCTTTTTTAAATTTATTTATTTTTGTTAATCAAAAAATAGGATAAAAATGCTGACCGGATGTAGAAAAGATGGTTTGAAATAATGTTTATTTTAACCCAAAACATCATTGGTCTTTCTTTTTTTCATCTTTTAGTTTTTGTTTTTGAACATATTCTGTCGTAATGCGACGACCATCAAATTACAGGTCATCTTTTCTTAACAAATGTCCAATTATACTGTTAGTTCATTGGTGTTAAAATTTACATGAACTAAGTATACTCCAAATTGTAACGAAACAGTCAAATCTCTATTGAAATACAGCTCCGTTAAGAATATATAATAGAGAAGGATTTCAATCATTAAAACAGGATGACCCAAATTACAGACTAACAGACGTTGCGACAATAAAATACATATTTTTGCTCTGGGAAGTAAATCAGTTGTTTTATTTTCTTTATTTACTTGCTACCTTTCGCGTTTGACATACATGTGATCATTCCGGGGCCAATTAATTAGGGCTTTCTGCCTCAAGCAGAAAGACGCAGAAAGTCTTTTTGGGTTTGTACTGTTTATTAGGACTTTCTGTCCTTTCGGCAGAAAGTCATATTGGGTTTGTTCTGTTTTTTATTAGGACTTTCTGCCTACAGGCAGAAAGTCATATTGGGTTTGTACTGTTTTTTTATTCTTCTTCTTAGGTTTTCACCTCTGCAGGGCGAAAACCTATTGTTCTTCTTCTGTTGATTTGGTTTTTTTTTAGGTTTTCGCCTCTGCTGGGCGAAAACCTATTGTTCTTCTTCTGTTGATTTATTTTTTTTTTTGTTGTTTTTTTATTATTTTTCCAATTCCACCCATTTTTGTGTCCAGCCTAGCGGCCATATGAGAAAAGCTACAGCTATGAAATTTTGGGCATGGAGTCATCTTTATCTGAACATGTGCTTAATTGGTCAAACTTTTCACTTTTCTTTCTGATTTAGCCACTAGGGGGCGCAATGCATGTAATCACTGTTTTGCTAATAACTCAAAAATTTGAAACCTGATTTAGATGCGGTTTTTAACATAATGTTCCTTGTTGACAGCCCAATCAAATATGATGGATATCTTATCATCGAGTACTGGAAAAAAATTGTTCTAGGAGAGGTTGAATGTTCGAACCTGGAAAAAAGTGGAATAATGAGGGTAGGTCTACGAAAAACCTACCCACTTTTGTTAGAGATCAGATAGAATAATTCTGTTTGCTGCATACGATTTGCAAGACATATACGCACAAAATATATGGGTGGCGAATTATGGAAATGCGTGGTTTGTCCTCTAGAAAACGGTCAAACTTCACTAAATTTTAGGAAAAATTAAAATTTCAAAACATGTTTTGTTGCTCCTGACTTTATTTTCTGTTCATTCTTCATGAAAGTTTCACACGATATGTATTGTTATGTTTGAAAGGGCCTCACAATTCAAAACATAAAAAAGAATTGAAAAGGTCAAGGTCATATTACGATTATTGTGTTTTTATTCGGCCACAAATAGCTCCAAAACTAAAAATATTTCATTGAGAGTATATGAACAAAAGTTTTAGTTCTTAAAGAGCTCTTTCCAGTGATGTTTAGTTTTTGAAGATCGGACTTGATTTGGTCATTATACGGCAGTCCAAAGTTTGATCCTTTCTTGGAATAATTGTAAATCAGGTTTTATGCTTCAAATTCTGATACACAAGAATAAAAAGTTTGACTTGTGCGACTAGTATACTTGATTGAACTATTTGCTGCTTTGCTAGGTACCAAACAGTAAAATTTTAATCAATTTTCTTTTTCATTTTGCCGCTAGGGGCGCTTTTCTTGAAATCATTATTTTCCTTATAACTCAAAAAGTTGAAGCCTGATCCAAATGCGGTTAATTGAATTATGTTCCTTGTTGATTAGCCTAATAAAATATGATAGTTTCTAGGTATGAGTGGCTGAAACATTTTGAGCTAGTAACGGAAGGTTGAAAGTTCGAATCTCGTAAAAAAAAACTGCAAATGAGGGTAGATCTACGAAAACCTATCCATTTTTGTTAGAAATCAGATAGAAGAATTCTGTTTGCTGCAAATGATTTGCAAGACATATACGTACAAAATATATGGGGTGGCGAATTTAAGAAATTGCATGGTTTGTCCTCTAGAAAAAGGTCAAACTTCACTAAATTTTAGGAAAAATTAAAATTTCAAAAACATGTTTTTTTGTCGCTCCTGACTTTATTTTCTGTTCATTCTTCATGAAATTTTCACAAGTTATGTATTGTTATGTTTGAAACTGCCTCATAAATAAAAAGTTAAAAAACATTGAAAAGGTCAAGGTCATATTACGATAATTGTGTTTTTATTCGGCCCAAAGTGCTCCAAATCTAAAAATATTTCATTGAGAGTATATGAACAAAAGTTTTAGTTCTAAATAGTTCTTTCGTATAATGTTTAGTTTTTGAAGATCGGACTTGATCTTTTCATTTTACGGCAATCCAAAGTTCGATCCTTTTTTGGAATAATTGTCATTCAGTTTTTATGCTTAAAATTGTGATATATAAGAAAAAGAATGTTCGATTAGTGCGACTTATATACTTGTTTGAACTATTTGCTGCATTTCTAGGTACCTAATTGTAAAATTTTTTAACAATTTTTTTTCTCATTTTGCCGCTAGAGGGCGCTTTGCTTAAAACCACTCTTTTGCCTATAACTCAAAACGTTAAAGTCTAATTGAAATGCGGTTTTCAGCATTTTGTTCCTTGTTGACAGCACCACAGAATGTGATGTAATGTGATGATAGGGTATGGGGAAATATTTGCGTTAGAGGAGTTTGAATGTTCTAACATTAAAAAAAAACAACAAAAAAAAAAAAAAAAAAAAAAAAATGTGCAAATGAGAGTAGGTTTCAAAAAACCTTTGCGTTCTGTTTATATTAAAAATTTGGAAACCAAGATACCGCTTGCGGTTCTAGTTAGGACTTTCTGCCTACAGGCAGAAAGTCATATTGGGTTTGTACTGTTTTTTTATTATTCTTTTCTTTTATTTGGTTTTTTGCAGCAATTATTTTCTTCATGTGATGTCTCGTGACGTCAGGGTTGAAAAAAGCTACCAAAGCTTGTACGGGCTCTACAGCTGTCATTTCTTGACCAATTGACTTGATTTTTTCACAGAATGTATGGATTGCGACTTAGTTGTGCAAGATTATATACATTTTGCAACATTCAAAAAGACCAAGGATCTATGGCTGAACCAAGTTTCGAACTTTGGACCTGAAAATGTATTTAAGTATTACGAAGCTTTCAGATAAGCTAGAAACTTAAAATTTGGACAAACCATGTGTTTACCAAGGATCTATGGCTGAACCAATTTTGCAACTTTGACCTGAAAAGACTGAGTCGTATGACGTTAAAATGACGTCGTGACGCGTTAACAAACTTTTAATCCAAAATGTAGGGTTTTTAAGCCCGACATGCCTTAACTTTTGACCGATTTGCATAAAATTTTCACTGAATGTGCAACACAGCATCTCATTTTCCTTTGTCACTTCCGTTTCTGGAGAGTCGTAAAGGTCAAGGTCATATGTCAGTTAACGGTGGTTTTATTCGGCAAGGTTCATCTCAAAAACGAAAATATCTTACATGGACACTGTGGGTAAAATCTGTAGTGCTTTGAAAGGCCTTTCAGGTGATATTTATTTTTTGAAGATCGGGGTTGAATTGGTTAAGTTATGGCAGAAAGACGAAAAGTGTACTTTTAACGAAATTGAAACGCTGTAGTTTCATGAACTTTGAGTCAAACATATGATTTTTTCAGGATTGACACTCAGTAATGTGAAGTGATGTATACTGCAAGGATTATTTGTTTGGTCACGTGATTGTGACATCATGAATATTAAAGCATGAATTATTTAAAAAATTATATAAAATCAGCAAGTTGATGTATGAAGTCTAAATTTGCAGGAATGACGTGTCGTGAAAGTTTCAAGTGATTACGTCATCAAACATGGCAGAAATGTTTCTCGAATAAGAGCTTGTATATGGAAGTCTAGCAATTTGAAGTTAAAAAAAGGAAAGTGTTTTTTATTAGACCCTTTTTTCTGTGCTGTTTATTTTTTTTTCCTTCCAAAAGAGGTTCTTATTTCAATAGGTTGCTGGCGGTCTAGAATCACGAAAGAATTAGAGCCCGTATCTGACGCGATGAAATTTTAGAATCTATGAATTTTACATTCCGATGACGTCACATGACGTCAAGTTTGACATTTACTACAAAAGTTTTTTTCGTACTCTACAGCCTTCATTTCTCGGCGGATTTACTAGTTATTTTCACAAAATGTATATATTACGTTCTAGATGTGCATTATTATATACGTTTTCCCAGATTCAAAAAGACCAAGGTTCTGTGGTTAAACAAAGTTCCGAACTTTGGACCTTAAAATATATTTAAGTATTTTGTAGGTCCTATGTGAGCTATAAAACTTCTTTATATTCTGAGACATGCGACTTCTATTGCTAACACAGCTCTCACCCTTTCATATAAACTTTTTTTAATTAGAATATTGAATGCCGACAGCTACTACATGTCACTACATGGTGACCTCAATGACAACCTTGTTAATAAACAGCTTAATTACTGACATGTCCACTGCTCTTTACGCAGTCGTGCATATGGTGGTCAGACACGCCCCCACTATATAACTCTATATACCTCCAAAAAATGGCGACTTGACACGCCCCCTCTGTATAACTGTATATTCCTCCAAATAAGATGGCGACTAGACACGCCCCCTCTATATAACTGTATATTCCTCCTAAAACAAAATGACCGCGAGAATCCTACATTTACACAACTAATATCCATTTTATTCTAAGATTTTATATCGCATTTTTTTCGTTTAAACAAGTTATTAACGATAACTTAGGAGTCAGCCATTTTGAGTTACGGATTCGTTTCGAACTATCTTTCGTAAATACTCATAATCAAAGATAAACTACGTCTGAAACTTTGCGAACAAGTTTTCAAGTGGGTCGTAACAACAGTTAATTTGGTGGATCCTCAGTACACTTTAAATATACTTACAAGCTACCAGATGATTTCATAATAGACATTAATCAGTCCATCATACATTTCTTGCCCAATCTTCTCCCCCTTTTGCACCGAAAACAACAGTTTCTCACCGCAGATAAAACGCAAGTCGGTAGAGAGTGTGTAAAATGTAAACAGATATCGTAAGCGATACCATTCGAGTATTTCGCATTTATTCATAATTAGGAAACATAAGAACGTGTGTTGAATGACACAGGTGACTGCCTCCGCCATTTGTAATGAATTTTCATCTACACCCACAGCATGTGCTTTCTAGGTAATATACTGTGTACATTACCGGCAACCAAATTCTCATATCTATGGTGGCTGATTTCTGCCATTTCGTGTTGTCGTGTCTTCGCCCCGAAAGGCGAAATAACGAAAACATGCCTTTTGTCGTTATTTCGCCTGTCGCCTTTCGGGGCGGAGGCACGACAACACGAAACATGTCAGGCGAAATAACGAAATTTTAACAGGCGAAAGGACGAAAAGTTTCGCCTTTGAATGTTTCGTGTCCGCGGGTCGAAACCTTTCGTGTTGGCGCCCTTTGTTTGTCGTGTCTTCGTGTCTTTGCCCCGAAACGCGAAAGGCGAAATAACGACAATGTTGCAGATTTCGTGTTGTCGTCCTTTCGCCTTGAAAGGCGAAAGTCGAAATAACGAAAATGACAACGCTTCGGGTTTCACATATGCATACTTGCTGTAAATATCAACAATGCCAGGTGAAGATAGCTTTATTTCACTGCAGCAGAATATATACGCCGATAATATCCTTTTGAGTAATAAAATTGATGTTTTAATACACATTATATGTAGATGCTTACGTATAAGTATAAATTTATGTTAGCGCATGTCTACCGGAAGGCGAAACCCGAAACGTAGTCATTTTCGTTATTTCGACTTTCGCCTTTCGAGGCGAAAGGACGACAACACGAAATCTGCAACATTGTCGTTATTTCGCCTTTCGCGTTTCGGGGCAAAGACACGAAGTCACGACAAACAAAGGGCGCCAACACGAAAGGTTTCGACCCGCGGACACGAAACATGGCGAAACTTTTCGTCCTTTCGCCTGTTAAAATTTCGTTATTTCGCCTGACATGTTTCGTGTTGTCGTGTCTTCGCCCCGAAAGGCGACAGGCGAAATAATGACAATATGGCATGTTTTCGTTATTTCGCCTTTCGGGGCGAGGACACGACAACACGAAATGGCAGAAATCAGCCACCATACATATCAGCTGAATGAACTGATTGTAGTCGGGGTTCAGAAACAACAGTCCATAGTTAGATGTCGTCCATTTATTGGATGCACCAATGTAGTGCACACATAATAAAAACCTAGAACATAAATGACAAATATTATAATACAAATAAAACTTATGGACATATTAAACAGTTCACAATTACGACATTATTACAATTCAGCGCATACCAAGCGAGTAACTCAAATTAAACATATTCAGCATGATATTGTATAAAAGTTTACCAGACGCGTCTACTGCCAAAATATAAGTATAAATGCAATGTCCAAAGGTAAGGACAATTTTAATACAACAAACAAACAATATAAAGTTAATCTCTTATATTGATGACCAATTAAGCAGTTTCCGATGGAACTAGCGTCCCGCTCGGCGATCCGAAAATAAAATAAATGTTAGAAGGAAATTATATATAGGTAAAATTATTCGCGCCAAATCTTGTTATGGTGAGAAAAGGGCTGGGCTGACCAATCAAATAGAAAATCATTCATTCACGTCATAACAACTTGTTTTCACTCACGCACTCATGATTTTCTCTCACCACGGGACTATACGTAACACTGAGCACGAGACCTTTAACACAACGTGTCACGAAACAAAGGGACAAGAGAACTAACAAAACAGATACGAATGACACGCACGAACATTTGTTAAAACGCAATTTACATACATAAATTATCTTGAGTCAAGCTCAAACTTGACCATGCTACATGATGTTTAGTACAAAATAGAAAGATTTATTTTTCTGTAAAGCTGTCTGATATTGCAAAATACAGTAAAGGTATATTGGCATGTAGCATGTTACGTTTTCCACATTAGATCTAAGCTTTCAAAAAAAGAGCACAAAAAAAGAAAAGCCGACCGACCGACCCATTTTTTCACAGCCTGTTACCAGAAACAAGGCATTTTTTTTACGCCTGATTTACAGAATTAACAGCATGATATCACCGGAGGGATGACGTCCAGTTAGTACCATATACTGCTGAGTTGTGTAAATATGAACATGTGTGAAGTGTAATGTTGTATTACTTTTTAATATATTGTACATGTATTGTAACCACGTCATTGTTCTTTGTATTCATATGATATAAATCACCAATTGGATCTAGAGAAACTGCTATGAAATGAATTATGTAAGTTCAGCAGTGAAATCACATAAGTCTCAGATATTGTATTTTGTTTATTTCGGGTGGAAACCGTCATTGTTGTGGTATCCTGAAATATTTGTTGTACAGTAATCAGAATAATACGAAATGAACTTAATTATGTAATATTAAATACATCAGACGACTCAAGTATACTTATTTTAATATGTATTAAACCCCTATACTCTCAATATCAAATTCTTCTTCTATCAAACAAGAAAGTAAGAATTCTTTGGTCATAAATGTGTCCTACCGTCATGCTAGTTTTCTTTTCTCTTGTTTCGTGGTCAAATATATTAAAGACAAGGTGAGATGCGGGGGGTATTAATTATCTAAAGTGATAGTTCTAGTTATCGTCAGTCCTTGACCTAGCGTTTGGCGCACGTTTGCAAAACAAAATTATCCCATAACCTGAATGATCTATACTTGTAAGGGTTTAGTCAAGTCTTTAAAGCCATGCAGTGTTATTTATAGACATTACCTTGACATGCCGTTAACTTATGCAAACGCTTTCAAAACAGAAATCTCATATTACAGAATGATAAATACTTAAACTTGTAAGGGTAATTTTCAATGTGTCTCAATGCTGCAATACCTGTCCAAAATAGGTTGAAATATTCAGGAATTGTTAAGTTAATATAACCAACACAATTTGATTTCATGCTCATGTACACTTCCAGTGCAGTTCAAATTATATATCTTAGGGTAACGTCTTAATTGATTATGGATAAATGAATATTACACGCATGATAGTAATGACCCAATCTTACAATAAAACAAATCTTTCGTAATAGTTCTTCTGTAAAAACTTCGCTGTAGTGGTTAATGGCTATAGTGATGCTGCTTCAGATTAAGCTACTAGTTTTATCAAATTATTTTAAAAAAATCTGGTAAAATTAAATCCTAGTTGTACTGTCAGTTCACTTTAGAATACATGCCACTTACAATTTTACTTTTTAGTCATTTAATTTAAAATAGTTTGCATGTCATACTGACATTCGTTGGTATGTGTCCTTGCTTGCCGCAATTCATTCGAATAAGGATTATATATCAGTGCATGTCATACTGACATTCGTTGGTACAAACACATTCTGTAACTAGACTCCTTTTGTTCTGAACAAAAGAAAGGACTTTCTGTACTTCAAACCATGTCAAAATCGATAATTTCCATTTACTATTCTGACATACACCATCTTAAAAAAATCTGTCCCGAATTGACGGTTGTAGAGTGCAAACTTATATAAATAGCAGATAAAAATCTGTGTTTTCAGATGAAATAATTTAAAATTTAAAGTCAATTCATTCAAAAGGGAATCGGTGGCTTTGTTTTCATCTACAGTTTCATAATGCTAGCTTTTCGAGAACCATCTTTAAAATAACTACAATAATACCATAACTTAGTGTTATGCAAGGGAACAAAGTATCACTAGTCCTCTTTACAGGCAATGAGGCCATGATGGCCTGAATCGCTCACCTGGTATCAGTAGGTAAAATCAAGTGACCCCTGGGTAAGAGCCAATTTTGATCCCATGGTCATGATTTGAACAAACTTGGTAGAGGTCTATTAGCCCATGTAACAAACCAAATATCTAAACTCCAGGCCTTGTGATTTCTGAGAAGAAAATATTTCAAGTTTTTCCTATATTAGCCTATGTTAACTCAAGTGACCCTGGGACGGGGCCAATTTTGACCCCAGGGTTATGATTTCAACAAATTGGGTATAGATCCACTACACAATGCTGCTTACCAAATATCTAAACTCCAGGCCTTGTGGTTTCTGATAAGAAGATTTTTCAAGTTTTTCCTATATTAGTCTATGTTAAATGAAGTGACCCCTGCGTTGGGGCCAATTTTGACCCCAGGTTCATGATTTGAACAGACTTGGTAGAGATCTACTAGACAATGCTAAACACCAAATATTTAAACACCAGGTCTTGTGGTTTCTGAGAAGATTTTTCAAGTTTTTCCTATATTAGCAGCCCCTGCGTTGGGGCCAATTTTGACCCCAGGTTCATGATTTGAACAGACTTGGTAGAGATCTACAGACAATGCTACACAAAATATTTAACTCCAGGCCTTGTGGTTTCTGAGAAGAAGATTTTTCAAGTTTTTCCTATATTAGCCTATGTTAAATCAAGTGACCCCTGGGGCTAGACCAATTTTGACCCCAGGGTCATGATTTGAAAAAAAGTAGTTCAAAAAGAGATTATTTCATTTTTCTTTATTTCCGTTGCCATGGCAAGCAGATTTCTACATGGAAAAGTTTATTTTAGCAACTTTTGTGAAGGTTCGCCAAGGATCATCCTTGCCAAGTTAATCAAATTCTGTCCATCGGTTTTAGAGGAGATGTCGTTTAAAGTTTTTAACTATGTACACATAAGGCAAATAAGCCCCGCCCCTGGCGGCCATGTTTTCTTACGGATCGGAATAATTTTAGCAATCTTGGTAGATAGTTACGCAAGGAACATCTGTACCAAAACATTTTGAAATCTGGCCAGTAGTTTTTCATAATAGTTTTCTTTCCTTTGCCATGGCAACCAGAGTTCTACATGGATCAAGTTTATTTTAGCATCTTTGTGAAGGTTCACTCAAGGATCATCCTGTCTAAAGTTTAAATTTGCACCAATGTCGTAGTCCAAGATGTGCAAAAGTCCTGAAAATTTCAAGTGATTACGTCATCAAACATAGCAGATATTCATGTTTTTCGGATTAGGGCTTGTATACTGAAATCTAGCAATTTGAAGTAAAAACAGAAAGCGGATATTAGGTTGGTTATTGCAAATGCGTATTTAAGAGGATGAGGTGCATTTTAGGATGCAATGGTGTACACCAAGACCGATAAGCATATTGCCTTTGTTATTACGGCTTTCTCCAAACTTTTATTAGGGCTTTCTGCCTCAAGCAGAAAGTCCTATTGGGTTTGTTCTGTTTTTTAGGACTTTCTGCCTAAATCAGAAAGTCCTATTGGGTTTGTACTGTTTATTATTAGGACTTTCTGCTATAGCTAAATAGAGTCCCTTTCGATCTGCATTGTTTCAACTATTAGTGACGTCATATGACGTCATAGCTGAAAACTACTACAAAAGTTTGTTCGCGGTCTACAGCCATTGGTTATGAATATCAGTTGTGCATCCCGGTGTCCGTTTTTCAAAATTCGAAAAGACCAAGGTTCTATAGCGAATCCAAGATTCGAACCAAGGTCGCAAATTTTCAAATGCTTATAAAATCGGTCGTATTTGAGATAGAACATTGATATTTTGTCAGTTTGTAGGTCTCTGGATGCCTGAACGATTTTGTAAAAATGAACGTCATGTGACGTCACATGACGTCATTACATGAAAATCTATTTCTTATAAAATAATTTCTATATATTCAAAAGGTCCATGGAAATGAAAATAATATGACTTTTGTTTCAAACGAAGTTTATTTGAATTCTACAGTTTTCATATGCCTATGACGTCATATGACGTCACACTTGACATATGCTACAAAAGTTTGTACGCGGTCTTCAGCCATTGTTTATGAACCGATTTGCATCAAATTTTCACCGAAGGTGTATATTAAGGTCTAGTTGTGCATCCCGGTGTCCGTTTTTCAAAATTCGAAAAGTCCATGGTTCTATGGCGAATCCAAGATTCAAACCAAGGACGTCAAATTTTTAAATGCTTATAAAATCGGTCCTATTTGAGATAGAAAGTTGAAATTTTGTCAGTGAATTGATCTCTGTAAGTATTAAAAGAATTGTGAAAATGAACGTCAAATGACGTCACGTGACGTCATTTTACATAAATATATTTCTAATATTTGCAGGAACATTTTTATATGTTAAAATGGTCAAAAAGCAATAAAAATTTAAGTACTTTTTCTTAAGAATCTGAAATTTCGATATCAAAGATTTTCATAGGTCATATGACGTCACATTTGAAATATGCTACAAAGGTTTGTACACGGTCAAGAGCCATTATTAATGCGCCGATTTTCATCAAATTTTCACAGAATGTGCATAATAGGTTATTTTTGTGTATCCCGGTGCAGGTTTTCAAAAATCAAAAAGTCCAAGGTGTAAGTGCGAATCCAAGATTCGAATAAGGACGTCTTCTTTAAAATGCTTATACAATCGGCCCTATATGAGATACAAAGTTGATATTTTGTCAGAAAATAGGTCTCTTAGTCTCATTTGACATTGGCTTTGAATATATACATGTATATTTCTTCTTCTTATTATTCTTTTTTTCCTCCTTTTGAGGTTGTAATTAAACAAAGTTACAATTGAGATAGAGTCTTCAAATTGTTCCAGTGATCAGCTAAATAGAGTCCCTTTCGATCTGCATTGTTTCAACTATTAGTGACGTCATATGACGTCATAGCTGAAAACTACTACAAAAGTTTGTTCGCGGTCTACAGCCGACATTTTTTTGACGGATCTTCATGAAATTTTCACAGAATGTGAACATTAGGTCCTAGATGTTTAAGCATAACTTCGCTTCCAGAGGTACTAGAAACCTGAAATTTGGACAGCATCTGTATCCTGAGGTTTTCTTTGCATGCTGAGAAGTACGACGTCACATAACGTCATATGACGTCATAATTGCAAAGCAAACATTCTTTTTTCCTTCTTTTGGGGGTGTAATTAAACAAGGTTACCGTTGGGATAGAACGTTCAATGTTTTTACAATGGTCAGCAAAATAGAATCACTTTCGAGCTGCAGTGTTTTAATTTCCAGTGACGTCAAATGACGTCATTACTGAAAACTGCAACAAAAGTTTTTCGCGGTCTACAGCCTACATTTTTTGACGGATATTCATGATTTTTTTTACAGAATGTGTACATTAGGTCCTAGATGTGCATACTTCTTCCATATTTGAAAATATGAAAAGACCAGGAAACTATGGCTGAACCAAGATTCGAACCAAAAACGTCAAAATTCATTTAAGCATAACTTCGCTTCTAGATGTGCTAGAAAGCTGAAATTTGGATAGCATCTGTATCCTGAGGTTTACTTTACATGCTGAGAAATTCGACGTCATATGACGTCATTATTACCAAACATTTAATTTAAAAATAGTGGTTTTTAGCCCTACAGGAGCTACTTTTAGACCGATTTGCATTTTTTTTTCACAACATGTGCAGATACGTGTTCCATTGTGAATGGTAACTTCCGTTTCCGGAAGATATGAAAGATATATGTCAAATATCGTTTTTAGCTCACCTGAGCATGAAGTTATTGTGATGCCGCTTCGTCCGTCGTCAACAGTTAACATTCTAGAGGCCACAGTTTTTACCCATTCTTCACCAAACTTGGTCAGAATGTTTAATGGCAAGTTCGAAACTGGGCCATGTGGGTTCAAAAAGTATGTCATGAGGTCAAAAATATGTCAATTTAAAGTAAAATCCTGTTTACACTCTAGAGGCCATATTTTTAAGCCAATTTTTACCAGACTTGGCCAGAATGTTAATCTGCATGAGAGCTTGGACAAGTTCGAAACTGGGTCATGTGGGATAACAAACTAGGTCCCTAGGTCAAATCATAAAATGTTTATCTGCATGAAAGCTTGAACAAGTTCGAAACTGGGTCACGTTGGGTCAAAAAGTTACGAGGTCAAATTGATGTAAAATCTTGTTTACACTCTAGAAGCTATATTTATGATCCAATCATCACCAAACTTGGTCAGAATGTTTATTAGCATGAAAGCTTGAACAAGTTCATTTGGGGTCAAAAAGTAGGCCATTGAGAACAATGTTTCTCAGGTGAGCGATTTAGGGCCATCTTCTTTTCTTTGGAGCTTCATATCTCCAAAACGAAATATATATTCTATCAAGAGACTATGGGTATTATATATATAGTGCTTTCAAAAAGACCTTTCAGATGACATCCGGTTTTTGAAGATCAGGCTTGAAACGGTTTAGTTATGGCGGAAAAACTAAATATGTAGTGACCCCAACAGCATTTCACAACTGATATCGCGTAAAGTATTGATTTTTGTTGATAATAATATGAGCAAATATTTTAGAGCACATTCTTATCTTTCTGCTGATGTGCAGCATTTTAAGATCGAATCAGAAATGACTATTTTTTCTATTGCAAATTTGCAGTTTTCTTGAGGTTTAACAGCTTATATCTCGAAAACAGTTGAACATAAGTTCATATATAAAGCGTACGATATGTAGAGAATTGAAGTCCTTTCAAATGGTACCCAGCATTATTAAAATAATAGATCGCAATAACCATTTTGTCTTGCTTTTCTGCAGTTATTCTTAACGTCTTTGCCATGTTGATATTGATTTTTTTAAATAACAATATGAACAAGTGTTTTAGAGCACATTTGTACCTTTCAATAGGTATGCAGCATTTGAAAATCAGTTCAGTAATGACAAAGTTATAGTGCAAAAACCATATGACATGGACATAATTTTGACTCGATATTTGGTGTTTTCTCAAGGATTAGCCGTTTTTATCTCGATAACTGTTAACAATAAGTTTATACATAAAGCGTATGAAATGTAGATAATTTGAAGACCTTTTGAATGGTACCTTTTTTTTTTGTAAAGTAATTTGGTCATGAAATATTAATGGGAGAAAATTAAAACAACGACTTTTGCAATGCCGTGATATTTTTCGTCTGACGTCACCAGACATTCAACTGACATTGTCAACAAGTATATGCTCTACAGCTGATACTTCTGTACTGATCTCCATAGTTTTTAAACATATAGATTGATATCTTCTACAGGTGCATGTCATTTCAAGATTGTCTGACATCCCAAGATGTTGAACTACGAATTGTGCAGGGCAGAAAGTCCTATCGTTTGTTCAACAAACGAAATTTCTAGTTATTATTATTCTTTTTTTCTTCCTCTTATATTTGTGTTAATTTCGAGGTGTTGCCATTGACTCAGGACAATGAAAATTTTATGGCATATATTTCAAACCATGAGATTTCGGATGCAATGAATTTAATATTCATACGACGTCATATGACGTCAGATTTGACGTCAGGTGAAAAAGTTTGTACGCGGTCTACAGCCATTATTTCTGGACCGATTTTCATCAAAATTTCACAGAATGTGTATGTTAGGCTCTAGTTGTGCATCCCTGTGTCCGTTTTTCAAAATTCGAAAAATCCATGGTTCTATAGCGAATCCAAGATTCGAACCAAGGTCGTAAATTTTAAAATGCTTATAAAATATGTCCTATTTAAGATAGAAAGTTGATATTTAGTCAGTATATAGGTCTCTAGAAGTTTTAAACATTTTGTGAAAATGTCATATGACGTCATTAATTAAGGATTTTATTTTATGATTTTCATATGCCTATGACGTCATATGACGTCACACTTGAAATATGCAACAAAAGTTTGTACGCGGTCTACAGCCATTGTTTATGAACCGATTTTCATCAAATTTTCACAGAATGTGTATATTAAGTTCTAGTTGTGCATCTCGGTGTCCGTTTTACAAAATTCGAAAAGTCCATGGTTCTATGGCGAATTCAAGATTCGAACCAAGGTCGTAAATTTTTAAATGCTTATAAAATCGGATTTATTTGAGATAGAAAAGTGATATTTGGTCAGTATATAGGTCTCTGGGAGTCTTAAACATTTTGTGAAAATAAACGTCACATGACGTCACTTGACGTCATTATATGATAATGTATTTCTAATATTAATAAGAGTATTTCTATATGTTGAAATTGTCGAAGGGCAATGAAAATTTAATGACAAATAATTCAGACGCTGAAATTTCGATTTCAATGATTTTCAGAAGCCTATGACGTCATATGACGTCACATTTGAAATTGACTACGAAAGTTTGTACACGGTCCAGAGCCATTATTAATGGGCCGATTTTTATCAAATTTTCACAGAATGTGTATATTACGTTTTTATTGTGTATACCGGTGTCCGTTTTTCAAAATTCGAAAAGTCCAAGCATCTATGGCGGATCCAAGATTCGAACCAAGGACGTAAATTTTTAAATGCTTATAAAAACTGTCCTATTTGAGATAGAAAGTTGAAATTTTGTCAGTTAGTAGGTCTCTGGGTGTCTCATAATTATGTGAAAATAAACGTCATATTACGTCACGTGACGTCATTTTTTTATTATTATTATTCTTTTCTTCTTCCTAACTAAACGCTTATTTTAATATGTTGCAATAGTCCTAGGACCATGAAATTATTATGGGTTATTAGTCACGTGAGGAAATTTTGATTTCAATGATTGTCAGCAGCCTATGACGTCACATGACGTCACAGCTAAAAATAGTGAATAATGGTGTTTGCGCTCTACAGCCGTCATTTATAGTCGGATTTTCTTCAAATTTTCACAGATGGTACATATTGAAACTAAGGTGTGCATATCCTGTCAGCTAACCGAATTTCCGAAAGACCGAAGTTCTGTGGCTAAAATTAGATTCGAACATAGGACCGAAAATTTCATTTTAGGATTAAAGAGCTTTAGGATGAGATAGAAATTTGAAACTTACACAGTTTGCAGTTCTGCAGAATTTCTAAATAAATTTTGAGTCGTGACGTCATATGACGTATGTGACGTCATAAGCATACTTCTTAATTTTCATTTTAGGGCAATGATTTCGACATGATGCCAGTTGTTCAGAATAATGAAAATTTCAGAGTTATGAAAGTAAAGTATGCGCTTTTGAACAAAAGCATCTTCAGCACCCTATTATGTCACGTGACGTCAGAGCTAAAAATAGTGAAAAATGGTTTTCGCGCTCTACAGCCGCCATCTATGATCAGATTTTCTTCAAATTTATACAGATGGTACATCTTGAAACTTAGGTGTGAATATTTTGTCAGCTAACCATAATTCCGAAAAACCGAAGTATTGTGGCTGAAGTAAGATTCGAACATAGAACCAAAAATTTCATTTTAGGGTTTAAGAACTTCGGGATGAGATAGAAAGTTGAAACTTACACAGTTTACAGTTCTGCATAATTTCTTAATATATTTTGAGTCGTGACGTCATATGATGTCATAAGCATACTACTACTACTACTACTACTTATTTTTTTTCTTCGTAACTAAACGCTTATATTTCGCGGAATATAATGTCAATTGTTCAGCATGAACATGAATTAGTACCAGAGGTGAGTCATTACATGAAACTTCTATCGCCTGCTTTTTGCATTAACACAGGTTGCAGAAAGTCCTATCATTCGTTTAGACGAATGACATCTAGTTAGGACTTTCTGCCTAAAGCAGAAAGTCCTATTGGGTTTGTTCTGTTTATTATTATTATTATTATTATTATTATTAGGACTTTCTGCCTACAGGCAGAAAGTCATATTGGGTTTGTACTGTTTTTTTATTCTTCTTCTGCTTCTTCTTCTTCTTCTTCTTATTCTTTTTTTCTTCCTCTTATATTTGTGTTAATTTCGAGGTGTTGCCATTGACTCAGAACAATGAAAATTTTATGGCATATATTTCAAACCATGAGCTTTCGGATGCAATGAATTGTATATTCATATGACGTCATATAACGTCAGATTTGACGTCAGGTGAAAAAGTTTGTACGCGGTCTACAGCCATTATTTCTGGATCGATTTTCATCAAAATTTCACAGAATGTGTATGTTAGGCTCTAGTTGTGCATCCCGGTGTCCGTTTTTCCAAATTCGAAAAGGCAAATGTTTTATGGCGTATAAAATCGCTTCCAGAAAAGCTAGAAAGCTGAGATTTAGGCTGAATATTAGTTTCCAGATCTTCTATACATTCTGAAAAGATGAACGCGATATGACGTCACATGACGTCATAATGCTCTTAAAACTTTCGTATTAAAACTTAACGGTTTTTAAGCCCTGTAGGCTTTATTTTTTGCATGATTTACTTGAAATTTTGTCTGAAGATGCAGTATTAGAATCTATAGAGCCATGTCACTTCCGTTTCCGGAAAATCCCAAAGGTCAAGGTCATATATCAATTATCGGGTTTTTCTTCGGCCTTAAATATCTCAAAAACGGTAAATATTCTATCGAGACACTATGCGTATAATTTGTAGTGCTTTGAAAGACCTTTCAGATTATATTTAGTTTTTGATGATCGGGGTTGAATCGGTTGAGGTATGGCGGAAAAAACAAAATTCGGTAACCCTCAGTGTGTTTAACAGTTTATATCTCGAAATTCTTTGATTTTTGAAAATATGATGATGAATATTATTTGTAGAGCAATGTTTGGCCGTTCTTTTGATGCTTAAAGTTTAATGATTGACCTAAGATTCATGGAGTAATGGGGAAAAAACGAAATTCGTGCATATAGCTTTGGTGATTTTTTCATTTTTCAAGAGGTTTAAGAGCTTGTATCTCAAAAAGTATTAAAAATATTCCTATAGATAAAGTGTGTGAAATGAAGAGAATTTTAAGACGATTATTTTGGTACCTAAAGTTTTGAAATTGATCAAAGTATAAGGAAGTTACATCAAAAATAAGAATTTAAACATGTAGAATTTCAGCGATTTTGTCGTTATGTAAGAGTTTAAGGCTTATATTAAAACCCATATGAAATAAGTCAACACATTCAGCGAATGAGATGTAGAGTATTTTAAGACGATTATTTTGGTACCTTAAGTTTTGAAATTGATCAAAGTATAAGGAAGTAACATCAAAAATAAAAATTTAAACATATAGAATTTCAGCGATTTTGCCGTCATGTCAGAATTTTACGACTTATATCTTAAGAATCATTAGAAATAAGTTTTACATTAAGCAAGTGAGATGTAGAGAATTTTAAGATTTTAAATTGATCAAGAAATAAGGAAGTTACATAAAAAATAAGAATATAAAGCCATTTGTAAGAATTTTCATAAAATATCCTACTTAAGCTTTCACCTTAATTGAAGCATTTTCGGAAAATGTAAGTTTACAGATATGTATTAGTCATATAAATTGAAAAAAAAAACTTTTTACTTATATCATATTGATATTACTAGCTAAAC
>CM037787.1:9561214-9571310 GCA_021229015.1 Solen grandis
GATACTTTATTTAGTGTTTTGCTGCATGAACCTCTACAGGATGACATTAAGACTTCACATATCTGTTGAAAGTAAAAATGTTAAAAATCAGTATATTGAATGTTAAAGGTTAATTATGATATGTGAAGGCTTATTTATAGGACTATGTCATTCTTGAATCCCAAATTCATGGGGATCTAAAAGGGAGGGACATCAAGTTTAATTATTACTTACTCCTATAAATAAGCTTTAGCGTATCGATTTTACTATTTTGACATTTCCTTGATACGCTATGTCCTATGGCTCGCCGTATACATTGATGTAGCAAACTCCGCGTGAATTCTAATGCGCTACATTTCCATTTATAATAGGCATAAAAATTGGCAATTCACTATGAAAACACAATAAACTTATATCAGACATAATATTTTACCCTGTTAGTTAAAGAAATTGTCATACATATGATAGACATTAAGAGGGTGAAATACTTAAACAAAATATTTCACTTTCTTTTTTTGCGTTTATATCCTCCATTACGTACAAACAACACCGAGTTTCCGAAAAAAATGTGTACAGTCAGGGTTAAACTGGGAACACAAATTTAGGGTAGA
The DNA here is from genome assembly GCA_021229015.1 of Solen grandis. Lineage (NCBI taxonomy): Eukaryota > Metazoa > Mollusca > Bivalvia > Adapedonta > Solenidae > Solen > Solen grandis. The sequence goes on from CM037787.1 coordinate 9,561,805, forward strand.
TGAAGTTTGTCTTGTAAACTATATCGTGTTTAAAGTCCAAAATAAACATTTCCAATGTTGGAAACATTTATATCGTGTAGTGAGCGATATGACAGATGATAATATATCAGTGAAAGAGAATTGTCCCACTCAACATCCTTAAATTGACTTTATTTATTTCATCTAAATATTTTCGGCTATTCCATATATTTTACATAACACTGATTTACACAGCAAGATGGAGGACAAATGACTACATCAATTGATGTGTCAACTATAAAAGGATTTTTTTACATTATAATGGTAATATTTCAAAATTTAATGTGATCACTTAATATCTTTTTGTATTTGTTTTCTATATATGAGAGTTATTTTGTCAACAGGTACGTATACTTAATTTAATGTTTTGCTACATGGACCTCTATGGGAAGCCATAAGACTTCGCATATCTGTTAAAAGTAAAAATGTAAAAAATCAGTCTATTAAATGTTGAAGGGAAATTATGATATGCGAAGGCTTATTTATAGGACTAATTATTACTGAGAAGATCCCATGGGATCTTGTCCCAAAACCAATATACCTTTTTCAAAAGTCATCGGATAATCCCAAAGGTAAAAGTCATTTGATTAAAGATTTTTGGAAATTGCACTAAAAAAAACACTAGCAGATTTTGTTAAAAAGGGTACAATAACAAAAAGAAATCAGCATGTAAATTAAAATACAATGTCACAAGATACAAATTCAATAATTTCTTTTTCAAATAAAATTTCAATGTCAATTCAAATATGTAGATTAATGTGAAAACTAAATAACTGTTAAAGTGTTATTACTACGGTTTTCAAAAGAAAATCTAGGTAAACATGCAGTTTGTTTTCATTACTTTCAGTGTTTTGATCACTCTAAATTCGAAAATGTAGATCAAGTGCATTAAATCTGATAACATTAAGATAAGACCATTTGCAAAAAGTTCGATCTAATAATCAGAAAAAGCCAATAAACAGTTCAATGTCTTAGTTTTTCTCTAAACTATCAATGACATTATGACATTGATTCAAGTGGGTGGGGATTTCTGAATAGGGTATCCAAGGAATAAGATATTTTACCTGTTAAATACATGGATTCAAGTAATTTAAATTGTATAGGTAGAAACAAACCTTTGTCCGATTCAAAACCTGTCTGCAATTAGCGAAACGACAGAAAATTTGAGGCACACTTCGTGTGCTACCAGCCAACATGGCTGCCATTACGGAAACCGGCGAATGAAGGATAAAACGGTCAACCGAGCCGCACTGGATAAACAAAGTACTGAAAGAGCAGTAGCCACATTTTTAATATCAATGATATACCCAACTTAAAGCTTTCAATTGTGAACATGCATTTAAGTTTGAACAAAATTATTAAATTAAATATTAGATTTTGTAGTAAGGTTGCTAGGATGAAAAAACATTTTTTTAGGTATCTGCAGTTCAACTACAAGGGCCATAACTCCAGACCTATTGACACAGTACATATCCCATAATTGGACACATGTAAAATATTATAAGCATTTTACATTTTACTTTGTTTTCATTTTTTGATCAAGTATACAGAATAAATGAAAATGTTAAGAGTATACATCAATTCTGTTTATATTTTTTTTCAAGTATTTCTACAACAGACCTCAGTTGACCAGAGGTGCAGGGTGACAATGTGTCGTCACAGGTATAAATACTATCTCTTACAACTGCGTCAGGGAATCGACTTTATAGCTCAGTGGTTAGCAAACTCCGCGCACCAGTTACATCACGCTACGCTACTTTAACCACTGCCATCACACAAGTCACGTGATGATAGTTGAACCCATGTGACCAACATTTATAGTTTTATAAATTAATGTTATATGATTTGATTTTTTACTTTTCTTGAAATCATGAATGTTATTTTCGTGAAATATAACAAAACTAATATGATATATTCAAAACAAGTCATAAGTGATAAAAGTAAATTTGGCCTATATCAGCCGAAATCTACTTCTGGTGGCAGTGGTTATCGACAACTGTAAGGGGAGGTAACTACTGCGGCGGAGTTTGAGTGGTTAGAGCATTGTACTTGCACATCAGCGGACTGGGTTTGATCCTGGACCAGGTCAAGTTTGTTACATTGGTGGCAGCGGTGGGATCATGACAACTGCCAGACCAGAGATGCCTTACCCATATGTTTCCTAGGCCAAATCTCGGGTCGAGACTTCTCGGAGGGGCAGGTGATGTGACGATGCGTTGTCACTGGTATAAATACAACTGCATCAGGGAGTCGACTCTTTGGCTCAGTGGTTAGAGCATTGGATTTGCACGCTGGCGGACCGGGTTCAACCGGGTTTGATCCTTGGTCGGGTCGAGTTTGTTACAGCAGTAGATATATATTACATATATGTAAGACTCAAATCCTGGGTCGGTCCAAGATCATGGGCCCAATTTGAAAATTGTGGGCCAGAATGATGACCTCATTTCCAGATCGAAGGCTGATATCAGAACAGGCATGCATTAAACAATTCAGAGATAAACAATGGGGGTAGCGTTAATGGTGATGTGGATGATAGCAAATAATGTTGGCGAAAAATATTCATGGAATGCTGTTTAGTACGGTGAATTTAACAAAATGTGAAAATGACTTAAAGTTGAAAACCTACCCATGATTCTCTTACAGCTTACAGAGTCTGATAGTTTCTTCTCTGCCAAGGCACTAGCTGACAATGACTCTTTCAGACTTATTGGTTTCCTCTTTTGCTAGCATTCTGCATGATATTAAGGTATGTCAAATTTCAAACTTATTGCACTGACCACTAGTTAAAAAGATATATAACCAACACTAGAAAAGTGTTTACTGGACATGGGATGCCACTCACATTCCTTTGCGCTATTGTCACTAAATTAGAGGCCATAACTCTGCCATGACTTGATGAACTTTCACTCATAATTTGCATAATAGACTACTTAAACAGAGGATCGGCAATACCTAAATATAATTTGCTGATATATATTGCCCAGTCAGTGAAAAATTTCAAATATTTCAAATGTATGTTTTATTTCCTGTGGAAGAATGTGTGAAATTTTACACAAGCATGTAGATAAGGTGTTCGGGAAGTGCTTGTTTGTTCATGTAGGTTCATGTCTCATGGTCTATTTCCCAAGCCTTACAGAGTTGGTAATAAAAGGTTAATATCTTATTATAATCAGTTATTCGATAGATTACAGTTAATACATTTAATGCATCATGATTTTGAGATTTCATCCTGTCAAAACCTGAAGTTAAAAGCATCTCAAAAACAACAATAAACAATCAAATAGACTTACAGCCAGAATTGGGGGGTACTAATAAGCAAATGGACAGGCTATTTTTGATGTCACAGCATAAGTATATGGTGTTTTACAGCAAAAGTATGAATTTTTGTGGATTTTGTAAAACAAAAAATTTCCGCCCATTTCTCAAAAATAGTTGTTTCTTGCGAGCTGATACATTACATTCTGTATCAGTATGTATTATCGCCAACACTCTTAAACCTCTTATAGCAGACAAATGTCTGTAATTAATCTGTAATTAATTACAGTCGCATATGATTTTAGATAAGAATTCTTTAGGGGTAAATTTTTATTGCATAAACCTTGCATAACAAAAGTTCTTCTATTTAGAGGAAAATAAAAGAAACAAGAAATATCTTCACAAACAGCAAAGATGCAACAAATGTGATTGATAATTATCAAATGTTTAGTTAAATGTCAATGCAATAGTTTTTCAGTCATCTAGTGACATCCAGCTATTTACTGGTGGAGGTTGATGCACAAGGACCCCCATCCTACTGCAAGCCAGCTGGAGTACTTCCTCATATAAAATATCTGAATAATCAATCCCACAGCTGTTCAATATAGTTTGATTTGATTAACCCTTTCCCTTATATAGACTCATTTTGACACACTCAATAGGTACCACATAAAGCCTGATCTGCAGAAAACCACAGTTAAACCTTACCTAATTTAATTACAAAATCCTCATTTCCAGACCACTGAGGAGCAGCGAACAGCATAAAACCTGATCAGCCTGTGAGTTACTCGCAGGCTGATCTGGTTTTATGCTGTTCGCATAGGTCTTTTCATTGTTTCCTCTATGAGGGAAAGGGTTAAAATCAGCTCCTACAAGACACTCCACAATGCTACGCTATTATTAGATCCCAATACTTTAGCATAGGCACTAGGAAAATGTCATTTAGGATTGATTTCAATCAGATTGTTTGTTTATTATAGGATATCACATCAACTCCACTTTAAGCAGTGACGTTTAAATCAACAGATTATGCTGATATCCTGTGACAAATCAGTATTTGGGGACTTTATTCATTTTCAGGCCTCTTATCCGTTATTATTGTTTTTTGTACAACTAGGATGCAATGTATATAATGTAGTCATATCAGAGACCTAGGTGGAATTATTGAAAAACCTGACCAGGTTTCATTTGATAATCAATCGGGGCTAAAAGATTGTAAGTCCACAACAATAACCTCATCGTAACGGACATTAAGTCAGGTTGATGTGATACCTTGTAATTTACACAAATAAAACTATGTATAACTATCACTAATAGTAATGAAAACCTCTGCATGCTGCTTTGACACAGACAAAACAGCAATATTAAATGCATAATGGCCAGGTCTTGCAATAATTTCACCGAGATCTCTGTTTCAACTCAATCCCTTTGATAGTTTTCTAGAATAGATTTGGACAAAAATGATAAAAATAAAAGGAGATAATAAAATCAATTGCATAAAGAAATTATTCCTGGACAAAGCACTTTGAAAATTCGCCATCTACCTATATTAAGTAAATCCTTTACAGTTTTCAAGTTATGCTCCAGACCTTATTTACAATCACTGAATATGTAGAGGACCATATGTTTGTGATAAACATGCATAACTTGACATTTTGGGAAGTTTCATGAAATTTTAGAGTCAACAGCTGAAACGAAAAAAAATGTTCACAGAGCAGTAGCAATGTTTTGAGATTTTTTTGTGATTTGGTATATCAGTGGTATAAATAATTTTCTGACAATCCAGCTTTTTCCATACAGCTGTACAGGAGGCAGAATAGAAGACAGCCAGTTAATACGGAATGTTTGACGTTGACTGTTGCAAGCAACTTTAGGGAAGACACAAATCTCATTTTCTGACATCAGTGTAACCACAGCATATATATAATTATGGCCAAGAAGTTGAACATGGTGGGTCCATGTGCATGATGGATCCTAAAGCTGCTTACTGAAAATGGCCAACAAAGGAGTCATTTTCATATTGTTTTAATTCATCTAATTTTTTATGTATATAATTAATTTATATATTTAATAAGAATGCAGGATATTGTAATTTTATCAATTCAAAGGTCTTAACTCAGGGTGTCTGGGATATTCTGACTGGTTTTCAAACTCGACTGAGATACTGTGCCAATACACATTGTGACAAAGTTTGGTTAAGATCGGTTCATGTTTGTGTTAGAGAGCACAGTTAATTTTTGAACTTAGCTTAGATCTTGTGCCCATACACATAGTGATCAACTTTGGTAAAGATTGGTTCATGTTTGTTAGAGTTAGAGAGGGGACAATGTTAGTTTTGTAATTTTTTATCAATTCAAGGGCCATAATTTAGGAGTGTAAGGGAAATTCAGAAATTGGCCAACCATACACATTAATTGTGACCAATTCTGGAAAGGTTGGATGTTTGTTAAAATTTTTAAAACTTTCATCAATTCAGTGGCCATAACTCCAGAGTGTCTGGGACATTTAGGCTGTTTATTAAACTTAGCAAAGATATTGTGCCCATATACATGTACATTGTGACCAAGTTTGGTAAAGATCAGTTCATGTTTGTTAGGAGTTGGAGTGGGGACAATGTTATTTGAATTTTTCATCAATCAAGGGCCCTAATTCCAGTGTCTGGCAATCGGGGTTATCGAAGGAACCAAGACATTGTGCCATAATCAATATACAAGTTTGGTAAGATCAGTTATGTTTGTTTGAGCTAGGGAACTAAGTTTATTTAACCTTTTTACCTTCAAGGGCCAAACCCTGAGTGTCTGGACAATGGTTTGTTATCGAAAGGAACCAAAGTATTATGCCCATTATTTGTGATTAAGTTTGGTAGATTGGTCTGTTTCTCCAAGTCAGAGAGTGGACAATATCAGTGGACGCCACCTGTTGGTCTTATGCCTTTGATGATAATGTAGCCCTTGTAATAATGAGTAAATGTGTTAAGTTTGATGATGAAGGTTTAATAGTTTAGATGTCATGGATATGGTTTAAGTTTTTCATTAGGACTATGCTGCCAACAACAAAGACACCTGAGTAATGACAATAACTCAACTTTTTTCTTTGAAAAACAGCTGAACTAAAAATATTGATTTAGAATATAATGCACCTATCAATATTTTGCCTAAGGGAGGGGGTGGCGGGACTGAAACCGTTCCTGTTCAGCTGAATTTTAGATCCCAGCAAAGCATCTCCTCATCTTGCTCTAGAACGGGGATTTGGACTCAAAGGAAAAAATGTCAAAGTCCTCTGGGTCAGCCCACCACACCCATCCTTAGGCAAAGTATATGTATGATAGGTACATAATCAACATTAATATGTATATCTAATTCTACACAAAGACACGATGAAACAGAACTGTTGTAGGTAAAATTAAACTAACATTTTTATCAAAGTAATTATCAAAGTAATTTTTTAATGGAAGTGTAATTTCATAACAGAGCATGTAACTTCTTTTCTTTTCATTTCAAAACAAGTTCATTCAAAACAAGTTTCAGCTTCGACAAGATTTTAAGGCCAAGTGCTGTGACCTTGACCTTCAAGCTAGCGACCTGGTTCTTGTTTGCAACACATAATCTTGTCCTAAGGATCATTTGCGCCAAATTATTTCAAAACGCAACTATTCACAACATACCACAGCCAGGACAAGATTTAAAGGTCAACTGTGAGCTGTGACCTTGACCTTCAAGCTAGCGACCTGGTTCTTGTTTGCAACACATCGTCAATTGTCCTAAGGATAAGATATTTCAAAACAGGACCATACATAAACAAAAGAGCCAAGATGGCCCTTAAGACGCTCACCTGAGAAAAACTGCCTTCATTGCCTGTACACATTACTAAATTATAGCAAAGTTGTATTGAATACATAACCCATGAGATCATTTCAATTCCACACACCAAACAGTACCTGTGGTCAAAATTTGAAGTCAAACTTGACTGAGAGATTATGACTATTAATATTGTCAACGAAACAACAAAATGATTGCTTAAGAAATGAAGAGGCTAAAGTACAAACAGTGAAATCTGGAATTTTTATAAATTAAAGGGCAATAACTCTTGGCCTAATTATCTGATATCAGCCATATCAAACTTGGCTGAAAGATTACTGTAATAAACATTGCCATTAAGTTTGAAGATAACTGCTTCAGAAATGAAGATGATAGAGTGCAAACAAACTAATTGTGGACAACGGAAGGACGGATGGACCACGGACATTCATCGATTCTTATAGCTCGTCCTGAATGTGCTCAGGTGAGCTAAAAAAGTTACAGCCAGGACACAATTATGTGCCCATCACCATTTCATGGCAGGGGCATAAAAAGTGTTTACAGATACTTCCATCCCTGATATGCTTTTACTGCCTCAGTAAAACACTATTTACATAATTATGAACAGTCCAATCCTGTGGATGCCTCATTTTAAAAGGATCATCCATGATTCAGTAATATCTTTGATGAACTTTGAAAGATAATATTAGGTAGCCTTATTACATTGAATTACATTCAACAGTAGAAGGAATATATTTAAGTTTCTGTATCAAAGACATAAGAAACAAGAGCTTTCCGTAAGACAGCCACTCAACTACCAGTAATTTGTTTATTGGGTTAACGACCCCTAACGACAGTATTTCAGTAATTTGGAGACAATGTCTACTTGAGACTGATATAATACTGCCACACTGTAGTATCACACCTTAGACATGTGGCATAATACCACACCCAGTCATAATACCACACCCAGTCATTATCATGATATCAGGCCAGCCAGTCCTGGAACTACCCTTTTATGCTGAGCGCCAAACAAGGGAGCTATACCAGTACCATTTGTTATCAGCTATTTAAGTGCTTGTCAATAAAAAAAGGCAGTAATAGGAAACTCTGTATAATTAAAAAGTAAACAAGAGCAATAAATATGTATCTCAAGTTTCAAAGCAATATCTCAAAGGGTTCAGTCCTCAGAGAAACAAGATGGCCCTGAAGACGCTCACCTGAGAAACACTGCCTTCATTGCCTGTACAAGTTACTAAATTATTGCATAGTTTTACTGAATACGTAATCCATGAGATCATTTCAATTCCACAAACCAAACAGTACCTGTGGTCAAAATTTGAAATCAAATTTGACTGAGAGATTACGGCTATAAACATTGTCAATGAAACTTCAAAATAATTTCATAAGAAATGAAGATGCTGGAGTGTAAACAAACTGATTGTGGACAACGGACTGACAGATGACAGACATTCAACACTCTTAATAGCTCATCCTGAGCACATGTGCTCAGGTGAGATAAAAATAAGGTGGTATGCAAACCTTAAAATACTTAGTTGAAAAAGGGGCATAATTTGGTCGAGATCCATGACAAATTTATGTACTCTTGCTGACAGATGGAGGTAATGGTTATAAACAAGTATACCAAGTTTCAAAACAATGCCTCAAAGATTTCAGTGAAAAAATGAAGTAGTATGAAAAACTTCACAGATTCAAAGTCTAAAAAGGTGCATAATTTGGTCAAAATCCATGATAAAGTTATCCACATGTGTCTACAGGCAGGGGTGATGGTAATAAACAAGTATAAACAAGTATTCAAAGTTTACAGCAATACCTCAAAGGGTTCTGAGAAAAAAAATGGAGGTAGTACTAAAATTTAACCAAGAGAAAAAATTTAACAAAAATCCATTGACAGAGACATATACTCTTGCTAACAGGTGCAGGTGATGGGTCTTAAGTATTCCTAGTTTCAGGGCAATACCTTAAAAGGTTTAGTGAGGTGGTATGGAAAACTTAACTGTGATTCCAAGTTGAAAAAGGGGCATAGTTTGGTCAAAATCCATGACAGAGTTATCCACTTTTGCTTTACTGGTGTTGGTGATGGTCTGACATAAGTATACCAAATTTCAAAGTAACACCTTTAGTAATGGAAGAAGTTGCAGTCATTTTAAGGTGAAGGCTTTTGCCTAAATATGGCTTAAATGACCTAAACTTTGACCCAGTGGGACATCCACTTGCATACATATGTGAGTTTGTAGGTTGTGGATGGAAGCACTTTCATTTTATGGCTAAGGTTAATATTTTTTCTGTTTTGGGTCATGGTGACCTTGACCTCTGACCCTGACCCAGTGACCTCTAAGTGGGTATGAAGGATAGAGCGCATCAAGGCGCATACACATGTGAAGTTTGAAAGTTACTGATGGAAGCAATTTCATT
>CM037787.1:9571410-9621410 GCA_021229015.1 Solen grandis
AAATCTTAAAAAATCTTCTTCTATGAATCCATAAGGCCTAGAGCTTAGATATTTGGTATGTAGCATCATCTTATGGGCCACTACCAAGATTGTACAAATCATAGCCCAATGGTGATAAATGACCCCACACCAGGGGTCACTTGTTTTACATAGAGTTAAATAGGAAAATCTTAAAAAATCTTCTTCTATGAATCAATAAGGCCTAGAGCTAAGATTTTTGGTATGTAGTAGCATCTAATGGTTCATTACAAAGATTTTCAAAGTCTTGGCCCTACGGTGATAAATGACCCTGCGCCCAAGTCTTCTCTGAAACCATATGGCCCATTGCTTAGATATTTGGTGTGTAGTATTGTCAGGGGTAAAATGTTTTAGATTAAGTTATATCAGAATCCTTGTCTGTTTAAAAACCTTGACATCAGTTGAAGCAATGGTACTCAGGTGAGCGATTCAGGGCCATCATGGCCCTCTTGTTGCAAGAGTTATGCGGAGAAAGAAAAAAGGATTCATATTGATACTGCTATTTGACCTACTTTCATATTGGAAGCCTTTTTAGGGCTCCATCTCTGTTCAGCTAAATGAATTGGTCTCACAGACTTCATTATGAGCTTATGCTTACAGAAATATTAAAAGCAATAATTAAAAGGATCCTCTTGGTCTTCATATTTTGTGGCGGCGTATATTGTGGCAGCACTGGCACTCTTGTTTTTGTAGCAATCACTGCATTGGAAATGAAGGGAAAAAAAACCCAGAAACATTGTGTAAAAATTGAATGAAATCCCAAGGGCAGTAGTGAAATTGGTGATTATCAGTTGTAATGTTTGTTAACAATGATGCTGAAGACCCAGGGTTTGTTTATACAGGTGAAGATGAACCGAATGAGAATGAAGATAGCGCAGCGTTTGAAGGATGCCCAGAACACATGTGCTATGTTGACCACCTTCAATGAAATAGACATGAGGTATCTATCTGCCCTTCTGCTCTCTTCATATTGTGAACTTTTGAGCATAAATTATATTTAGTCTTTAGGGACCAAGAAATTTGATACAGTAGTTTTATATTTTGATGTTGGCATACATTCTCGATTAATCGTTTAAGATGTATGTGTATGTACTCATTAATATATCCCTGCTTCACAAAAGTGGCTGTAACTTAATGCCTCACTGAATTTCCAAATGGTTTGACAAAAATGTTCACCATATTGAGCTTGAGTGTTGCACAAAAATAATCAGATTGCTTGCTCAAAGGTCAAGGTCATACTTAGAGGTCAACAATAGAAAACCAGTGCCAGTATGCTTGTCCGGGCTGTAACTTGACATAGGATTGCTGGATTTCCAAATATTTTGGTACAAATGTTTACCATATTAAGACTGAGTGTACCGTGAAAGAACCAACTTTCTAGCTCAAAGGTCAAGGTTATACTTAGAGGTCAAATATAAAACAATAGAATGCCAATATGCCTGTTTATGGATGCTTACTCATTATGTATTGATAGTTGCTTGTTTTCTTCCCATCATTTTCTTTAAATAAGTTAAAGACCCTCATTATGTTCATTTCATATATGAATCATAAACTACATCTAAAATGATCAAACTTATGTGTCAAAGGTTACAGGCTACATTCTTCCTGCATGCCTAGAACATTTTTTTTTTCAACATACTTTGATGAATATGTCAGCTGGTAAATAACATTAATATGTTGTTGACTGACAAATAGCAGGGTAGTGGGGGTATTAATCAATTCTATTTGATCCTTCATTAATTCTTCATTTATAATTAATAATTGATTAACACTTGTGGCAAATACTGTCATACTTTTGGTATTTATGAGTTTATAAATTTAATAGATTACCCATTTTGAATAAAAGAACATCATTCCTGCATGTATTTTGTTTTCTTTGTTACAGCAATGTGATGGAGATGAGAAGCAAATACAAAGATGCCTTTCAGAAAAAGCATGGACTTAAGCTGGGTTTCATGTCAGCTTTTGTGAAAGCCTCAGCTTATGCCCTTACTGAACAGCCTGTTGTGAATGCTGTTATCGACGATCTGGAAATAGTGTACAGAGACTATGTTGATATCAGTGTTGCTGTTGCTACACCGAAAGTAAGTGTCATGCTCCTACAAGTGGGGGCTTTGTGTGTCTCCAGAGAGAGGAAGGATCGGTAATAATGTCTGGAAATGTGTCAACATGAGTGTTTTGAAATAAGGGGGCAGGATGAAGAGATGGCATCTGCATGGGTTTATGGGTTGAGTATCTCTGTGATTATACAGGTCGATTTTCCCCATCATATATGTATTCCTCATGAAGAGTGTAGGTATTGTGATTTTATGTATCAAAGTTTAGAGGTGTTTTGAATATAACACATACAATGTAGCAGAGATTTAAGTTTGCACACAGCTTGGGTTGGTAAATAAGAAGTGGCTCAGAGTAATGCCCATAGATCTGTGACTGTAAAACTGTGTTGGTTTTAGGTAGGTATTAGGTAGATATTGGTTGAGGGTTGGTCAGGTGTGTAAGAGTTGTTTCCCTTTACAAATATTTTCCTTCTCTGCGTAGTTGCTAGTGTTAACAAACCATGATGTTTTGAGACTTTCTTTGTGTATGTGTAATTTTGATGATTCCTTTATTTCGGTATATCAAAGCATCTTGGTTAAATTTGTTAATTAAAAAAAAGAAAGATAAAAATGAAAGAAAGAGACATATAGAAATATTGTTATGAAAAGGGAATGGAGAATTATTTTGTTTTTGTTTCTTAAAGAATGCAAATCTGATATAGACGTTTTTAATACGATACAGTTAAAGTTAGGTAAAAGGAGGAACAATCATAAATTCCGTGGTGGGTTATATGTTTGTGTATATTATCTTCAAATACAGTTATAAGTACATTGTTACACATAAAGTATATGCCCATTTTACAGATTTCTTGAGTATGGTATGTTAGACACACACTTGAACAATATTGAGAGTCTTTCCATAAGATCTAGAATAGATATTTAAGAAACTCATTGCCAATGTCAAAAGATCTATAACCGAGAGATGTGTTACTGGTATAAGCCTATGAAGGAAATCATGTATATCCGTGCTGTAACTGCGAAAAGTGCCATCCTTTTGAATTTAAAAAAAAAAAAAGCTGTATAGTACTTCTTTGAACATTTTTATCATTAAAACAGTATTTAACTTTAGCTATGCATTCATTCAGTAGTAGATAATCTTTAAATAATGTGTGAAGTGTGAATGCGTCTTTTTGGTAGAATATTATTTTAGCCACAATAGAAACAAGTCCCTGAAGATTCAATGAAAATCCTGGTTATTAAAATGGGGTATGTCATTTTGGTGCAACAGCTCAGGAATGATGTGGTTTAAAATGAAATTAAAACAACACATATACCTAAGCTCATTTAATGGTATGGTATGTTTTAGGGTTGAATAATTACTGTCATTCTTATTTGCGACTTGAGTCTTTGCGATATCTTGCAGAGAGCACATCTCTTGGATTTAGGTCTTTGCCAATGTGTACACAGCGACAAAACCTTCTCTTAGAACTATTATTACTTTCATGGAATAATTGGTCATTTAGTGAAGAACAGCCTATTTTTAGCTCGACTATTCGGAGAATATGAGAGCTATTCTACTCGCCCCGGCGTCGGCGTCAGCGTCGGCGTCGGCAGTCATATCTAAGAAACCAGTAGGTGTATTGCAATCAATCTTCACACAAGTCTTTCTAGGCACAAAACAAACCTAGAGAACTAAGAGGGACAACTTTTGATTGAATTTTACTCAAATTATGGGCCTTTTTCAACTTAGAAATTTGCGTTAACATTTTTGGTTAAAGTTTTTCTGCAACTAAGTTAATATCATTACTCAGTAACCCCTTGGTGTATTGGATTTAAACTTCACACAAGTCTTCCTAGGCATGAAATGAACCTGCAGAACCAAGATGAACAACACTTGCTAGAATTTTACTCAAATTATGGGCCTTTTTTGATTTAGAAATTTGCGTTAACATTTTTGGTTAAAGTTTTTCTGCAACTAAGTTAATATTATTACTTAGTAAGCACTTGGTGTATTGGATTTAAACTTCACACAAGTCTTCCTAAACATTAAATGGACCTGCAGAACCAAGATGAACAACTCTTGCTAGAATTTTACTCAAATTATGGGCCTTTTTCGACTTAGAAATTTGCGTTAATATTTTTGGTTAAAGTTTTTCTGCAACTAAGTTAATATTATTACTCAGGAAGCACTTGGTGTATTGGATTTAAACTTCATACAAGTCTTCCTAAACATAAAATGGACCTGCAGAACCAAGATGAACAACTCTTGCTAGAATTTTACTTAGATCATGGGCCTTTTTCGACTTAGAAATTTGCGTTAACATTTTTGGTTAAAGTTTTTTGCAACTAAATTAATTTACTCAGTAACCCCTCGGTGTATTGGATTTAAACTTCACACAAGTCATCCCAGACATGAACCAAACCTGCAGAACTACAATTTAATAAGTTTAATTAATTAAATTTAATTGATTAAATTAATAATTTTTTTTATTTAATACAATTACTATTATATATTAATTTAAATAATATTTCATTTAACAAGAGCTGTCCGAAAGACAGCATGCTCGACTATTTGGGTATTTGATAGTGACGTAATACCATTGTATTAAAGCAGCATTAAAATAATTTATGTGACTCAATTTAGCAGACATGCAACAAACCGGCAGAACTAAGATTTTAAGAAATTTTATTAATTAAATTTAATAAATAGTAATTAAATTTAATTAATTAAATTAATTATAATGATTAAATACTTAAACAAAATTAGAAATTTATATAACCTTTACATATCAGTGACCACAATATAAATTGACTTGAATGTAACCACGTACTGTACTGGATTTATACTTCACATATTAATTCATCCAAAATATGAGACAACCAACATATCAAAGATGAACTTTTCCTTGATTTTTTTTCTTCGAATTATGACCTGAGTTTTACTGAGAATTAAAGAGAACATGCTGCTAAATTGAGTCACATAAATTATTTTAATACTGCTTTAATACAATGGTATTGCGTCACTATCAAATACCCGAATAGTTGAGCATGCTGTCTTTCGGACAGCTCTTGTTAGGGAACAGTAATTTGTATCATTCAGCAAACTTTTTATTAAACTGTCAGTTAAATACTGGCTGTTCATGTTTTATAGCTACTCCTCATCAGCACATTGGAGATAAAAGGTACTGCCTTGCCTGGGTTTTCCAGGACGCACAAAAATCGTCCATTTTAACCCTTTCCCTCATAGAGGACACCATGAAAAGACCTATGCGAACAGCATAAAACCAGATCAGCCTGCGAGTAACTCGCAGGCTGATCAGGTTTTATGCTGTTCGCTGCTCCTCAGTGGTCTGGAATTGAGGATTTTATAATTAAATTTGGTAAGGTTTAACTGTGGTTTTCTGCAGATCAGGCTTTATGTGGTACCTACTGAGTGCGTCAAAATGAGTCTATATGAGGGAAAGGGTTAACCTTCATATTGTCTAAATATTTCAAAGTGTCTCTCTTTATATATTAAGGTGTCAAATGACTCCAGATTGAAAGAAAGAAACGAGGGAAAACCCTGTGTAACACTGTTAAACTTGTTATAAACCACAAGTAAATGTTTAAGGAGGTGTATATCAGTTGGTCAGTCAGGTGGTCACTCCATCTTTTCCCAAAAAGGAAATTCTTTATAGCTTTTTAGCACAAACTGCTCATAGTGAGCTATTAGGATCACCCTTTGTCTGTCGTCAACAGTTTGCTTTAAACGACATCTGCAATGAAACCGCTGGACAGAATTTGATAAAACTTTGCAGGGATGATCCTTGGGTGAACCTTCACTAATGTTGCTAAAATAAACTTGATCCATGTAGAACTCTGGCTGCCAAGGCAATGGAAAGAAAAAAAAACAAAAAAACTTTAAAAATCATCTTCAAACTACTGGCCAGATTTCAAAATGTTTTAATACAGATGTTCCTTGGGTAACCCTATACTCAGGTGAGCGATTCAGGGCCTCTATTGCCCTCTTGTTTCAAAAGCGACATACTTTGGACTTGTATACCTTCTGACTTCTGTGATGGTAGAGCTTTGATGTGCTGTTTGAGTCTTATGGGTCAAGGTCATTAAATGACCATTTTCCAAAAGGGAAATAAAACTCTTTTCAAGAGTAAGAAATTGTAATCATATTTTGCACTTGTGTACTTTTTGAAGAGTTCAAGCTTCAATACCTGTGTAGAGTCTGACAGTGCAAGATCACTGATACTAATTACAGCTTTGTACCCAAAGCTAAATTTACTAAATATTTAGCTCACCAGAGCATAACATGCTCAAGGTGAGCTATTAGGATCACCCTGCATCTGTCGACTGTCATCAACAATCATCATCATCTCAATCAACAATATCTCCTCTGAAACAGCTGGTTAGAAATTAATGAAACTTGACATGGATCACCCTTGGATGAACCTGCACAAAATTTGCAAAAATATACTTGATCCATGCAGATCTTTGGTTGCCTTGGCAACCAACAGAATTTTACTTTAAAAACTTAAAAATCTCCTTCTCTGAAACCAATGGTCAGAATTTCATTTCCTTTGGCACAAGTTCTAAAATGAGGCTTTTATATACAATTTAGAAAGTTTTAAAATTCTTCTCCTCAGGACTGTTTACCATAATTGCTAAATAAAGTTGATCCCTTGAAAAAAATGAAGACCCATCTTTTAATACTAACTCCATATAGGAGATTTCAAAAATTGAAATTTCTTTTGGCTTGTATGGTCACCTCATGGCTGTCTACTATAATTGCTAAAATAAAGTTGATTCCTTGTAAAATGAATCATATAGGGGGCCCTCTAGTTTCCTAATATACCCTATACAGAAAATTTTAAAATTCTTCTCTTCAGGAACTAATTTTCAGAATTAAATTCTTGTTTGGCACCAATGATAACCTACAGGTTTCGTACAATAATTGAGCATTTTCAATCTTTTGAAAATTGAGGCCTCCAGATGATTGACCAACCTTAGAATTCTTTGTATCTGAAACTTGAATCTTTGCTGCTTGGAGAAACCAGGTAAAATCAAGTGACTTAAATCATTTTAAATAAGCTAATGTACTCTGGTAAGCAATCTAGGGCCATATAGCCCTCTTGTGTTCAGGTATGAGATATGAGAATAAGAATGGGAATATAGTATGAGATGTATCATTTTGAACACATAGCTTGTGAGAGCTATAATAGCTTTGGTAAGCTGTTGGAAGTCTGATGGGTCGAGGTTGAGGTCACTGTTACTAAAAATTAAGACTTTTAACTGCTTGCTGTATGTCCATAAAATGGATTTTTTTTTAAGTTACTTTGACAAGAATGAAATATTATAATCATAATCATGCTTGCAACATTTATAGCTTTGAGTCAGTAGGTAGAGATTTAAAAAGCTGTTGGGTGAAGGTCAGTGTTACTATAAATGAACTTTGGTTACCGTTAATAACATTTAACAGGAATTAGATAATTTAACCATGGAGCCAAACCCCCTTAACCCTATCTTTAGTTTGAAAGGTAATTTTCATTAGACTTGTTCATGAAATTCTTCATTTACTTAAATCCATAGTTACTGCCCTCAACATTTAGAACATACACTATACTGTGATAAAGCAATACGAGGGGATATAAGCCACCTCTGTGACATTTCTAGTTTCGACTAGCATTGCTGTCAATCGGATTAGGCTGTCAGTCCAAGTTGGTAAATCTGAGAGATAAAGGTTAAAATTATTTAAATTTAAGTGTAAATGTCAACATAGAAATCAAAATGAAGATCTGGAAGAGCTTTGAATGAATGTGACAAATAAGTAACAGAAGGCTCTTCTATATGTATAATCATATTACACAATGTATTTCAAGTATTTACAGAGATATTCATATCCTATGACTTGATCGATTGTTGGTCTGGCCTTTATTAAAGGGCATGTGGGTTTGTTTATAAAACTGTGTGAGTAATTAACTTGGTCATAAATGGAAATAACCCCATAATTAATTGAGCTGTTTATTGTTGCATGGTGAGGTTAAGGCCCCCCAAAAAAGTTTTGTTTCTGGTCCTCCTGACCGACCCTCTTTTTTTCACAGCCAACTCTTAAGGTTTTTTTTACATTTCTGCCTTTAAAAAATCTTTACATTACTTTTTTTTTTACTTTTCACATCATGCAGAGGGTAAAAAATAAAAACAACAACAAAAAAACCTCCCTACCTACCGACCCTCTCTTTTTCTGGCTTGAGACCAGAAATGGAACTTTTTTTTCTTTTGCCTTATGACAAGGTATTCTGTGACATCATAGGATGTTCTGTTATATGACAGGGGGTGTGATTATATTGAAGAGTGTGCGATATATTACAAGGTGAGTGATATTATATCGCAATGTGTTTTTATATTGCAGGGTTTAGTAGTGCCTGTGATACGAAATGCTGAGAGCATGAATTATGCTGATATAGAGAAGACCATTAATGCATTAGGAGAAAAGGTAATTTGTTAAAATATTATAAAAGATGTATATCTTGTGTTTTGGCAGTTGATTAATTCATTCAATGCTTTCAGTAAAAAGACAGAGATATTTCTAAATGAATCCTATCACACATCGTAGAAGATAACATT
Organism: Solen grandis; assembly: GCA_021229015.1. Classification (NCBI taxonomy): domain Eukaryota; kingdom Metazoa; phylum Mollusca; class Bivalvia; order Adapedonta; family Solenidae; genus Solen; species Solen grandis. The sequence continues at coordinate 9,580,080 of CM037787.1, forward strand.
TTCATTATGCTAAAAGTCTCCTGCATGCTTGTTTATTGGCATTGTCAGGTCCAGAAAATGATACAAATGGCATCAAATCAATGAATATGGATCCTATTGCATTGTAAAATCTTAATGGGGAATATTAAAATTACAAGAGGAAGGTCAATAAAAAAAAAAACATAAAAAAAACAAAAACGATTAAATAGTCTGAAATGAATAAGTTTATTTTACTGTAAGACTTGTGAATATCACTTGTGAAATAAAATGTGAAGTTGTTTTAAATATTATATAAAGAAATAATATCTTACATACACACAAAGTGATCAGAAATATCTTTATACTTTAATTTTCCAATGTGCCAGAAATTTTATTAAGAACCACAGAAATAATTTTGGAAAAAAAAGGCCTCTTCAACATGCATATTTGTTGGTCTGTTTGCTGGCCAGTAGGTAGATTAGTAGGCTTAGTATCTCCTTGGTAATTAATTCATGCATTCTTTTGTTTCATACATTTGTTTAATATTTTTTACCTTTCAACTGTGAGGTATTGCCATGAGACAACACAATATCTGTCTAGTTCTGATAAAGTCCCCAAATAATTGAAATATAGTCCCTGGAATACAAAGATACATTTCAGTAAATATAACCTTTTCTTCCTTAGGCACGGACAGGCGACCTTGCTATCGAGGATATGGACGGGGGTACGTTCACTATATCTAACGGAGGTGTGTTTGGGTCCATGTTCGGCACGCCCATCATCAACCCTCCTCAGTCCTCCATCCTGGGTATGCATGGGATCTTTGAGAGACCAGTAGCCATCAACGGCAAGGTGAGGAGGTCAGGGATGACGAACCACTGGTCATGTGACTCCAGTGTCCATCTCCATCATGTCTATAATGACAATTGTCAAGTCAGGAACAAACTATATTCTAAATAAGTCTAAATCTGAACATTAACAAATTTGAAAGTTAAAGGTCATCTATAAAGTAATGGGGTCTGATGTTTTTAGCTCGACTATTCGAAGAATATGAGAGCTATTGTAGTCGCCCTGGCGTCGGCGTTGGCGTTGCAGCTTTTGGTTAAAGTTTTGCATGCAAGTTACTATCAACCTTATATCTCAATAACCATTTATAGTATTGACTTGAAAGTTTATAAATATGTTCAGGGGCATCAGACAACCAAGGTAGACAACTCTTGACTGAATTTAATATGAATTATGGACCCTTTTTAACTTAGAAATTTTGGTTAAAGTTTTGCGTGCAATAGAAAATTTGGTTAAAGTTGTTCATGCAAACTACTATCAAGCTTGTATCTCAATAACCATTCATGGTATTGACTTGAAAGTTTATGAATATGATTAGGGGCATCAGACAACCATGGTAGATAACTCTTGATAGAATATATTACAAATTATGGCCCCGTGGGCGCCGTGATCCAGTGGTAACGTATCCGATTACGGATCCGAAGGTTGTGGGTTCGAACCTCGTTGGAGGCAAGAATTATTCATGACCTTCCCAGGCGCAAAGTACTGGTCCAACCCAGGAACCGTCGAGAGGGATTAATATAAGTTGTTAGAACTTGTTTCCCAATCGACGTAAAATAAATAAGTTTAAACAAAATTATGGCCCCTTTTAAACTTAGAAATTTTGGTTAAAGTTTTGCATGCAAGATACTCTTATGCTTATATCTCAGTATCCAGGCATGCAATTGGTTTGAAACATCTTTAATATGTTTAGGGGTATCATACTTTCATGGTAGATAACTCTTGATAGAATATGTTACAAATTATGGCCCCTTTTTAACTTAGAAATTTTGGTTAAAGTTTTGCATGCAAGGTACTTTCATGCTAATATCTCAGTATCCAGGCATGCAATTGATTTGAAACATCTTAAATATGTTTAGGGGTATCATACTTTCATGAAAGATAACTCTTGATGGAACATATTAAAAATTATGGCCCCTTTTTAACTTAGAATTTTGGTTAAATTTTTGCATTCAAGCTACTATCCAGCTTTTATCTCAGAAATGTGCTTGTGGAATTGACTAGAAAGTTAAGGAGTGTCTTCATGGGCATCAGAAAACCAAGGAGGATAACTTTTGGACTGAATTTTATGCAAATTATGGCCCTTTTCTTCCTTGGATTTTTGGTTAAAGTTTTGCATGCACAGTGTTATTATGCTTATTTCTCAGTAACTAGGCATGGGATTGATTTTAAGCTTCATAAAAATATTAAGGGGTATTAGACTATCGAGGTATATCATTTTTGACTATTATTATGTACAGGGTATGTGAAGGGCAAGAATTTCATTTGATTTACCAACAAGCATTTTGAATAGTCGAGCATGCTGTCCTCTGACAGCTCTTGTTAAAATGTGAAATGAGCACATTTTTTAAGTGGGAAAATCTTGTTTGAAGTCATTTGATAGGCAGCCAGCACTTAGTTTGAACACTGATTGAGGGCTGTGTGAAGCAGAGTGAGTCACCCGAAACATATCAGTCTCGTCATGGAAAAAAATGTGAAAATATATCATTAACACAATACATTCTATTATAAATATTTCATAATATCAATAAAGATGAGTAAGATAGTAATACATGTAGGGAAGAAGGCATCACTGTCCATCGTTTATTTGGTAAAGAGCATGTTATTAACCTGAAGGTTCAAAATTGGTCACAACCTCTACAATCTTTCGAAATCTCTCGCCTCAATTTTAAGTGAGAAGGCGATTATTGTCCTACAGTCTCCAGTTTTAATTTATTTAACAATTAATTCCAGGAACAGTGAGTTAGGACAATCATGAAATGGCCGAAACCTTTACCTCATGAAAATTCATGTATATATTTATGATTTCATGAGTGTTAATTTACTGAACTTGAAATCCAAAAATGGCACATGAAAGCATGTTGTTTTTTTCAGAATCTGAGCTTCAAACATAGGAAACCCTGATAAGACAGTTCCGCCCAGGAGGGTTTAGTGATAATGGATGTAAAATGCAGCATTAAACCTCAGTGCAATCAACACAACTCTTTACATTACAGGTTGAGATACGGCCCATGATGTACGTAGCGCTGACATATGACCACCGACTGATTGACGGTAGAGAAGCTGTCACGTTCCTTAGGAAGATCAAATCTACCGTCGAGGACCCTCGCTGTTTACTGTTGGAGTTGTAGACAATTTGTATCATTTGTTATTAGATAAATAATAAAAGTATGACAAAGTATTTAAAAAAACAAACTGATATAGATATTATGGTTCCTTTCCACGATAGATTAGGCAGGTGTATTTATTCAATTATTCAAGAGAGTAAATAATTGTAAAGTTATTACAATGTACTGATGAGGTTGGGTTTGTTTGATTACATGATTTTATATGACTATATGAATTGTTGATATATATTTAAGTAACAATTATCAAAAGAGCGTTTTTTAGAGGCTATATTTTTTGCCAAAATCTAGAATAACAGCACTTGATGTAAGTTAAAAGAAGTGAAAGTGAATATCGCTTTCCTTTTGTCTATCAAGCACAAGATTTTGTTGCCATTTGTTAATTGTAAATAATTGATGAGTATTTATTTTTAATTAAATAACCATATATGGAAGCTTGCAATAATCAAGTTTGAAAGTCATTAGCTAACTTTGGTGGTTTCCTTGTAATCAAATGGCCTGAGCTATAAGTTAGACATGACTGGGGATACAAGTGTAGTACTGGACAGAGCCTGGTGGTTTTGGGTGTGCTATTCTGAAAGTAGTAACTGAAAGGCCTGACCTCAAGTTCTTGAATTATACTTATAAACATGATCTTTGGCATAATTCAAATAACACACTTGAATTATAGTTTTAACTCGAAATACTGCCGGTGGGATGTTAAACCCAACAAACAGTTAAATCCAATGGTCATATCTGAATTTGTGCTGGATAATCATAAATTTTAATACATTTTGTACTTAGAAAACACAGGGCTTGACCCAAGAAAGATCTGTTGTTGTCTTGCTATGTTGCTTTATGGATATTCTTTGGGCTGATGAAGTTGCTTTTCGTATTTAGATAAACAAGATTTACATTTAAGGCAAGATTAAATACAGGTTACAAAATGTCATGGCCTTGTTGTGTTTGTAGATGGTTTGTAGTTTTTATACTTGGATACTTATGGTGCTGGGGTCAGGATAAGATTTTGAATTGTTTGCTCAGAGTCTCGTATGCATTTATTTCCTATTCATGTGGCATTGTTACATTTTCCAAACAATCTTGATACATATGAAAACTTGATTCTGGCTATGAGAGAGAATCACATGTGAACTTGAATGACATGGCCAAGGTATCTTTGTTAATGATTTTGGACCAAATGGATGTCAATGTGTTTAACATCCGGTAAATCTCTCATTATTTGAAAATGAAAGTAAAAATCACCTTTTATTTCCCAATTTTTCTCAACTTTATGATTAACATTTGTAGAAAAAATAAAAGAGAGAAGTTTGCTATTGTCCATGTATTATTTGCTATCAACCAATCTCTAGATGTTTTTAAGGACTGTTTTTAATATCAGTAACACTGCCTCTTACTGAACCAGTCAGCCATTTCCATGCTGAGCTTACAAAGTTACCTCCTCTCAGGATATAAATTAAGGTGTAAGGAAGGGCATATGTATCTCATGTTAAGTTGTGGTGTTCAGACTATGTTAAAATTGTTAAAAGATCTGTTCTTCTCTGTTTCTGTACATCTGTGTTAATGTCTCTGTTGATGGCGCTGCATGAACTTTATCCAAAGTTTGAGTTTTCTCCTTGATGAATGTCCTGCATTATTATCATTTCTTGTTTTGTTTTTCCTTTGATAGATTCGGAAGTGTCTTTTTTTTGTTTTATTTTAAACAAACCTTAGGTCTGTATAATACAGATTCCTATGTGTGAGCTGTTTGTTGTACTGAGATAAGGGATTTCCTCTCAGTTGGCTTCTCTTGACAATTTTTTTTTTTTTTTTTTTTTTAAATTTTATTATTGCATTAAAGACAGCAGCATAATCTATCACGTCCTTGTCTCCTTGCATTTGTATTATATTCATTGTTCTACATAAAGTAATGCCATTGTACTTGTGCCTCGTTTTATTGTTTGAAAAAAAAAAAAAGGATTGGAAATTGGCCCAGTAGAGATTATAATTTTTCAGATGACAATGTATCAAATATGATGGACTGAATATATATTCCAGGGAATCATTTAGTGTTGAATTGGATGTAGGTGTGTTTGATAATTTATAAAAAAAAATTTGTTTGTTAAATTTTCTTTAAACAGAAGGAAAGTAAATCAGAATAAGAAATTTTCTCACAATAGTTTGCTGTAAATTCTAGAATTTCTTGTAACTCAATTGCAATGTTTAATTTTTGAAGTAACAATGGAATGGCATTCATACATTATTTTTGAATGCAGTACATCTTGTTTGTTATTGATATTTTACAAGTGATTAATCTGTTATTCTCTTGATGTTTTGTGATTGATTGGTCTCTTTTTTTTGTTTTTTCTATCTTCTTTTCTAGATAAAAAATGATTTGAAGTGGTTATGAAACTTGTTTCTACTAAGCTCCTCGGTGTCACAAATTTATCACTCCCTTTATTTCAGCATTGTAAACAATCTTTTTTGTATGAATGCATTATATCTCTTTAAAAGTTTTAACATTTACCAGAGCTGTGGTTGAGAGTGCTAGACTTTATCTATTCGTTCTGATGTACGCCTGTAATACACTCCAGACAGTGTGTCGTTATTTCCGTGTTCCGATGACAGCAAGGGATACTGATGATTTTGGCGTGGTTAAATTAAATAACAAAAGTTAGAAGTAAAAGGGTAAATAGGACTTGGTATTGCTTGACTTTATTCATAACCCAGTACAATCCCTGGCTGCAACATACCAATGTTAGTACAAGGGGCAGCTTAGCGCTGTGTGTGGACAGAGGGTATTCCAGAACTGGTTGGCCTGGTGTCCGGATAATGTGACGTATTTTGGTATCATGCCATTGTATACGGCGTGATATCACAGTGGACAGCACTATCTGTCCCAATTGAACTCTTCCTAAAATACTTTTGATGGGGCATTAAATCTGAGAGATATCTATATGCACGTATACTTTTATCAGGGTGGCCATACCACGTGGTATGTGATGTCATTATACCCCCGAAACAAAGTTTGGGGGGGTATATAGGAGTCACCCGGTGGTCGGTCCAGCGGTCCAGCGGTCCGTTGCATTTTCCTTGTCCGGAGCATAGCTTGAAAACCACAAGTTGGAATTCAATACAACTTCATGCAATGATCAAGCACATGGAGAGGAAGTGCAGTGCACAAGAACCACAACTCTATCTAGAGTAATTACAGAGTTATTGCCCTTTTTATTTTTTCCTTGTCCGGAGTATAACTTGTAAAGTACTGATTGGATTTCAAAACAATTTCATACAATGGTCAAGCACAATGAGAGGAAGTGCAGTGCACAAGAACCAAACTCTATCTATAGGAATTACAGAGTTATTGCCCTTTGTTACTTTTCCTTGTCCGGAGTATAACTTGTAAACTACTGGTTGGATTTCAAAACAATTTCATACAATGGTCAAGCACAATGAGAGGAAGTGCAGTGCACAAGAACCATAACTCTATCTATAGTAATTACAGAGTTATTGCCCTTTGTTATTTTTTCCTTGTCCGGAGTATAACTTGTAAAGTACTGTTGGATTTCAAAACAATTTCATACAATGGTCAAGCACAATGAGAGGAAGTGCAGTGCACAAGAACCATAACTCTATCTAGAGTAATTACAGAGTTATTGCCCTTTGTATTTTTTCCTTGTCCGGAGTATAACTTGTAAAGTACTGCTTGGATTTCAAAACAATTTCATACAATGGTCAAGCACAATGAGAGGAAGTGCAGTGCACAAGAACCATAACTCTATCTATAGGAATTACAGAGTTATTGCCCTTTGTTACTTTTCCTTGTCCAGAGTATAACTTGTAAACTACTGATTGGATTTCAAAACAATTTCATACAATGGTCAACCACAATATGAGGAAGTGCAGTGCACAAGAACCATAACTCTATCTATAGGAATTACAGAGTTATTGCCCTTAGTTACTTTTCCTTGTCCAGAGTATTACTTGTAAACTACTGGTTGGATTTCAAAACAATTTCATACAATGGTCAACCACATATGAGGAAGTGCAGTGCACAAGAACCATAACTCTAAGAATTACAGAGTTATTTCCCTTTGTTACTTTTCCTTGTTTTTCTTGTCCTGAACATAACTCGAATATTATACATGGTATATACTTGAAACTTAAAATGTAAACAGATGGCGACTAGGAGAAGTGCAGTGTCCAAGAACTGTAACCTTATATTTTTAAACTACTGTGACAAACAACCATTATTGACTCTCTATCAACTTTAAATAAAAACTTTACTTATTACTATCACAACCAATATACTATGTATACAGGTTCTTATCTATGCTCTGCCTGAAGTCTGGCTTCTCCTGCATTAAAGTATTTTGCGGGGGTATTAATCACCTTCAGTGATAGCTCTAGTTTTAAACTAAAACGAGCAGCATCGATTCTGAAAACTACTTTAGTATTATTGCAATGATTTTTTTTTATGGGATATAGCGCATGCGAAGCGGAAAATTGTGCGCTTCACATAGGCCCTAATGACTCTTTGGTCAGATAGATACACGCTATTTCCTAAAATGATGAGCTAAACTGAGGTTTTCCCGAATGTTTGGGAAATACTGAATATGGTCATGGCTTGATTAACGACCGTGGTATGATTATCTCCCTTGCTTGACGCTCTTTGGCTATAAGGATACCTCCAGTACTGATGGCACGATGGTGGGTTAAGGAATCAATTTATCTGCCTCGAGTGATTAAACTACTGTTCATCAAAAGTAAAGCATTTTTGCGAAGCAATCCTTTATTATTTCAGTACATTATATGGAATGTTGTACAAAATCAATTTAATATGTTAACAGCAGTCCAATATTGGATGGGTGCTATTCATGTTACTTCAGCAGAGGAAATCTCGAATGTTTCCAGTTTCTAAATTATCTAACTTTTCATAGACAAACATATCTCGGCCCTTGTGCCTCGAAACTGTTTTCGGCCTTTCTCCTAACAAAAATTACTTGTGGCAGCCTGTGACTGTCGACAGGCGTCATGGGTGTCCAGCAACTTAACCTAAAGATCTTGTGGCAGCTTCGTATATCTGATGTAGCATTTTGGTCCATGCAATAGCAAATAACAGAAATAATGAAAAATGAAATTCTTTAAAAACTGTGGCCAAAATACTCTATATTTGGCACATACTGCATAATGAATAACTTAAAAAATACGACCCACTTGTTTATCTCAATAAAATTAAGGCAACGTTCAAATATGGCCAAAATCCATAACTTTTTGACAATTATAACCTACGACTACGGATTGTCTTCAGCTTCAGTGTCAAGGGGTTATTTTTAGAATATCAATCGCCTTCAGTGACATTTCTTGTTATTTGATTCCCTGTGTCAGAACATTTAAGTCATAACCTCTTCGGCTGGTAAAAGACCTGCGCACCTAGCTCAATATGCCAGCAGCTAGAGAGTGCTCTTGGGACTGACTGGAAGCATGTTGGAATGGCATTAACTCGGATTTCCTGCTTTGCTTCCACGCATATTGGAAACTGCCGATCAGGATTAAACGTACATGGTGATGTAAAAAACAGGCCCCATGAGTAAACAACCTGCTATCGTTAAAGAAATGGAACTCTTCTATCTGACTATAAACACACCCCTTCATTTATCAAAATATTCGTGCCTAATGATCTCAATCACGAGGTTTTTCTCCTATAACGACCTAGATAAAAAATGATAAATAAAAATACCAGATCAGCATGCTCACATAATCATCAACTTGGCTCTAAATCATTAATCTTTTGACAACGTTTTCTTAAAATTTCACACTACAGCAGAGGAATTGCACCCTTACCCTACCGCAATTAATAGCAATTAAGTATAGGACGGATGGTAGCAATATTACATCTTTAAAGGCCATGCCGATTAACATGCACTATACTGTAATGATTTGATTTACTTCCGATTAACGTAGAAAAAGAGGTCAAACTTATGATATTACAAATCGCTGTTTCTATTTGAACGTTAAGGTATGGTAGGTGATTGATTTGATGCCAGCCCTAGCTCTCGTCATCGTTTGCCGGGGTCTCGGGTGAGTTCTTCCATGATAAGGCATCACCAGCTGCTTACCTTCCCGCATGCATTTTACACTGCAGGTATATTAGAAACCGGCAAGTCAGGAATGGTTGTTTTCGGAAGGAATTGCCGAGATGATTCAAGTGATTTACCATGTATATCTTCGAAGGGAAAAATGTTCAAGTTATTTTTTTTTTTTGAAGTTAAACGTCTCTAAGACAGTATTTTATTCATACAACGATGTCTAGGTAACTAGGAAGTCCCCGGGTGCCCAGTAACTGTGGTATGGGAACACTAAACTGCCGTAACTAGCTGGGAGGTTTTCTCGCATAAAAATACGAGAGGTCTAGTCGGGACTCGTACACACAGCAGTGAGGAAAAAAATGAGTGTAACCAGTCGGCTACGAAGGCTTCAGAAACAGAAGAGGGTGTGCAAAGTAAAACAACACTAATTTTGATGCAAACCAAAGACGCCGCGCATGTTTTTGAAACACAACTGAAATAACGCAAAGCCATTTCAGTGTCATTTACAAACAGCGGGTCTAAATATTTCCACAAGGCAATGATACAAGTCATTTTGACAAACATCCTCAGCTGTAGGCCGTTTGCTTCAGAAAAAGAAGTGTTTTCTAAAAAAGTCCATGTAAATCAAAAGTGTCTTCGGCCTAATTTCCACAAATGTGTTCTATTATAGTAGACATAAAATGATTTGAGATGCCATAAATTAATTAATCTATAGATCAATAAAGATACATTTTACAAAAGGTAATTCGTTTCTTATATAGTTATTGGAAGAGTTGGGGTATGTAAGAAATTTCCAAGCAGTAATTTACTAAGGCGGTGTTAATGTCAATGTAAAAAAAACAAAAACAGCAGCAGCAACAACAAGGATAATGATGACGAAACAAATCAGCACAGTTTATATTTGGTACGGGATCTCCCGAAAGTTATTGCCATAGACAGGGATGCTGCATAATGTCTGTTATTACTTCCCTTGGTAACATCGCGTGACGTAGGAGTAAGGCATTCTTTTTTGTAATGATATGTATAAAATTAAATATACGTTTACAAGGCTTTCTAGTATATTCTACGATGTTCAGTTAAATTTACCCATTTCAAGCACTACATCATAAACAGCTTACATACTGGGACAGCAGGTTGGGCCTGGGGCTGTCAATCAGACATGTAATATGTATAGTGTCTGTGTTTTTTATACTTTCTACATTATGATGTAATGTGTATTATTAAACTGCGGTTTCATTGATTTTTCAGTTGACGGTGTGTATCTAGAAACCCGAATATTTTAAGGTCACAAAACATCTAAAACTTTTTTTTCTGAGCTTTAATGAATCGGGTTGCTTGCAATGTCCGTTAACCAAGTTTTAAAACCCGTGACCTAAGAATTCATGGAAAGGTTATCAGACACCCATTAAATGTGTCGAATTTCTTTTTAATAACGATAGAAGACTTGAGTTGTTTTTTTCACATCAGTTAATACAAGTAATTCATAAAGTGTTTTTTCTAACATAATACATGTTTTTATTTTACAATAACAGCGATGGTTGCTCCTTTTTTGCGATTATGCGACTCCATGTCCAAATTTACCATTCCATACTGACGCCGCGTTTCCACGTCGCGTCAATAAGTAACCCCAATGTTTTATTTGTTGTTTTTAGCTGATTCTACAATTGTAATATTGTGATCAGCCACCGTCCGTCATCAGCCGTCCATCGTCAACAATTTACTTTAAACGACATCTCTTCTGAAACCGCTGGACAGAATTTAATTAAATTTGGCAGGGATGATACTTGGGTGAACCTTTACAAAAGTTGCTAAAATAAACTTGATCCATTTAGAACTCTAGTTGCCATCGCAACGAAAAAAAAAAATGAAAACTAAAATTCATCTCCTTCAAAACTACTGGCCAGATTTCATAATGTTTTAGTACAGTTGTTCTTTGGGTAACCCTATACTCAGGTGAGTGAATCAGGGCCTCTATGGTCCTCTTGTTTTTTGTTGTAAAGTCTCATTGACATATATCGTTAGTATCCTGACGAATAGTTATATGACTGCCTCAATACATTTCCGTGCCGTAGACAAGTGGCCTGGCAACACGTTGTCACATTATTCCGACACTGGAACAACCGACCCTAACAACCGCCAGGCAATGGTAATGCACTACATTGAAGACCGGAAACGTCGTTATCGGATATTGAATCCACAGCCATCTATAGTAACAGGGGCAACCTACCTTTCATGATTATATACAGGGATGATCCAGAAGAAATGGGATTTTCATCATTTTTACCACATTTTTCCTTGTATGTTTATGAAACTCATACTGACAGAACTACTTCTTATTTGCAATAATTCACCATAAAATCGTTTGGTTTGTACAATTATTAATGAAGCAATCTGTTGTCACAGAAACTAAGTAATATGCATGTATGTCATGGGGATCATTTACAGTAAACAGTAAAAAAAAGGTCGAATATAAGGCAATATGTATTTTTAGTAGCATCGACGCCCATGACGCCATCTGGCGCAATATCGACACCATCGATGGTTATTTGACTAAACAACAACAACAACAACAAACAAACAAATTAGTCCATTCGATTTCCTAATAAAAATCGTGTCAGAAATTTTTTAAAAAAGGATTTTGCATAAAAATGTGAACAGACCTCATGTGTTTCGGTGGCAGAAAATGAATAAAGATGACCGAGACGAAGTTGAAGAGGAACGCAGAGCACAGGATGACGTAAAGGACATGGTTACCACCGCTCTTGGTTTGATGGACAATGGTAGGACACATTTACTTAGCGGATAGCGAGGCATGAGTCTTGTATTAAGTGTGGAGTAGAGTACTTTGAGAAACTATGAGTTTTTTGTCAGGTCAAAGGCCGTAATAAAAAAAAGTTACATGTACTTGTTTTCACTAACCCGACAAACCCTTTTTTGTACCGACTTATTTTCGTAGCATTCGGGCTATTACGGTTGCAAAACGCTGTTTTTCGTCACTACTCTAAAAAAAAAATAAAAAAAAAAAATAAAGTAAAAATGGAAAAAAGTTTTAAAATAAGTTTAGCCGACCTACCGATCTCATTTTTAGGAGATGTAAGTGGAAACAAACAATTTATTATTTTCTTTTTCGCCTAAATTTACTGCCACTTAGTGAAAGGACGTTATAGAAACTACGATGACAAGATGACGACTCACCATGCGAATAATACTGTAATTTGTATGAAAAGCCATGACTGTCATATATATAGATAATGTATAGTGTTGATTCATTAACACAATATATAGAGTAACAACGTGCTCATATAAAGTCGTTACAGCTATATATTGATACGATATAGCATTATATAAAGTGAAAATATCCAGACATTTTCACTTCATATAATACTTAATCGACTATGTATATTGCTGTAACGTCTCTACATAAGGACATAATCACTCAATATATTGACATTTTCACCTCATATAATGCTAAATCGACTCTATATATTACTATAACGGCTCTATATAAATGCATTGTCGCTTCATATAAAATCAGCTGGCCCCAATATGGCTCAATATATAGCTGTAACGACTTTATATAAGCACGTTGTCACTCAATATATTGTGTAAATGAATCAACAATATTATCTACATATGAGACAGCCATGACTTGCCATAAATTTGGCTTTTTGGCTTAATGATGTATTACTATCACATCCAGAATGGTCATCAATATAAAGTAACTAAGGTCATAGTTTGCAATGATAAAATGTATTGGCGTTTTATTTTTTCAGCACGTGAGTTATGATAAGTTATTTCTGGATCACCCCTCGTATACACTTGTGAGGTCCTTTAAGGTATACAACCCAGGTACGAACAAGACGGACATACATTATTTCTTATCAAAGAACATCAAACCATTTCTGTACATCTTCAGCTGAAACAGGAGGCTGGTCGGAACATGATACTATAGATACAGGGCACGCCCAGGTTTATGGGCCTAAACCACAACTGACAAAGGCTTATAGTTCTTTATTTATTTTCCCCGGCACACAGGTAATAAATTCAGTAGCATGCCACTTCAGATCAAAATGTAACAGGTCAGGACCTCATTGAACTCTGAACAACTTCATACAAGAATACTAAGGTACAGAATCAATTTTCCCGCATGTATTAAAGTTGTGGAATTAACACTGAAAACAACTCATTGTTTTAAATGATATTTACACATAATTTTGACTAGCAGTCATTTCAGCTGAGTTTTAATTGTTTAAATATGTTCTCTTACGTCAATTGGGAAAATATTGTTGTTGTTTTTATTGATTTATACGAAACCTCTCGACTACTCCTGGTTGGATCAATGCTAAGGTCCAGGAAAAAGTTCACTGTGGACCGACATCCATTGAACATGGAGCTTTGGGTTGTTAATATTTCATACTGTAAGAACAGCACAGGGAAAAAAGGACAGAATCTTCCCTCTCCATAATGTCTCAACCAAAATTAATGATAGCAAATTTTACTAACTGACATTTTATTTGAAAAAAAAAAATCACACATGTATATCGAGCGACTTGGAAACAAGTGTGCATTAAGAGGATGAGAAGGGGCGGTGTGAATTCCTGGAACTTTCATTTCTTGTAATTGTTTATCAAAATTTCGTGATAAATTTTCTTAACTTCCTGTCAGGATATGTGACCATCTTTTGAAATGAACCTTTAAAAACCTGAGTAAAGTTGAAAACGTTATCACCTTCATTACAAATGAACTGGTATTGTTGAACAATTTATGAATTTATTATCAGATGCCCCCTCTCCTAGTAACAGCAACCTGTCTATCTGCGATTGTAATATAGATGATTTTCCACGATTCTTAGAATTTTTGATGAAATTCCTTGATGCTGTCGGGCATCGGATAACACATCCTTAATCTGCGGTTAAGTCCATCCCCCAAGCACGCCGCCTGGAAACGTGCTTTGTAAGCACGGGTACATTGGTAAGACAAGGCTTTGCTATACAGTTATCTTGTTTCAATGGCATTAATTTCCGTTGAATTTCTGTAAAATGCAATTTCGAGGGTACATAAACACGCGGCGCCATGCTTTTTAATATAATCATCTAACGGAATGAATATTCGTGGTTTTAACCATCCATTAATTAAATCTGGTCTCTACGAAAATGTGTTTCAAAGTACTTAATCTTGTAAATGATATCGATCTATTGTTTCAAATATCCAATACCAAGCTTAAGTAATAGTGCCGCCAGACTGCGATGTTAAACGGTAGGCGTTGCACCTAATAACGCCTAAACCCAACACCGGTACTGAAAGTTCGTTGATATTTTTGAGTTAATTTACAGCAGTACAATCTTTTTAGCGGTTATATAACTCGAGTGATCAAACCTCATAAAGCAGACATTAAAACACGCCAATTGATTTTTGAATTTGATATGAGGAAACCGAAATTTCACCATTTCATATCATCATACCACTCGTTATTATTACATTATTAATAGTACACGTATCATAATGAATTTTATCACGTCTAATTTGTTATCACATACTTCTGAATGTATCAGGTCAATCGCGTTAGACCGCCTATCCAAAAACCGCTGATGACGTCAGAGTGCGTATTAAGGTACACGTAAAAACCTTAATGGTGAATTAATTATTTAACATCGTCATGGGTTGTCCCTTTAAACATGAGATGCTAGAGATATATAGATGGAGTTCATAAAAAAATATATTATAATTCTGATACCATGCGTTTTTTATCTTGTTCAACTTTGTCAACAGTTGCACATCATAAAAGTGCAAATAGTATAACTTGACTTGACTTGACTTGACTTGACTTGACTAGTTGAGTTTACCGTCGCTTCGCTTCGACAGTATTTCAGTCATATAGCGACGTCCAGCTACTTACAGGTGGAGGAAGACCCCGAATGCACGGAGGCATCCGGGTAGAGCCACCGACCTACCGCAAGCCAGCTTGAAGGCTTCCTCACATGAAAATCTGAATGACCCTGCCGGGATTCGAACCCACGCGGTGAGGGGCTGAGTGAGTGTTAAAGTCAGCGACTTTCCCCTCTCTGCCACGGAGGCCCCGCACATATTATAAAAAGAAAATAAAATAAAGCGTAAGTTGATTAATATATGGTAACCTTGGTGAATGGCGGGGTCTATCATTCGCTGTTCTAAATATCTTGAATATCGTTACAAACTTATTCAATTGCGTTATCAAGCTATAAATACTAAGTAGTGTCACAAAATTTAAGTTTTACATATATAGCGTTTTAAACACTGTTCAATTTCAAAAACAAAAAAAGCTATGACCCGGACTTTTCATCCATGCCTATTGAATGCTATGAAAATTCTATGCTATGGCTTTCTAAGAAGTGTGTGTGTGAAATTGAACGATGTTTAACCCTTTCCCTCATAGAGGACACCATGAAAAGACCTATGGCGAGTAACTCGCAGGCTGATCAGGTTTTATGCTGTTCGCTGCTCCTCA
This sequence comes from Solen grandis, assembly GCA_021229015.1. Classification (NCBI taxonomy): domain Eukaryota; kingdom Metazoa; phylum Mollusca; class Bivalvia; order Adapedonta; family Solenidae; genus Solen; species Solen grandis. Next base: position 9,595,778 of record CM037787.1, read on the forward strand.
GTGGTCTGGAAATGAGGATTTTGTAATTAAATTTGGTAAGGTTTAACTGTGGTTTTCTGCAGATCAGGCTTTATGTGATACCTATTGAGGGCGTCAAAATGAGTTTAACATTCATCAAAATTCATTATCATAATCCTTATCATCATTTTATTGGATGCCATTTCTGTAAAGTACATAACGGAGAATCAAACATATACGCTTGATTCAAATGTCTCGATTGTTTTCGTATCATAATATACTGTATATATGTTTTTGCGTTATTCATATTTGCAATATGAATACTAGTAATAGTACGATGAGCATTACCAGCAAATATGTCTTAATCACAGGGACAATAGACAACAAAATTACAAATTTACTGTGTAAAAATGTTGCTCCATGAAGATTATGGTTATGCTAAAAATTATCTTAAATCTCTCAATTATAATTTTCTTTATCTGTAATTTTTCTTTTCTTATCGACAGCCCGTAAAACCATTAAAACCTTTTAAGCCTGTATCAGATGACATTCTGTTGTTGTTGTTTTTTTAGCTACTCCCAAAAATGAAATATTTACTTACTCATAAAATGGTTCTTTGAAGCAGAGGGAGGAGTATCAATTAAACAAACCATAACAAAAATGATTCGTACATGCATCCATCTGGAACCTTCACCGTCTGTCCTGTCAGTTAAGACGCCTGAAAAATATCTTACTCAGAGAATGCTTATTTCGAAACTGTATGTGTGTTCGGACGGTCAAGCGCGGGCAGTGTCCATCTCACGCCTTGTGCCTTCTACATGAACGATGGAGAGTAAAATGTGGAGTTATTAACATAAGATTGTGAGTGTTCAACGTTAAATATATCTCTCAAACTATTTTAAAAATAACAATTTGATAAACAGCATATATAAAAAATGTTGCAACTTGCTAAATTGAGATTGGAAGCTACTTTGAGCCAATCATATCTGTAGTTTGAATAGTTAAACCCGTTAAACATTTCTCAGTTTTTGATAATGTACAATCTGTCATTTACAATTGAACTAGAAAACAATCTGACGGAACTCCAAACTTTGATTTTTTTTTACCAGATCACCCAAATTGTATATGAAAGCGAGTGTCTTATTAGTTAATACTGCAGCCTTTTAATTTGAAATCAGTTTATTCTGGGCAAAGCACAAGCTTTTTCACATATAATTTTTTTTTAATATTCAGTGACTTATTATGACTTCATTTCAGGAACTTTAAAGATTCATGGTCATGATTGTTTTAAGGAGAAGAATGTTAATTATTAAAGACAGTTATGTCACATATGTCAATTGTTGCCGATAAGCACATTAGATATGTCAATTGTTGCCGATAAGCACATTAGATATGTCAATTGTTGCCGATAAGTTCATTAGATATGTCTATTGTTGCCGTATCATAGGCTTTCGATGTAGATATGTCAATTGTGCCGATAAGCACATTATGTCAATTGTTGCCGATAAGTCCGATAGATATGTCAATTGTTGCCGATAAGTTCATTAGATATGTCAATTGTTGCCGATAAGCACATTAGATATGTCAATTGTTGCCGATAAGTTCATTAGATATGTCAATTGTTGCCGATAAGTTCATTAGATATGTCTATTGTTGCCGATAAGCACATTAGATATGTCAATTGTTGCCGATAAGCACATTAGATATGTCAATTGTTGCCGATAAGCACATTAGATATGTCAATTGTTGCCGATAAGTTCATTAGATATGTCAATTGTTGCCGATAAGCACATTAGATATGTCAATTGTTGCCGATAAGTTCATTAGATATGTCAATTGTTGCCGATAAGCACATTAGATATGTCAATTGTTGCCGATAAGTACATTAGATATGTCAATTACGCAAGATAAACATATTGCATATGCAAATAATTGAGGATAAACCTGTATATAAATTATTGCAGATAAACATATTAAATATTATCCATTGAAATCAGGCCTCTTTAGCCTTCTTGTTATTTATGTTGATTAGCCCTTCTGGCTTTCGATGGATATGTCAATTACGCCGGAGGATAAACATATCAAATAACGCATTTTGACTTTAAACTACCATCAAGATGCAAGCAAAATATATGAAAACACTGCATATGGCACAGCAAGGAAAGCAAAATCTGTCTATTACATCAAGCAGAAAATATATCAAAGTGCAAAAATTAAAAATCTGTCATTTTTTTTTTCAAATGTTAAGAATTTGAATTGGATAAATTGTCTCATTTCTGAGAACAATTTCGGAGAGCCCATTGTATTATTATCGTGATTTATTTGTGTTCTCAACAAGCTGATTTAAATCGTTACATTTTTAACAAAAAAAAATATAAAATCATTTGGTCAGAATAAAACTAACTAAAAATTTTTTAAAAAGCAAAAATTTACAGAATCGAATAACTCCATGTTTTCGGTTAAAACACTGGATATATTTATGAATGATAATTCATATCTTTCACTCGTTAAAATATTGTTTTGTATACCCTAACGCGAAGGACATTGTGATCAAAATATTCATTGAATATTCGCAATATCATTTTTGAAAAGAGACACACTCTAATTCCGTTTATCATTCTAAAACGATGCTAAACAATTGATTTCAGTGACTTCATTAATGATTAAATTAGTAAAACATTACCCGTACAGGTTGATTTCAGTTGTTTTACATCTCACTGTAAAATCTAATATGGAAACCATGCTTACACTTCTTCGGTAATTTTCTCTCATTTGCAATATGAAAATTCATCTATTTTTGTACATTTCCCCATAATTTATTCTACATATCCATGTATATAAAATATGCATATTATTACGCTTTACAGTTCACGGTTCCATCCATCCAGCCGTCCATCTATAATTATTTTGTGCCATGTTTTAGAAAAATTGAATTGTGAGGTATATTTCAAAACTTAATTTGACATTTAAAACTATTGATGCTCAACCGATAACTATCTCCTTTAAGTCACTTTATCGGAAAGCTTTTGTTGACATTTTTAATGTGCTATCTCTAGTCTAACAGTTGTCGGTGCCAGAGCTGTAAGAGTGCCTGTCTTGTATCAGGGATTCCATGAGATCTCTCCTCCACTGCGTTGCGTTCGTAGATCATGAAACCGGGGCAACAATGTCACATATCAAACAAATTTCCAAAATGACTGAAATGTTGTCGATGGGACGTTAAATCTAAGCAAATAAACACATGTATCTAGTATTTTTACCTGAATTTTACATTATTTTTTTTCTTAACCTTGCTTCACAATTCATATCAGACATGATTTGATCATATGTAAAGATTTAAATCCTAATTTTCAGCTTCATTTGCTGCATGTAGCTAATGGATGAAAGGAAATTATATGCCAACGTTGATTTGTAAAAATCACGGTAAATGTTGTGTGTTTCACGTTAAACATTTAGACGAGATATAAGATCCAGCCTAGGATGTTTACAGGAAACTTGAATCTCAGATTAGCCCAATTTATAATCCGTTAAAAAACCAAACATATCTAGTTTGAGCAAAATAAGCAGATATTTTAGAAATAAAGCAACAAGCAGACGAAAAGCATGCACTAGATGGAGGTATTATTCCAAGTCTTGCAGATTCTCTCATTTCATTTTTCACTCGGGGAAATAGGCGATTACTTTGTCCATTCGTGACATGGCATGAGAATGTCGTACTTACACTTCTTAAGCAATGGAACAAGATTTAAGTCGGAATTAGATAATATCATTTTAATGTGTATATGTTATAACAATGTTTTGGAAACAAGTTTTGAGCTACAAATTTTCTGTAGGCCCAATACAACCAACCACTTTCGTCAGGGACGTCATTTTAGTGTGTTGCCACGATACGGTACTACATTTATTTTACTATACGATACCATACTGGAACATCGTCAAAAAAAAAAGAAAAAAAAAAGAAAAAAAAGAAAGAAAGCAAATCATTCTCTGTTCATCTATGATCTTATATTTTCTTAGTTTTTTCTCATTTGCATCTCAGTTTATAGCCCCTAACGAAAGCAATAAATCTATGCCATAATTATCCCAGATATCATGACACTAAGTCAGAAATAACCCTGACCTTCGTGTCCTGGTAATACTTGCGCCCTCTTTGCTTTGCTATAAAACCCCAACAAGAGGTTCAAACACCTGGTACCAGTTATGTCAAGCCCGCGGAGATTTACCCGCTATGTGGTTCATATTTCTCAAATATCCGTTTTATTGGGGAAGGTAATCTATGGCACGCGCTTTCTGACAGATGGTTAAATTATGGTTGAAAATAACGGCCTGGAAAAAGATCTTGATTCCACCCCAGCCTCACGTAAGTGTTTATCTGTAAAGTTCTGTGGAGAAGAAAATGGTTCTCGCTGGATTTAATGTCCATAAATAAGATACCACACCGGTACAAAGACCTTCTGTTCAAGGAGGGCAGTGTGTCAGTCCACATCCATCTTGAACAAATTATTGTCCTTTTAACGTTTTCAAATTCTATTAACATATATCACGCAGCAAATTATCAGTGTAATCAGCAAGCACCGATATAACGTTTTCAAGTTCCCTCCATTTAGAGTCCCCCCCCCCTCTCCCCCGGGAACTTACAACATTTTCACCCCCCTCCATCCTCCTTCGATTTAACCCACAACCCCTATAAACGTCTTCAAATGACCCACCCGATTTTACGTAGGGAAAGTGTAAAACTTTAACATGAATAACATAAACAAATATAATATAATATGTATTATTGATATTTCAATTGGTAATTTTCATATATTGAATTTATATAAAGTTTAAACGTTCCCCATCTTTGAGAACTTTCAAATGCCCTCTGTTCCCACCCACCCCCTTTTTTTTTCGTCGGGAATGTTTGTACTTAAATGTGTCGTATATAAGTTTAATTTATATCATAGATGTATTGATTTTGCTTAACTGAGTTTATATGATGTTAAATAGAGGAAAAAACAAAACAAAGCGCACCTCGGGGTAACATGAAAAGATTTAAGATTCATGGGTAGGACATTTGAAAATGAAGCTAAAGATCTTAATACATTTTCAATAACCCCTACCCGGGAATATAAAATATTTGAAAACGTTTTTTATATATATATGGACTATGAATTAATTTATTTTGATGTTGAATTGTTGTATTGGGGCCTACCGTCGCTGCAATAGTATTTCATCCATATAGCGACGTCCAGCTAATTACAGGTGGAGGAAGACCCCGAGTACACAGACGTACCCGGGAAGAACCACCGACCTACCGCAAGCCAGCTGGAAGGCTTCCTCACATGAAAGATCCGAAGTCCCTATCGGGATTCGAACCCACAGCGGTGAGGGGCTGAGAGATATGTAGTCCACGACTGTAACCGCTCGGCCACGGCGGCCCCTGCTATATACTTATTTTGGAAAAGGCAATACATGCCGATATACTCGTAACAACAACCGTAACAACAACAACAACAACATAAAGAACTTATTGTTAACACCGCGGAAGGTGAGGTAGGCAGAAATGACAGTTGATGGTTCACATTTAGAAAATGGATAACATAGGTTGAGTTTAGTTCTTTCAAAATAAATGAGGATGGATGGCACCAAATTTGAAAAAATCGTTTTCCTAATTATTCAAGTGAACGTTTACAAAACAAAATGTAGGAGAAAGCGTTATGCGGTGTTAAAAAGCCGGATTTCTGATCCAGTGTTGTGAGTTCAAATTCCTTAGGTGGCGAGATTCTTGTTGCCCTTTATCTTTCATAGAGGATATGATGGGAGAAGGAGCGGAATTAAAAAAAAATGAATGCATATTGGGACAAAAGCATGCAAGAAAAAATAGAATAACTTTAAAGGAGAGAGAGATAAGTGTGAGGGATAGAGGGATAGAGCCCACGACTTCTTCTTTTTACGACCAAGGATGAATTAAGAGTCTTATTGAACCCTTGAGCCAGAAAAAAAGAAAATCAGGAAAAAGACATAATGAAAAAAAGAAAAGAAAGGGTAACATGATTAGCCTTGATTGTTACTAAGTATGATCATTTTTCAAGACATCGATCTATTTCGTACATAAATTTGATTATCACATAATTAGGGTAACTTTTATTCTAGAGTATGCATGTATTTGCAAGCGAACTGTCATGGAATGACATATTTTCACGAGGGACAAATTTAAAGATAAATATCCCATGACATACAATAAACAATTTAATAAATTCCATGTTCCTCTCAATGTTCTTTTTTTTTTGTATTTTCTATTTTTAATATGTCTTTTGAAATTCCTCATGGGAGAATCATTTTAGATTTGACGGACATCTCTACTCCGACTTAGTCAAGACGAAGTTACTTTTTGTGTCACCTGCTGAAAGAGGTGACCTGTCTGTCCGTCTGTCCATTTGTCCGTCTGTCTGTCCGTCACACTTTTTCAGGTGACACATGTGCCCCAGAGAACACTCTTGTTAATTAATAGACATACAGGAAACTTTAAATGTAATACTTAAGGTAAAGTCCATGTAATGATTCCGCTACGTCTTGGACCACTTAACCTCTACCATGATAACCAAGGTACCCAATAAAAAATAGGAAACCTTGGTTATCTCCGCGAAAGGCCATGAGGTCCGAAATGTAGCGGAACCATTACAGGGACTTTACCTTAATTGTCTCTTTTTGTACATATATTATGCAAGACTCTGACATACAATATATATCATGCCCAGAAGAGAGAGTACTATTTATTACAATTATCTAATTTGGTGGGTGATAATGTTTTCACCAAAAGCATGAAAAATGTTCCTATCCAGAAACCGTCGATAAAAAAAAAAATAAAATAAATAAAAAAAGGAAGACTGACTGTTGGCTTTATCAGTCCCATGTCCCAGTTTTACGACCCCTTACCATTTACAGGATGTGGATAAATGAGCATTCATGATGTAAGAAATCTTCACCAGACTGTTATCAAATGCCTGAGGCTATTAGAGTAATTGTTGCTTGGAAGTAATTGCAAGAAGCATAAACGTTGATGCTTAGCTCAAACTTTATGTAACATTTTAGAGGGAGATGAGCACTACACTTGTCATGAGTTTTAACGGCACATAAAACATGTACATGAGAATCTCTTCACTTTTTTTTTCTTCTTCTCTCCTCCTCCTCTCCTCCTCCTCCTCCTTCTTCTCTTCTTCTTCAAAAAAAAAAAAAAAAAAAAAAAAAAAGATTTTGAACCTGTAGAAAAATATCTTCAATTTAGATCTAGAGTTCTAAAAATATTTGAAAGTAATCAGTATCTATGTAGTATGTTTAGTAATTTCAAACCTGACATATGCTAACTTAGTATTATGTAAACTCTTAAATTATGTGGAGACATATTCCACCATTCTTGTGGTATGAGGTAGTTTAGAAAATTACTTAGTTGGTTACTTTACAGAATAACAACATGAAATATTTGGATATAAAAAAATGATCAATTTCTTTTTCAATATATCTATAATCATAGCGCTAAGTAAAGTTTGAAACAATGGGGATAGGCTGCTACTCATGTACGAGAAACATCAGCGTTTATCAATATATATGTAACAAAAAGATATTGCTTTTACTTAAGGTGTGTACAGTTCCATTGATAAGAAATATGAAAACGTATACATGTATATATAAAAAAAAAAATACAACGTGAAAATAATAAGTGATTAACTGATACATGAGGAATGCAGCTGCTGCCTTCCACTAATAATCAAAATATAAAGAGGGAGAGGGTACAAGTAGGCAATAAACCACTGTACTCTCTCGGGCCACTTGAACGCACTCTACACGTGCAGATGGTCTGATGAAGAGCTCAGTGACTGGCAACACACAGTTGCTGGGGTGACGGTGCGGCTTCCGTTCTGGCTGACTTGGCCTCGACACCCGTTTTGCCAAGTATCATTCGTGAATCACAGGTATGCACGTGGACCGCATGGCGTAGCCTCACTAATCATTAGGGTGCATATATTTCTGTCTCTGTAAATGGTTTGCTATCAAACTGGTAAATAAAAAATGACAATTTTGTATTGAGCCTTTATCAAATTACAATTTTATAGGTTTTCTGTACATACTTAGAGCTTGTTATTGATTATTTACGTGGTCAACTTTACAGTCAAGTATAACATCTGACCCAATTAATAAATATCAAGTTGCCCAGTAATTTATTGTTATGTTCTAGAAAATGTCGATTAACTATTGGCAGCCAGTGATCATTTAAATATATATTAAATAATATCTAAATACCATCTCTTTCTACCTCTTCTCGCACGTGAGCACGCACATACATATTTTTTTCAGACATTATGAATCCAACATTCGGCCTACAGTATCAATCATTTGATTGGACCACATTTTTAACAAGACTTTTTTTATCATCATTGGTATAGTCTCATAATTACGTTCCTCCACTGGGATTAATTACTAATCGGCAATTTTACTCACACTGGTTTGTAGTGTTCAGCTACTTTACTTTTTAATTGGCTACGAAGGTGCGATATGGCCGCCCTCCACATGTGGGGAACCAGTTCCTGCAGCGCCATCTTTATTGGAGTTGAACAAAAAATCGCGCGGAAACGACCCGAGTTCTTGCAAATTTCGCAAAACGCCTGCCTGATGTTTGGTGTGATAATGTGAGGGCGATCGTTTTTCCACGGGAAGGCTGTCAGAGATGATATATTGATACATAATCAACGGATAAAACACACGATAATGAGGCAAATATTGGCCAACTTTAGTGACCCGGGCATGCAACAACCAAACACAGGCACTGCCACACCAGGTGGGTTGGGCAAGCTACAGACAGCAGGTACTTGGTGTCGTGGATAAAATCGCTAATAAAACGTATTACAACCTACTACTTATTTTTTGCTCCGAAAGTTAGATTTAATGTTTATCATACAGGCATCAAAAGCCGCTTTCAAAAATAAAAAGACAATAAAAGATAGACTCTTGATAAAAACTCTTCCTTCGACATTTAACAAGCATTATTAAAGATGAATTCTTAAGAAATATATATTCAAGAGACAGTTTATGTTGCACGTGCATTCCGTATATTTTTGTATACATAACATATCGGCTGAGAACATCTCACGTGTAGACAGTCCAATGGATACACAGAGGAAACTAAACAGATGAGGGGGAGCAAAAAAGCTAGCTCTGAGAATTAAAAACTTAAGCGCCGGGCAGGCATTCTTATAGTCTACCTGGCCCAAGTATTTTAACAGACGTTTATATATTCACTGTTAAAACATGGAACAGATGGCAGAGTGTACTTGAGTAAACGAAAACTGGCAAAACGCAAAACAAAATCATCATCAATTATTCCATGAGGTTAGGGCAGAACTTCTTCACGCGCCGAAGACAAATTGTTTCCCGGTGCCTCAATGAGCTCGGTATTACAAGAGTCACAGTTCTCATTCCAAGCTTTCGCTTTTGATCAAGGAACCGAGTGTTCAAATGCCGCAGTTTCATCTCAGTTGTATTACAGATATAATAAGGATGTCTTGACTCCAGCTGGCAGGGTAGTTCTTCATTGAAAAGGAATCCTTAGCGTATGAAGTTATTCGGGATACTGTTTAACAGGAACTTGAATTTAGACGAGAAATCAATCTCAGATTACGACATGCATCTCCTAAGCATTACATACCACGAGGCTTATAAGCGGGACATCGGGAAGGCAAATTTCTTTCAGATTTTTAAGATATTTTCTAGGATTATTTCTTATCCCATGCTTTAATTTCTCAGTAAATGTATTTTGATAAATGCAAATGTTTGGAATGTATAAAAAAAGAAACACGCCAAATAAGAAATATTATGTGATATGTTGAAAAATGGACTGGGAGCCTCCGTGGCAGAGAGGGTAAAGTCGCTGACTTTAACACTCACTCCGCCCCTCACCGCGTGGGTTCGAATCCCGGATTTTCATGTGTGGAAGCCCTCCAGCCGGCTTGCAGTATGTCGGTGGTTCTACCCAGATGCCTCAGTGCATTCGGGGTCTTCCTCCAACTGTGATTAGCTGGACGTCGCTATATGACTGAAATACTGTTGAAGCGACGGTAAACTCAAATAGTCAAGTCAAGTCAAGTGAAAATTGGATTAAGATCTAATGTTTTGCACTGAATGGAATAAACCATTTAGTGCAGCGCGGTAACTACTCAGCTTTAATTTATGGCCTTCATTGAAATTTGGCATCGTTTTTTAGTCTATATTTCAGACTTAAGGAATTCAAACCAAGTTGCAGTGCAACACATCTTTTTAATATCCGTCTTTGCTTGGGGACGTGTACTCGTGCTAATTGAATGTCTTCCCTCGTATTTCTGAATCATTTTACTTGTATTTCTTGAACATTACAACTATTATAATAACATGCCGTAAATTCTAAAATAAATAAAAGTAACTTTAATACACGTATGTACTTTCAAACTAGAAATTAAGAGAAAAAAGAGGGAAAATCAAACTTAAAACATTAATTTACCGAAATATGGGACACTAATTTAGGCACAGAGTATGCGTATCTAGTGGGTATGTCTCTTGAAACTGTAAAGAATATCTACAATATCTTATTTTAAACAGAAAAAAGAATCACGTATACGTTTCGAAAGTATAATCAAGAGCAAAAAGTTTATAATTGTGTTGATTACTACGGTAGCGCTCGTCACTAGCTTAAAATGAGTGACGTCTAATAACCCTTTCCCTCATAGAGGAAATCATGAAAAGACCTATGCGAACAGCATAAAACCAGATCAGCCTGCGAGTAACTCGCAGGCTGATCAGTTTTATGCTGTTCGCTGCCCTCAGTGGTCTGGAAATGAGGACTTTATAATTAAATTTGGTAAGGTTTAACTGTGGTTTTCTGCAGATCAGGCTTTATGTGGTAGGAAAGGGTTAAAGAATGACATACAGTCTGTATATATTATTTGATAAAAGTTAGTCTTTCATAATACATTAGAGTCCATATAATTTAGATTTAGATACTTGTATATACAACCTTAATCTTAAAACCTAAAAATGGATATTTCACATTTAAAATAATGATTTCCATCATTAAAATCATAAAAACCACGTGTCAGTTTCTACAAAGGGAATTTTATTATTTGAAATCCTACGGAAATTTAGGAATCTCATAACCTCTTTTATAATGAGTTGATACAGAAAAAAAGGAAATGGTTTTTCATGTCACGATCAGTATTTACCTTGAGGCTCTCCTTGCTGCTCGATGTGAAATGAAATGACTTACCCAGGTGTTAAGGAGTTTAAAGGTCAATCTGCGTATCGTCTGTTGCTCACCTCATCTTTTTTGTGTCGTCTGGCAATTAATCCTATTTTTTTGTCGTCTGGCATTTCCCCAGTTTTGGTCGTTAAGGCTACAGCAAACGTTTTGTTTTATGTATTTTTTTCTCTTTTGAACATTCATCTAACGTTGATTTTATTGGATGTTATTTGATTATATTATTTTAGTAATCACGCAGTATAACACAACACAAAGAAAAATGAAAGAGAAACTAAACAGCTAAAAGTGTTTTCATATCCTGATAAAATTGTAGGTCTTAAACTTGAAAGAAAATCATGACAATAAAACACGGCAATGTGTTGATGCCGCAGGGCACTGTCCCTAGGACATATTTATACCTCGGGGAATAGCCCAGAGGAACTACTTGATTTACATTTGTCGTCACCCACCCACTTATTTACATATCCCGGAGTCTGGCACACCGGAACAATGCAGTCGGAACTCCTCGGGTAGATGTGGTGTTATGTAGCCTGCCCCGCCAAGAAGTTCCGATTGCACACGAAAGGCGATCGTCCCGAGACGATTTATCCCGAGAATTTACGAACGTTTCAACATTCTACCATAAAGCACAACGGGGTGTCTGATTAATTAAAATAAAAGAACACTCTTTAAAGTCCTTTGCACATTTCTACGGTTTCTTGTATAATAAAACAAATATTGTGTTCTTCTAGCTTTCGTTTGGTTTTGTTGCATATTTGTTCCATTTTGCTTTTTTGCAAGTGTGTTTCTGAAAATTACTGGAATATCTGAGATGTTGAGCATTATAAGGACTTCATGAAGTCAATGATTTTTTTGAATATATAAAATATTAAAACAATATTTGCTGCTTAAAATGAGTTACAACGTTAAAAGGGAAGATAATCGCAAGTCGGGAGTTGTTGTAAGTATGCAATTTTTATCTAAACAGATCATTTCTCTTTCTGAATATGCATTTCCATCTTAAACAGTTAAATACTCTGCGACAAATCGGATCACATCGACCTCTTGCCGGAAGATAGCCGAGTTGTTGCGAATGAGTCACTGATCAAACAGTGAACCAGCAAGTGGATCTAAAAGTAACTGGAAAGTTAGTTGAAAGTTAGTTTCGTATTTGTATTACTTTCTATAGAACATATACGGAACATCCTTGAACGTCAGAACAATCGCGAACATCTTTCAAATACAGTTGGTAGAACAACACAATTAACGAGATGACGGCTCCTAGCACACTCCACATGTTACTGTTATGTTCTCCATCTATCATCGTTTCAAAAAGTCTTAAAGGTTTGCAAGCAAAGTTTATTTCGTTTCAGGATTTTCCGACTCTTCTCGGAGAACTTGTTTAATGTTTTAATTAAAAATATATAACATTTGATAATGAACGTTTTCTTACCATTTATTGCCGGCTGTTAATTAACTGTACCAATATATGGCATATCATTAACCGCGATTAGAATGCATTTTTTTTTTAAACTACCTGGTGTTTTAATGGATTGCGGTGAAGACCAAGTTAATTCTCTAAATTTTCCTAGTAAAAATGTTTAAGACTATATAAAAAAAACCCCATTAAAACTTCAATATTTGAGCTTAAACCATGTTCCGACATGATTCTGTCAAATTTTAACTAATATGGTTCCCGTCATAATCGCTGAGCATCGTTGGCCGGGAGCCAGACCAACACTTACGAATATCTGAGGATCACCAAACAACAATATGTTAAAAGAATAAGCTCTATCTTTTCAAACTGCGTCTGGAACTCCTTGAAATAAGATTACTGATTGAATTTTTTATTTTTATTTTCAGTATAAAATGATAGCGTATTTATGGATGATTTCACGAAAATGCGCCATGTCAGCAGGTTTGGTGTGGAATGCGCAGTTCATACATTTCTTAGCGTTTTGCTACTCTTCACAGCCAAATGTTGGAATTAAATGTATCAATTCAAATATTTGGAATATTTTTAAGAAAACATCGGTGTCAGTAGTATCTGTATTTAAGGGGAGCTGGAGGCGGGTGTGTGGGGGGTGCTTTTTGATACTAATGAATGTGTAGACATGTCGCTTTTAAGTTTCAATAATGATCAAACATTTAAAAAGTTTTAACTTAAATGCATTATTCGTCGAATACGAATGAAGTTGTCACATTTTAAATAAATCACTATGGATGATTCAGGTGGCATATGAGTATACAGGGCAACCCCGTGGAAAGTCCATACCCATTTTTTGTTCTGTTTTGTTTCACGTTGTGTATACTGACTGACGTAACTCCTGGTTACAAGTTCTATCCATTTATTTAGATCTGCAGGTTGAATTAGATCAAACTTAATTTTTTGCATTTTCAAATTAGAGCTTATAGCACCTGCACAATGTTGAAGATCTTCATGTAGTTATTTACGACAACCGACATCCGCTGACATATCATTATCTAGTTACCATGGAAATATTAGGAGATAAAATTTTGAACCCGGTTGCGTTGATCTTGCTCATTTTAATATATCAGGGGCATCTGTGGCTGATATATATGGTTACAGTGGTTGATTCAGTAGTCACTGGCGCCGCTGTTGGTTCGAGTCCTGGACTGGCTTCATGTAGGTAGATATTCCGGTTGTCTTTCGATAGGTCGGTGGTACTGCGCGTTGCTTCTATGCGCTCTTAAGACATTCCCGATGAAAATTCGAAATTTTGTGGTGAGAAAGCGAATTATTGGTTTGTCAATACTTCAACCGCAGCGCGAAATTGTAGAAATCAACTACTAGTACCATTTATTTCTGTAAAGATTTCTCAATTTTAAAAGACCAAACCATATAGACAATTTCTGATTTCTCTAATGTACGTAAAAGTTCGTTCCGTCTTTAGTATTTTAAAGGCAATCTTAGTGTGGATCATATACATGTACTTGAGTATGTACATTCGTGTTCCGAGATCCAAAAATCAAGTGAGCGATGCTTTTAAAACTGCCCCAATTCTAACACGGCGGCCATACAACAATAAATCATTACATGTGCTTAGTAGTGATCAACTCTAAATTGCAGGTTGTTTAGAAATATGTACTTCATTCTTATGTTATTGCAAGTTATTAGGCGAGGCGTTTCTGTGAATCCCTGAAATCCATTTCCCGTTGTACGGGATTACTCCGCATAATAATGCTGTCTCTGGTGATATATTTCCTGGTACTCGTGTTTCTACAGTTAACACTTACAAGCAATTCTGGTAATAAACTAGTGCCATTTAGCAGTGAAAATGCGCCCGAAATTGTACCGAGTCAGTGAGAATAAGCCCTGGCCATAAATCTGTTACAAGGAGACCATGAATTATTGAAGCACAATTGAGCAAAAACAGACAGAAATGAGGAACCGAACGGCATTTACCTGTTGTTTAGTTTGAGCGTTTATACCCGTCACACCTTCCCCTCAGTAGGATCAGCTGGATCTTGTAAAAGCGTTTTTTTTTTTCGTATGTGATTAATTTTCATGGACGGTAAAATCCAAAAATTTATGAAAAGTTATCAATTAATTTTGTATCTTACATCATATATTGTGGGAAAACATGCAAACGTGTACCTACAAAATTGCGTTTTATAATAATAATAATAATAATAATAATGATGATGATGATGATGATGATGATTAAGTCAAGAAAAACAAAACAACTAAAAAGCAGGACAAAAAAGCGAAATTCAAAGTCAGTGAAATAATAATTTAGGACTCAATCAAAGGCAGGAAGCGCCTTTGACAATTGTGCAAACTGAATCGAAATTGTCTTACAGAAACCAATAAACATTTGTGGCAGAAAATTAATTAGCTTGGCCCTACCATTTATCCATTGGCATTGTTTACTTCCGGGTTTGACAACTTAATTCAGGAGACGTCTTTATTTTTTCTTTTCTTTTCTTTTTTTTCACGATTCCCTTTTCTATTATTATTAGAATGATGGTAGAATAATTGTATTTGACATAAATTATTATTATTATTATCATTATTATTATTATGTTTGTCTGTTTGGTTTAACGTCCCACCGACAGTATTTCAGTCATTTGGAGATGATGTCTACTTGAGACAGATATAGTGCTGCCACACTGCAGTATCACACCGTAGACATGTGGCATAATACCACACCCAGTCACATTATCCTGACATCGGGCCAACCAGTCATGCAACTACCCTTATATGCTGAGCGCCAAGCAAGGGAGCTATAACAGTACCATTTTTTTACGACTTTGGTCGGGGATCGAACCCACGACCTCCCGCTCCCACCAGGGACGATCTATAATTATTACTGTTATTATTACTGATTTGACAAAACATCTATTGGCCGATACAAGAAATTCAAGTCGTCTTAATATGGTCGCATTGGTAAAAAATATTCATTTGCTGTATTTAAATCGAGGCTTAAAACAAATATGATAATATGAGAATTCATCTTATTCAATTCATAAATGGACAGTGAGCAAGTTTTCTCTGATGAATATAATTACAGACCAATGTTTGATCTGACATGTTATACTGCGACTTTATTGGCGCTGAGGACTATACCTGATAAGGATGAGAACAGTTTCGTATTGTAATCAGAGGTACGCCGTATGTATGGGAGCAAAAGCCAACTTCGCGATCAGTCCTATCTCGGGTCGTTATAAATTTGTCGAAAAGTTTATCTGAGATATTTTCCCTAAAACCCCATTTGATAAAAAGCAGTCCTATGTGATGATAGGAATAAAATATTCATTGCATATAGATTCACGCCCAGTGAAGTAAAAAAAAAAGATTTATAGCTTATAGCGGTTTTTATTGCATTCTGTGTTATGTAACTGATTCTTTGGCATTTTTTAAAATTTAATATACCGGTATTTCCAGGTCAAAATTATCACCTTGATTTTTTGCGTAAAAAAAGAGTAAAAACAGAAGTGGTGATAATGGTTATTTTAGAAATCTTACACCTTTCATGAAACTATGCTTACCAGAAAAATACGAAATACAACAAAAAATAAAACAAACGCTGAGTGAATTTGGAACGGTTTTGTAAGAATGTATAAAGTTAAAGGCAAATGAGATATCGGTAAATGTTTTATCTCTGTAAGATGGTGATTATATGTCTTTGAATGGCGATGGTCCAGCAAGCAAGTGATCTAAACAGCCGCAACACTTTTATTCTAATAGGTCAACGGATGCTAACAGCTGAGGTTAAAACTTCTTTTTTTTTTCTTATCTGAAAAATTGATGGACCAAGATGATATGCAATGATCAAAGGTTTTAGTTTTACAACGATAAAATATATGATGTATTTATTCGACAGTGATGAGGAATGACGTGCCGGGCCCTATTTTCGATGGCGCGTGGCAAAAAGAGCCATACACAAGCCCCTCCCACACTGACGTCACACAGTGTTGGTCACAAGGTATGTATATATATATATATATCTTTTTTTTTAATTTAGCAACATTGGCTTATTTTAATGTTAAACGGACTTTGGGGGTAAAGTCACAATACCATGTCGAATTCAATCTCTACTTCTAATCACAGTCACAAACGTCGTCAGCTGAGGAGCATGTATTCTCAAATGTTTCGTTCCTTTTCATCTGTGCAGGGGTTCCGGAAGTGGATCAGTTGTAGAGGTGATCTACCTCTGCACGTTGAATAAGCTAAATTCAACTTCATGCTACTTATAACCTGGATTGCCTACTTCCACTCTCACATATATCCACAGGCGAACATATTCCACATGGAACTGGTAGGGAACCCTCCGTACCCAGCTTCACTTGAAGTAACCTGCCCATCCAGCCCTTTTGTCTACACTTGTCCATCAGCTCAGCATATTTGTTTGTTTTTCTCTCATATGCCCCATCCCTTCTAATATCTTTCTTCACATGGAACATTTAGTCCTTTTGACAACACATTTCTTACTGTTGCTGGATTACAGTACTTTGTCTGGTCTCAAGTTTGTGTGCACAACCCAGGGGAATTGAAGTTCTAGATCAACCCTCACCCCTCATGACAAGACTTTGCTCAGGACACCATCTCTTTGAAATGATGACTTTTCATTCTCTCCATCACTGTACCTGGATTGGTAGCTGTAGGACGCCCCTTCCTCCTTTCCAGGTCAATGTTGTACTCTATCTGGCATAGGACCCAGTCATGCCGTCATCTGTACCCACCCCCCCCCCCCCCAAAAAAAAAAAAAAAAACAACGACAAAAAAAACGGACAAGATGGGTCTTCATTAAATTTCGTATAGATCCATTACTTAACGCTCCTTTATTACGCGAGTACCTACCTGTGTCTGGACGTTTTGTTTGTTTGAAATCGTAATAAAACATCAATCTTAATAACTACGGTGGCCTTTAAACAATGTACATGTATCTGTATATCCTAAAATCTTCCAAACAAGTATTGGCTTTTTTACACGACACCAAACATTAACCGATAAAGGTGTTGGTCTTTCATCAACCCAGTCGATAGGCAACGTGTTATTTGAAGGCCAGAAAACAGTAGATGTAAATAAGAAACACAGAACATTTAGTATGCCTTATTTAACAATATTTATTTTATTTACCTAATTTGGCATTTAACTCTTATGGCCATTTTGATATATCAACTTCTGGAGACCGACACCGGAAGTCCATTACCATGTAATATATTGACATGCGCAGTTTCAAATAACCTCTATGGAAACTGTCAAAGCACATGGTTCTCTAAATAACGCTTACATTTATGACGTTGCATTATGGAAATTACATTACAGTCGGTCCACAGCAGTTTCTTCAGAACCACCATTTCCTTCAAAAACTTTGGTCAACTTTGATAAAGTCAAATATATTTGTCATACATGGTAAATACCGGTATAAATAAATTATGTTTTTTCTACCTGCTATCTAGCTTTTTTCAATTAACATAGCAGCAGGTGCCTCAATTACAGCAGATGCTGGTGGAACAAGTGATATCATCAGCGGGAGATGCGATAGTGACAAATTGTAAATAATCGGAGCCATAAATTACAGCATCCCGACCGAGCCGTACCGTTCCCTTATCGGCCCCAAGTTCTGTTATTTTCACTATCATTGGGGCGCTGTTGCGCTTCTCCATGGAGCGTCTCTTCACCTAGAACGGTGACTGATAAGCGCCTGCTGATGGGGATCACCTTTTTTCTCGTCTGCACGGATTAATGCAGACGTACGTGTTGAATGCCCGGAAACTTGAATCTGTGGATTTAAAGCGTTTTCTTGGATAGAAAGATGGAATATGGATAACATAATAACGGGTAATATGTATTTTATTTTTTACAAAACGAAAAAAAAAAATGCATGCCAAACAAACAAAATTAAATTCAAAAGGAAAGTAACTTTTATTAGGATAATTAATTGAAAAGTAACCAAATAGCCACTTATGCGTGACATGCCAAACATCGGTTCAAAATGACTTCAAGACTGTAATTTAGGCCTGATTGATATTTTCAGGAATCTCTGTATTCGTCAGTATATGCATGCAGACGATACATTTCCAGCATTGTTGATCTCTTATCATTGAATAACTGCACATGTGGAAATAATACGGATTCCCCTGTCTTGTACTGTGTCATTTTTATCAGATCATGATTGATAAATTATGATGTATTTTTCTATTTGTACATATCTCTTGCAAAAATATTATTTCCGACCCAAATTACTCGGAAAATAAAACAAACAAAAAAAATCAATCTGTTGATATCAAGATTTTGCTGTACAACATAACGACATAATTTATATGAGAAACTTTCATACCATGTTTAAATATGTTTCTGTTACGTTGATTGGGAAACTAATTTTTGCAGCTTATATCAATGATTACCGAGAGTTCCTAGTTGGACTAGTACTTTGCGCCCGGGGGTCATGCATTGTTCTTCTTACCCTTTATGTGCGGATCCGCAGTTACGTACGCCTCCACTGGACCTCGGTGTCCGTGAAACAAACGTTTTAAAATATAGGATGTGTTTACCACAATAATTTGAATGTACATGTATTACCACTTTCTTTCTTCTTTTCTAAAATGAATACCTCATCCCCACTTATAAGAAAATGGCAGAAAATTTGCTTTCACCTATTCAGTTTATCTACAACTACGGGACTGAACAAGCGACCAACACGTTTGTCCGTCCATCCGTCCGACGGTCTGTAACCCGTTTAAAAATCTATACGAATGTACATGCCTTATTATTTCTATATGTCTCCCCGATATGTTATGTCTCTCTCAAGAATAGTTAAATCAGTGAAACTATTCGATTACTGAGAAGTAGATTCTCTTGCTAATTGCGTTGTGTTAATTAGAAAATCAGAAATTCATCACCTTCTTCCCCTCTAGCGCACGTTTTTACATTCCATTAGTTTCAACTCTAAGGCAACCGAAAACTCAACGTTTCTCGAAATTTCTTTGGGAGTGATAAACGAGTGAAAGTTTTTGTGATAAACATTACTGTAATTACTGATCTGATTGATAAACATGGAACTGTAACTACAGATATTGAATGTGTTCACGTTAATACATGGGTAACTTCATCTGGAACACTCTAACTTATAACTAAAGTCAATATCGGCCTCTTCCTATGTTCTCATTTCTCTTTTGGCAGATTTACTTATCTGTTCATTATCTTAATTACAGACCATGTAGATATGTGGCCTTCTGCGCATGCGCGTCGAGCACTGCATGTAGGACATGCAGTCTGACCGAATGGCTAAAATAATAATATTCTAGTATGATATACATGATTAGATTCTGGTTGTTATTGTGGTTTTTCGTCAGTTGGGAAACATATTTATATAACTCATATAGATCTACTTATCCCTTTCGACGGCTCTAGAGATTTGATAAAATCTCGTCCCAACCAGAAACCGAATCGAACCCTCAATCCTTAGATCAGTAGTCACCGAACAACGCCCTAAGATTATAGTTATAAAGTTTCTCAAAGGTTATTGTTAGGTTTTTAAAAGCTATTGTGTATAAGTAGATATGATGTATGTTTTGTTGTACTTCATCAGTTTACATCATTTCTTTTTCAAATCGTGAAAACGTTATGTATGATATTTTTGGAATACAATTTCCCCAAATTAGTTTAATTGCAGAAATTTTCTTATTGAGTGATAAATGCTGGAAAGAAATGTTAGACTGGGGAGTTTTGCATGATCTTAAAAGACCTTTTATTATTTGAATGGCCAGCAAAGCAGACGAACGTAGCTCAAAGAATTTAATACAAAATCAATTAGATACACACACAAAAATGCATCTAGAAATATACATTTAGCGGCAAATAATAATCATTATATGTAATTTTACATACATTGTATCAAACAAATAAAATATCATTACCAACTATTTTAACCCTTTCCCGGAAAAATATTATTGAATTTTAATGATGTCAAAATGAGGATTTTGTAATTAAATTTGGTAAGGTTTAACTGGTTTTCTGCAGATCAGGCTTTATGTGGTACCTACTGAGTGCGTCAAAATGAGTCTATATGAGGGAAAGGGTTAAACAAACCGAATATAGTCCGAAAGACAATCTAATCTTGAAAAGGTTTATTTTTAATTCTTTAATTCATTTTTCACTAAATGACGTCACAAAATATCGACCTTCATTATTTATAAAATTGTATGAATATTTTTCATAAAATTCATTATTTTCATGTATAATTTTATGTATGTTTAATTACGACAAGGCAAGAAAGTACCTTTTAATTGGATGCAACACTTTTATGCACTAAATTAGCAATAGCAAATAAGGGGAACATTAGGAGGACTAAGTCCAAACAGAAGTAAATTCAAGAGTATATGTTGGCACCATTTAAAAACTGTTCTCACACCTGTCAACGAAATGCAGTCTTGTGAAACTTACATTTGTATCCAGGTTTTTCCTTGATTATTTCATTTCATTGCGACTTATTGACAGTTTCAAAGAATTAATAATAACCTCAACCATTTATAACTACCAAATCATGATGAACAGTTTTGCAATCATTCATAAAAATGATTTTAATTGAAGACATTTTCCTCCAGGAGGTGTCCTCTCACAACAGTGAAATAAATAAATACAATATTGTAGTACAGATAATTTGAAAATATTATATTACCGAACTCAACCATTGAGTTGTTTTACTCTCCCTGCTGGCTTTGTTTGACATTTACAATTGTTTTTGGATGTGTCTAGTCATACCAGCTGTGCCTGAAACAAACGCCAAGAACAACTGAAACTAATTGATATATCGCTCTTCTCTTTATAGAAGTGCCGTTCATTATATATAAAAAGATAGCAATCATCTTTTTGTCCTTTTTTTGCCATATCAGAGTGCCACTTTCATGATTTTCAGTAATTATTTGTTTAAGTGTTCGGTCGACACTTCATCTTGCAAAATTATTATCAAACAGTTATATAGTTTCTGAGTTGTTAGACGACAACGATATGTCTGCTGTAGTCGGGCTTGTAAGTTATTCCTTGTCTCTTATTACGTCATCCATACTTACCGCCGAAACTTAAGTGTTTACTTGACTTTTTAACTTAAGAGAATTCCATTTCCCCAAGTAGCTACAATTAATCCATATACATACGAGTAAGAGGAACAGGCAGAAGCTATGAGACGAAGCTGGTATACTTATACAAAACAAAATCATATTAAACAGAAATAAGAGACTCCTGTTCAGGCCAATGGAAAATATCGTTTAGGCTCACAGCAGATCATTGAATACTGCAAGTTTTCAACAGCAAAAATGTAGAAAAAAAGTAACACCATATTATAAAATTATCAATACTCTACTGCATTTTTTTCAGTTTATTTTATCTTAGAATCTCTTAAATTATGATTAAAAAGTCTACCAGTGTAGCAGAACTTGAAACAATTCTTTAAGTCTTTTACACAAAATATGTTTATTTCTTGACTTATTTCAATACATAAGGTATCATTTTGATGGCAATGTATTGTTCTATTGTAAGATACAGTTTACTTTCAAATATCTTCAATATATGAATGCGAGAATGGGACAATTTGTTACGTGCTTTTGTGAGATTTAGACTAGTTACTTACCTTTGTTCAATAGATCATTGTACAAAGTAGCAGATTCCTATTGCTTCTTTATCACTAACAAATGGTCATGTGTAAACAAATTATACTTGTAGGCACGTACATATACAAAAAAATGGACATATACAAATTAATTGTTGCAAATGAATATTCTAATCATTCTCATGTCTTTGGTGGTAAATCCAGGAATTTACATCGTGGGATGGGTTGGGGAGGGGGAGCACAAGTAAACAGTAGGTCACTACTCAAGACTGATATTCGCTAAATTTCGAGGAGGGTTTTATTCACGAATAGTAATCCCCACGAAAAAAGTTCATTAACAGACCAAAATCCATAAATATGAATTTACAGTAGCCCTACCTGTGTGAAGTTAAAAAGTGAACCTATGCGAAAACAATCCTCATTTGCAAACAACTTGGTCGGTGAGGAACACATAAACCTTATTTCGTTCAAAATAATGTCTGTATGAAAATCCGTTTCAAAAATGTCCAAGTTATTTGGCATTTTGCCTTCACTTTCAGTGCTTCCGTATTTTCACCGGTTCCGTTACATTGACAGCTGAAAACATAATGCTAGAGGCCCCTACCCGATTCGTGAGTTAAAATTGTAAAATCGTGTGGGTTTTTTTTTTTTTTTTTTTTTGCTTTTTTTTTGCTTTTTTTTTTGGGGGGGGGGGCTCTTTTCTCGCTGCCTAGAAAATGATATTTTTGTTTGGAAACGGAATTTTCTGACACTTCGTATCTTGATGGGCGGCAGGAATCTGACGTTCTCCCTTAAAAGAAAACTCAGGTACTTAAACTCAAATAGTTTAAAGTTTTAAGCGTGTTCAACAGTTGCATCGAACGAAGGTATGTTTAGACCTGACTATATAACTAGTATGCCCCTCTATTCTGTCAGTGGTTTTGTTATGAAGATAAATGGGATCATATCTTAGCAACTGTCATGAAAAGTATATCTCAAATCCTTCTTCAGGGTACTTTTAAAGTCATTTTACGTGTAGCATGACTTCAGAACCTTGAAAAAGTATGTATGTATGTATGTATGTATACATTATGCGTGTCAGGCCTCACTTGACATGCATTTGTCAGTAGTCATGATAAAAAGCATGTTGGGTATGCATTGCTTGAGCCGGATTAGTTACGCTAATTGGCCAATAACTTATAATTAATACGCTCATTTCCCCTGGGATTGGGCTATATCCTTTAACAGTATGAGATTCCAGCAGCACCTAACGTGCCTCCGTATGACACGGCCACCCATCCAGCTGTCTCTCTATCTGCATGTGGCAAACATACACAATTGTTCTCTCTCTCTCTCTCTCTCTCTCTCTCTAACACACGCACATACACTGATAAACTTTATTCTTCTGTCTGACTGTATGTTATCTTAGCATTGAAAGTATGGTCAGAAAGAGAGAGGAAGACATTCGTACCTCAGTGTATTTTAATAACTTCTCCCTATTTCATTATTTTTCGTTTTATTATATATAATCATGAAGTATGTATACACATGTGTGTTCCGAAATTGAGTGAAAAATAAGCAAATTATAAACAATGATTGTGTCAGCATTTTTTCATCGCAGAACCCATTGGCAAAATATTACATAAAAAATGCTTTCTTGTCTATTATTAGGTCGGTGGTTCTACCCGGATGCCTCCGTGCATTCGGGGTCTTCCTCCACCTGTAATTAGCTGGACGTTGCTATATGACTGAAATACTGTCGAAGCGACGGTAAACTCAAATAGTCAAGTCAACTCAAGTCAAGTCTTGACTATTATAGACAACTTCGAAGACAAGTGCACAACTTGAGACATTCGTGTTTAAAGGTGTCTATACAATATTACTAACGGCAGTACTTCGGGATAAACGACTGCAATATATAATATCGAACGCGTAAAATGACCCTCGAGAAGGATACTATTAGTATACCATATAGGGAACGTTCCCATGCAACAGTATCTGAAATAAAGCTTTAGTTATTATTCATTTATTTGCGTTGATACGGGAACAAACTCCTACAACTATACTTACATCTCCTGACGGTTCCTGTGTTTAAGGACGCCGTGGTGCAGTGGTAACGTATCCGATTACGGATCCGAAGGTTGTGGGTTCGAACCCCGTTGGAGGCTAGAATTCTTCACGACCTTCCCAGGCGACAAGTACTGGTCCAACCCAGGAACCGTCGAGAGGGATTAGTATAAGTTGTAAGTACTTGTTTCCCAATCGACGTAAAATAAATAAGTTTAAACTAAGATAAAGATGACGGTTCCTGTGTTGGGTCAGTACTTTGCGCCTGGGAAAACCATGAAAATTCTGACTCCCATAACAGTAAATGAAGCATCGTTATTTAAAATATGTTTTACTAAATTAAAATAATGTGACCAAACTGTTTTATACCCGCATTTTCAGAAAGCTACCGACATATATGTTGTCCTGCACGATTCATCACGTGCCACACACAAAGGTGAATGTCCGCTATCAAATAGGACGTTACTGCTACAGAACAAGGCTTATCAGCCCTCTAGGTCATTAATCCAATGACAACAGATCTCGCAAGACAGGCTTTGGCACGTTGTTCACGAGTAGCAGTGAACTGAAAATCCTGGGACCAGTAAAACGTGTATGATCTTTCTTGGCTCTCAAACTTTCTCATAAACTTTTCCCGAAATTTCTTAAAATAGTGTTGCAACAGTATGCACCATTGTGCACAGCACATACTAGGGTCTTATTGTTTCCTTTTTAAAGATTATGGTGCGAAAAGAGAGGCGTTAGGCAGAAACCTGGCGCTTCCTCCCGGCCCCGTGATAGACAAAGAGAGAGGTTAACTGCTATGCCTACCTGAGGCCGGGGTGAACCCTGCCTGTCTATATCAGTGAAATAGAATCCCATGGTAATTACATTAATTTGAAGTGATTATAGCGGCAATTGTTTGATCTAACAGTCCTGGCATAGTTTTGGGGAAATAAAATAGCGAAAAACGTCGGAAAAAATCTTCCGCTTCCCCCCAAAAAGTACGACATTAAAACACCCCATGCTGCACGAAGAACTTTTCTGCAGACAAGACTGGGTGTTGATGAAAGAGTGAATAATTGAACTGTAATCATTGAGACAGACTTAAATCTTTTAAAAAGATACCGTTGAGTTAGGTTAATAGCCCCGCTGGTGACGGACTTCGGAAAATGTATGCCAGACATTCAAACCACCACCTTGTATATATGCACACTGTGCAAATTAGTACATTGTGTGAAATTCAAAACAGCGAGACACCGTTAACCTCCATACTTCCGGGATAAATTAACACTTTGTAAGATGTACAACGACCACAATACCTTTAAAT
>CM037787.1:9621510-9671510 GCA_021229015.1 Solen grandis
TGAGGTATAAAGTTGCAGAGCACAAGAACTGTAATACTAGCACATTCTTGAATTATTCCCCTAAGTTGATTTTGTTTTTTTTAAAAAAAGCAAATCTTTAATACTACATGATGGATTCACTCTAAACTTTGAACATATATATACTTGAGATGTAAATACATGCAGTGCTTTGGACTTGTAACTCTAGCTTGTCTAAATCTTATATTATCCCTCATAGTTGAATCTGTAAAAAAAAAATGTCTGCAGGAAATGTTTCAGTACTGTATAATTGGTTCTCTCCAAACTAGGATCATTGATACCTTATGAGGTGCAGGAACTGTAACTCTACCTCATAAATTCTTTAAATACACCCTTTTGTCCATTTTGTCTGTAGCATTGCTTCAATACTATATAGCGGATGCACTTCTAGTAAAAGTGCAATACATAGGAGTCCTAAATCTTACTTGTTGTGCCCCCCAGCATAGCATGATTACTTTTATATGTGGGTGTTTGCATCAATTGATAGGAACTTGTTTTGTATAGTGATAATTTGTTGGTGGAGCATAATTTGATGCCTACCCGTTCTATGACAACTGTTGGAATGCAGGGGACACAAGTGTTTCAAGGAACACCCATCTAGTTAGCTCACCTGAGGACAATATGTTCAAAGAGACCTATTGCAATAGTACATTGTTTCTTCCATCTGTCTGTTCATATGCATAGCCAGATTGGAGTTAGGGGCCATCTAATGGTAAACAGAAACCAAAGTTCACAGGATTTATCGTTATGAGGCCCTCTATCAAAATTGTACAAATTGTTTTGATAGGTTGAAAAAGGACATCACAGGAGCTAAAAATACATGATAAAAATGCAATATTTGATTCTGCTAACCCATCTAACTATCATCCCATTTCACTTCTGAACACTATGGAGAAGGTTTTTGAAAGGATTATTTTTAAACATCTATTTAATTTTCTACAGAATGTTAAAATTTTGCCCCCTCACAGTCAGGTTTTTATTCCTGAAGATTCTGCAGTTACTCAACTGCCTATTTATTTAATATATTTTGTCACTCATTAGATGAAGGTCTTGAAATTAGGGTTATCTTTTTATATGCCCAAAGGGTCATATTATGTTATACCCTCAGTCATCTGTCCGTCTGTCTGTCCATTAGCAGAACCTTGTGAACGCAACTCCTCCAACACTATTGGAGGGATTTGGTTTAAACTTTAAAACAATACTTTCCCTTATATTTAGATGTGCATGAAGGCTGAATTTGGCTCTAACATGCAACTTTCAAGAGTTATAGCCCCTTCTCAGTCTTCCCTATATGCAGTTTTATAAGCAGAACCTCTTGAACGCAACTCCTTCACTACTGGGGGGATTAGGTTCAAACCTACCAACAAAACTTGTCTTTCTATGTAGATATACATGAAGGCTGGATTTTGCGCTCTACGATCTGAAACTTAAAAGTAAAAATAGATATATCAGCAATTTTAACTACGTCGGAGTCAAACAAAAGTGTTTTCCTTATGTCAACATTCTGTGAATTGAATAAAAATAATAATTTTGGCCCTTGATAGAATCTGCATAAAATAATGATACCATCATATTCATCAACAACCAATCTGGTATGTTGACATTGCTTTTCGTTTTTTTATATGACACCAAAGCAATTGTATATGGGCGTCATCTTCAGTCTGTCTGTCCGTATGTTCGGCCCTACTTTTCTTGTGAATGCAACTCCTAAGTTTCTGAATAGATCTATATGAAACTTGGTCAATGTCATTACTATAATGGGTAATTCTGTGTGAAGTGGCTATTTTCTGGTTCATTGATTTTTGCAAGAGTTATGTTGCTTGTAACTTAGTCTCTGTAGCTGAATGATATTGCAGCCTTGTGAATGCAACTCATCCTACATTTCTTACTGTATCTTTTCAAAACTCTTTATGTCATAACTATAATAGGTAGATGTGCAAGAATTGACAATTTTCCAGTTCATTGATTTTTGCAAGACTTATGTCCCTTGAAACTTAGTCTCTGTAGTTGATCGATATTGCAGCCTTGAGACCTTTTTTCAGAACTATGTTAGCTATGTCTATCATTCTAATTCTAAATGTAATGTATTTGTATTTATATGAATGTCAAATCTAGTTGAATAAATATGTTTAAACCAAATAAATTAAAAAGGAGCAATTGACTTCATTCCATTACAATAGAAGAAGGAGTCAATGTCCATTTAAACAACAAAAGAATATTAAAAAAAAATGGCTCCTATCTCCAATCTGGCTGCATGTCAGTACAAACAAGATGAAATGACAATTAATTGATGATGTGCTGGAGCTGATAAAATTTAGTTAATGCTCACCAGCCTTTGGTATAGAATACTACTTAAACAAGACACTTAAAAAATGCTCGAGATGGCGATGAATTTCTTATTTGATCTGTTTCTGGTTCATCATATAAACATTTGAATGTTAAGTTTATATTCTCTGACATAATAGAAATATCTCATTTTTCTTAAGAAAAACATTGATTTCTTTTGTTGGTATTTTGGTTCATTTGCCATTTTCCAACCCATAACTCTGATAATATACAGTAAAAGATTAAACACATTAAACACAAAATGTTCCTATTTCTATGAATTAATGACAACTTCAAGACATGGTGTTAAATTTTTTTTAATAATAATAAAACAAAAAAAAACAAAAGACAACTCAAATAAACCACCTATAAACTACGAAAATCAATGTTATCTATCCAGCTTCATAAATACACATCTAAAAATAGATTTTAACACACAATGGACATGCCTTTTTGTGATGATGTATGCGATGATTTAATATACACCAATTATTTAAAAACATAATGTGCTATGCTTTCGTGAAGCTATTAAATATTTATTCATTTTGATGTGAAATTTAATAATTAATATAAAAATATTAAGTATCCACATAAGTTATGTCTGTTGAAATGTTCAGAGAAACATTTAAAATACAATGATAATGTTTACACAATAAGAGATGAGTAAAAATAAAATCATTAAAGTACATTTGTATCATCTTTTTTATAAATGAAGAAGGTATGAAGCATTTAGCCATCACACATCTCTCTTCATATTTTGTTAAAATTCATATTGACTGCATTGACAGACAAGATATTTTTACAGAATAAAGATTAATCATTTAGGTATACATATGGTAAGTGTCTTGTTTATCGAAGAATGCAGCCACACTGAATTTATTGTATCAAAAGATGACATCAGCCAATATTTTGTACAAAATGCGTGAAAATTACGATTTCAACAGGTATTTTCAATCATATGTTTAGTTCAACCTGACAAATGATAAATACTGATTATATCCGTTTTTGGTGATTTAAGGTTTGTTGTGTTTGTTAAAGATTGAAAAAGACTTCTGAAATGCATTTTAGTTTTCCCAAAAAGTTTAGGCCATTTTCATCACTTAGTGAACATAGTCCTTTGTTCAGTATTACACATTATTTTTGTCTTATTATTATTTTCAGAGAAGAATTTGGGAGCAACCTGTCCGGGCAATATTGATGCAACAGAAACTTGTGTTGACACTAATGCTGAGTGTCGAGCTAACCCTGGTAGTAACGACGTCAATACATGTCAGTGTAAACAGAACTTCTACGATGACAATGGGAGTGGAACGATTAAATGGGACCTGTCTTCAAAGTAACCATTCACTATTGATCTGTTTCATTTAGTACACAATGACAGGATGCACTATTTTATTCAGGAATACAAATCTTCTGTATGTTTTCTTGAAATCTTAATTAAAATTATTAATTATTATGGTGTTACAGAATTGTGATATCTTAATGTTTGCTATCATTTTGTAATTTTCTTGCATATTATGTTAACATGGTGTCACACATTTGATTCAATTATAACATTGTTATTGTACGTATGCTAAACAAGGCCTGTATTCATTTATGATAAAGATATTTTACTGTTCATTTAAATTCTATTAATTTTAAGAAAACTCATGAAAATACTATACATGTATTTATAAAGTACATAGAGAATTATTTCAATGTGTCTAAAATTGGTTCATGAATAAAGCCATAACCATGTTTTTTCTTACCTTGAAATGAATACTTCTCATCTGACAGTGCCAATAACTATTCAGATAAAATTTCCTAGCAACATTAATATTATAGCTCTCATGATGTCATAGGCACTGACAAGACGCTTTTTGGTAGCAATTTTGTATGGCATAAGTTAAGGCAGGCTGAAATCTGAGAATACTTGCTGTTTTTGAATAATCACTGTGTTTTTATTAGCTCATCTGAGCACAACGTGCATGTGTCTGGTATCAACAATTTCTTTTAAACAACATCTCCTCCTAAACCACTGTAGGATTTTGACCAAACTTCACAGGAATCATCCTTATGATGCCCTCTCTCAAGATTGTTCAAAATGTTTTGATTGGCTGAAAATGTATGTCACAGGAGCTAAAAAAAGATTTTAAAGAAGCAAAATTTGAAAATCTTCTTCTGCAAAACTGCAAGGCCTAGAGCTTAGATATTTGGTGTGTAGCATTGTCTAGTGGACCTCTACCAAGTTTGTTCAAAGCATTACCCTGGGGTCAAAATTGGCCCCGCCCCAGGGGTCACTTGATTTAACATAGACTTATATAGGAAAAAAACTAGAAAAATCTTCTTCTTAGAAACTACAAGGCCAGGAATTTAGATATTTGGTGTATAACATTGCCTTATGGACATTACCAAGTTCGTTCAAATCATGGCCTTGGGGTCAAAATTGGCCCCGCCACAAGATCATGTGTTTAGATTTTTGGTATGTAACATGGCCTTGTGGACCTGAACCTAGTTTTCAAATCATGGCCCTGGTGTCAAAATTGGTCCCACACTAGGGTTAACTTGTTGTTTTATTTTAACACATGTGAACTTTTTTTTGTGGGGGGAATTTAGATTATAATGCTGCTCTTCTGCTTGGATTTTGTATTCAGTATGACTATGTTGTAAAAGGCAATGAAAGCAATATTTCTCAGGTGAGCAATTCAGGGCCATCTTGGCCCTCTTGTTTTTCTGACTATGCACCTGAAATCTTTATCTAATATAACAGCTTTTATGATTATTATAAATATGAAGTTGATATTATGATATATTTAAAGGTAAATTCAAAACAGTTATTATACTGATTATTTTGTTTGAGGATGAACCTATACTTTTTTTTCTATGATGTGTTTTACTTTTTGTGCATACATGTACCAGTATATCCATTATTATGAGAAATATGTTATCCTAAAGTATAAATTGCATGAAATTTCCATTGGTGTACTATACATTTTTAGAAAAATGAAATTTCTTTCTATGCAATTCAAATAAAAATCTCTTGAATTTGCCTTTCAAAATGGCTGCCAACAGTAGGGATATTCACTGATATGGGAACTATGTAAAGTGAAAGTACAGTATAAAGGTTTGGTATACGGAGTAGGGTAAGATTAAGTATATTCGGCCATACACCTGTAAATTGTATTATCAGAATTAACACTTGGAGAGTCCTGCCCGACCCCTAGCTCCAGTGTACCTGAGACAGCCACATGCTTAGACTCCAGTGCCAGCTGTACTGGTTCAGGAAATACCTACATCTGCCAGTGTAAAAATGGTTTCTATGATGACAAAGGGGGTTCTGCAGGAGGTACCTGTACACTGAGTAAGTGGTGTTGTTTTACTGTTTTATTCATATCATGTTCCTTAACCATTCATACTTTTCCTAATTTTATACTGTCAAGTTAATAACAATTATTTCTTTTTCTTTTAACAGAATTGGAAATCTCTTTAAAGATGGGCCGTTTGTTTAGTGGAATCAGAATAAGAATATGAATCTTTAGAAAAATACAGTTAAATGCCAATTTTTATGTGATCACCCTGCATCCGTCATCATGTTTCATCATTATTTTGCTTTAAATGACATTTTCTCTGAAACTGCTGGACAGAATTTGATTAAACTTGGGAGGAATGATCTCTTGGTGAACCTTCACAAAGGTGGCTAAAATTAACTTTCATTGCGGTGAAGCTCTGTGAACTACACACACAAATTTGCAGTCAGAGTAATCTGAAACTTAGGTAAAGAAAGCTCGTTTGTGTATATTTCCATTGCATGCTGCTACAATGAACTATTTATTGACCTAATGTTTTTTTTCCAATGAAGACACTCACGTCACTTAAACAATTCTATGATTGTATAATAATAAAAAAAAGAAAATTATAATTTTGGATGTTTTCTTTGTATTTGAACACTTTTACATGTAAATGTAAAGAATAACTTGCAGGCTTTTGCATTTCAAAGTTGTATGAATTCCATTGAATTGGTTCATAGTGTCAGTGGAGTCCTTTTGACTTCATCCACTTTGAACAGACCCAATGTAATTCATACAAGTTGAATGTTGAAACACAATAGCCTGCGATTTATTCCTTAAATGGTGCTGAATCATATTGTTTCCACTGAAATGACCAACCCTCATGCATATATCATCATTTTTTGCCATATAGAAAAAAAATCAGTCTTGAGACATATCTTGAAACTTTGCATTAATGTATATATCGATAAGGGCAAAATATACCAGACTTTGGATCTTCAGTGAGTGGGTTTGAATCCTGTTATGGGCAACGATTTTTCATGACCTTCCAAGGCTTAAAGTACTGGTCTAACCCAGGAAGCATCAAGAGTAAATAGTATAAGATGTAAGAACTTGATTCCCAATTGATGTGATAGAAGTTTTCTATCCGGAGCCCTATCTACTAGTTGGTTAGATTTTAATGAAACCTTAGCACCTTATCACTACAGAACCAAATACCAAATACCAAACCAGAACCATACAAAGTCCAGCATTCATCAAAATTACTGTCCATGAATATTACTGTGAGTTGTTAAAATATGGACATTATAGTTAAAGATACCAAACTGATATGTCACTCAAATTCCAATGTCTGAGATCTTTGTAAAAGGTAATAATCTTTGCTGCTTCATTCCAGTGTCAGGACAATGTGACAGAGTGTTATATCATGCCACATGTCTACAGCATGACATGATATCACTATATCTATCTCAAGTAGACATAGTCTCCAAAATGACTGGAATACTGTCAATGGGACAAACAAACTACAGAAGGTTTTAATAGATATAGTTGTCAGGCAAAATACTTAAAACCACACAGAATACATGTTTGGAAATTTAGTGAATTTTCATGTCAACATTTTATAGAGAAAGACCTGGGAGACACGTGTCTATCCAGTATAGCAGACTCCTGCAGTGATGACAAAGCTGCATGTACTGGTGGGAGATGTCAGTGTAAGCCTGGGTATTATGATGACAATGGAAGTACATCAGGAGGGACATGTACAGCAAGTAAGTAGGCAGTATTTATAGGCAGGAAATGTAACATAAAACTGGTTCATTTGTGTCTGCTTTTGTAGAACAATAGAAAAATAACTTTCTTTATATTATTAATATAAATGAAATAATTTCATGATTTTTAATGCTTGTTAATAATTATTATGAGGGTTTGATTAACTTAAAATTACCCTGTCTATCCGTCTTGAACTATCAAAATAATAAATCAATATCATCTTCTCTTCATCTTGTGTTTATGGCATTGGAGATGTTACCCATGGATGTAGATTTAGTGAAAAACTTCCATTGTCCCAACACTTTCTAAAGTAGGGTAGAACTGTATGGCATTCAAGAATCATTCTTTTGTTCAGTGCTTTGTTCACTTGAGGGAGATTGTGTTCTACCACACCGTATTATCAGAGTGTCACAATGGCATGATACCATGTACAGTAGCAATGTCCTGATGCTGTATAGTATTGCCATCTTTACTGGGTATCACAGTATTCTTCAATTATACTCCCGCCAAATGAAGTTTGGGGGTATATAGGAATCACTTTGTGGTCGGTTGGTTGGTCAGTCCATTGGAAATTTCTTTTTTGGAACATAACTTGAAAACTATTCAAGGAATTGACTTGAAACTTAAAATCTAGACTGATGGTGACTAGGGGAAATACAGTATCCAAGAACTGTAACTCTACCTGTTCACATTTTTAGCTCACCTGAGCACTTGTGCTCGGGTGAGCTTTTGTGATCGCCTTTTGTCCGTCGTGCGTCGTCCGTCATCAACAATTGCTTGTGAACACTCTAGAGGCCAAGTTGTGGACCAATTTAAGGTCACCGGAAATTAGAAAAATTGTGAACATGCTTGAGGCCAATTTTTTGGCTCAATCTTCATGAAATTTTGCTAGAATGTTTGTCTTTATGCTATGTCGGATGAGTTTGAAATTGGGTCATGTTGGTCAAAAACCTTGTGAACACTTAGAGATTACAGTTTTAGACTAACCTTAATGTAACTTGGTTAGAATGTTTGTTTACATCAAATCTCAGGTGAATTCAAAACTGGGCAACATAGGGTCAAAAAGAAGGTCACCAGGGCAAATTTTAGAAAAATCTTGTGAACACACTAGAGGCCTACATTTTTTTCCCAGTCTTCATTAAACTTGATATGAATGATGACTCCATGAATTCCCAGTTGAGTGCAAATTCAGGTAGGATCAAAATGTAGGCCACTTAGTCAAATGTTAGAAAAACACTTTAGATGCCAGATTTTTTGTCATTTTGCCTAACACAGCCATCTTAATCAGGTGAGCGACACAGGGCCATCTTTGCCCTCTTGTTTATTATCTTCTTTCGTTTATTATTTTTTTCTTGTTTGGAATATAACTCAAAAATTATACAAGGAATTGACTTGAAACTTATAATATATACAGATGACTACTAGGAGAAGTGCATTGTTCAAGAACTGTAACTCTAACTTTTCCCATTTTTGAATTATTTCCCTTTGTTTAATTATTTTTACTTCTCCTGTATCAAAGCGTCTTGCTGGGTGCTCAGTGATAGTTCTAGTTTTCATTTTTTATTTTGTATCGACAGAGTTGGCCCTTGGAGCCTCCTGCCAAACCCCAAGTAATGGGGTACCTGCATCAGACCCATGTTTAGACACCAATGCAATGTGTACAGGGGATGGTTATACCTGTCAGTGTAACAGTGGTTACTATGATGACAATGGAGGGGCTGCAGGAGGTAACTGTACTGCAAGTAAGTAGCAGTGCAGTAATTGTTAGAATACCCAGATGCAAAATGAATGCTTAAGCTGATGTTATTAATTAATTGTTATTGTCATGACAGTTGTAGACAACTCAAACAAGCCAGGATAATGTTTGTGGCTATAATTCTCATTATTATTGCTAACTTTTGAACATCATCTTTGGAGATGATATAACATAACTCACCAATATTTTATAAAGACCAAACATGACTACATAAACAAAAACAAATAAGTTATAATTAGACAACACTGTAACGTATTTCATTTGAAGTGAAGTGTTGTTTATACATTTTGACTATTTATCCATTTAATAGAGGTGATCCTAGGCATTGTGTGCCCAACTCCTACTGCAAGTGTTCCTGCAAAAGCCACCTGTGCAGACCCAAATGCAGAGTGTACCTTGTCAGTTGATCGTTACACATGTCGGTGTACTGGTGATTACTATGATGATAATGGAGTGAATCGTGCAGAAGGTATCTGTCGAAGAAGTAAGTACTTGGTGCATGTTTTATATCATATATCTGTATAAATGTCCAGTCACTTTAATACTGCCATTAAGGTCTGTAAAATTGTTTTAGTTGAATTTGAGAAGATACATATTCTGTCCATCTGTCTGTCCATTACACTTTTTTTGTCACGCTTCATCAGGTGATACACATGTTCAAGAGAACACTCTTGTTTACATTAATTCAAAAGCAAATTACATCTCACAAAGACACTCTGGCTAACAGAGATGGCAACACATGTGGTCAAACTTCTAAGTTGAGTCTTTGGTAGTTTGATATAACCAATATGTCTTGAAGGGCAACATCTTCCTGTGTGATTTGGAATAAACGCTCAATGTGTGTTTTGTGAATTCTAATTTTGATATATCCTATCAAAAATGATAAGCACTGATATTTGTTAGGATTTGGGAAAACGATTGGTGTTTTTATTAACAAGGCTATCACAGAGTCCATCTATTGCCAGGACAGTTACATGTCTTGTTCTTTTTATCAGAGGTGGGCCTCAACAGTGTATGTCCCCAGCCAGATGCCTGTATTACAACCAATGCTGTGTGTAGCTCCAGTAATGGTCCGGGTACCTGTGTGTGTAGTAACGACTACTATGATAATGATGGGGATACAGCAGGTGGTTCCTGTGTTCGGAGTGAGTATGATGTATTAGAGTACTAGCATGGTCTTATGTAAAATATATACTAGTTTAAATATGTTCTTCTTAAACAGCTGATAACAGATATATACAACCATTATCAAGTCCTGCAAGTTATGTGTAGCAATTATGTTTGACTAAAATTATAACAATAAAAAAAGTGTTAAGCTTTTTTATGTAAAAATGCATGGGTACCTTTGGTGGCCTTCTAGTCTGTGAGCACTATATTCTTTGCATTCAGCATATCATTTTAATTTACAGACTTTTACATTTGTCTATGCCTAAACACCAGGTAAAATAATGCAACCTGTAGAAATGTTGTCTTCAAGTTTCTTAACGGTTTAACTCATATGCCTTGGAAAACCGAAAAGACCTAGATCTAATAGCATTTTCCATGAGCTGTCTGATCAGGGTTTCCTCTGTTTGCCCATAATCATACACTATTGTAGCTAAGATTCTTTATGCTTTGCCATGCAAATCCAATGATTCAATTACCATTAAATTAGTAAATTGGTATTCATCATCTCATACATTTGCACGTGAATATTCATGAGGTAAAGAGTTAAGCTTTGAAAGCGATTTTCCAATTTTAGCTCACCTGAGCACAATGTGTTCATGGTGAGCTTTTGTGATCGCCTTTTGTCCGGCGTCCGTGCGTGCCTGCGTGCGTCTTGCGTCAACTTTTCCCTTTAAACAAAAACTTCTCCTCCTAAACCACTGGATGGATTTTGACCAAACTTCACAGGAATCATCCTTATCATGACCTCTATCAAAGTTGTTCAAATTATTTTGATTGGGTGAATAAGTAGGTCACAGGAGCTAAAAATAGATTTTTAAAATGCAATCTTAGAAAATCTTCTCCTGCAAAACTGTAAGGCCTAGAGCTTTAATAATTGGTATGTAGAATTGTCTTATGAACATCTACAAAAGTTGTTCAGATCATGACCCTGGGGTCAAAATTGGCCCCGCCCCAGGGGTCATTTTATTTTTCATTGGTTTATATAGTGAAAAACTTTAAAAATTTTCTTCTATGAAACAATAAGGCCTAGAGCTAAGATATTTGGCGTGTAGCATTGTCTAGTGAATCTCTTCAAAAGTTGTTCAAATTATGACCCTGGGGTTTCACTTGTTTTACATAGACTTATATAGGAAAAACTTTATAAATCTTCTCCTATGAAACCATAAGGCCTAGAGCTAAGATATTTGGTATGTAGCATCATCTAATGGTTCATTACCAAGATTGTTCAAATCATAGCCCTATGGTGATAAATGACCCTGCACCAGGGGTTACTTGTTTTACATACAGTTATAAAGGAAAATCTTAAAAATCTTCTTTTATGAATCCATAAGGCCTAGAGCTTAGATAATTAGCTCACTTGAGCACAATGTGCTCATGGTGAGCTTTTATGATTGCCTTTTGTCCGGCGTCTGTCGTCCGTCCATCTGTCATGCGTGCGTGCGTGCGTCTTGCGTCAACTTTTTCCATTAAACAACATCTCCTCCTAATCCGCTGAAGGGATTTTGACAAAACTTCACAGGAATCATCCTTATGATGTCCTCTAACAAAATTGTACAAATTATTATGATTGGTTGAAAAAGTAGGTCACAGGAGCTAAAAATAGATTTTAAAATGCAATCTTAGAAAATCTTCTCCTGCAAAACTGTAAGGCCTACGGCGTGTAGAATTGTCTTATAAACCTTTACAAAAATTGTTCAAATCATGGCCCTAGGGTCAAAATTTGCCCTGCCCCAGGGGTCACTTAATTAATCCCCCGCCGCGAAGCGGGAGGGGGGTTATAGGAATGCCCTTCGTCCGTCCTTCCGTCCGTCCGTCAGTCCGTCAGTGTGTCCGAAACATTTTCGTGTCCGCTCCATATCTCATGAACGCTTGGGCACATTTTCTTCAAACTCAGCTAAAGTGTTAACCTCATTGAGCTGATGTGCAGAAGGCATGAGGCGGTCACGCTGGCTCAAGGTCAAGGTCATACTTGAAGGTCAAATGTTATTTTCGTGTCCGCTCCATATCTCATGAACGCTTGGACACATTTTCTTCAAACTCGACTAAAATGTTAACCTCATTGAGCTGATGTGCAGAAGGCATGAGGCGGTCACGCTGGCTCAAAGTCAAGGTCATACTTGAAGGTCAAATGTTCCGCTCCATATCTCATGAAGCTTGGACACATTTTCTTCAAACTCACTAAAAGTTAACCTCATTGAGCTGATGTGCAGAAGGCATGAGGCGGTCCTGGCTCAAGGTCAAGGTCATACTTGAAGGTCAAATGTTATTTTCCTGTCCGCTCCATATCTCATGAACGCTTGGACACATTTTCTTCAAACTCGACTAAAATGTTAACCTCATTGAGCTGATGTGCAGAAGGATGAGGCGGTCACGCTGGCTCAAGGTCAAGGTCATACTTGAAGGTCAAATGTTATTTTCGTGTCCGCTCCATATCTCATGAACGCTTGGACACATTTTCTTCAAACTCGGCTAAAATGTTAACCTCATTGAGCTGATGTGCAGAAGGTATGAGGCGGTCACGCTGGCTCAAGGTCAAGGTCATACTTGAAGGTCAAATGTTATTTTCGTGCCGCTCCATATCTCATGAACGCTTGGAACATTTTCTTCAAACTCGGCTAAAATGTTAACCTCATAGAGCTGATGTGCAGAAGGCATGAGGCGGTCACGCTGGCTCAAGGTCAAGGTCATCCTTGAAGGTCAAATGTTATTTTCGTGCACGCTCCATATCTTATGAACGCTTGGATACAGTTTCTTCAAACTCGGCTAAAATGTTAACCTCATTGAGCTGATGTGCAGGAGGCATGAGGCGGTCACGCTGGCTTAAGGTCAAGGTCATCCTTGAAGGTCAAATGTTTAAGCCTCCACTTTTTCATGTCATCTCGATATCTCGTGATTTATTGTATTCGGTAAATAATAGTATGTCATGTTCACAATCATACAAATTATGTCATGATATATAAAGTTTTGAATTGGGTTACACATGTATTTTGTGGTTACCTAACACATCCTATACTTCATTGATGTTCACTTTTTGTACTGTTTCCCATGTAAAACTTGTCAGTAAACTTTTAATATATGTGCCTCCGAATTCTGAGATTCATACATAACTCTGGAAAGTTAAATTGTCTTAAACTGATCTTCTATGTCTGCTACAACCATGCCAGGTTAAGGTGAACATAATCCTATGACCAAACAAATTCTAATATTTGGCCAGCGGCGGGGGATATAGCTGTCCTTTGGACTGCCTTGTTTTACATAGGCTTATATAGGGAAAACCTAGAAAAATCTTCTCATCAGAAACCAAATGGCCTGGTGTTAAGATATTGGGTATGTAGTATTGTCTGGTGGATCTCTACTTAAGTTGTTCAAATCATGGCCCTTGGGTGAAAATTGGCCCTGCCCTAGGGGTCACTTGATTTTACATAGGAAAAATAGAAAAATCATTTCCTGAAATACTGCAAGGCTTAGAGCTTGGATATTTGGTATGTAGAATTGTCTTGTGAACTACTACAAAAGTTGTTGAAATAATGACCTTACCAAAGTTTGTTTTTAATCATGGCCCTGTGTCAAAATTGGTCCCACTTTAAGTATGTTCATATTATAAACCATTGAAAGCAATATTTCTCAGGTGATCGATTAAGGGCCATCATGGCCCTCTTGTTATACACAACTTTCCTTATCACAAATACTTCACACTTGTGTAACACCTAGGATCTGTCTTCGGCATAGATTTGACATGGTCAAATACTTGTAAAGAAATAAAGTTTGCACAAAAACATACAATGCTGTCCATAGGTTCAGCAATTCTTTTCATATTTATATGCTTGATACCTTGTCATAATTACTTCATAATATTGAAGAGACTTTTGATTTTGACATTCAGTATTACCTCTCCTCTGGGTATTTAAACAGATGTGTGTTGCTTTTGTATAAGTTTTAATTCTGCATGTCTACATTGAAATATCTAGTAAGAGTATGCTTTAAATTGTTTATATTTGACAAATGAAATACAAACAACACATTTAATCTGAATTTCACTGATTGTAGGCCATCAGTGTGCTCTCCCTGCTATGAAATGCCTTTCTACAATTTTGTGTTAAGTTCATGGTCTAAAAATTTCAGTTTAGTCTGGTGTGTTATCCGTCTGAATGATTGCACTTCCGGGGTCACTTTTATTGTCTTATCTCTGACCTGCTCATATTTTAATTTAAAAATTGTTAAAGCAACCTTGTTTTGAAAGAATCTAGTGTTTAATACTAGGACTTCTGTTATGTATGTAGTGTACATGATTTTTAAGTATGGATCAGTTATTTTTCTCAAAATCTTTAAGTTTGCAATTCTAAAACTTATCTTGAAGCTAGGGATAAAATAATGAATGTTATTAGGTTTGTTCTACTTAAAGAAGCCTAAGTTTCACATTTCTTCTGTGAAACCAATGGTCAAAATTTGACACAAATGGTCACCTCATGAATGTCTGCCATAATTGCTAAAATAAAGTTGATCCCTTAAAAAATGAAGTCAGTTAGTTTTTTTTATATATTACAGAAAAATTGAAAAATTCTTCTCTTCTGGAACTTATGTTCAGATTTTATTCTTGTTTTGCACCAATGATTACCTCAAGGTTACATACCATAATTGCATAAACATTTTGATTCCTTGAAATTTGAGGCCTTCAGAGGATTGACTAAATTAAGAATTCTTTTTTATCTGAAACTTGAATCTGGTTGCTGCTGGAAGAAACCAGGTAAAATCAAATGTTTTGAATCATATTGAATAAGGGGCCGCCGTGGCCGAGTGGTTACAGTCGTGGACTACAAATCTCTCAGCCCCTCACTGCTGTGGATTCGAATCCC
Organism: Solen grandis; assembly: GCA_021229015.1. NCBI lineage: Eukaryota > Metazoa > Mollusca > Bivalvia > Adapedonta > Solenidae > Solen > Solen grandis. The sequence continues at coordinate 9,636,666 of CM037787.1, forward strand.
GATGGGGGCTTCGGAATTTTCATTTGAGGAAGCCTTCCAGCTGGCTTGCGGTAGGTTGGTGGTTCTACCCGGGTACCTCTGTGTACTCGGGTCTTCCTCCACCTGTAATTAGCTGGACGTCGCTATATGATTGAAATACTATCGCAGCGACGGTAAAACCCCAATACAACAAAACAACAACATATTGAATAAGATGTACATGTACTCTGTAAGTCATGTACTCTGGTGAGCGATCTAGGGCCATAATGGCCCTCTTTTTATTTTATTTAGATTGATTTTAGACTGACATTCAAACCCCCCCACCACCAAATAGAGCATAAAATGCGCAATTTTTATTACCAGAGGTGGGCCTCAACAGTGTATGTCCCCAGCCAGATGCCTGTATTACAACCAATGCTGTGTGTAGCTCCAATGTTAGCTCGGGTACCTGTGTGTGTAGTAACAATTACTATGATAGTGATGGGAATACAGCAGGTGGTTCCTGTGTATCAAGTGAGTATTTCTACGCGCATCAGGAAGGTCAATTGTTCCTTTGAATAGATAATTCTATACTTTTGGCTATTAAAAATCAAGATGTGGAATTAAGCAAGAATGATTGTTCAATCAAAAATTTTAAATTTTAATAAGATATTTTAATCATATAGAGATAGTATTATGCAATAGAGATATTATGGCTGAAAATAGAATAACTCCAGAGGAACAGAGTAGCTTCATCATCAGTTCTAATTGAGCATCTACAAAGTTTAGCAAATTTTAAATTGTCTTTTTAGCTTGACTATTCAGAGAATATGAGAGCTAATTTAGTCGCCCTTGCGTCGGCGTCGGCGTTGCAGCTTTTGGTTAAATTTTTGCATGCAAGTTACTGTCAACCTTATATCTCAAAACCATTAATGGTATTGACTTAAAAGTTTATAAATATGTTCAGGGGCATCAGACAACCAAGGTAGATAACTCTTGGCTGAATTTAATGTAAATTATGGCCCCTTTTTAACTTAGAAAGTTTGGTTAAAGTTTTGCATGCAATAGAAAATTTGGTTAAAGTTTTGCATGCAAGCTACTTTCATGATTATATCTCAGAGTCTAGGCATGTGATTGATTTGAAACATCTTATATGTTTTGTTGGGGGAATTTGAACCTTCTTAAATATGTTCAGTGGTATCATACTATAGTGGCAGATAGTTTTTGACTGAATATAGTGCAGATTAGGGCCAATTTTTTACATAGACTTTTTGGTTACAGTTTTGCACGCAAGCTACTATCAAGCTTATATCTCAGAATTTATTTGTAGTATTGACTGGAAAGTTTAGGAGTGTGTTCAGGGGCATCAGAAAACCAAGGGTGATAACTCTTTGACTGAATTTTATACAAATTATGGCCCTTTTCTAACATGGATACTTTGTTAAAGGTTTGCTTAGTGTTATTATGCTTATGTCTTAGTAACTAGGCATGGGACTGATTTTAGACTTCATAAACTTATTTAGGGGTATTAGACTATCAAGGTATATCATTTTTGACTATTATAACAGGGTTTAAGAAGGGAAAGAATTTAATAAGATTTCATTTGATTTACCAACAAGCATTTTGAATAGCCGAGCGTGCAGCTCTCTGACAGCTCTTGTTTATGTAATTGAGATATTAAGAAGGTAAGAAAATTTTATACTTTGAGTGTGTCATAACAAATTTAAACAGTAATGGATCTCTGTATATGCCAAGACATAAGCAATTTTATGTAAAGCTTGCTAGATTAATTGAGTCTTCCAGATCACTTGTGTTTTTATTCTTCAAACTTGAAAAGGTTTTTGGTCATGAGTCTAGGAGATGGCTGCTATTGATTTTGGGATAACTTTGTCAAAATAATCTTGATTGTTAAAATCACCTCTGATCAATATCTTCTTGAAACAATATTCTTAAAACCTGACAGGGAGTTAGGTAATTACTAGTACGGTAGTTGAACCCTATTAATATTTGGACCATTAGGTCAAAGATCAAGATCACATTGATTCATGAATGCCAGAATCATTTCCTTAAGCTTCATAGGACATATGTGTCGTACAGCTCTTGTTTCATTATGTGATCTATATCTATGAAAATATTTTGAAAACTCTTCTCATCTGAAACCATTGTCACAATATTTTCAAAACTCTTCTCATCTGAAACCATCATGTCACAATATTTTCAAAACTCTTCTCATCTGAAACCATCATGTCACAATATTTTCAAAACTCTTCTCATCTGAAACCATCATGTCACAATATTTTCAAAACTCTTCTCATCTGAAACCATTGTCACAATATTTTCAAAACTCTTCTCATCTGAAACCATCATGTCACAATATTTTCAAAACTCTTCTCATCTGAAACCATTGTCACAATATTTTCAAAACTCTTCTCGTCTGAAACCAGTGTCACAATTTGCCCTCTACCATAATTTTTGAAGCAAGGATTATCCTTATAAAAAAATATGTAGACATAAAGTTGGCTCTAAAAGGCTGGCCTGTTTTCTTTTGTAATCTATATAGAAACTTTACAATTCATCTTCTCTAAAACTTGATCATAATACAGAGTAATTTGGCTAAATTAAGTTACACCAATTTCATGAAAGAAATAGCTAAAACAATGATGATTCCTTTAAAATGTTGGCTTCCTTAGGGTTGGGCTGGTCATATGTTATTATACCCCCGAAACGAAGTTTGGGGGCGTATATAGGAGTCGCCCGGTGGTCGGTCGGTTGGTCGGTCGGTCGGTCCAGCGGTCCGTTGCATTATTGGAATTCAATACAACTTCATGCAATGATCAAGCACATGGAGAGGAAGTGCAGTGCACAAGAACCATAACTCAATCTTGACTTATTACAGAGTTATTGCCCTTTGTTACTTTTCCTTGTCCGGAGCATAACTTGAAAAGTACAAGTTGGATTTCAAAACAATTTCATACAATGGTCAACCACAATATGAAGAAGTGCAGTGCACAAGAACCATAACTCTATCTAGAGTAATTACAGAGTTATTGCCCTTTGTTTTTTTCCTTGTCAGGAGTATAACTTTAACTATGTTGGATTTCAAAACAATTTCATACAATGGTCAACCACAATATGAGGAAGTGCAGTGCACAAGAACCATAACTCTATCTATAGGAATTACAGAGTTATTGCCCTTTGTTACTTTTCCTTGTCCAGAGTATAACTTTTAAACTACTGGTTGGATTTCAAAACAATTTCATACAATGGTCAACCACAATATGAGGAAGTGCAGTGCACAAGAACCATAACTCTATCTATAGGAATTACAGAGTTATTGCCCTTAGTTACTTTTCCTTGTCCAGAGTATAACTTGTAAACTACTGGTTGGATTTCAAAACAATTTCATACAATGGTCAACCACAATATGAGGAAGTGCAGTGCACAAGAACCATAACTCTATCTAGAGTAATTACAGAGTTATTTCCCTTTGTTACTTTTCCTTGTCCGGAGCTTAACTTTAAAACTACTAGTTGGAATTCAAAACAATTTCATACAATGGTCAAGCACAACCTGTGTAACCCAGCCAAAAATCTGGAAAAAAAAAACTAATGTAAAAATGTCTTTTTCATACTCTTCTTCTTAATCCTAATAACTTCATCATTTCTAAAGCAATATTGCGGGGTTATTAATCCCATTTAGTGATAGTTCTAGTTATTTATATGGTCATATTTTTAAGCCAATTTTTGTTGAAAGCATCAGGTAAATTAAAGTGACCTTTATTATTATTATTATATTACACAGTTGAGTTAGATTAGGTCATGATGGACCTATTGTTTGAATTCAGCATCAGTTATAATGGAGTTTTAGCATTTGACTTGGTGATTATACTTGACGATGTCTAAATTTAGGCAGAGATGCAGAAAGTGGAAAACCATAAACAAGCTTGTAATAATAATCCATAATTAATCTTTGATGATTTTAGATGCAGCAGACATCATGATTATTATATAATTTGATATCTCTTCTTTGATATTAAAATAATTCAAAGCACTTCATGCGATTATTTAAAGTTTTATTGTAACATTTTAGTTTATTTAAACATTGAAATTCTGTAGTACATGTCTTGTTGTACATAAATTATTCAGATAAAAGATCATCATTGGATTCAACTTACAATCAGCTTTTACTTTTTGTCTCACAGAGGTACGCCTAGGTGCCATCTGCCCTATGCCAGATGCTTGCAAGACTCAGAATGCTACCTGTGTCAGCAGCACATGTAGATGTCAGGAGAGCTACTTTGATGGAAATGGTGATAATACCCCTGGAGGAGCATGCTATCGTAGTAAGTCTGTTCTTGTCAGTCAGTTTGTATAGATGTATGACAGAATATGGATTTTAAATGATTTTGCTTTATTTCTATGTGATAAGCTTTGATTTTTATTAAAAGTAGGCCTCAGTCTTTGTTTAAAAAAATAGTGTGAAGTAATTTCCCTTTCATTGTGGGATGTAGATGTTCTAATAGGTCTGATTTTAATCTATAGCTGCATGTCAGTTGTGTGTTCCAGTAATATAGTATCCTTGTTTGTCCCTCTGTCTATCCATCTTTTTGTCACAAAACATTCAAATAGTATTTAGGACTTTTTATGTAGATATTGAGGTGAACTTTAGTATTCAGGTGAACTATAAGAGATTGCAGATTAGGTTTACATTTTGTTTACCTTCCAACATTTTTATGGAATTTTTATGAAACATATTTTTTGCTGGGGCCTTCTAGTCAAATTCACACATCTTGGTACTACTTGTTTTGAAGTCTCAAGCTGGGTTTGGTATGTAAATATTCTTTGATCCTCCTCTAAGCTCATTTTTATGTACCAAGTTTGCTCGCAAATATAATTTTGGTGTACAGGAATGAGTTATTTAATGACCAATATAATTAAAACAAATCTGCAGCAAGGTTTATTTAGTGTGGGTAATTTTGTCATATTGACACTTTCAGTTCAGTTCTTATTTCTTAATAAATGTTATCAGTGAATGGTGAAGGAGCAAAGTTACCGGTAATGTATTTAATCCTAAAGAATTAATTTTAAATCTGGTTTACATTTTGATCTTTGAAACCTAATTTGTCTGGGCTGCACTGCTCATGAAACCTTGCTATCTGAAAACCTTTCTTTGGAAACAAATTTCATAAGTGTAAGAATATTTTGATAATCTGGAATCAAAATTGGGAATCTTGGAATCTGTTTTGGAAACTAGTTCAAAATGAGTATAATCCATTATCGGATTAGATTGGTACTATTTTTAGATAAAAAGGTTTTCTTGATGCATGTCAGCTGGGAAGTGTCACCTATATCACAGTGAATGAGTCACACTGGTTTGTCTTTAGGGTTGGGGGAGTAAAATCATATGCTGCAAGCTACATTTTTGTACCAATTAGCATGTAGGAAACAGAAGGTTATTCCTAAATGCTTACAAGTACATATGATGTACAAAAATAATTAAAGCTGCCAGGTCTTTAATTATTTTCAATTTATCAATGCATACTGTTAGCAATCTTATCTATGCTGAATAGAGGATTCATTTGTTTGGGGTATAGATTGGATGTGTGTTTTGGTCTCAAGAGATAAGAACAAACTGATTGATTCATTGATATGGAAATTTTATTTAACCTGACATTTTCTCAGACCTATGTGTCTTGACTAACAAGAGTTCACAGAACATGCATACATTTTACAAAGTTCAAACCAAGAAGACAACTTTTTCAACTGAATCTCTCCATCAGTATCATGAACCCCACGTATTGTATATTTACAGGGATAACACTCTTTGCCCAGTGTAATTCTGCCTATGCAAACAACATGCAATGTGTTGATGATAAGGCACACAATGTCAGCATCAGAGCTCTACATACTCCTGTAGATGTATATCTGGATACCACTCTGAGACCAATGGTGGTATAAAGACCTGTGTTGCTGGTAAGTGCAACTCTACTTTATGTCTCAAATTCTTATGAATGTCCGATATGAAGTTACCATGTCTTTCCAAAATAATAAATGACCGTACTCCTTTTTGAGTCAGTGACACAATAGACTTTTACAGTGTTTATAGATTTATGTAAATTGAATTAAAGGCATATAGCTTATAGCTACTCTACTAGGTAGCCAATAGTTGACCTGGTTTATACAAAAAAGCTGGGGTTGCTCCTTGGTTAAAGTTTTGCATGCAAGTTACTGTCAAGTTTATTATCTCAAAAACTGATCATGGTATTGACATAACCGTTAATGAATTTGTTTAAGGCTTCAGACAACAAAGGTGTATAGCTCTTGGCTGAATTCACTAAAATCATTGTCCCTTTTTGATTTAAAAAGTTTGGTTTAAGTGTTGCCTGCAAAGTGATTTCTTGCCTATATTTAAATAACCAGGCTTGGATTGATTTGAAACTTCTTTAACATGTTCTGGGGTATTAAACTATCAAAGTAGATAACTCTTGATGAAATATATTAGAACTTTTGGCCCCTTTTTAACTTAGAAAGTGCTTCAGAGAGCATGAAGTATAGCAAGACATGAAATATTGTCAAAAACATCAATGGACAGGGCTCAAAAAGGCATCACAGATTTAAGGAACCATGGCAGATGTTTGTCTTAAAATGAGATTACCTACGAGGCAAAGAGTAGTAGAGGATGAAGACGCAGACTTACCACAGCTCTTCTCTAACCCTGACACTGAGGACATACCTTTCACCATGCAAGAGTTTGGCAAGGTAAAGCCGTCTTTGAGGGATAATTAGAGTGCTCAACTGGATGTGATACCCCCAGAGCTCATCAAAAACTGCAAACTGCAATCTGGATGACTTTCTTTTGATATCTATAACTAATCCTTATGAAGAATGACAAACCAAGTCAGTGGTCTTGGTCAAACATCGTCCCAGTTACAAAGTCTGGCAACCTTACCAAGGTGGATAACTACAGGGGTATCAGTTTGACACGCATCATAGCAAAGTTATACAATCAGATGATACTAAATAGGATAGCTGAGTAATAAACCTGAAGATGAGAGATAATCATATGGCTTCCAAGTCAGTAGAACTACAGTGGCACAGATTCTCTCCATACGAAGAATTATAGAATAGGTCAGGAAGAACAACCTTTCAGCAATTCTTACATTCATCGACTTAAAGAAAGCTCCATCCACAGGGGAAAGATGATATGCATCCTAAGGGCTTATGGCCTACCTTCAAGATTACTCCTTGAAACCATGTACACAGGAACAAAGGCAAGAGTTGTAACACCAGATGGAACAAAAGAAGAATTTGACATCGTAACAGGTGCATTTCAAGGGGACACTTTGGCTTTGTTTCTGTTTGTCATAGTTGCCCTCACCAACTTAGACGACATCTGCTTACTTTCAGATGAAACTGACAAAGCACAGGACTTTCTGCAGAAAGTCGAATGTAATGTTCAAAAGTGGGACTATATCTGAATGTCGAGAAGATGGGGGACATGGCATACAACATAGGAGAACATCAACAACTGAAGACCAGTGACCTTAAGTACCTAGGAGCATGTCAGCACAACAGAACAAGACATCAGAACTAGGAAGTCTCTTGCTTGGAATGCACTGCACTATATGAAGGAAAGCTGAAAGTCTATTTTGAGTAGGAAACTGAAGACCAGATTCTCCATTGTTGAGATTATCATTTGAGACTATACTAGACTATCCATACCTTTCCTGTCTTGTAGGGACTACTGATGTTCGTCAAACATAGCTGCAGCCAATATGTGTTATGCGCTTGGTATTTGAAACTGTTGATTTATTTCAGAGTAAGAGACAGTTGAGAAATACACAATCCTGTTTCTTAACTATGCACTGTGATAGTCAGACTAATCTCTTTTTTTTATTTTTCAGACAAGTATGTTTCTATTTTTAGGTACACTAACATGTAGACTAAACTGCTAATTTGTAATTGCAAACATGGTTGGTTGACTGACTGAGATTTTTCAGCATAGATAGGAAAAGATTAAAGAAAAGCATGTTGTATTGTGTGTGGAGGAGGATCATTTTCACTTGGAAATATGGGGAAACAGGCTTTAAGAAGTCATGCCAGAGGGAAAAAATACAACGATAAACTTGCATTTATGACAAAGGTGAAGACAGAAGGCAGTATGTCTGACTTTGTTAAGGTAGAAAAACCTAGTAACACCCATGCTGAACAGGCACCAGAGTCTTCAGGCATAACAGAGGAGGAGATAAAATTCCAGATCCCCCCATGCCACCTGTTGAAGCTTCCACAAGCCAAACACAACGGGAAATGGGTCTAGGTGGGCACTAAAAGAAAATTCTTTGAAAGTTCAGAAACTTTATGGGCACTGAAATACTCAACAAATAGTGCCCAGGGAAGTAATGAATTATTTGCTGCCATGTTTCCTGACAGTGATATTGCTAAGCAGTTTCAGTGTGGCAAGACAAATTGATCTTACCTTATCAGCCATGGAATAGCACCATACTATCATAACTAAGTGTTATATCATTGACGAGCTTTAAATAAAACACTCCAGGAAGAGTAGATGGAGATTCAGGTAAGATTATGGGACTGTAATAGGAATAGGGAACAGACCAGGTACTTTGGGTCACAGTTTCTTGGCCATACATGTGCAACAGACTTAGTGACAAATTTTAAAACTGGAATTAAGACACTGAGATATTCTGACCTCCTCCACATATCTATGGAAAAGCTAGCTTCAAATTGGAAGTTCTACAATGACATTGTCAAAGATAGAGAACAGGGATCTAGAAATGCTGATATTGTTGAACCTGGGTCCATGTGGCTTGCATGTGGTACATGGAAGTTTCAAATATGGTGCCTCTGCTACAGGATGGGAGCTGGATAGCTTGTTCAAGTCTATGTAGTATGTGTTTGAGAATGCACCAGCCAGACTGGACGACTACCAAGACAATAAGTTTATGCACAGAAATATCCCTTGAGATTTTGTTCAACCCATTGGCTAGTAGATATACCTGTAGCTGTTTGTGTCACAGAAATCTGGCCTAGTATTGTTAAATATGTCAACAAGATCACAAGTGGCCCAAAAAGTAAGATTCCAACTATAAGCTCTTTTCAGAAGCTTGTTCATCATAGCAAGGATCCTCTCACATGTGCCAAATTCCAATTCTTTATTTCTGTTGCTGAGAGCCTACAGCCATTTCTGAATAAATTTCAGACAGACAAACCAATGCTGCCCTTTCTGGCAGAAGAATTGCACTCCTTATTGAAGGCAATACTGGAGTGCTTCATCAAACAAGCTGTCCTGGCAAAGGCAACCTCTCAGACCAAGTTGGCTAATATTGATGTCATGGCATCAGAAAATGTTGTGCATGCAAAGCATGTAGAAATTGGCTTTGCCACCAAGGTTTTTCTGAAGCAATCAGAGAAGGATAAGAAGGTGAGATAGCTTCAGGTGCTCAGCTTTTACAAAGAGTGTGTTCTCTTTCTGCAGAATGTTGCAGCAAAGTTGCTAGAGAGGAGCCAATTGAAATATCCTGTTGTAAGGTACTTGAAGTCTCTGAAACCCACACACATGGCAATGAAACTAGAAGCTAAAGAGGATTTTAGCAAGCTACTAGAAAAACTTGTCAAGTGCAAAATTAGGGATGGTAAGACCTGTGATTCTGTTCTACATAAGTACAAGAAGTGGTTGTCAGGCATACTTGACCTTAAGAAAGAGGTGTACAGTACATACAATCCTGACAAAGATGATGGACATGATGTTCTCTTCTTTGAGCACATTGGCAGCAATCCAGAGTACAGTGTTGTGTTTGGGATAGTATAAGACATGCTGATCCTTTCTCATGGGCAATCTTCATTTGAAAGGGCTTCTCTGACAATAAGGATATTGTGAACGACAATATGCTGGAACAGACCATCATCAATTACAGAAGATCGTATGATGGAGTAAAATCTGAGAACAAGCAAATCCTTAAATATGTATGCAATACTCTCTTAGAAAGCTGTGAAAATGCTAGTGTGAGGTACAGAGCACACTTGGAGGAAAGCAAGAATGAGGACAAGCAAAAGGAGAACAAAGAGAGAGAAGTAACAGCTAGAAAGATGCGAGAAGCAAAAAAGAGAGCAGACAGTCTGAGAAGAATGGGCAATGAGCTAGTCTCAGAGGCAGATGATCAAGCAAAGGCAGCTGAGATAAAAATGTGTCCCTCCCTCAAATGCTCTGAAAGAAAAGTCATATGCCAAAAGGAAGGAGATGGATGAAGTGATGAAAACTGTTCAGGTCTTACAGAAGAAAATGAAGGTGTAACCAAAAAATATATAATTTGTACACTTATTTGTTCTGGTCAGTTACAGACATTAGATCTAAAACTTCTCTTGTAGATATACTGCAATGTAAAAATAATGTATATTGAAAACTCACTGAAATAATTGCAATGTGCAGACTAGATCTATTTTGATGTAATCACATTTGTTCAATTTCAATGCTTGTTAATTTTGTAGCATCTGTACTTTCACTGAATAATATCACCATTATAGGCAGTAGATCTAGCACTTCTTTTGCATATTATACTGTTGCATTTTAATTAACTGAAATTGCAGTGTGCAGACTATTTTGATGTAATCACATTTGTGTATTTTCAAAGCTAGTAAATTTTACTTACTAATATCAACAGTTTAGTACTTATGCTCATACAGTTTTGATATTTGTTAATGAATGTTTGTTGTAAAAATGGAAATAAATGGGAGGATTGGATGGCTGTAGGGGAGGAGGAGGCCGTAAAATTACGGTGATATTGGTCAGTGAAAAATACGGTTTAGTCAGGGAAAAATCAGGGAATTTTATTGTCTCAACTGAGTGGCAACCCTGAATTGATTGTCTAAGGAGAAACTTCGATTGGGAGACTTAGTAACAGTTCACTGTTACAATTATTACTTGTTTTCACTGAACCCATTGATGTTTTTCTTTGAAACTTGGTATACTTGTGTATCACTATCACCACTGCCTTTGGTCGAAAAGTGATTACTCTGTCATGGGTTTTGACAAACTTATGCCCCTTTTCAACTTAAAATCTTGATCAAATTTTCATACTACCTGAGTTTTCCACTGAACCTTTAAAGGTGTTGCTTTGAAACTTCAAATGCTTGATTGTGACCTATTCGTTCCACATGTAAGAAAGAGTACATAACTCTTTCATGGATTTTGACTAAATAATGTCTCTTTTCTGACTTAGAATCTCAGTATTTTTTTATACTTGCCCACTTTTTAGCTCACCTGAGCACAACGTGCTCATGGTGAGCTATTGTGATCGCCTTTTGTCCGTCGTCCGTCGTCCGTGTGTGCGTGCGTGCGTCTGTCGTCAACAATTTGCTTTAAACAACATCTCCTCATGAACCGCTGAAGGGATTTTGACCAAACTTCACAGGAATCATCCTTATGATGCCCTCTATCAAAGTTGTACAAATTATTCAGATTGGTTAAAAAAGTAGGTCACAGGAGCTAAAAATAGATTTTAAAAATGCAAACTTTGAAAATCTTCTTCTGCAAAACTGCAAGGCCTAGAGCTTAGATATTTGGTATGTAGCATCATCTTATGGGCCATTACCAAGATTGTACAAATCATAGCCCTACGGTGATAAATGACCCTGCACCAGGGGTCACTTGTTTTACATAGAGTTATATAGGAAAATCTTTAAAAATCTTCTTCTATGAATCCATTAGGCCTAGAGCTTAGATATTTGGTATGAAGCATCATCTTATGGTTCATTACCAAGATTGTACAAATCATGACCCTATGGAGATAAATGACCCCGCACCATGGGTCACTTGTTTTACATAGAGTTATATAGGAAAAACTTTAAAAATCTTCTTCTATGAATCCATTAGGCCTAGAGCTTAGATATTTGGTATGTAGCATCATCTTATGGTTCATTACCAAGATTGTACAAATCATAGCCCTATGGTGATAAATGACCCCGCACCAGGGGTCACTTGTTTTACATAGAGTTATATAGGAAAATCTTTAAAAATCTTCTTCTATGAATCCATCATCTTATGGTTCATTATCAAGATTTTCAAAATGGTGGCCCTTTGGAGATAAATGCCCCCGCACTAAGTCTTCTCCTCTGAAACCATAAGGCCCAGTGCTTATATATTTGGTGTGTAGTATTGTCAGGGCTAAAATGTTTAAGATTGAGTTATATCAGAATTCTTGTCTGTTTAAAAACCTTGTAATCAGTTGTAGCAATGGTACTCAGGTGAGCGATCCAGGGCCATCATGGCCCTCTTGTTTACTGAACCCTTAGATATATTGCCTTAAAACTTGAAATACCTGTTTATATCCTTTGTTAACTTTTTGATAACACAGTGATTCTTATTTCGTCTTTTACTGCAACATTTCTTATTTTGTCTTTTACTGCAATATTTTTCTATATTGACTAGCATTAAAATAGTTGAATGCACTTGTCTCATGAACAGCTCTTGTTTTTTCTCAGACCAATATCCTGGTTGCTATAGTAAGGGAAAAATTATGCAATTCATATTTTTCACTTTACTTACCAATAAGCATTTGGAAAAGTCGAGCATGCTGTCTGACGGACAGCTCTTTTTAGGTTATATTACTCAAAACCACTATACTTGATTAATTCTTAATGAATCAGTTTCTTGTTTACCATACAAAGGGGTTTGAAGCACCCGTTGTCTGTTATCCATTTCACGAATGTAGTATCAAAATAATAGAATTTTAAGACTTCAATCATGATAGTGAAATAAAACAGCGGAAGTCGACAAAGGGTGCTACAAACCCCTATGTTACCATATACATGCATTACTACTTTGCACATTCTTTCTTCCTTTATTTCTATTGCAACTAGTATATCTTTGTCTTGTAATTTCAGATGCACCATTAGGTGGAGAATGTTCTGGTAGTTCTGGTTCTGTTATTTCTGGCTGTTCAGATAGTGCAGCACTATGTCTGAGTGGCAAGTGTACATGTGACGATAATCACTATGACAGCAATGGGATGGACAATGGAGGGAACTGCCAACCAGGTAATATATTCAACAATATTCTTTGAACGACATCTCCTCCTAAACCACTGGGTCAAATTTGATGAAAATTGCCTGTGATGTTCCTTGCATGAAGCTCTATCAAAGTTGTTCAAATGGTTCTGGTCTGTTGTATATCTGGGTAACAGGAGCTAAAAATAGATTTTTTATGTGAAATCTTTTTCTCCGAAACTGCAAGGCCAACAGCTTAGATATATGGTGTGTGATCAACCTTTACCAAGTTTGTTCAAATCATGACCCTGGGGTTAAAATTGTCCCCACCAAAGGGATTTGGATATAGGAAAATCTAGAAAAATCTTTTTGTCAGAAACCACAAGGCCTGGCGTTTAGATACTTGGTGTGTAACATGGCCTTATAGACATTTACCAAGATTGTTCAAATCATGACCCTGGGGACAAAATTGGTCCTGCCCCAGGGGTCACTTTCTGTACATAAGCTTATATAGGAAAACTAGAAAAATCTTCTTATCAGAAACCACATGGCCTGGAGTTTAGATATTTGGTATGTAACATGGCCCTGTGGACCTGAACCAAGTTTTCAAATCATGGCTCTTGGGTATAAATGGTTCCCGACCTACCAAGATTATTCAGATCATGGCCATTTGGTCAAAATTGTCCCTGCCGCAGGGGTCACTTGATTTTACATAGACTTAAATAGGAGAGTCTTTAAAAGATCTTGTCAGAAACCCCATGATCATGGGTTTAGATATTTGGTATGTAACATGGCCTTGTGGACCTGAACCAGGTTTTCAAATCATGGCTCTTGGGTATAAATGGTTCCCGACCTAGGGGACACTTGATTTTATAGCAATGACTATCAGAATTTGGACCACAGGTACAGTTTTTGTATGGAATTATGAATATTTTGCCATACTTCTGCATGGATTTTGTATTCAGTATGACTGTTTTATAAAAAGCAATGACGGCAATATTTTTCAGGTGAGTGATTCAGGGCCATCTTGGCCTTCTTGTTTCATATTGCTGCTGAGTCACCAGCTTCAGAGAAATCTTAAGTTTTTGACAGCCCTCTCCATGACAGTTTGACAACATTTTTCTTTTGGTCTTATTTTTGTGAGGTTTTGCTTTGAATAATTTCCAAAACACTTATTTACCATTATTTAAGCTCCATTTATGTAACTAAAGCCACAATATCAGTATTGAATTGCATGGGCAAATACTGATAAAAGAAACAGATAAACCAAAAATGAATACTTGTTATTTCATTTTTCACCTTATTCAGCCTCTTTCCTCCCCTTTTAAAAATTCATCCGACTCAACCTTGACCTCTACAGTTTCTATCGAGTGTCTCAGTGACATCCCTGATTTAGTATTGTTAGCTCACCTGAGCACAACGTGCTCATGGTGAGCTTTTGTGATCGCCTTTTGTCCGTCGTCCGTGCGTGAGTGCGTGCCTCCGTCTGTCGTCAACAATTTCTTTAAACAACATCTCCTTCTAAACTACTCACTAAATTTTGATAAAACTTCACAGGAATGTTCATTATGGGGCCCTTTACCAAAGTTGTTAAAATTATTTTGATTGGTCAAAAATCTAGGTCACAGGAGCTAAAAATAGATTTTAAAAATGAAAATTTAAAAAATCTTCTTCTCCGAAACCACAAGGCCTAACCTTTTGATTTTTGGTATGTAGCATGATCTTATGACTCTCTACCAAGATTGTACAAATTATGACCCTGGGGTCAAAATTGGCCCCGCCCCAGGGGTCACTTGATTTAACATAGGCTAATATAGGAAAAAACTTGAAAAATCTTCTTCTCAGAAACCACAAGGCATGGAGTTTAAATATTTGGTATGTAGCATGATCTTATGACTCTCTACCAAGATTGTTCAAATTATGACCCTGGGGTTAAAATTGGCCCCGCCCCAGGGGTCACTTGATTTAACATAAGCTAATATAGGAAAAAAACTTGAAAAATCTTCTTCTCAGAAACCACAAGGCATGGAGTTAAGATATTTGGTATGTAGCATTGTCTAGTAGATCACAACCAAGTTTGTTCAAATCATGGCCCTGGGGTCAAATTTGGCCCTGCCAAGGGGTCACCTGATTTTGGAAAAATATTTTCCTCAGAAACCACAAGGCCTGGAGATTAGATATTTGGTGTGTAGCATGGTCTTATGACTCTCTACCAAGATTGTTAAAATTATGACCCTGGGTTCAAAATTGGCCCCGCCCCAGGGGTCACTTGATTTAACATAGGCTGATATAGGAAAAAAACTTGAAAAATCTTCTTCTCAGAAACCACAAGGCATAGAGTTAAGATGTTTGGTGTGTAGCATTGTCTAGTGGATCTCTACCAAGTTTGTTCAAATCATGACACTGGGGTCAAATTTGGCCCCGCCCCAGGGGTCACTTGATTTAACATAGGCTAATATAGGAAAAACTTGAAAAATCTTCTTCTCAGAAACCACAAGGCCTGGGGTTTAGATATTTGGTGTGCAGCATTGTCTAGTAGATCACAACCAAGTTTGTTCAAATCATGGCCCTGGGATCAAATTTAGCCTGACCAAGGAGTCACCTGATTTTACATAGGCTAATAAAACTTGAAAAATCTTCTTCTCAGAAACCACAAGGCCTAGCCTTTTGATTTTTAATATGTAGCATGATCTTTTTCTACCAAGATTGTTCAAATTATGACCCTGGGGTTACTTGATTTAACATAGGCTAACAGGAAAAAAAACTTGAAAAATCTTCTTCTCAGAAACCACAAAGCATAGAGTTTAGATATTTGGTGTGTAGCATTGTCTAGTCGATTCTTACCAAGTTTGTTCAAATCATGACGCTGGGGTCAAAATTGGCCCCGCTCCAGGGATCACTTGATTTTACATAGACTCATATTGGAAAAAAAGTAGAAAAATCTTCTTCTGAAAAACCACAAGGTCTGGAGTTTATATATTTGGTACGGTATGTAACATGGGCTAATAGACCTCTACCAAGTTTGTTCAAATCATGACCCTGGGGTCAAAATTGGCTCTGCCCCAGGGGTCACTTGATTTTACATAGCCTTATGATACCAGGTGAGCAATCCAGGGCCATCATGGCCCTCTTGTTAGCTCACATGAGCACAACGTGCTCAAGGTGAGCTTTTCTGATCGCCTTTTGTCCGGCGTCCGTCGTGCGTGCGTGCGTGCGTGCGTGCGTCCGGCGTCAACAATTGCTTCAAACAACATCTCCTCCTAAACGGCTTGGCCAATTTGAAAAATATTTTGCAGGAATGTTCCTTGGATGAAGCTCTACTAAAGTTGTATAAATGGTTCTGGTCCATCGCATAATTAGGTCACAGGAGCTAAAAATAGATTTTAAAAATGAAAATTTAAAAAATCTTCTTCTCTGAAACCACAAGGCCTAGCCTTTTGATTTTTGGTATGTAGCATGATCTTATGACTGTCTACCAGGATTGTACAAATTATGACCCTGGGGTCAAAATTGGCCCCGCCCCAGGGGTCACTTGATTTCACATAGGCTAATATAGGAAAAACTTGAAAAAATCTTCTTCTCCGAAACCACAAGGCCTAGCCTTTTGATTTTTGGTATGTAGCATCATCTTATGGGCCACTACCAAGATTGTACAAATCATAGCCCTATGGTGATAAATGACCCCGCACCAGGGGTCACTTGTTTTACATAGAGTTATATAGAAAATCTTAAAAAATCTTCTTCTATGAATCCATAAGGCCTAGAGCTTAGATATTTGGTATGTAGCATCATCTTATGGGCCACTACCATGATTGTACAAATCATAGCCCTATGGTGATAAATGACCCCGCACCAGGGGTCACTTGTTTTACATAGAGTTATATAGGAAAATCTTAAAAAATCTTCTTCCATGAATGCATAAGGCCTAGAGCTTAGATATTTGGTATGAAGCATCATCTTATGGGCCACTACCAAGATTGTACAAATCATAGCCCTATGGTGATAAATGACCCCGCACCAGGGGTCACTTGTTTTACATAGAGTTATATAGGAAAATCTTAAAAAATCTTCTTCTATGAATCCATAAGGCCTAGAGCTAAGATTTTTGGTATGTAGTAGCATCTAATGGTTCATTACAAAGATTTTCAAAGTCTTGGCCCTACGGTGATAAATGACCCCGCGCCCAAGTCTTCTCTGAAACCATATGGCCCATTGCTTAGGTATTTGGTGTGTAGTATTGTCAGGGGTAAAATGTTTTAGATTAAGTTATATCAGAATCCTTGTCTGTTTAAAAACCTTGACATCAGTTGAAGCAATGGTACTCAGGTGAGCGATTCAGGGCCATCATGGCCCTCTTGTTTTTGATTTAGTCACAAAATCTTCTCAATACAATGGATTTCAGTTCAGCATAAGTGTTCATTTTAGGTATATCTGTTTCTTTCATCACTATATGTCCATACAATTCAACACTGATATTGTGGCTTTAGTTTTTCTATAGTTTTAAACGGGAGAAATTGGAGAAAATTTTTAATTAAATTTTTGGGTTTTTCCCTGTATTTCTTTAGTCATCCCTTCCATACAAAATAAGATCAATTTTATGAAAATCTATCAATAAACAAAGGATTATGGCAATTTAAACAACATATGTACGATTTTAGTGGAAAAAGTTACCTATCTTCATATTTTATATAAGGTTGTTGATATTTTTAAATGCAGCAGTTTTTTAGTCATATCAACGTACCAGATACCTTTGCATATGTCAGGAACTTTTAAAGGCAAATACAGAAAAGTGGGTCAAAAGTGGTAAGTTAAGAACATTGGTATCAGGATAATCAGTGGCTATTGTTCAAAGCAAAACATCAGTTCCACATTTACATATATTTTCAGTGTCCAACCTTCAAGTAGGGGGTATATCATTCCCATCTGTTTTGACTGACAGTCTTGGAGTATCCTGGACACTTCCAGTCCAATACAGTCAACATATTGACGAGATCAAGGTTGAATGGAGGGTTAAAAACAGTGGTGTCACAGTCAGCAGTGTAACTCTTCCTAAGTCCAGCACGTCACAACCATACAAAATCTCACTCCTGGACAGGCTACACAATATATGTTTACAGTGTCAATACCCAGACAGAGTTGGGTGTGAACAGGCTCACATCACAATCAGAGGAACAGGCTACAAGTGAGTGTCCTTCGTGTATCACATGAAAGTTTGCATTTGGTGTAAAGTGATACACTTCAATCATAAAAATATCATTTGTCTGTTTCTTGCTTAACAACTAAGAATGATTAAAAAAATGGGTGTATTTTTCTGCAGTCTTTTGGTCAGTTTAAGGAATTTAAGAATAATTCTTGGCAAATGTTAGTCATTTAATTTGCTTTTGTATGGATAAATACACTGGTCTTATGATTCCTCGAGGTTGGACGGGACCAGCAAAAGGTCTCAAAGAATCAACATATTGGAGGAATCATTCAGTTGACCATATTTAATAAGTTTACATGAGTTGATACCTAGACGTCATGTGTTTATAAATAAATAATTATTTTATGTTTCGATTTGCTTTTGATAGTAATTTTAACATCAAATATGTTTTACCAATGGACATTACTTTTAGTGTAAGAAATAACTAAGAAATAGATTTTCATTTACTGATCATCTGCTTTTTAACTTGCTTGTATTTATGATGGCAAAGCAATATTTTCTCATGCTTCGGAATTACGGAATTATACAGTGCTTTTATTTCTCAAATTTTTACCATCATCAGTAATTCATTTCTTTTAATTGAATTAGGGCAGCTCCAGAATTAATTTGGGGGTGGGGGGCACTTTGTCAAAACCCCACTACCAGTCTAATTAAATCAATTCTAATCCCCACTACCCACATTCTTTTTATTTTCCTCTTACCCAACCATGTGACCTACAATTATGAATTTTTCCTGTACACCCCCACCCCCTATAATTTATTTTTTTAAACCCCATCCCGCCACTTAAAATGAATTTTCTTGAAATCTCATCCGCCTTTAATTATTATTTTCGTTATGCATATCAGCCACCTTTAGGGATACGTAAGATCAAGGTCATGACAAACTATTATTTGTAACATGAAAGGTTGCTTTTTACCAGTAATATACTTCCATAGTGAGTAGTGCAAGACTCGTCTTTTTTGCACACTTTTCTTCGAACGATCATTTTACCCCACCCACCTGATTTTATGATTTTCCTTTAAATCAAAAGCAATGGGAACTGGTTTTATATCTTTAAATCTCTCAACCAAATAGCCAAAGCCTCATCCTCACAGCCAATTGCCAACTTGGTCAACGCACCATTCTTTGTCATGCCATTTAATGTGTCTGCAACTGTCTTGTGCGTATGTGCCGATTCAGAAATCAACCCTTAGATTAATTATGTCCTGTGCTGTGTGAAATTCAATTTGCCGTAATTTAAGTTGTTGGATCAAACACAGAGTAAAACTGTATGGTATCAGTAGCCGTAATTATTTAATGAGGTGTATGGAACACCCATCACCCATGTAATTTTTATTTTGCAATGACCCCCACTTATTTAACCCACAATTATGAAATACTCAAGACACCCCATTAACCATACAATTATATTAGGTCATGGACTTGGTCTGCACTGGTTGCAGAGGCAGTTAAAATCTCCACAACATTGTAAGCGGTAACAGGGCTCGAATTTAACATTTCTTGCCACTCGCAAATTTTTGCGAGTAGCTGAAATCACAACTCGCAAAATTTATCATTCACTTGCAATTTCATGAATGGTATTTTACGAATGCAAACTGACAAATCATTTTCTGCTCAGTGCGAGACACCTGAGTTAAATTGTTAACAAATACTTTATGAAAATAGTACAAATATTGTAAATATATCAATAATGTCTGGTAATTTGATTATTACTGTTATTCTTTTAAGATGTTAAAAACGTGTTGTGTATAATGCTTTGACATTTTGTTTTTTACAAATTGGCTGCATAAAATGTAGAACGTAAACAGTCAGACTGCACCATATGTAGTTATCGGGTAATGATTGCTATTCGAAAACATTGGGTGTCAGTCTAGCAGGTGCGCATAGGTTTAAATTACAGCTCCGTGCAACAGATTTTACTTAACACGATGCCGATCTTGATTGGGTTCAAAACTTTGCACTTGCAAAAAAATGCAAGCAGCTACAAAATGAACTCGCAAAAATTATTCTATACTCGCAGTTTGTGAGTGCTAAATTCGAGCCTTGGGGTAAGACTCTAATAATAATCCTGTTCATGCTATCTGTGACATTAATTACACATGCTGGGTATTAAGGATTTTTCCATGTTAAGAGACTTTATGGAAAATTGTCTAGATAATAAAAAAGACAACATAAAAAAAACATTTTTTTTTTAAACTAAGGGTTTACTAATAATTATTAAGTTTGAAAAATGATTATTTATCATTTGATTTAGTGTTAGTTTTATTGTATACCACATTCATTGCATCATACCCTGCTGCATTCTTCATTGCATTAAGGTGGGGGGGGTACTAATTACCTGTAGTGATAATTCTAGCTTTAATTTTGAATGATTAAAATTGCTTTAAATGTTTACTGTTATTCACTCCATGATGATTTTTTACAGAACCTGATGCTCCGGGTCCCATAAACATGGGTAGCAGTAACCTTGATGCTAACTCCAACAGGATAGACATTGTATGGGTAGCACCAGCAACTGGAGTTGTCAGTGGCTATAAGGTCACAGTGTGGGATTATGAGACAAATGTGAAGATAGGGAACTACCAGCCAACATTCGCATTGGTAACTGTTTCTTCATCTGAACTAAAACATGGACATAGGTACAATGTGGAGATCATTGCAAAGAGTCAGATATTTGGAACAGAAACAGAGGATAGTTATCCACGTACAGAGGTGATAAAGACTGTTGTCAAAGGTAATATACAAGACATGATATTGTGTATTCACATGCATTATTTCTTAAAGTACAGTGGTGCTAACGTATCAGTTGTCAAAAAATACGATTGGAATACGATAGAAATACGGACGATATGCGATATACGATCTGCGATATGCGATGTGCGATAGCAGGTCTGATTTACCTTTACGATTCGTTACGATGCGATGCGATGCATTCTTTGTCTGATACTATACGATATACGATCTGCGATATACGTTATGCGATATACGATACAGGATAAGCACGGTATAAATGACATTTTTTACAACTGTATACAACTAGATTTTACAATAAGTTCAAAAATATGAAATATCAACTAAGCTTTTAACAATATTTATCACAAGCCGTGTTTTCATCTGAAATAAACAGCGGAAATAAACAAAACAGGAAATGGGGACAAACTAAATTGCGGTTCCTCTAGAAATGTTACGGACTCTGTTGTCTCCGTCAATAACAACCTAAGCACGTGTAATGAAAAACTGATTTTTTTCCTAATGAGGACTCATAAAAAAATGTATTAATTATGCTTTGTTATTATGTGTTTTGATATTAATCACATTAAAAAAAACAAATGATACCAGTAATCATCTAATATCTAGTACGCTGTCATTTGTGCTAATTAAAACAATATCTTCGGGCATTTTTCAAAGTTTGCATTTAACCCATCAAAAATAAATGTATATATAATTTATTGGATGTATCAAATATCAAAAGAACGTGAGTGAGTGTGGGAGAATAGCACCGTATCTATTTTCTTATTAGAATATTCGTATATATTACAAGTAGGTAACTGTCATAGCTATAGATTTAATATAAATATGTTTTCATATACTTTAACCAGAAGCTCGGAAAATCCGCTATTGTTTTAAAAAGCCCTAAGCCTGAAGAATTGTTGTTGGAAATTGACCTTGGTAATTAAACAATTAAATACATGTACATTAACATGGGTCGAAAAGCTATCTTTGTCGAAAAGATGCCATGAGTGAAGAGGCCACCGTTTTACCGGGTATTCGTGAGAAATGTCATACGCCGCCATGCGTATACAGTTTAATATGATGTGTTTCGTTAATCGAGTACAAGAATAAAATAGTTGCCAAATCGGTTATATCTCATTTTGACTACACCCAGTTCATCTACTGTATAAAGTTATTTCACACCTTTCCAGACATGTTTGCAGATTGTCTAACACATGCATTGCAACATGTAAAGGATATATAACTAATTGTCTCTTATTAAGTAGGGAAATATCATCATGTGTTGGGCTTTCAATATTTTGTAATGGTATCCATGGTTTTGACCAAGTATTATTGTAAAATTATTTAAATGTAAAGTATTTAATATTGTATTAAATATTTATGATATAACATTTATATTGTGTGCATATGTATCATCCCCGCACTAATTCACTGTGTCTTCCGCATAAATATGCATTCATCTCTCTCTCTCTCTCTCATCCTATATTTTGAGCTAATGGTCATTAATGTTATCATGTATGTGGTTTCGAGACACATTTTAATTTGCAGAGATTTTGATTTGTAGACACAATGGGTTTCAATCGGAAGAACAAATTAAAAAAAAAAGTCCATTTAAAATCTGCGTATTTTACTCGCCGTTTTAACAATCAAAATATTTTAAAGAATACCCTATGATTCGCTCATTTGTGATATAAAAATAAGTCCATAAGTCACACACATGTGTGCCCGCACACTCCCTTACAAATGTATTTTTAATACATGTATCATCATTATCATCATCATCATCATCGTGTACATTTAAGATTTTTTTTTTTCTCTTCGAAATATATTCTGTGCCTCATACCTAGATTGGAAACAGTTTTATTATTATTATTCTATGAAAATTGGTGTGTTTAAAATAGAATTTAAAATTATTGCTAAAAATTGTTATCTTTTAGTACCGTAAATAACATTCACTCTGTGTACATGTCAAAAATCTTCTCCTCTGGGGGTGGTATACCGGCAGCGGCGAGACATAAAGGTGACATATCCGGTCAAAATAAACACATGCTGTGCCTGCTGATAAGAACTTATGGCACGCCTCCGGTTAAGCATGGCAGACACATAGGGATCACTTTGTCCGTCGTCGGCGTCGTCGGCGTCGTCGGCGTCACACTTTCTTGTCCGGAGCATAACTCGAAAAGTATTTGAGGTATCACCTTGAAACTTAAAACATGGATAGATCACATTGAGGTGGAGTGCAGTGCACAAGAATGATAACTCTGACTTTCGTATTTTCTGAGTTATTACCCTTTGTTGATTCTGAGATTTTATTTTTGTCCGGACCATAACTCAAAAAGTATTTGAGGTATCACCTTGAAACTTAAAACATGGATAGATCACATTGAGGTGGAGTGCAGTGCACAAGAATGATAACTCTGACTTTCGTATTTTCTGAGTTATTACCCTTTGTTGATTCTGAGTCTTTATTTTTGTCAGGAGCATAACTAAAAAGTATTTGAGTTTGCTTGAAACTTCATAGATCTCATGGATTTGTAGTGCAGTGCATAAGAATGATAACTCTGTTTTATTTTCTGAGTTATTTCCCTTTGTTGATTTTCAGACTTAATTTTTGTCTGGGGCATAACTCGAAACGTATTTGAGGTGTTGACTTGAAACTTCATAGATCTCAATGGTCTGAGTGCAGTGCACATGAATGATAACTCTGTTTCTCTTTTTCCTTGAGTTATTGCCCTTTGTTGATACTCAGACTTCATTTTTGTCTGGAGCATAACACGAAAAGTATTTGAGGTATTACTTTGAAACCTCACAGGTGGAAAGATCTCATGGAGTGCATTGTGCAAGAATGATAACTGTTGTATTTTTGGAGTAATTTCCCTTTGTTCATTTTTTTGGATTTAATTCTTGTGTGGTGCATAACTTGTAAAGTGTTGCCTTAAACATTTATAGTAGATAGATCTCATTGGTCTGAGTGCAGTACACAAGAATGATAACTCAATAATGATAATGATGACTACAAACTTGCAACATATATATAATTAACGTCATAAGTGCTTAATGACGTCATAATTTTTCTTACAGTTAATGTTTTGAATTCATAGTCATTCTGACACTCCTCTGATGAAGACTGTATAGTCAAAAGTGCTCGGGAAAATTATTACATATTGCACTGTTTGAATATTTTATTATTTCCCCCCCCCCCCCCCCCAAAAAAAAAAAATATATATATATATATATATATGTGTGTGTGTGTGTGTTATTTTGTACCTCAAAATAGATTATGCTTTATCAATAATTTGTCAAAAGATCGATTTTCTAGTCAATTCTTTCATCAAACATGCTTAAATGCAGGCGACACAAGTGTTCCGAGGAACACCCACATCTAGTTTCACTTAATTATACATAAAAGATTAGGGATATGCAAGAAAATGTTCTAACCTATTATATCTCTATTTTATAAAAACAAGATCATTTTCTTTTAACTATTATCATGTCAGTGAACTCTGTGTTATCACGGAATAAAATACATCAGTTATTTTATAACAAATCTTCCATTCCCATGTAGGTTTTATGTTTATTTTTTTATTGTTATGGCTTACAATAATTCCTGGTTTATCATATTAAATATTAAGACATAGCAGTGAAGCATATCACGAAAATGTGGTCCCGTTTTATCATTGTTTTTTTTTTCCATATGAAAGAGACAGTTGTTAGATACAATTAAGTTCGGGTGTGATACCCATGCTAATTTCGCAAAAAAAAAAAAAATGCTCTTCGAAATATACGTGTCCGAGGTAAAGCACCGATATACTGTAAACATGTTCCTGTGTAGAACTAGTACTTAGAGCTCCGTGTTCTCAAAGCAATACCGATGCATCTTGTACACATCATATACGTATTAGGATTTACGCGATCATCGGAAAAAAATGCTCCGGTTTGGATTTTCAGTCTCCACCTACCTGAATTTTGATTATCTTCGTACTGATGAAAAAGGGGGGAAAAAAGAAACATAATTTGCACTCATTCATCCAATTTTTTTGGAAGTGTGTGTGCGCGCGCGTGTGCGTAATGAAAGAGAGATAGAGAAACCTAAATAAAATAGGAAATAATTAAATAAATAAGCTATATTCGTAAATTACAATTATCTTTTGTTCACGAATTCATTAAATAATAAAGATAAATGGGCATTTGAGTAAATACAGCAGTAAAAAATGTCCCGGGAAATAAATAATTACACGAAAGCAACATTTCGGACGATCTTGCATAAGTAAGTAAGTTTTAATTTGTTAGTTTTTAGACAGGTTAATACAGCAAACATTGATCAAACATATCGATTACACATATTTTAAAATTATTCCACTTTAATACTGATATAGTCACGAAGCTATATTAAAGGTATTTACGTCTCTGATATAGTACTTTTCACACGTGCATCAAATTATATAACATCGCATGGCGTCTGCTCCTGAAAGTCACGTAAGCCATAACACATGTATAAAATAATAAAGTAAAAGAAATATAACTATTGCAATTGGTAAAATATGAAAAAAATGTACTGCATAATGTGATTTAATGATCCACCATTAATAAACTTCGAAAATTAAATTTAAATTAACTGGGTGGTTAAACGTTATGCGATTTACGATATACGATTACCGATATACGGTTGCCTTACGATGCGATGCGATACAATCCCGTTTATTATGCCTAATACAATTGAATGCGATAGAATACGATTTCATACGTTATGATGCGATCAAGTAATATATACGTTACGATACGATGCGATACGAACGATATACGCTTTTTTTGACAACTGATACATTAGCACCACTGTAAGTGTTTCTCATGCAGATCAGAATAAAAGTACAGAAGTTTGAAGTAGGCCATAGTTGTTTTATTTAACTCAAATTAGTACTGGTCACAGTTAATTGACTTGTTGAAATTTGCAAACTTTTCCTCAGATTCCAGTGTTGAGAATTTAATTTCAATTGGCACAAATGAACACCTAATTACCCTTACAAAAGTGCTTGGATAAAATGATCCTTTCAAATTGAGGCCCCCAGGGGATGGTGTTGATTCTTTATGAATCCATGACTTTATCATTCCATGGATTTTCCTCAATATTATGACAATGTGCAGATGAATTCACACTTGTGGTGATAAATCTATAACTAGTTAGCTTTTGACTTGTAATTTTATGGCATATATAAGTTGAATGAAAAAGATATTTGTGAGAAAAGATAAAATTTTAGTTTTTCTATAAATTGTTATCCTGACCCCTCAATGAGTATCTGTAGATAACTTGTGTGCTTGAAGGTGTCCATTCCTATTTTCCAACCATAAAGCCATGTGTGTGTGTTTTTCTTTTTCTTCAACTTTTTGTTTAGTTTGCAGTTTATTTTATTGTAACTGACCCTTTTTCAGGGAGGTTGTTTTTATTACCCCCCACCCTCTTACACACATTACAAATTTTGCTAATGGAAGAAGCAGTCACTTTCTCACCTTGAATATTAAGAACAGAACAGAACATACTTTTATTGTATATAACTTGAACAACATCCGTTCATCGTTATACAGAGACAAATAAATATACATGCACGAAACGGCAATGCGAGAGTGAAGATAACATGACAGAATACAACAGATCAATACATATGTTTAAATATAATTTATAAATTTTAATTTATAATTCTAATTTTCCGTAAAAAATTTAATTTTTCACAATTAAATTTTTTACAACATTTTTACCTTATTAGTATTAATCAGTTCAATAAATTTGAACATACTTGGTTTTTTTATAATAATACTTCGGTAAAAATGTAATTCTTAAATTCTTGTAAGATGAACAGCGAATAACAAAATGGTATTCATCTTCTACGTCATTTGTGGAACATAAAATACATTTCCTTTCGTTTCTTTGTATGTTCTTATATCTACCAGATTCTATGTTCAGCTGATGGGATGAGAGTCTTAATCTTGCTATAATATTTCTAACTTTATAACAATTTATTTTAGCTAGATAAGGTGATAATTCAAAATATGGTTTTATTTCTTTATACAAATACAATGAATTCCTTGATTCTATATCATTATACCAACTTTCAATATACATATCTATCATTCTATTTTTGAATACCTTTGTGAAAATATTAGCATTTACTGATTCTGGATAAATCCACACGTCTAAGGATCCCGTTGTTTGTAATAAATGTTTGACCTGACTGTTCCAGATATCACCTGTTACATTCCTCTCCGTGTCATTCCTTAGTGTCACTATCATAGATTTTAACAAAGAATTTGTATTTTTTATTGAAAATAGACGTAAAAAATATTGAACAATTCTTGTATATCTTACAATATATAATGGATATCTTCCTAATTCTCCATATATAGCTGAATTACATGTCGATAATTTTACTCCCAATATCTGTTTTAAAAATTTCCTATGCACTCTTTCTATATTATCGGCTTTTAAAAATCTCCATACTGGGCAGGCATAAGTCAATATAGACGTAACATATGTGTCGAAAAGGTTTAAAATAATTTTGATGGGTACTTCTAGATCCTGTATAAACTTAAAAAGACACCCATAGATTTCAGGGCTTTATCCGCAGTGTATGTGTTGCATTTACAAAAGATCCGCTACTGGAGAATACTATACCAAGATAATTGAAAGATGAAACTATTTCTAAATTTGCATTGTTGTAATGAAAATGAACATTTTGATCAACCCTTCCACCTTTTTTAAAAATCATTACTTTTGTTTTCTCCACGTTAACTCTTAATTTCCACTTTGCACAATAATTATACAGATTATCCAGCGATTTTTGTAAACCATTTGCAGTTTCTGAAAACAGCACTGCGTCATCTGCAAATAATAAAAGATATATTGAGAGTTGGTCAAGAGTAATACCAGGATTATTTAATTGTAAATCTGATTCTATATCATTGATGAATAAGGAAAATAGAATCAGTGAGACGATCTCTCCTTGCAATAAACCAATATCACAATTATAGAAGTCTGATAAAAATCATCATACAATGATCTTACTACTGTAAACAGACGACCATTCATGCCCGTTTTGATAAGTTTTAACCATAGACCATTTCTATAGATAGAGTCAAAACATTTAAATAGATCAACGTAACATACAAACAGTTTCTTTTTATCTTTTATTTGCATGTCAATGAAATTCTTCAGAAGGAATAGCGCATCAATCGTACTATGATTTGCTTTAAATCCAAACTGAGCGTTCGTTAGTATATTGTATTTCACAGTCCATTTTTTAAGCCGCTGGTTTATACATTATTTATTATAAATCAGAATTGGTTAGCTTTTAGTTGGCTAATTTGAAATAAAAAGATAAAAATTAGATAAATAATAACTGATTCCTAGGCTTTTTGTTTCATGCGGAGATGAATGGTGCAGGAACCCTTAAAACTTTTCTTTTAATAATTTTATTGAAATCTGTCTTATCGCTGATTTTGTGTGTGTGTGTTTTTTTTTCTGACAAATATCAACGAAGCATTATTAAAATTTATTTCAGCAAACATTTCTTTTTTATAACAATTTAATTTGTTGTTTGTATAAATACAGAAGAAAAAAACATCTGAATTTTGGTTAAAAAAAGCAACATGAAAATAAAATCATCATTGTCTTTGTAAACTTGACTCTTGGTCATTACTTATGATGATGATGACAAAGATTACCAAATTCTTCTGTTTACTAATTATGTTTCATTATCCTATTTGTTGCTATACAGTAGACTTGGTATGAGTGTAATTGTTTTTATGAGTTTCATTTTATTTTTTTATCTTATGAATAAAATATGGTATATTCTATCTATGTATAAAATGAATTTAGACCTATTTCTAGAACAAATCTTATCTTGGTTAACAACCAAAGAGCTTGGAAAATCACTTGTTTCATTGGTTTGCATATTGTTTTTCCATCATAAAATGAGTTTCAGGGTGCATATCTTTCTGCATGATTGTCAATTGGCAAATAACAATTTAATCTACCTATGTAAACATACAAACCATCAAGTTGAAAAAATCAAACATTAAAACATTAAAACCACCCTGTGAGGCTTTAGAAAACGTAGTTAACCTTGGTAGTGGGCTTGTCCTTCTAAGTTGAAAACTCCAGTAACACAAGCTATTTATAGTAACAGTCTCTGTTAAGTGCTCGTCTGCAAAACTAAGTACCCAAGATCAAATCATACTGATGGGACCTTTTTTTTTTCACTTATATTTTTTGTCGCTTTTTTTCTTTTTCTTTTTTTTTTTATGCTCACCGAAGGTGACGCATATAGTCGCCGCTTCGTCCGTCCGTTCGTCCGTCCGTCCATCCGTCCGTCCGTCCGTCACACTTTCCTTGTCCGGACTATTTCTCAGGAACTAACGGCTTGAATTCAACGAAACTTTATGGGAAGCTTTATTACCAAGAGGAGATGCGCATATCGTCAGCATGACCCGATTCCTAAATTTTTCACAGAGTTATGGCCCATTGACTTTTCGGCCTATAGTACATATTGCATGATTCTTGTCCGGGCTATTTCTCAGGAACTAATGGCTTGAATTCAACGAAACTTTATGGGAAGCTTTATTACCAAGAGGAGATGCGCATATCGTCAGCATGACCCGATTCCTAAATTTTTCACAGAGTTATGGCCCATTGACTTTTCGGCCTATAGTACATATTGCATGATTCTTGCCGGGCTATTTCTAAGGAACTAATGGCTTGAATTCAACGAAACTTTATGGGAAGCTTTATTACCAAGAGGAGATTTTTTCACAGAGTTATGGCCCCTTGACTTTTTGGCCTATAGTTCATATTGCATGATTCTTGTCCGGGCTATTTCTCAGGAACTAATGGCTTGAATTCAACAAAACTTTATGGGAAGCTTTATCACCAAGAGGAGATACGCACATAGTCAGCATGACGACCTGGTTCCTCAATTTTTCACAGAGTTATGGCCCATTGACTTTTCGGCCTATAGTACATATTGCATGATTCTTGTCCGGGCTATTTCTCAGGAACTAATGGCTTGAATTCAACGAAACTTTATGGGAAGCTTTATTACCAAGAGGAGATGCGCATATCGTCAGCATGACCCGTTCCTAATTTTTCAAAGAGTTAAGGCCCCTTGACTTTTTGGCCTATAGTACATATTGATGATTCTTGTCCGGGCTATTTCTCAGGAACTAATGGCTTGAATTCAACAAAACTTTATGGGAAGCTTTATCACCAAGAGTAGATACGCATATCATCGGCGTGACCTGGTTCCTCAATTTTTCACAGAGTTATGGCCCCTTGACTTTTTGGCCTATAGTACATATTGTATGATTCTTGTCCGGGCTATTTCTCAGGAACTAATGGCTTGAATTTAAAAACTTTATGGGAAGCTTTATCACCAAGAGTAGATACCATATCGTTGGCGTGACCTGGTTCCTCAATTTTTCAAAGAGTTAGGCCCTTGACTTTTTGCCTATAGTACATATTGCATGATTCTTGTCCGGGCTATTTCTCAGGAACTAATGGCTTGAATTCAACAAAACTTTATGGGAAGCTTTATCACCAAGAGTAGATACGCATATCGTCGGCGTGACCTGGTTCCTCAATTTTTCACAGAGTTATGGCCCCTTGACTTTTTGGCCTATAGATCATGTTGCATGATTCTTGTCCGGGCTATTTCTCAGGAACTAATGGCTTGAATTCAATGAAACTTTATGGGAAGCTTGATTACCAAGAGTAGATACGCATATCGTCGACGTGACCTGGTTCCTCAATTTTTAAGAGAGTTCTGGCCCCTACTACCATGTTGTTGACTAATATTCATGTCATTTGCCTAATTTAACAGGAGATATCATTTAAACAAAACCCCACAAAATTCAATATGCTAGTAATGTCAATCATAATCATGTCAGCTAATTGTTGTTTAGGCCATTATACACTATTTCAAATATCCAGTCATATGTCAAGAGTGTTGGTTAACCTCTTTGATATGAGCACACATTGAAATGTATGACTTAATTTTTAGTAGTATAAAAACTTTAAAAAATCAATGAAAGATCTGATGAGTAACACGTATTATCATATTAAATAGTAAACTGTTACTAAGTCTCCAAATTAGAGTTGGTAAAACATCTCATCTGATGAGGAGAATAGATATGATTTAGGAATGGGGATTTCAACATATCCTCCCACCCATTGACCAAGGCCTTATTTGTAACAATGACGTTCTTCGGGGAGCATCTGTCAGTTCTACTGACTTTCTTGTTTCACTGGCTAGTATATTACATCTCTTAAATTTAGCGACAGATATGTTTTCTGGCATTATTTTAATTTCACATATTTAAAACTTGCCAGCATTTTTATAATAAATATATTATTGTGTAACACTTTTACTTTCTTACACTTTCATATCTTTGTTTTTAGCTTAAGCCAAATATATTTTTTCAAAGATAATTCTTGAAAATGATTTCATGTAGTCTTTACATAGAATTTTTTCTGTCAACTACAGTACCTGACCCTCCTACCAGTGTTCATTGTGGCACCAGTGGACCCAGTTCTATCGCCTTGACATGGTCACCACCAGCCTTGCCAAATGGTGATATCAAGCAGTACCATATAAAGGTGTTTCTCTACAATGGACCCTTGTTTTTAGAGACCAGCACTCAGACAAACACAAATAGTTTCACTGTAGAAAATCTTCAGTCGGGTAAGTTACAACATTAATAACTTTTATTAACCAGGTAATCCATGTTATTAGAATGGCGTATTTCGTTAGGCAGGCGGGCGTCAAACATATTGTTTCCGTCAAATATCTCCTGTTACAATTGAGATACAGATTTCATACTGGGTAGTAGATACTTTATGGGAAGAGAAAGATTGGGATTGATTTTCAGGTTTATAGGGTCAAGTTCACGTTTACTGTTACTAAAAAAATAGATTTTCGTTTTCGTCAAATAACTTCTTTCAGGAGTGAGGTATGATGATCAGACTTATAAGATGCCTAATAGGAAGAGGGGGATTAGGATTATTTTACAGGTCAATAGGGTCAAGGGCACTGTTACTAAAATAGCTTTGTTTCCCATCAAATAACTTCTTTGTCAAGGGATATAAGTATTCACCCACCCCTATAAAATTGCAGTGCCTAACTTAATTCCATTGTACTGATGATGTCTTCAAGCATTTTATGATGTCATCAATGAATTATGACATTATAAACATTCTAGACAGAAATATACATGTAAATGTTCTTCAACATGAAGGTACTCTCTTTGCCTGGGTCATTTGATGTGTTTCTTGTTTCTTCATGAAATGGTGTACTTTCTTCAAAACACAATCATGGCATAAACTTAGTTCATATGAAATTGCAATTACTGAATTTTTGTTTGATAATCATTCTTTTACAGTATTTTGACATGTGTTCTTTGTTATTTCTGTACCTTATTTTGAAAATGTAATTACTAATAATCAACAACCAAATATTAGTTGGCAAAATACTCTTTCTAACATACAATTTATAGTTTGTCTTGACACTCACAAAATTTGCAGGTACATATTACACATTTGAAGTATACACAGAGAATGAAAAGTATAATTCCTCCCGTGCTGGATACTCATCTGGCAATTTTTGTCCCACATCTGCCAAGAGTAAGTACTGACTTTTTCTTCTTTTTTCATGTGTGTTTAAAATGTTACTCTCAATCATATAAGTTAAATAGTAAGCAGATTTCCTTTGTTATTGGTGATCTTTGAACTAGTCAATGTACTTCATGATTACAGTACAACTCCACTATATCGCGGTTCTTGGGGTCCAAGCCCAAATACCGCGATATAGTGGACCGCGTAGTAGGTTTGAGAATGCTATATGTGTCTTTGTGATAGTCGTAAATTCTTGAGAAACCCTAATATAAAGCAATAAACATTATTTTATTTATAGACTTATTTACTTATTTTAAATAATTCCATAATCATTGATTCTTTTTTTTATTTTTTTGCACTATAATTGCCGATGATTCAGATTCAGAGAGCAGTGTGTACGGTATGGTGATGTGAAGCGGTTACGAAACTCTTCAGCATATCTCATTATAATAAATTATACGCTGTTCATTGTTTGTCAAAACAATGTCGGTGTGAAAATTGCCATTCCACTACAATTCATCGCTATTTCAAATTAAGCTGAGGTGAACTTATTATGATGTATCGATATGAGGAGCCCTGTTAATGTTTAAATGAAACAAATTACCAGGTAACGCTGATCTAATTATCATTTATTGGTAACTTCCGGTGAAAAAGATTGGCTATTTTCCGGGACTTTTTAATCCATGGTAAAATTATGTACGCTAGCATAATAAACAAAAATACCATTACAGTGGATTTTAGACAATGTTTGTGTATTTTATCGAGTATCTGCTTGGTATTGAATGTCCATACCAATTAAATGCTGATTACTGTGGTTGGATAATTATACCTACAAACCTGCATTGTTGCCGATCATTAACACTCGATTGCGTAATCATCAACTGCCCCAAACACAATAGCTTACCACCTGGGGTGTTTTAATTGTTATCACTTCCGCGTGTCAGTGCACTAGCATGTTAAATACTGACCGCGAAACTGTTTTAAATACACATAGATAAAGAATGAGATAGATTAGTTTCGCGGTAAGCCTATGCAAATAACGCGATATATTTTTGGGGTCCATAGATCAACCGCGATATATTGGTAAACGCGAAATAGCAGTCCGCAATATAGCGGAGCTGTACTGTATAGTGTCTTTGCAAAGTACAGTTTGTCAAACTTGAATCTGTTATTTAGTATGATTAACTTTTTAGCTCACCTGAGCATAGCTCAGGGTGAGCTTTTGGGATACTTGATTGTCCGTCGGCCTTCGTCCGTCGTCCGTCGTCCTTCAACAATTTGATGTTTACACACTAGAGGCCACAATTTTGATCCAATCTTCCTCAAACTTGGTCAGAATGTTTGTCTTGATGATATCTTGAACCCTTTTGAAAATGGGTCAGGTTGGATCAGAAAGTAGGTCAGTAGGTCAAATCTTAGAAAAATCTTGTCGTCCGTCAACAATTTTGATGTTTACACACTAGAGGCCACAATTTTGATCCAATCTTCCTCAAACTTGGTCAGAATGTTTGTCTTGATGATATCTTGAACCCTTTCGAAAATGGGTCAGGTTGGATCAAAAAGTAGGTCAGTAGGTCAAATCTTAGAAAAATCTTGTTTACACACTAGAGGCCACAATTTTGATCCATCTTCCTCAAACTTGGTCAGAATGTTTGTCTTGATGATATCTTGAACCCTTTCGAAAATGGGTCAGGTTGGATCAAAAAGTAGGTCAGTAGGTCAAATCTTAGAAAAATCTTGTTTTCACACTAGAGGCCACAATTTTGATCCAATCTTCCTCAAACTTGGTCAGAATGTTTGTCTTGATGATATCTTGAACCAGTTTGAAAATGGGTGGGGCTGGATAGAAATGTAGGTCAGTAGGTCAAATCTTAGAAAAATCTTGTTTATACTCTGAGGGCAACATTTTTGGTCCAATCATCCTCAAACTTTGGCAGAATGTTTGTCATGATGATATCTTTTGTGGATGGGGTCAGAAAATTCCTGAACATTGTTTCACCTCATCATCTTAATTCTAAAGCAATCTGTTTTGTATAGGCAATGAATGATACTTTTCTCAGGTGAGCGATCTAGGGCCATCTTGGCCCTCTTGTTAATGTAGTAATGAGAAAAATAATACACATTTTGATTCTTTAGTGGATGTTTAAAAAAAGGGGGAAATACTTCTGTTTATAGTACAAAGGAACCACATGTTTAAGTTCATGTGTAATGAGGACAACAATTAGTATCAGTTGTCATGTTAAGTGGCAATTTCTTTATCCAACAGTAGCTTTCCATTTTCCTACATAACTCATAT
>CM037787.1:9671610-9684697 GCA_021229015.1 Solen grandis
GTATGTCATATTTTTTACTTTAATGAGGCTAAATTTTATTTCAAATTGTATGTGCATGTTCATACTTGTAATTATATAATCAACAAAGAATCTAAGTAAAGCTATAAATTACAGAAAGTTGGTATTCAACCTACATAATATAAGAGGTGACTAATTATAACGGTTTATACGCGCAGAAACACGTTAGTAGTGTAGGGTGGCAATATGACACCCTAAATATTATTATTATTATTATTTAATTTTTATGGCACCAAGATGTAAGGCGCCGATAATATATGGCACCTTATAATGAGATAGCACCGTATTATTGTATATAAGTATAGAGTAAGGGGATTGACAATTGTAAAAGTTTCGTTTCGAGACATTTGGGTTGGCCTTGAAATGGGCCGATTTGCTTTCTTCTTCTTCAGTTGGCATCGTCCTCATTGTCCTTGATTCCGATGGCTGGAACAGCTCCAACCATGCATTCAGCCAAAGGAACTAGTTTCAATTCAGCTGATTATGTAAACATTTCAATAAATTATGTTTTAACATACTGTCAAACCTGTCTTAAGTGGTCATTCAAGAGAATAAGAGAAAGAGATTACTTATCAGAGGTGGCAGCGTAAATGAAGGTTAAACAAAACAAAATGCTAGTTTGGTAATATTAAAACTGACCACTGTATATAGGTTGACCGCTTAATACAGGTGGCCGCTAAAATGATTCAACTGTGTAAGTATATGATTTATAAGGATCATTTCCAGTTATTATGAATCTAAATTTTACCAGGATGATTTCCCTAAAACTTGAAAAATGTGTTCTTAAATAAGGGTTTGGATTTTTAAGAAGGATTTTTTAAGAAATAATGAAGATTACACCTCAGTTATACCAGAGATATTAAATAATTTCAAAATGGTACAACTAGAACTAATCATAGGTATGAATAATGGATCTAGATAAATAATTATGTATTATCAAAATGCTTGTATATACATGTAATACACATGCACATGAAGGTTGGTTACGCATAATAAAAACAGCTAGAATATTATAATTATGATGTATGCCCAGTTTGGTTTGGTTGCCTTTATAATACATCAGTTGAATAAATAAAAAATATATATGCAAAACAGCCAATGGCTTTATTGTTTGTGTTTGACTTGAATATACTTATGATATTTTGTTGGAGTGCATATGTGCAATTTGATCAGGTTGAATTAAGTTCAAGTAGGTTGAATTAAGTTCAAGTTTAAATGGATGAAACAAATGATGGAAGATAGCTCAAAAGCTCATTGAATAAATTTCTGGCACTGAGAGTGTACCAGAGGCTCTTAGTTTGAGTCCAAGTGAGCCATGATTTTTTTTAGAGTTTCCAGGATGTTATGTTTTTCAACAAAAATGACAACATGCATAATTATCAGTGCCTGAGTGCAAATGAATTGTTAAAGCTGCAAGAAATTTTCTTCAATCATTATGAAATGTAACAGCTTAACTTGTAGCCTTTGTAGCAAAATGACCAAGGGCGGACAACTCTCTAAGGTAGAATAAATACCAAACAACTTTCTTTAAAATTATATTTAATATAAAAATATAAACAATGAGAATATTAGAAAAAGAATTAAAGAATATGAGAAAAAAACTGCCAGCTAACTGTCTCTTTATCTGTTGGTACAATAATAAATAATAACTGCACTGAACGTTATGTCTTCACTTTAAGCCCGCATATTAACTACATAATGACTTACTGATACAAATGCACTTCAATGTGCCACATTCACAAAATGATTACTAAATTCACAGTACTCATACACTATAACACGTGCTCTTGTCGATGAACACCGACTTCCTGTCGTCGCTGTCCTTTCAGTATGTGTGATCCACTTAGTCCACCGTAGACACCCTGTCGTCCATATGACGCATACGTAGATTCTCCCGTCCTTACGACGTAGTCTACCAATGGGGTCCCGTATCGACTGTGACCACCCAGATTACATAACTAATTACGACTAGTCCACCGTAGACACCCTGTCGTCCATATGACGCATCGTAGATTCTCCCGTCCTTGACGTAGTCTACCAATGGGGTCCCGTATCGACTGTAACCCCGGCCCCCACAAAAATAAATAGCTCTTATTTACTTATCACGCCAAATATAATGTGCAGACACTGTATTACTTCATAATACTACGTTCATACCAAATAACAAATCTCTGGTATTTCATACGTGCATTTTATACCATACAACAATATTATGGTTTTACATCAGTGCATTAAAACCAGAACCGTCCTCGTTAGCAATTATATACCAGACAGATATTCCATACAACTCCACGTTTCTTAATTCCAACACAAATACTGTTGGACAAATGCTTCCATGTATATTCAGGTAATATCAAAATTAAGGACATACCTATAAACTAACATAATTATTCTCAAAATTACATCAAATATACATAATAATGCGGAGCTATGTACTTAGATTCCTTGGCCTATAGAACCAAAACTTCAAAAACTACCGAGAATTAAACATGATTGTACACTCGTTTCCCTGAGAAGAAACAATACAACAATCTGCAAAATAAATGTTTAAAATAAATCTAAGTTTCATATCTACCTGCAAAATGAAATACAAAATAAAATTTTACTCACACAAGCTCCGTAATGAAATTTGGTCAGAATACTCTAGACTGGACCAGGTATCCTCCGTAGCTCCCATCGATATCTGACACTGAGGCTCCATAAAAATCAGCTTATATACTAAAACCCCCCGATTTACTCTTATAAAACAAATATCACGTGAATCGTGCAATAAATTGTAAATCGCTGAATCCCGTGCATCCCGAGAAATACTGACAACACTGAGGTATACTGATAAAAAGGGCTAATGTAAAGAAACTATAGGTTTAAACTTCTAAACCTTAAACATCTCTCTTAATACACTTAAAACTTAGCAAAACAGTAGATATAACTATTTCAAACCCTAATTATATCTCATTCTGAACAAAAGGTAATAAAAGAACCCTGTGATAAACCTTATATAACCAAAATCGGTTAACACAGTTCCACTCTGGCCTACGTGACAAATACAACGTACTCTAAATCTATGATTATTTTCAGGCCACGTCAACATTATTTTGTGACAGCCTTAAAGTTGAAAGGTTTAAGTGGTTATGTAGATGCATTGGTAGATAACTTGCCATGTAAGTGAGGGCTCTCGTGTTAGAGCCTTGGCCCTGTGCTCTCGAAAATACTTAAGTACAAACTCTGGCTTTAATTTGAGTAACATACTTAAATCCCTATCGAAACTAATGGTCGCAGTTTGAGTATAAGTATGAAAATCATACAAGTTTAAGTACCATTTTAATGTTTGGGAACACAGGGCCTGGTCTGTTTGAACATTTTTATAGATTAGTTACAATGTGGGGCTGTTACATTTCCTATTTTTCAGTATATTACTGCTCTTTGGATTATAGTTTGTTCTTTTTCCTGTGAATTCAGGGATTACATGTTATTCTAAATTGGTTGTGGATTATGTAACAGTCTATAAATATCCCTTATTAGAGATTTGTGTACATGGTCCAATTGCTCAATTCATAGAGCACTGGCCCTGCATGTAACCAAGGGTACAGGAAATTACTGGTTACACATTTATCTCACCTGATTACAAATTTAAAACTTTTATTTCATTTTGATTTTTATTGTTTCTGTAGGTAGGAAAATCTGTCCAGTTAGGCCAGGCGGTAGAGTAGCATGGTGGCGTCAGTTGTGGGTTTTGGAGAAATGTAGTGTGTATGAAAAGGATTATCTGTCCTGTTAATGTTATATTTATTTTTGGAACTCCAGGACAGCAGGAGTCGTTGGTTTGAGTCATGCACCAACAGTAGGCACACTTAGAATTTTCTGGTGCTTATTTTATTTTCATTATATTGCAGTCTTTTTTGGTAACCAAAGTCTGAGGAATTTGTATAAACAAATCAAAAGTTATATTAATTATTGTGTTGACTGGAGTTTACTGTTACTGCGACTGTGAGTATTCCAGTTATATAGTGATCCATGTCCAGCTAATAAAATGGATGAGTACAGCCGGGAAGAACCACCAACTTACCACAAGCGAGCTGGATGGCTTACATAGATGAAGAAAGTGACACTGCAAGGAATCGAACCCACAACTGAAAGAAGTTACGTGATTGAATCTCTGCAGTTGTAACAAATAAGCCACAGAAAACATTAATTTTTAACAAACCATTATAAGTAGATTGATTTTTTAATTTACCATCAAGCTGCGACAGTATTTCAGTCATATAGCGAAGTCCAGCTAATTACAGGTGGAGGAAGACCCCGAATGCACTGAGGCATCCAGGTAGAACCACCAACCTACTGCAAGCCAGCTGGAAGACTTCCTCACATGAAAATCCGAATGACCCTGCCGGGATTCGAAGCCATGCAGTGAGGGGCAGAGTGAGTGTTAAAATGTCTTGGCCACGGAGGTCCCATATTAAATTAAATGGCAATTTTTCATTTAAATAATATATATATATATAAAAATTGTAAATATTATTGTTATTGTAATGGCCAATAATTTTTACCCTAAACATTGAGGAATAAGTGTAAGTGACCTGTCCAGCTCAGTCAGTAGAGCATTTGCCCTGAAAGCAAATGGCCCCGGGTTGCGTCCTGGTCAGGCTGGACACATATATTTCTAACCCTGATGTCATTATTGTTATTATATATATAATACACTCACCACACACCCAGACCTAATGTATATATATAATACACTCAACACACACCCAGACCTAATGTTATTTTTTCATAAACATTTAATCTTAAGCATTTTGTATCAAAACTTAATTTTTATTCTAAAAATTAACGTACTGTAGACTACCGTCTGATAAAGAATGTAGAACTTAGATTAACTAAAATTAATTATACAGCTACAAAGATGCAACAATAACAATTTCAGTATCTGGTTCAGGATATGGTTCGTTGAAGATCACCATATTATACTAGTCTAAAACAACGGATGTACCGTTAATGCCTTTTGTAAACAAACGTACGATTTTAAACACTAGTTTCTTCCTTTAACTACAAATAAATCAAACAATTTCCAAATAAAACCCGTCTTATGTTTGATTTTATTCGACTGGATATGAACGTTCGGCATTTTCCGATAGAAACAAAGCGATCGTTATTTTCCGATAGGAGGTCAGCTGTTACCGATCGTTTTTTCTCGACAGGTAATAATCGATCGATTTTTAAAGGATTCCGATCGTTTCTCAGCTGGTTATTTTCAAGGTACAAAATGTACGATATCTCAGCTAATATAAATGTGTTTTTCAAAAACAAGACATAATTAGAATCGGGAAACAATGCTCTTTCATTATCAATATTAAAAATATATGTAAGAACTGTGGTTTTTAAAACACAGTTTATGGAAAAAACCGACGTTCCATAAATTCACCGACGCGGGTTGAAGTAATTATACTGAAATATGAATTATCAGGTTCCGAAACCGATATTTTAGCAATGAGACTGCATTCTGAGAACTCAGAATGCAGCTCAAAACTCAACAATTGCACTTTTTGCTACTCTGTCGCATCATTTTTCTAACCTCACTTTTGATCTAAATATTGTTGATGACATAAGACAGTGCCGAATGAATATCTTAACTAATACCATTGGTATATATTCCTATACTTACAAAAAAAAAGTTCATTAAAATTACAAAAAGCTGAAATATACGTGTTCCCGAAATATCAATAAAGCATTCTGACACTTTTCTTAGAGGTACAATAAGACCTATTTCGGGCCGTTATAAATATATGCAGTATATTATAAGTCTCTTTCAGCGACGGTTACGGAACTCGTTTAATAAGAATAATCTTTACTCCTTCTTTAACGCTGGGACGTTTTACATTTAACTACCGTTTTACACTATCCATCTCTCTAATCCCCATCAATGCCAAATATCTTTATATTGTTTGTTTTTCTTTCGCCTGTGTCTTTTATATTTTCCATATATATATTGTGGCATCTTATTCAATTTCAAAAAATAACAACTAATATCTCTATCGACCATGTTTTCTTTGTTTGCTTTGTTTAATGGGCAAAAGAATTATATTATGCTGATTCGCCAACATATACAAATTGTCGTATAATTGCCGTACAAGCACAGGAGACTTCTCGGTTTTTAAACACTTTATTTACAATGAGGCCCATAACCAAAAGGAGCGCTCAAGATTCGTCTGTCCACTCTGCTCCCCTAGATCTCTGCCTCGATCTCTCTCTAGGCAACTCTTTCCTGATCTTTCTCTACTGATCTCTGTCCATAACTTTGACAGGCCAGCTATATATACTGGCCGGTAGCAATGCACAATATAGAAAACAGAAAACAAACAAACAGAAGGTGGGAACTAACAACATAAGATTTGGTATTAACATAACATATAATTTATTAGCTTAGAACTTATATATGTTCATAGCCACATACAGAAATTTACAAAATTACAACATACGCAGAGTTTTACACAAAATAATTAGCAGAGAAGTAAAATTAAGTTAAGATCTAACTAAGTAAAAAGGCGAAATATATTAACCTAGCCAGATTATTGATTGTTCTTGTGGATGAGGTTGACATTAAGGTTTTAAATTTCCTTAAATTAGGCATTAGTACTGCGGTAGATACTTTTTTCTTAATTCCCTATATTTTGGACATATCAGTAGAAAGTGATATTCACTTTCTATTATATTTATTGAACAATGTTGTCATATCTCTCAGTCCTGTTTAGATTTATATGTCTTCCGGTTTCTATGAAAAGTTTATGTGACGAAAGTCTAAATTTTGCCAGACTAACTTTATTAATATTTATGCAATTTTGATATTTTTCAATTTAAGATCATTTTTAAATAGACTGAAAAAATCTAATCTACTTGATGTGTTTTACATGAAACGCCTAATTAATTCCGCCATAGTTGATGCTATTTCTTTCGTCTTCTCGCAAAATATTGTGAACAAATTTGATAAAATAATTGTTGTCAGTCTTAATTATTTTGTCCAGTATTTCATTATTATGATTTTTCTTCTAATTTTTGTGTTCGATACCATTTACCGTTCTAAAAAAGCGTATCTCCCTTATAGCTAAACTTATCTACAATATCTAATATTAGATTGCCATATTGAAAATTGAATTTCGTATGTTGTCCCTTTTCAAAGATCATGATTTAAATTTTATTTAGGGAAACATTTAAAGATGCCAAGTATGACATTATTGTTTAAGATTTAATATTTAATAAAGATTGTAATGCATGAGTTGTTTGCTTGATTCAAGTTCTTCAAAACATCGAAATCTCTAGAGCTTATAATATTTGAGTTAAATGGAGGGATGTATAAGATTTATATATACACACCAATTTATAAGTGGAAAAAAATCTACTTAATTTAGTCCACATAATACCAAACTAGTGTTTAACAACAACTTCTACATATTTTGATATAGTTGTTTATAAAAAATAGCTATTCCAAAGCTATAACGGCCTATTAAATATGTTGCGATTTATTACCGTATATATGGACACACTCAGTCAGCAATTTCAAGATTTACACACGTATTGTTTGAAACCCATGTTTCCGTGAGAAAAACAATGTCATGACTTTTAATGGACTCAATAAAGTCAACAATTGGGTGTGGCTTACGTGCATTCCTGCCGCCTAGTCTATGGGCTCGGTCAAACGTCATTTCAGTCGGGTCTAGTTCTAGATGCGTTTTGTTGAGCTCTTTGACTAGAGAATCGCATTATTCTTTGTCTGGTGTCTCTGCTGGGAATCAATAGGAAACCAGGTTTTCGCGCATGGATTGAGCTTGAAAGTTCAGAATTTCATAATGCGATTTGTATACGCCGCCGGAGGCGGTGGTATATTGGAGTCATCTTCTCCGTCTGTCCGTCCGTACCTCCGTATCTTGTGAACTGAACTCCTCCTACGTTTCTGAATTAATCTTTTCAAAACTTGGTCAATGTCATAACTATAATATGTAGATGTTGATGAAGTGGCGATTTTCCGGTTCATTGATTTTTACAAGATTGGTGTCCCTTGAAACTTAGTCTCTGTAGCTGATTGATATTTGCAGCCTTGTGAACGCAACTCCTCCATTTCTGAATGAATTTTTAAAAAACTTGGTCAATGTCATTATAAGGTGATGAAGTGGCATTTTCCGTTCATTGATTTTTTACAAGATTTTGTCCCTTTAAACTATTCTCTGTAGCTGATGATATTGCAGCCTTGTGAACGCAACTCCTCCATTTCTGAATGAATTTTTAAAACTTGGTCAATGTCATTACTATAATGGGTAGATGTGCATGAAGTGGCAATTTTCCAGTTCATCGATTTTTACAAGATTTGTGTCCCTTGAAACTTAGTCTCTTTAGCTGATTGATATTTGCAGCCTTGTGGACGCAACTCCTCCTTCATTTCTGAACGAATCTTTTCAAAACTTGGTCAATGTTAGTACAATAAATGAAAAATGTGCATGAAGTGGCGATTTTACGGTTCATTGATTTTTACAAGATTTGTGTCCCTTGAAACTTAGTCTCTGTAGCTGATTGATATTTGCAGCCTTGTGAAAGCAATTCCCCCTACATTTCTGAATGAATATTTTCAAATCTTGGTCAATGTCATTACTAAAATGGGTAAATGTGCACGAAGTGACGATTTTCCAGTTCATTGATTTTTACAAGATTTATGTCCCTTTAAACTGATTCTCTGTAGCTGAATGATATTGCAGCCTTGTGAACGCAACTCCTCCTACATTTCTGAATTAATCTTTTCAAACCTTGGGCAATGTCATTACTATAATGGGTAGATGTGCGTGAAGTGGCAATTTTCAAGTTCATTGGTTTTTACAAGATTTATGTCCCTTGAAACTTAGTCTCTTTAGCTGATTGATATTTGCAGCCTTGTGAACGCAACTCCTCCTACATTTCTGAACGAATCTTTTTAAAACTTGGTCAATGTTAGTACAATAAATGAAAAATGTGCATGAAGTGGCATTTTCCGGTTCATTGAATTTTACAAGAGTTGTGTCCCTTGAAACTTAGTCTCTGCAGCTGATTGATATTTGCAGCCTTGTGAACGCAATTCCCCCTACATTTCTGAATGAATCTTTTCAAAACTTGGTCAATGTCATAACTATAATGGGTAAATGTGCACGAAGTGGCGATTTTACGGTTCATTGATTTTTTGTGTCCCTTGTAACTTTGTCTCTGTAGCTGATTGATATTTCAGCCTTGTGAACGCAATTCCCCCTACATTTCTGAATGAATCTTTTCAAAACTTGGGCAATGTCATTACTATACTGGGTAGATATGCATAAAGCAGGGATTTTGATGTTCATCAATATTTGCTATAATTATGTCTTTCTAAACATGGTCTCTTGATAACACAACTCAAATTTCTAAACAGGTTAAAGTGCATAAAGCAGGGATTTTCTGGTACAGTGATTTTTGCAAGAGGTATGCGGAGAAAGGAAAAATGATTCATATTGATGCTGCTATTTGACTACTGTCATATTGGAAGCCGTTTTAAGTGTTATCTCTGTTCAG
This sequence comes from Solen grandis, assembly GCA_021229015.1. NCBI lineage: Eukaryota > Metazoa > Mollusca > Bivalvia > Adapedonta > Solenidae > Solen > Solen grandis. The sequence continues at coordinate 9,681,187 of CM037787.1, forward strand.
ATATATTAATTGGTCTCACAGACTTCATTATGAGCTTTTGCTTGCAGAAATGCTAAAAGCAATACTTAAAAGGATCCTCTTGGTCTTTATATTTTGTGGCCGCGTATATTGTTGCAGCACTGACACTCTTAATCATATTTTGTTTCATAATTTTCATCTTCTCTGAATGATTACAGTTTTTATTAAGATCTTTCATGTCGTTACTTTCTTGTCTGACTGGTTGCTAATGAAGCTACAGGTAGTTTCGATGTCATTTATTTTCGTTTCAAGGCTTGATGCACATGTTTCAATCATTAACATTTTGATTTTGATATGATCAACAGTTTGCTCAATTTTGTCAACTTTTGATAATGATGTTTTTGTATTGCTTTAACATCTTCGATACGACATGCGGCAGTTCATGTCGGCGTTGTTTGGGACAAGTTTGTATAAACGGGCTGTTGAGACTGGTCTTGTGCGCTTGATAGTGATGCAAATACATTTGGAATTTGAAGCTGGAACTCATAAGGCGAGAAATTAAGAACAGGAGATGGATTCATCATTGCAGAAACAAAATCTATGATATTATTACTGGAAACTTCCGAAATAAAATTAAAAAACCTTTGTTTACATCCTCTTTACTTGCTGAGCTATTTGCTGCTGATGGACTAGTGTTCTTCGACTGTGAACTCGTATCATGTACAATGGTGATACACTTGCCTTTCTCTTGACCCATTTATGCCTCTTATTCTGCAATTTTGACCGGGTTTCCGTTGAAGACATGACTATCAGTTCTTTATACACAATTTATCTTCATTTTCATCCATTTTAATTACTTGTTGAACCGTTTATTAGCATAATATTCATTCCAATTGGAATCGAGACATTCAAAATACGCGTCTCACTCTCAGCGCATGCGCACACCATACAATTATTAGCAACAGCCAATAGTTGTGACAGACACAACTGTTATGTTATAATCAAAAAATGGTATATACAATACATATCCGGACTTAATAAAACAATAGGGAGTCCAATAATATTACTCAAATGCGGATCCATCGTTTGCTTTGTTTGAATATGTTAAGAACCATGCATATTTTTCTCTATCCAATAAATCAGTAACTTTTGATATATTTTAGAACTACGTTAAAGGTAATTTTAAACTGTTTGGACTAAAGTGAGAAATGCTTGAGAAATATATACTTTATTATACACAGATATAGGAAAATGAAGTGATGTTATCTCCTAACAATGCTAATGTACTTCTAAGCACACACACACATATCCATCTATATATAACGACAAGGAACGATTTCATACAAGTCTGAAAATCCCTCCACACACGACATATACATATACATAGATATGCGTATGTGCGTGTATATGTGTATTTATATGTATGTGTATATGTATGTATATGTATATATAATACAAAGTAAAAACATCGGATTATATGTTTGTTACTAGATTTCATTTTAAATATAGACATGTCTGTTCGTATATATACTTATTTATTTCTGGCATTATCAAAAAAAAATATTTCCGCCATGTTCTGTAATGTTGATTTATGCATGTATTTATTTGAAAATGAGCATGGACTATTTCAGTCTATTTTATTTGTATTTTGTTCAATTTTGTAAATGCATTGATAATAAACTTGACACGATAATTTTGAAGATGAAGGCTGGAATGTTAAGAGCCTGAAGGTAATGGTGGAATGATAACTACTATACAAATCTTGATTTTAGAGTATAATATGAGAGTATTTAATTTCACATGTGGACTCTTTGATGTATTCGAAATTTTACTTTGCATCCACTCATGCTGTATCATTATGGTTGACATATCAAATATAAACTACAAAACAGCTTACGCTTACTAGTATTGGTCTTTATTCTTTAAAAGAAAGGAATCCCAAGCAGTATTTTACTAAAATAGTAAACAACAAATAGTAAAAAGCCGCCACACCGTATATTCCTTACTTACGCGAAAAGTTCAGCATCCTTCATTGTCATTAGGTTATCCTACATCAGCCAAATAAAAAAATTGTTTCCACTTCTTTACCAAGAAATCAGTTGCCATTTCCTATAATATAATAATCAAAACGACGATCTACTTTTGCAGACTAATTTTTAGAGCTAATCTTTTGTCGAACTTAATCACCGATGACGTGAAGCTCGTTTCTCAGACTAACAGTGTGCTTACTATTCCGCAAATCTTATATATTGCTTGTCTTTATTCTAACGACCCCTCTTAACTACAGCACAATATGATTTATACAACCCTAATTCACAAAACATTACTTTCGTTAACGACATATTACAGCAGCAAGAATAAAATGGAAAAAAGAGACTTTAATATTCGTTGACATTTAATTTTGTTCAATTCGTAATCAATACATTTTTGCGGGTTTATATATAAAAATCATTTTCTAAAACAGTACGGTCTTATAATTGGTCAATTTTCGAGAGATAAATATCTGTGGAAACAACTATCCACGTAATCGACGAAAACTAGCTCCAACGAAAAATGATACCTTACGTGATATTTCACGCTAATGTGATTGTGTTCTCTTAGTTTATATCTTGTCATGAATCGCCAGCATGCCATTTTATGATTCGATATTACTAATGGTAGGGCAGGAGTCTAATAGAGTATCTTTATTATTAATGTCGTTGAGATAAATGTTCAAACTTTAGTCAAAATGCAATAAAATGCCGATGTATTCTTAATTCTCTAGATGTTTTCGGCAGAACGTGTGTATGCATTAGCTTCACTTATGATCCGTACTACAAGAAAATAATTAATGCCAAGCATGCATGCTGTGTATGTCGACATGGTAATTATGAAACCATACTAGCTATAACTGAAACATAGTGACACAAACCATTTACATGTTTACTTGTCAGCCATTATAGCTTAGTCGATATTCTCTAGCAGAAGCTATGTTACAGTGGTATTTTTCAGTGTTGGTTTTACAAGTTTGCCTCCAGTGAGTGCGGTGGTGGTGATAATGATGATGATGATATTTAACATTAAAAATTTATTAATAACTATGATTGAACATGTTTAATTTTGCATGGATAAAATATGGATAGATTAATAAGCCCAGGGATACATCAATGGGCTTATTAAGTTAAAAAATGTTTCAGAGAACAAGGGAAAGAACACTTCTAATTAGTTCGTTGACTCTTATCATGTGTCAATAATTATAAGAAGATTCAAAGCAATTCATGAAATCATATTTAGGAAAACGAGAAGTTTATACTGAGTGAATGAATTTTCTAACGGCAATATCCTTGGTAAATACTTTACTCAAAATGGACGAAAACAGGTACATCTATGTTTTTCTCGTGCGAATTACGGACTATCTTTTGTAACAATTCATGGAAAACTCATTATACTCGTACATCCAACCATTATACCTGTCCATACGGCTCTCGTGATTGTTTCAGGGTTCTGAGAGAGAAAGAGAGAGAGAGGGGGGGCATGCGCCGTTGTCATTTTGGACTCAACTGCGCGCCTCAAT
>CM037787.1:9684797-9734797 GCA_021229015.1 Solen grandis
TGCCGTCATACGGGGGGAATTACCAAGCTTCCTTTCTACAAGATAAATTGACCTCAACGAAATGCCTAATTAAGCAAAACCAAAAATAGCTGATGCCACTGTTGTGTTATTCAGTGCAATATATCACTTAAACAACCGACACGTATGAAAGAAAAATACACTCGGCATTTGTTCGAAATCGAGAAATAATACAAAAATGAGGCGAAATATCTAGTAATATAAAAAAAAATGACTCGAACATCCGACAATCCAACCTTGAGAATATCAATAACAGTTATTAAAATAAAGGATCAAAGAATTATTTTTCAAAGAGAGAGCAATGTTGCTAATGTTTTCCAATTTTAAAATTCCTTGCTTTTTAAAATTACTCACTTGCGAAGTCTTCAACCGGAAAGAAAGTGAAAACGAGGCTGTGAGAATAGCACAAAATAATAATAAAAAACGGTACCGTTATACTGGCACCACCATGAGAGAAGCATTTCTACTAGAATGCGTAACTAACACTTATACCATAATGATATATCCCACTTCAATAAACGGATTTATGTCACTTAACGACAAATCCCTTTGTTGTTGGATTTTTTGCTTTTTCCAATATTTGGAAGATATTTTTATACAAGCCAACGCATTTTCAGGATAAAGGACATTTTACATTTAGATCTATGTCAGTCATTGTGTTAACATTCCAACATATTCGACGTGAAATGCGGCCAAATAGAATAGAAAATAAAAGTAAAATTATTAGTGTTTATATATGTTACTTTCGTTTCATTTTTAGGTGTAACAAAAAAAAAAAAAAAAAAAAAAAATTTGATTATTACCTTGAATGTTCATGATCACTTTTTCGATCATGTGTACTAAATTGAGTTAGAATGGTGAAGCAATTTAAGCACCAAGCTGTCATTAGGTTCCTATATTTGAATGGCTGCACACCAAATGAAAATGTGATGAAATGAAAGCGGATTTATGGGGAGGATGCTCCATCATATGTCCCTGGCATCACCAATTCAAGCGTGGTTGACCATTTTTGGAAACGGTCCCCATTTCTGGGCGACCACAGTCCGTCGTTGATCATGCTACTATCCACAGGTGGAGACCGCCATTATGGACGATCACGGCATAAAAGTGCGCAAGATAGATCATCATATAAGAAAGGTGCCTGCTTAATGGATTCCTCGGTTGCTCAGACCTTTCCAGAAGCAGGGACAGGTCGAGTGCTTTCAGGCTCGTTTAACCATGTGACAAAAATTCACGGTGCTCTTTGACTGATTACACAGGACGAAGCCTGGGTGCATCAGCATGATCCTAAGACGTAAGTATAAAAGAAAAATGACTTGCCACCTTTGAAAAAGGTACGTGTCCAACCGTCAACGGACAAAGTCAAGCGGTCAGCATTTTGGAATCAGTGCGGACATTGGCGTGCTTGGTCCCAATTTTGGTATACGCACCATGGTTAGGGTGGGTCTGGGGGCATGCATTTTAGAGGGTAATTAGTACATGCAGAAAAAAAAATCATAATGAAAAATGATAAAAACGCGCAGTAATTCTAACCAATTAATGGATTAGGATAACACTATCTCGGTATATGGACTGAGAGCAATTATTGGTGCATTTGGCATTATACCCCCCTCCACCCCATACTTGAAAAAAATAAGAAAATTATAAATGTTTTTATATCAGAAAGAATAAAGTTTAAAACAAAAACTGTTTCTTTGTACTTTTATTTTTCAAAATAACGGTTCGGTTAGCATTTTAAGGGTATCTAATAATAGATGCAGCCAACCCCAAATTCATTTTGTTTCATTACATTTGATGTTTCACCACCAATATAATGTCATAACATTTACTAAATTAATAATTGTAATTAATTCGAAGAAAAAATAGACTTAGTTATTTCATCATAAACTGCTTCTGTTTAGTGTGTCTTAATAAAAAAAAAAAAAACAATAAAAAAAACAACATTAACAAAAAAAAAAAAAAACAAACAAAAAAAACAAAAAAAAAAACAACGAGATTTGTACCTACATTCTGAGCATCCGTTTCATTTCATTGAAATCCGAACAACCTCTCCATTTTGTATGAATGATCGAACGATTATACAACACAGGAATGCTGAGATTCATCAATTTTGAATAAAAAATAAATATCTAAGGGACAAAAGAATTGCGTTTGGTATAAAAGCATATAATTAATTTCTCTTTGCTGCTACGTAACTGTCTCTTTACCATGCGGAGGAAAATAATTTCTTTTGAATGCAAAGGTCAATTTGGATTGTGGACGTGCAGGTTTCCGTCATTAAATGGTATCAAAATGATCCATATAGAAAGCTTCAATTCCGATACAAATCCGTGTAACTTACTAATAATCACATCAAACTAACGACCTCCATGGGTTATTTTATGCACTATAAAATAGAATGGCTGATACCTACGGAATCTGTTTAGTGTCATTTTGAATGTCGTATGTCGCTGTATGAAGGCGACGCACGGCAATTTAAAACAAAGTAAGACAATTGTAAACGACACACACTATTACGAAACGACACACGACAATGCGACACGACTTGACATTATAGCGCGCAAATGTCTCGTTGACTCACCATGATTTTTTCACGTAATATCGCAATAAATATCGAATGTCATTTCAAAATGTCGTGCGTCGCGTCGCATTGTCGTGTGTCGTTTCATAATGCCGTGCTAATATCTTGTATCGCGTGGTAGTGTCGACGCACGGCAATTGTAAATGACACACAATATGAAACGACAACGCGACACGACGCACGTCATTTTATCGTTGAATTGTCGTGTGTCGTGTTACAGTTTAATCGCCACACACGGCATGATAAAACGACGCACGAAAATGCGACGTGATACACGACAATGCGACACGACACTTACGGTGTCTTTACGGTGATAAAGTAATGTGTTATAATTGCAGCGTTAGAAACGCTATAATGTCGAGTGTCGTGTCACATTGTCGTGTGTCGTTTTAATATATCGTGTGCCGTTTACAATTGTCTTGCTTCGTTTTGAATTGTCGTGCGTCGACTTTATACAACGACACACGATATTCAAAGTGGCACTAACCGGATTCCGTAGTTATCTGTATATCTGATGTCCGAAGTTGCTCCTATAAAGCAATTTCGGATAGCAGAGAGTTCAAATCAAAGCGCGAGAACAGTATTGTCGCATTTCTTTTGTTTGTCAAAGTAAATTTAATGAACAGGGATCACATTTTCAAGAAATTGACAAAAAAAAAAACCCCAAAAAACTTTAACTTTACATAACCAAAGTTATTACAAGAAATTTAAAATGAACGTACCATTTGTTTCAATGGACTGTTAACAATTAGCACATCGCCACTGTTACTCTCCTTATTTCTATAAACTACAGTGTATTAGATTTATATCAAATATGCATATCTAAATCAAAAGGAAACAAACCTAAATCAACAATCGTTCATTATTTCAATATAAGTTTGGTATCTGGCAAAAATTAAGTTACCCTGCATATCCACAGCTCGTCAAACTCTCTTCCATTTGAGACACACACAACTTCAGTGCCTTCAACGCTTTGATTTTCTTATGCCGGTTTACCCCCTGTTTTATTACATATTTATTACATATTTCAGTAGATCAGATAATATGCTATCTATAAACAAAGAGCCATGAAATTCTGAATGTTTTTTTTAAAAAAGATTAAACTGTCGCGATCGTCTTTGAGCTTAGTTATACTGACATTGTGATGATATTATAAAAATATTTAGAGTACCCGAAATATGTTTACATGTCCGAAACATTGCGATAATAAACTATAGCATTCGCCCCGGAAAATGAAATTGAACATTTCGTTATTCATTTTAAATAAATATGTAATAGTTATAGCACCCTTGCGTGTGGGTTACATTGTGGTGTCAGCTTACAGGGGAAACTTAGGGGGTGTGAATGTAAACGATCGAGCCGCTTCAATGATGAATCATTTAGTTAAAAAACAACCTTGAATGAGATATAGAATCTTGAATATTAGCTCAATGGATTAAATGTAGGTCCCTTTTAAAACGATCAAAATAGAAGGCTATAATGCAAATGCAGAAATGATTATGACATTATTATAAAATAACAAATCAAGTTTTAAAGTAAAAAAAGAGTTAATAGTTTGGTATTATAATTTAGCACTAAATTAGTACACACTTTTATATATATGTTGTTTTTTGCCTTAAAGCTACTAACCCACGCGGAGTGATACTGAGAGGCGTTGTAGACAGAGTCGTTACCACTGGGCCACTTGGAGCCTGTTGTAAAACGATTTAGAACACACATAACACTGTCCTTTGTCTATTAAATAAAACGACTCCCTTTCGTTAGAAAAATAAATAAATACTAAAATAAGCTCTATTTTGAAAACACGAGTTAGCTATTTTTATTTTGTTGAGCTTCTGGAAGGTATTTCAGTGAAATAATTAATGTTCAAAGAAATACAGTCAATTTCATTGAAATACTAATAAATCTAAAAATAGGACCAATTTAAAACCCGTTCGAAAGATATAACAAATAGGGCATATAAAGTGTAGACTGTGTGAGACAGCAGTCAGACCCAATTAAGTTACTGCACAATGCAGACTCACCCTAATATTTGCCTAGTGCGAACTCTATCGGCCGTTTAGGTCGCATATTGAGCATGATCCTGGCCGTGGGCTCTCATACACAGACTTTCTTCTTTATTTCCTATTTCACTTTCCTTGTTTTATGGTGCCTTGTATAAAAAGTTTAAACTCCACTTTTTTCCTATTTTCCATCTCCAGTTTTTTTTTTCATTTTAAAGCCACATTCACTATATCAATCTCTTACACTACTCCCCTTTTTCAAAGTCTCTTCCTCTGTATAGCTCGTACATTTCTTTTTCCAGTAAAACTTCATCTTTTTTTACACTTCCTACACCTCCTTTTAAGTCTAGAGAAAAAAGCGTTACAGAAATAAGCACATGTAATGAAGGAGACAATGAACAAAAATGTCACTAGTTAGAGACTTTGAAAGCTGGAAGTAAAATGGAGTGACTGAGTTATTAAAGAAAGAGGGAATAATAAACGAATGAACAGTAGAAATATTTAGAAACAGAAACTCTTATAAAAGAGACACTATATAATAATAAGGAAAATAAAAATACCGGAAACATAAAAAAGAAAGGTAAAATCTAAATGCATGAGAACCCACGAGCAGGACCATACTTTAATTTGAGACACACACAACTCCAGTGCCTTCAGCGCTATGATTTGTTGGAGCCAATGGATGAGCGAAATTTGACTTGATACCAAAACGCAAAACGCGAGTATTTTCAACACAAGTTAACGACACATGTATGCATGCATGACATTAATAAAGGTGTTTCAGTGCATATATAATTAATTACAAACTATTTTAAAAGTAAGTTGATATCTTCTGAACTTGTGTATTTCAAAAATATTTTTCAAGTTGATCCCTTATGTTATAAATTTGAATTCATCACCTTTTTTTATACTAATCAAGTATTTAAATTGTTTTTCTAGTTAATAATAATAAAGTTATATCTTAACAATGTCCATGCTTACATACATGTTGTTGTATGCCTAGATACGTTTTCTTTCTTCATGAATCATGGCAGACATGAAATAATTATTATCTAAGCCTTCATGCAGATGTTATAGAACATTGCCCTAGTATTTGCACCCGATCTCAGCCATTTGTAACCATTTTCCGTGCTTGTTTAAATTGGAGTTAACAGAAGAGGTTGGCATATTGAATCTATTTTTAATTACTATTAGAACACATGAATGAGACGGGGAAAGATGAGTTGATCAATATCGTACCGTAAGATATGTACCTTAATGTTGTCATAATTTAGCTTGTTTGTGTTCTTAATTTTGTCTTTATAGATATGATTTTTGTGACATCGTTCTAGGCAAATCCGTTCAAAACAGATTTCTCCGATTTCTCTATTTTAAAAATTGATATTGCAACAATATTATATGCGTGCATTTGGTTAGACTAATAGCGTCAATCGATTTTTGTTCCGCGAATGTAAATTTTCTTTATAAATATTCAATTGTATCCACTTTTGCGAGTTACAAGAAACAAAGACAATAATCTTTAAGACATTTTTTTTTCTTTTGTGCTCCGGGTAATGCAAATGGAATAGAAGTAATAGATGTAAAGAATGCCAATTTCATGTATTCATGCATAGTCCAAGGTTATTCGATCGCACTACATAAGATTGTTCGTACCAAAGACCTAAACCCAAAGATACATGTAAGCATCTCGGCGAAATATAGTATATTCTCGCGCCAGAACGAGAGTAGGGCAGGTGTATTCTGCGGAAAATCTATTCAGTTTACTAAGCGATAGCACAACATCGATCAACACAACGATTAGTTATTGCTGTCTAGTAGTATAATATTTAACTAAAATAAATTATTATGGTGTTTTTGTCCTATTCTTTAGTCCTTTGAACACGAATTTGCGCAATAACAATGTGTATATATATCTATTATTTCAATAATTAATTGTAATAAATATTTGATTTACCGATATCTGATAGAACGTGTAGACCAACTGTGTTGATATCATATTCTAAAATAACAACCGTTTATTTTCATGCCCCCGCATCGATAGATCGGGGCATATTGTTTTTGCTCTGTCTATTTGTTTGTCTGACATCTGCCTGTTTGTCACAAAACTTTAACCTTGACCATAATACGGAAGTCCTTCCACCTACAGCCTCCAAACCTCACAGGTGTATGTACCTTGATCACCTCTACCCGCCAGGTGACCTTGACCTTCAACTGACCTTGACCCCAAAGGTCTAAGGCCCCTGCGGAGGCATGGGACATGGCATTCATTCGGACGGCATTTAAAGCCGAAATTTGCTATAGATTTTAACTAGAAAAATCATATGGGTCAACAAAAGCCAGCATAATATATGCATCCTGAAAAAAAGACAAAAAACCTTGACACACCAACACTAAAAATGGGGGGGGGGGGGGGGGGGTGCATGGCGTTCATTCGAACGTATGGCGTTCATTCGAACGTAGCGCTTCTTGTTACTCAAAATAATCCACTCTAATGTGATAATTTTGCACAAGAATATACTTAAATGACTTAAAACGCAGTAGGGATTTCTTCGTCTGTGTGATAATTGTTAAAAACTTAGAGCACTTTTGTTTTGTTATCGAAAATAATCCCATAGAAATGAATCATATGCTACTTTGTTTGTTTGTTTGGTTTAACGTCCCACCGACAGTATTTAAGTCATTTGGAGACTATGTCTGCTTCAGACAGATGCAGTGCACACTGCAGCATCACGCCGCAGACGCCCAGTCACATTACTCAGACACCAGAAAAACCCGTCAGGGAAATACCTTTATATGCTGAGCGTCAAGCAAGGAATCTCTACCAGTACTATTTGTTTGTCGATCCTTTAACCTTTCGATTCCAGGGCGGAAGCTCTAACCATACGGCAACCGGGATCAGAATATATGCTTATCATTAAATGCATGTACTCGTAAATGAATTAAGTCACTCTTACAAAAAATACCGTCATGAAGAGGAAAATACGTTTATGTAAATTAACACTGCGGCAATATAAACATAAACGCTGGAACATAATTTTCATTTTTCCGTCATGTAGGCAATATTTGCCGAAGTATTGGCAAAAATTATCTTTTTTCATTGATTAAACTATTTTCTTCCAGAAAAAATTCCCTTCAGTCTTTAATCAATCTTATATCACTACTCTTTGATTTAAACAGTAATTATTTCACTTTTATCTGCCGTATGCAACCGGAAGCTTTTAGTCAGCTATGAAGTTGGCTTAGGACCATATACCATGCTCTAGCCTTCACGTGCATCTAATGCTGTAGATGATCAACCTGATTTTTTTATTGTTTTTATACTGCATCTTTCGAATGGCATTGGAACACAACTCTGTGCAGCAGTTACTTTCCTTAAACTCGAAAGTACACACCGGCTTTTTCTCACAATATCGCGGTGGCGCCTAGGGTATACGAGGTTTCCTTCACACGCTACTTTAAGTTGCTTATCTTTGTGTTTAGGTATTTGTTCATACTGAGTTGCAATCCAAGATTGCTATGTTCTTGTCCAGTCAAGAACTTCCAACTTGTGTTTTGTTGTGCGCTAGTGACTGGAGGAGAGCGATGGATCAGTGAATTTTACACATAATACCACGTTAGCTACACCTCAAAATAATATTAGCTTTTGAATATAGCATAGAACTATTTCTATATTCAATGACTAGTACTAATCTTTGACTGGTTATTCTTTGTTCGTATACAGTCAATATGATATGTATTTTTCTTGTTATATATATGTGTAACTCATTATAGTTATCTTATTATAAGTGTTCTCTTATCAAAAAATATTACGAAACTCGGATAAATATCATGTTATTATAACTGATTTTCATTCACGTTTGTGTTGTTGCCACATTGACGTATTTTTTTTTTAATTATTGCAGAATATTTGCTGATGGCTAGGACTGTGTCAGTTTTGATTATGGTGTCGCATTTCAGATGTATATAAAAAAGCAGAGAAGAACGCCCGATGCTCTGGTAGTTAGCTGTCTTGCGTCACTGTATTCATAAAGCAGATGAAATAAAAAAAAAATGGAATTCAAAATATAAACTATGTATGAAAAGTAGATTTAATTCCTGAATATGATGTGTATATAAATAGACTGTAGCAAAGGATAAACTAGAATAAATGTTGACCAAAAATGTCATTTATTATATATTCTCAGAAAATAATAATAAAAAAACTGCATATCAAAACTTTCCAAGATATTCTCACATGGATGAATTCTATAATCAGTTATTTTTGTGTTCAAATATTTTTTGAATGATTATATCCGTCTTCTAGTTTTCATTTAAAAACTAATCAAACATTTGTTGTTGTTGTTGTTTCTCATTTAATGGCCCTATACCTATAACAGTGATATTCAATCCCCAATAGTTGTTTGAATTTGAAAAATACAAAATCAGTTGCAACAGAGCGTACAATAACTCGTTAAAGGTACGTTTCAAATGGAGTTCTTTCTCACCAGATATATTATTCTCAAACAATATATTCCAAGCCCAGTAAAATTCTGTTAATTTCATTTTCCTTTCTTTCTTCTGACATTCTTATTTTCTATTTTTTTTTTAAATTTATTTTGTTTTGTAATAGGATATTCATTCAGCACTTCTACCTTGCTAAGACATCTATCAAGAAGCATATTTAAGATATTGTAACTAGAGATGTTTATTATAATCCAAGATTTATACGAGGGACAATTCAAAAGTAATGCAACTTGTGTAATACAAAGCGCGCGTTTGACAGGTTTTAATTATGTACGTGCCATACTCTCAAAGTAATCACCCTTGTCACGTACACAAATTTTCAAACGTTTAATCCAATTTAACAGCAGATCCCAGGGAATAGGATGCATGTAGAACTCGAACCCTTTCTTTATTCAAAGACGAAGTCACGACAGCAGACTTATGATCAGGGGCATGGAAAGGTGTTTAAACCCGATGAGTGGACGCCGTTTAAAATATTGTCTTTTAAATTTCTTCAGCACTTTTTCACATGATACAATGGTAGACGGTTGTGTTTTTTCTAGTCGGAAAATTAATGTTTACATTTCCTAAATATTAAGGTTTAAGTTTCTAAGGATTCAAAATGGAATAAAAAGTAGAATAAAAACAGAATATTTTGGGAAACTGACTTGTTGCTTGTAGTTATGAGTGACAACGCTAGAACAAGGAACGAAAAAAGAAAAGCTGGAAGTAGTAGTAGCGGAGAAGGCAGTAACCCCACCCACAAACTGTTTAGAGCGGGAGGAGAGGGATAACTCGGACATTTTGGAATCAGTAATTGGCGTTTTGAAAAAACAACAACAAAAAAACATCCGCATTTGAACTTGAACAGCTGTTTGGAATGGGTAGAAATAAAGAAAAAGATAAAAAGGATGACAGGTGCGAACCACCCGAAAAGACAGAAGAATCAATCAGTATTTCAAGCATCACTCAGGTAGATGGAAACCCTACAAATACATACATTATGTCATTTTTAATTAAAAGAGACAAGAAAATATCAAACGTAGATTTAAAAACTGAAATCCTTAGATAGTTTGGAATCAAAAGGTGAGAAAGTACAGAAAGACATTTCACAAATTTGGACTAATATACAGTCACTACAAAAAGACGCGGGTGTGAAAGTAATGAAAGTAGAAGATAAAGTTGATCAAATAGAGTTTGTATTTGGCACTGAGCAGAAGAAACTTGAGAGATCTTAGAGAGAGAAAATATCAAACTAAAAGAGACAGTTACATATCTTTAATCACAATGCATTCTGCAACAACCTTATTTTCACAAATATAGAAGAAGAAGAGAATGAAAAACCAGAGGAAACAGAGGAGATCGTCAGATATTTTATTGAGAATAAAATGAAGGTAGCCGATGAGCTGGTGAGTGAAATGAAAATTGAGTGCGCGCATAGGACTGGGCAGCCGGGGCAGAGAAACCTCAAAGGACAGACTATCCCGAGAAAAATTGTATGTAAATTCACCCTTTTCAAAGAAAGAGAGACAGTAAGGAGGGCGAGAAGTAAATTACAGGTTACCAAGTTTTTTGTTAATGAACAGTTCCCGCCGGAAGTTGTGGCCAAGAAAGGGCTTTATATCCAAAACTTAAGGAAGCACAGGCCAGGAAGCAGAAGGCGTGGATAGTGATGGTACCTTTGTACATTGATGGGAAAGCAGTGAAGTGTGACTAGGAAGACCAGGAGAATGATCTGAGATACAAATATGGAATTGTAATGGTTTGACTGAAAACAAATTAAATGATCAGAAATTTATTAATGATATAATACTATAGACAATGATATCATCTTTATAAGTGAATCATGGACAAATGAATATGATGTACTGGAATTATTCACATTTTAAATTTTATAGAAAATTTAAAAACATAAGAAGGCTAAAAGAAATAGTGGCGGATTTGTTGTTTACTTTAAAAAGAGCTTAAACAGGGCATTTCTGTCATAAACAATCATATTGATACCTTGATAGGGTTAAAATTGGATTAGACATTTATCAATATTCAGAAAGATATTTATTTATGTGGTATGTATATATGGTCTGAGGATAGCCCAGCATCTAAATTGTATAAGTGGACCTTTTTGATTTATTACAAGAGATATTTCTGTATGGACAATTGGGGAGGGTTATTTTAGCTCGGGATTGTAACGCTAGAGTTGGTACAAAGTTGGACTACATTCAATGTGACAGGTTACTTACAAACTATGATTGTTGACGGTTACATTCACGACATGGCCTCTCAAGATAAAAAAAGTAGTTCTCGTGGTACTCAATTATTAGAGCTATATAAAGCGTGTCGCTAAAAATAGCCAACGGTCGCATTGGTAATGATTTTAAAACAGGTGGGTACACGTTTTACAGTAAAAACACGTGCAGTGTCATTATGACGTGTAGGTTAGTTCATAGTTGCCTTTAACTACACGACATAGTCACGAGGGCGGAGAACTAAGCTATTTAGCACATGGTGTTTTCTTCCACTAGCGACAAAACGTCACAAAAGTGTGAGTTATGTGATTGCATAATCAACACTTATTGATTTTTTTTGATACAAACAGTGTTGGACTACGTAACGCCGTTATAGTCCACGACGTGTCACTAATGAAACAAATATTAGCATCTGATTGGACGAGAGGAAAATGCCATGTGCTAATATTTGTTAATCAATGAAATTGGTTTACACATCATAGATGATTTTAAGGTGGACAATTTAACTACATTTAGTGACCAGTATCAATAAGTTTAAATACATTGTTGTTATAATACTTAAAATATCATAATCAGTTAAAAACTGTAATTTATGTATACCATGGGCAGTTGAAGCACAAAGACGAATAATATATCTCTAACAAAATGTCATGAAATAGAATTATTTTTCAACAGTCAAGGATTAAAATATCAAACTAACAGAACATAGTATGAATCATATCGTATAACATTTGCATTTACTGAGAAGTGTAATTTAAACAAAACTGCAAGTTCACAAGACACATGTGAAACATATATAAATATTTCAGACACGAAGTGAAGCTATTATCAAAGGTGATTTGAAAAAACCTCTTGTGTATGAATATATAGATATCACGGGGTAGTTATTATCTCGACCGAATCTGTAAGCACTGAGTCTGAAATGAAACATTTTTAGAATAAATTAGTACATTGCATGTAAAAGTTACAGATACATATACTATTCATGTAGTTTTAAATCTGGGGTAGAATATGTATTACAAATTGACACAGGGGGCCGCCGTGGCCGAGCGGTTACAGTCGTGGACTACAAATCTCTCAGCCCCTCACCGCTGTGGGTTTTCATGTGAGGAAGCCTTCCAGCTGGCTTGCGGTAGGTCGGTGGTTCTACCCGGGTACCTCTGTGTACTCGGGGTCTTCCTCCACCTGTAATTAGCTGGATGTCGCTATATGATTGAAATACTATCGCAGTGATGGTAAACCCCAATACAACAACAACAACAAAAAATTGACACAAATGCCAAAGAAGAGTATCAAAGGTGTTAGATAACATATATCATAGGACTTGATTATAGTTTCAGTTTATTAGTTTCTACAAATTTATTGGAGGCGTCTCATTTCGTCTACACCCATTTCGTCTACAAATCAAAACCCCATTTCGTCTACAGTCATAAATTTAAAAAAATCCCGTTTCGTCCACAAACTATAATCCCATTCTGTCTACAAATAGAATTCTATTTTGTCTACAAATAAAAAAAATGTCTACAAACCATACACATGCTATGATATACTGATATTATTTCCTTCTTGAGAGAGAGAGAGAGAGAGAGAGAGTGAGAGAGAGAGAGAGATTTAATGATGTCTTTGGTTATAATTAATTTTCAGAAAGAGGTGAGAAAGATACATATATACATATTGTATATCTGCTATATCATATAAATACTAATTTAGTTCTGCAAGATTTTATATTAAAATAAAATTATTAATAATAAAATGGCCGATAGCATGCATACCAAAGCCCAATAAATATCTGATCCTACTCAATTAGTGTCAGTTTCATATCTTACCATGGTATTTCATGTAGAAGACGAACATGAAATCTGTTCGAAAGGTGAGAAATAACCTGTAGAGAAAATGGGATTTTTTCGTGTACAAACCAAAAATTTATATAGCAGACAGAATTGGTGTAGACGAAATGGGATGTAATCAATTTATTTCGGTGCGTCCGTTATGTTTACACGTGAGGAGAACGAGGTATGAATAGTAAAGATGCTATGATAAAGTGATAATCTCTATCAATCAATATTTAAGGTTTGTACCAGCAACATAATGAAATTTGTCATAATCACATTGCACTCTTAAGTGTCGTGTACGACCTGTTAGATCAAAGTCACCACAAACAATGTTATTTCTTATAGTCTACATGACAATGTTAATGATAAAGTTCTATTGTAACAAGGTTAAGGTCAGAACTGGTATCTATCAAAAGTTTGAAGTTTTGCACAGCTTAGCTGCAAAAGATCAAAATATTAAATGTTACAGAATGCATGTCCATTTCAATTTCTAGACACATAGAAAACGCAAAGAAAATGATTTTTTTATTCGATTCAGTAGAGGACAAAATAGAGATGATACAGAATAATTATTTCATAATCAAAGATTACAATAACAATTTAACAGAGCAAACCTATGATATGTAAATTTGTATAGTAGTCACGTTGTCTGAGAGATGAGCAAACGTTATTACAAGTTTACAAGAAATATGTGGAACATAATAACCTATTGAACACTATAAGAGGCAATTAATTTAAGATTGTTTAACACAAATTGAAGGTATAAGTAATTATGATTTCTGGCATATTATCTAGAAGACGCTGAGTCAGAAGTAAATTTTGATAAAATTATTAAGTTTTAATTTTCACCGAATCTATTAAAATATCTCAGGCTGAACTTGAATACAAATATTTCCTTTTGTTAGAACAGATTGTTGGCCTATATTAAACTGCATACAAAAACGTATGTTCCAGATATTTATATTATTTATGTAGTTTTAAATCTTGGGTAAAAAGAGTATGAAAACGTCGATACATATGCCAAAGAAGAGTAACATAGGTATTAAATTACATACATCATAGGACTGGGGTATAGTTTCAGTTTATTAGATAAGACAGATTCATTTTGGTGCTTCCATTACATTTACGCTTACACATGAAGATAATGAGATATGAATAATAAAGCTTTTTATGATAAGTGGTAGTCTATAACAATAAAATTATTAATAATTCAGGATTGTACTAGCAAAATGATTCAATCTCTCTTGCTGTATAGCCCATTTCCTGTGTAGTGTACGGCATGTGTAAGTTAAGGTCATCGCAAACAAGGTAATAACGAATATGTTTAGGGTAACTTCCACTGTAACCAGATTGAAAAGGTCAACACATGGATCTATCCAAAGTTCAGTTTGATAGAAGCTTTGGCTGCCTTTCCATATCAAGACTCTGTAGACATTCGCAAAACTATCGCACTGTCATCTGATTCTCTTGATATATATTTTTTCTATTAACTTTTTGTCACAGTTTCTTAATTAACCACAGGACATGAGATACAGACGTTGACAGACACACAAGAAAGTGTGAAAGTATCACTATTTTGCCAGATGGCCGAGAGACAATTCCATCAGTAATCTAAGACCTGTACTGACCATAAACTTAATAGACGCCATTGAACATGACGCCTGGCTTAGCGGTTATTTGGTTCAAAACCTACTGGCATATGTCTTTTTCAAGAGGTGTGAGTTATTTTTCATCAAATCAATTTCGGAAGGAATGTAAGTTATTTGACGCACCATTTGAGTAAGTAACTAAACATCAGATAGTATGGTGTGTTTTTTAAATGCTTCAACATTTTGCCTATGTGAGTGAATTAATATTTATGAAATAAAAATAAAGTAAGTTGCAAATATTCTTTGATTTGATCGGCTTGGTGGACAAAGTTTAATAAGTATAAGATGTAGTATATTAAGATATTTCAACAGGCAAATAAAAAGAAAGAAAAAGACAAAAGAAATCCGAAACGAGCGTAGATTCTATCTGTCTTAAAAGTCATGCTTAATTTGTTATCGATCTATTTTGTATATGGTAAAATAGAAAGTGTTCTATTGAAACAAATCGCTGATAAACTGGAATTTTCAGAGCTTCTGATAGGCCACAAATTAAGGGTGACTTCTAATTATTTATAAAATCTATGAATTCATATGATAACGCACCAACAAGTAATTATTACAAAGAGGCTATATTTCATATTTTGCTGCTACTTAAACATTTAATGGCATAGCAATATATGTTCTGAATGGTTTAACATCATCGATTTGCAATATATATAGATAGTTTAGATTTTATTTCATGCATTTTCAATTACTTCCAACAATAAATTGATACTATCGTGAGATTAACACATCGAAGAATAGATCTTGTATTCATAAGGCTAAAATAGCTTTTTATTTTTGTGAGTTCAAGGTTTAAACATAAATTACATAGAACAAATAAAATTACTTAAAAAACAAAATTTTTCCGGAAATTTTAATAAAATTTTTTGGAAAAAAAAAAGGGAAGGTGGTTATAGCTTTCTTCAGGGAATTGGATGGGAACACACATTCAACATGGATAAATACTTATCCAATAATGATATAAACATTCATTTGAGATCTATACATACATTCACGATTGATATATTGATACTTCTTACATCGATGTAAACATTCTTTTTTGATATATAGACATAAAGTTTAGATCTATATATACATTCAAGTAAGACCTATATAAATGCTTAAAGTCGAAATACATTCATCAGGTATCTACATATACATTAAAAATAAGATGAAGAATACACATTCCTGATTGATAATGTGATAAAATGGACATTTCATACATATTACACTTTGTTTTTTGAATTGAAGTCTGTACAAGACTTAAAATTATTTATTTAAATCAGTTGTAATAAGTAAAATTCGCCGCATCAAGTAATAGTGGGTGGGGTAACTAATCGTTTTTACGATTGTTTTGTTTGTTTTGATTGTTGTTGTATTGGGGTTTACCGTCGCTGCGATAGTATTTCAATCATATAGCGACGTCCAGCTAATTACAGGTGGAGAAAGACCCCGAGTACACAGAGGTACCCGGGTAGAACCACCGATCTACTGCAAGCCAGCTGGAAGGCTTCCTCACATGAAAAATCCGAAGTCCCTACCGGGATTCGAACCCACAGCGGTGAGGGGCTTTGTTTGTTTTGAATCCACTTTCCAGGTATAATGATAGGAATCAATAACATATTCGGGTCAATCGACTTTAAATTGTTCGTGCAGAGGAATTTTATTTTTAGCTTTTAATCTCCTGGCTGAATTGTCAATATATATTAAAATGATGAGTTAATTCAAATGTTAAAATATTTAAAATTTCTAAGAAAGGGGAAATTTTGCTCATCTGATGACATAAAAACCCTGCAAAAATAGGATGTGCTAGACAAATTTAACCAATATCAATGTTTTTCTTGTTACAGTTATGGTCGTTCAAGCAGAACTACCTAAATAACAAAACGGAATTGGATAGTAGTGCTCAACGACATCGCAACATGCGAGGCAAATACAAGAAAACCAATATATATATATATATATATATATATATATATATATATATAACACCTGTTGTTAAATTAAAATGGACCGACTTTGACGATCAATGAACGGTCGGTTTATACAAGGGCCAAAATATGTCAAATGCTTCGAGAGAAAGTGGAAAAGGTCTCATAGCTCTCTCGAATTAATGGTGATGAAAATTAACACAATCCAAATATTGCTGCCAGAGATCCTATTTAGAAACTACAGTTTGACAGGAAAGACGACAGTCATGCAGACAAATAGTGTCACACACCAAAACTAAATAGTTCCGTTTCTGGTCTCCAGCAAATAAAAAAGAGGGTCGGTAGGTCAGGATTTATTTTTTATTAAATTATTTTATTTACATGAAACGAAAGGTAAAAAAGGGAAATATTTTTAAAGGCAGAAAGGTAAAAAAAATAGGGTTGGTCGTTAAAAAGGAGGGTCGGTCGGGAAACCAGAAACGGAACTATTTTTTTGCCTGGCATAGACTGCACAAAACAACCATACAAGTACTAAGATAATCTATTCATCGTTAAATTACAATCATGGTCCTCCAAACGCTTAAAAAGACTGCAGATACACAGGAAACTTCTATATAGAACAACAAAAGGCTTACTGTGGATTCTCATATCCTGTAGGCCTGAAATATAGAACAATTAAACTGCAAACATAATTAAAAAAGAGAGGAAATTATAATGAAGGTGTACTGTTACATATCTTTCGCATTTGACATTCGTGTCTCTCAAAACAGCACCAGTAAAACGGCCACTCACTGGCTCAAATTGTCGTACTGGTGCAACAGATATGCATAAATATAACAAATCAATATGTCTCGCCAGATGTTTCCAGAGACGACCGAGTATATTTAGAGAAATAATATGCAGGGTAAAGTCCTATGGAAGGAAAGAAAATGCAAGATAATTGCAATTAAAATAGCACACCTAAGAAAGCACCGACATTACAACAAAAAATAACAAAGTGCAAAAGTAAAGCATACAGTCGTGATCACAGTGACTCAGCGCCACTGCAACGTAATAAATTAATTGGAATTATGCAAGGACAAAGAATTATGCAAGGACAATCCCCCAAGAGGATCGGAAGAATGAATATATCAATAAAGAGATACATACGATATCAAATCCGTAGACAAAATCCTAAAAAACAGACACAAACCACACCGAAGAGGACAGAAATATCAAATGGCACAGTTCTGCCAGGGTACCCCTGTGTACTCGGGGTCTCGGGGTCTTCCTCCACCTGTAATTAGCTGGACGTCGCTATATGATTGAAATACTATCGCAGCGACGGTAAACCCCATACAACAACAACATTTTTAAATTACTAGTTTAATAAGAAAACAGTGCCGATTTGAAGTCATAGAAATTATTAAGAATAAATTTCATTAAGTGATTTTTACTTTACATGTGTATGTATCTTGTTTTGGCATTTGCATTTATGCCTACATATCAACTGTTTATAAGAACTGAAAGCACTGATAATGTTTATTGCCTAAGATAGGATATTCGTCTCACCTTTTTGTCTGACGTTTGCAATTTGCGTGTACATATGTAAATTTCATGGTATTTTTAAAACACTAGATGAATTGGCAAGAAAAACACCTGCATGTAATCATACACTGAATATGTATACTGTTTGTCTTTATGTATGATTAATAGTGATATGATAGAACCGGTCCCAGTGGCTGAGCTATCAAAGAGTACGCCCAGCTTTCGGTGTTCGTAGGTTCAATCACTTATCGCGATATACAAATGACATTAAATGGTACTGGTGCAGCTCCCTTTCTTTGCGCTTAGTATAAATGTGTAGTTCCAGGAGTGGTTAGCCCAGTGTCACGATAATGTGACTGAGTGTGGTATCATGCCACATGTCTGCGGTGTGATACTGTATCGAAATGTGGCAGCACTATATGTCTGATGAAGACAAAATACCCTAAATGAATGAAATAGTGTCGTTAAACCCACTAAACAACCCATCTACAGAAATGTGGTGGTAGCACAAATATAAATTGTATGTATTTTAGTCCTTTTTATATTCACATTGCACTTTTTTCAACATTTTATATGCTAAGATTTAATCCATTATCTTTCCGAGACACATTTGACATTCGTAAGATGACAGAATTATTCATAAGACCCGATGCCAGTCTTATTCTTAATTTTATTGTATACGGATTCATCTTACAATCGATAAAACACTATCTCAACACTGCTGCTCTGATTCCAGCTGAAATTTATGTTCTCAAAATGATTTGCGTCATGGAAATTTGTGCAAAGACAAAAAATAAATAAATAGACAAATGACTCAAAACTAACGGTTATTGACACAGCGGCGTCAGTATGGAATAGGTTTTAAATTTGGCCATGGAGTCGCATAAACGAAAAAGGGAGCAACCACTGTTATTATTGTAAAAAAAAATCATGGCATTTTTGGAAAAAAAAAATTTAAAAAAACGATTCAAAATATGCAAGTCTTCTATCGTTATTAAAAGGAAACTCGACACATTTAATGGGCATCTGATGACTTCTCCCAAAACTTGTTAGGTCACGGATTTTAAAACTCGTTAACGGACCTTGCAAGCAACATAATTCATTAATACTTTAAAAAAAAACTTTATACTAAAAAATCTTTTCCCTTATCATTGTCCTTGTTGTTGCTGATGATGGTGATGATGACTTTTTACATTGACATTAACACCGCCTTAGTAGCTTACTGTCTGGAAATTTCATGCATCTTGCAGACACTCTTCCAATAATTATATAAGAAAGGAATTTCCCGTTGTAAAATGTATCTTTACTGATCTATAGATTATTTATTTTAAAGCATCTCAAATCATCATCATATAATGTTTCTACTATTTTCTGTATTTTTTTTATCTTAATTTCTGAAAAAGTTTTTGTATTCGTTGTTTTCATTGGCCATATTCTCGATATTCTTTTTTTTATTTTTTTTTTCATTTATTTAGTAGAAAAAATGTTCGAAAAAAAAAAAAAGAAAAATACATTTATGGAAAATAATTCAAAGACACTCTTGATTTACATGGACCTTTTAGAACACACTTTAGAAATCTCTGAACCTGACGGCATACAGATGAGGATATTTGTCGAAATGCCTAGTGGAAATATTCAGACCCGCTGTTTGTAAATGATGCATGCACATGTTATTAAAATATTCTGAAATGGCTTTGCTTTATTTAAGGCGTGCTTTGATGCTTTGCTGATATCTTGGTACTGTATTTGTGAGGAAGAAATCTACGGTTTGTGTATTTCGGTTTTGAGTCAAGGTAAAGGTTTGGGTTTACCCCAAAAAATAAGTCGCTATGACAACATCCTACATACAGATAGAGCCTAGATACAAAATTGTAAATATGAGTCACACATTTAATACCCCCTAAGATACTGAAAAATCATCTATTTTCGTTGACATTAAATATCGTTGATTATGTATCTAAGGGAATTTCGTGAGTATATTTGTTCGTGGATCTACGTTTAATAAGTTTTCGGGAGGAATAATATACGTAGATTAAATCCTCCACGAAGTCAAGGAAAATTAGTGATTTCACAGTAGTAATACATAAATCAATCCCTGTGCCTTCTTCGTCATATGCTGAGCAACATTAGTTTAACACTATAACATTAGCGACTTAACTTGACTATTTGAGTTTACCGTCGCTTCGACAATATTTCAGTCATATAACGACGTCCAGCTAATTACAGGTGGAGGAAGACTCCGAATGCACGGAGCGACTCAGTCAGCGACTTTACCCTCTCGGCCACGGAGGCCCCCTAACTTTAGCGAATGAGTATCATAGAAAATATATGTATACGATGATTGTCCCAGAATTACTTTGGCTTTTGTCATGGCATGTTTATTTGTAGATAAATTTTAATAAATTAGATAGATAAAAGAATTCGTTTTTCAAGTCGTATATCACGTTCATGACGATCGCGAACTGACAATATGGCAGACTCAAATTTTCGATTCAGACCCATGTTTCATGTAAGTTTAAGACCTGTCGCAGTTTACGCGGAATGGAACATTGTTATCGGCTATATTTTTTCTTTATGCTATCAGTTTGCTCAAACACTTTAAAATTCGACCGGCATTTTCAATTTTGACAATTATTTTGCGGGAAATTTCCACGTACAAATTGTATTTTGTTACGAAAAGGTTCAATAAGCCAAAAAAAAAAAGTTTTACTATTTCTTTATTTAAAAATGTCACCTTTCTGGATGTTGAATTTTGACTTGCCATTTTCTTTTCTGTAACAGAAATGTTAAACAAATTGTGTAAAAGCGCACGGTTTCCGTTGGCGTTACCCAAATTATTTTCCATTTTTAATTCATAAAAGAAAACAGATTAAAGAAAGAAACAGTCATCAGTTACAAGAGGAATCGCAAAATAAAATCAAACGCATATATTAAGATGGAATATTAAGTCGCAAAGAAATATGATGAACTATGCCTTCGGGCAATAAATAAAGCACGACATACAGCAAACGTGAGCCACCTGCGTCTAACGCAACATAAACTATTTGATTGCAAGAATGCTAGAAATGAAAACTGATCAGGTCATAATGAAATCTGTAATTAAAGTTATTTCTGAAACGAAATAAAACAGCAGTAGCAATAACGGAATATAACCGACATTATAAAATTCGGAAGGCGTCAGGTGCTTTCTTACAGTGTCTTTGTAGGCTTAGAACATTCGATCGAGCAAACTGATAAATAAAAGTTATTACATTTCTGAGGTTGATAGTCGGTGTACAGGTGGTGTAGCTTCTGTTTAGTGCCTTTATATCATTAAAACTCGTATCGCTTGAGCTGCATCTTTCTCCTCATTTTCTTTTATGTCATCTGTACCATATTGTGAAGTTCTTCAGAGTAGAAAATGCACTTTCTTGTCAAAATTAGTTCCGTTTTATTGATCGTTTTACGGTCTAGAAAGTTTAAGTGACTTGCAAAATCTTTTTTAGACTGTCTCTTGACATTGAATAGGAAGAGAAGCTGTCAGACATATTCGTATAATAACCTCAGAGGCCTACTTTATGGCGTTAAATCTAACCCCCGTTTTAGCTAGTAGCAAAGAATCTTCAAGTTCCTAGCTCTCCCTCTCTTTCTCTCTACACAAACAGTCATCTATCATCTGTTTATCTAGCCATCTTTCCGGGTTATTCGTTTTTTTTTAATGATTGTATTAAATGTGTGTTTCCTTTTGTGTTTGGACTTACCGTCCCCCTGACAATATTTTAAACATTTTAAAACAGACATACAGTTCAGCCTTCATGCCATATCATGTCATGGACAAATGAAATGAAAAAAATACAGTCACACTATCCTGATCAATGGAGATATGCATGTTCTGGAACAGTCTTTTAACGACGTCGGTATGTTGCGGTCCAGGATAGAACCCAGGACCTCCCAGTTCCGGGGAGGGTGCTCTAACTGATAAGCCACCGCCGAATACAAAGACTTAGTCGTCAATGGAAAATATTCAGACATGTTGTATATGAAAAATATACATTGATCATAATACAGAAAACGTTTTTTCTAGTTACATACCAACATACGATTTGCCAAAGTAGTAAACAATGGTACTGCTCCCTTGCTTGGCCCTCAGCATATAAGGGTAGTTGCAGGACTGGTTGGCGCGGTGTCAGGATAATGTGTCTGGGTGTGGTATCATGCCACATGTCTGCGGCGTGATACTGCAGTATGACAGCACTTTATCTGTCTCAAGTAGACATCGTCTCCAAATGACTGGAATACTGTCGGTGGGACATTAAACCCAACAAACAAACCACATACCACATGCGATTTGTATAAAGGATCGAAGTCATCAATCCATAGCTAAATCTGACAAGGACATTTCCTTTTTATTGAAAATGTTAACGTGCAATGCTTAATCGAGCAATACATGTATATAAAGCTTAACTAATATCAAATGTTGTGTACTTTAAAATATTTCTTATGCATGTTGATTTGGGGAAACACGTTCTTGCAATCTTTACCTTTCTTTTTTTTTCGACAGTTCAGGACCAGCATTATACGCCTAGAAAGGCTATGGAATATTATTGCCAACACACGCCATGGTTCTAGCCAACAACCCCCGGATTCGAAGTTCTCTATGCTGCCTTTCGACAATATCGTCGTACATTTAGTACAGTAAGTCCGTTCTCTTCTCCATTTTTTTTTAAATCTCCGGAGTATTAAATGAAGTTTGAAAATACATTGTAACCAAAGCCTGAGATAATGATTTGCGATGTGCGTGCTAGAACATAAAAATAAATCTTAAGTAGCATCCTTGCTTAATTACATTTTAAGAAGACATTCATGAGAGATCAATATAAAAACAAGAATTGAATTCTTGGAAGCAACGTATACGAGGGTGTGAAAACTTAGAATTGAAAACACAACAGAATTAGTAAAGATAAAGATTTTAATTTATAAAGAAGACACCAATTAAAAGTGAACTCGATACTTGATTGAATAACAGAGTATATGCAACGTTGACTCAACTGTTCGTATGCCTGTTTGTGTGCGATCGCTTTTGCATACTTTGTCTTATGAAGTAGAAATTTCGTATGTCGGTTTGTTTATGTCGGTGTTTGGATCAGAGAAAGGGTTTGGGTCTGGATTACTGTTTGGGGGGTAGTGTTCATATTTGGTTTGTTTTCTGGCTGAAATATTGGTAAGTTTCATCCGAGGTAAACCTCGGAAAATTATATTGCTATTGTAACAGTGTACATACAAATCGAGATACAAACCGCACTAGTGAGGATTAATTAACCAACGGGATAACTCGCTAAATAGTTACACATGAGTATCAGTATTCCCCCTCTCTCTCTCTCTCTCTCTCTCTCTCTGTGAACCATCTATATGTTTATATCAAGTCAACATCCAAGAAAAATACTTTAATATGTATAAAACACAAGGAATAGTGACTGACGAACCGTGATATCTCTAGTTGATATTGCAAAGAGGGGATCATAGATGTATAAACGAGAAAAGAAAACACGAAAACAAAATAGCACGAAAAACACTCTCCAATCCATTAAGCGAGCTGTGTTTGTTGTTTTAGCCCATTTAATCCAACCATAAACTATGTCATTTTTTCCTGTTTTCTAATCCTCCATTATTATATTATAATAGTAAAGCTAATTCTCATATGGCCATAAACATGGCTGTTAACTTTCTGATTATAACCTACATATTTGTACATTTGCTTTTGTTTCTTTCACCAGTATCAAACATTTGGGCACACTTGTACAAAAAACTGTTACTATTACTTCTTAAAATGATTTTTTTTTCTTTTTCTGTGTATCTGCATTTTATTTACATACGAAGGAGAGAAATCCCTTCATGTTGGCGCATTTTTATTTGTCAAGATCTTTTAGCAAAGTAACATTATCTGTAACTTCTATTTTACTGTTTATTAAACAGACTTAAAAAAACGATAATGTATTGAACATGCATAGATGTTTACGTATAAAAGCTAGTATATGTTTTTCACGAACAAATCTCCTCCAAAATAAAATAAGATTATTTCATGATTCCCCAGGCTGTGATGCAACGTTCTTTGCTGAATATCAGACTTACGTTCAATTATTTTGCAATATTGCTGTAATAACGTTTCTTATTAGAGTAGCAGATGTATTATAGAACTCGGGTATAATTCTAACTTATTACTTTTAAATTAGGTCAAATTTATTTAGGTGCTTCAATAATGCTTAAGCGGAATTAAATTGAATAAAAGAACATGTTAACATATAAATATTATTTCGGGATGGAACAAGCAAATGGTTCAATTTCTCTTTCTACATAGCGGATTTACTCTTTAGTGTACGACCTGTTAAGGTCAAGGTCATGGCAATCAAGGATATAACACGTAGGGTAATGGGTAAGTTCAATCGTAACCAGATTTAACAAGAAATATCTTTAAAAGATATTTGGCGTAAGAAAAGTACAATTAACTTATGAAAGCTAATGAAAGTAAAGGTGTTACAAAATATTACATTATAATAACCCTGACAAGTTTTTAATAATTTGTGATTTTAAGAGAATGCTAGAAAGAGCGCGTATTTGTCGCTAAATTTAGGAGATGCAATATATTAGTCAGTGAAAAAAAAAAGAAAGGAAGGGACAAAAAATGTAATATAAACGAAAAAAAGTATCACTCTTTGCTATTTGATCTCGGGACCCATAGTTTAACAAACGAATACTTAACTATCTGCGCCACGAAGGCTATTACTGGAAGTAGAATATGTTATACACTGCAAGTTTTGCAACTTAGTGGGAGGAGTAAACTACCAAGGTAACTACAACGTTTTCTAAAGTCTCACAACTGTTTACTTTTTCAACTGGGTGGTCTTTATGTTTTAATTTTTCAACTGGATGGTTTTTATTTATAGACAGGTAAACTAAATTGTTATCTGTCGATTGAAAATCGTACTGAAGGGTATGCACCTTGAAACTCCTATTTTGTGTTGGAATATCTTAAAACAATTTATGCAAACCAATGAAACAGTTTCTTTTCCGAACTCTTTGGTTGTTAACCAAGAACAGATTGGTTCAAGAAAGAGGTCAAATCCATTTTATTCATTTTATGCCGAAAAAGGTCAGTACGTGGATCTATCTTGCAAAGCTTAGAAGCAGGAAATACATTTAATAGCACCTTTGGCTGCCGGTCCATTTTAAGACTTTCTAGACATTCCCAAAAGTATTAGCACCGTCAGCGGATTCTCTTGATATTTCTCTCTATTAACTTTCATGTCAATTTTTCTAATTTTCTTAATTAACCACACAACTTGAGATAGAGACGTTGACGAACACGCAAGAGTGTAAAAGTATTAATTATTTTACCAGATAGCCGGGAGACAATTCAATTACTAATTCTTAGACACATATTGCCTATAAACTTTATAGATACCTTTGAACATGACATCTGGCACAGTATTTGATTGGTTCAAAACACTCTGGCACAATATTTTATTTTTAAAAGCAGTCAGTAATTGATCATCAAATCAATTTTGAAAGAACTATGAGTGAATTTAGACACACAATTTAAGTAAGTAATTTATCATCGGATATATGTTTTTTCGATATTTCAACATGTTATCCATATGATTGAATTGGCGTTTTTATAATAAAGAAAATAGAATACCGAAAACAACAGCGTATGATTCTTTTTGTCTGGAGAAATGTCTTAATAGACATAGATGCCACACTAAATTTGTGATCAGTCTGATTTGTATATGATAGAATATAATAGATATGTGTTCTGTTGAAATAATCTCTATTGAATTTGAATTCCCTCAAATGACAATAGAATGTTAAACTTAAAAAAAGCAAATGTTAAAATAAGCAGTATGATATTTTTGAGTCACCAATTACAAGAGAAATCGCAAATGATGTAAAAGGTATTCATTCAGTTGCATAATAATAATAATAATAATTTCGCCTATGGCTAAAAAAATATAAAAGATGTCTTCGGGCAATAAATAAAGCACGACATGAAACAAACGTGAACCACCTGCGTCTAACACCACATCACCTATTTGATTGCAAGATTGCAATAAATGGAAACTTAACAGGTCATAAAAGGAACCTGTAATAAATGATATTTCTTTGACGAAATAAAACATCGACAATAAAATATTCTGGAGACGTAAGGTGCTTTCTTATCGTGTCTCTGTAGGCTTAAAACAGCATGTATTGTCGATAGCAATTGAGCAAACAAACAAATAAGGAATTGTTACAATTCAGAAATCGATAGTCGATCTACAAGTGGTTTAGGTTTTGCCAAGTACCTTTAGATCGTGCACTAAAACTTGTACTTCAGCGAAATATTTCCAAAGCTGCATCTTCTCCACATTTTCTTTTATGTCGTCTACGATAACCAGGTCTGTGTCATATTGTGAAGTTCTACAGAGTTAAAAGTGCACTTTCTTGTAAAAAATAGTCCCATTTATTGATCAATATACGGTTTTGAATGTCTAAGTGACTGGCAGAAATATTTTTGAACCGTCTCTTGACATTGTATTGGAAGAGAACGTGTCAGACGGGTTTGTATAACAGTCTTATAGGTTTACTTCATGGAGTTACTCGTAGTAACACAGAATCATCAAGTTCCTTCGACAAAACTCTCTCTCTCTCTCTAAATAATACTGTTGTTGCTTTTATGTCAATATCCAAGAAACATAATATCTTCTGTGTCATAAAACACATGCAATCGTGACTGAAAAACCGTACTATATCTTGATCTTCTAAGAAGGGGATCTCCACTAGACTTGACTATTTGAGTTTACCGTCGCTTCGACAGTATTTCAGTCATATAGCGACGCCAAGCTAATTACAGGTGATGAAGACCCCGAATGCACGGAGGCATCCGGGTAGAACCACCGACCTACCGCAAGCCAGCTAGGCTTCTTCACATGAAAATCCAAATGACCCTGCCGGGATTCGAACCCACGCTGTGAGGGGCTTTGTGAGTGCTAAAGTCAGGATCTCCCCCAACATTGATATGCAAACAGTAGGAATGGAAACCATTAAGAAAAAATAATTAGCTGGAGAACCATTTAGCCCTATATACCCCGTGCAAAGTTTTATGGTTATTTTCTACATACTTCGTGTATTTATTTTGTTTTTAACGAATACCTTTTCTCACTAATTCCAAACATATGGAACATAAAAATACAAAAAAAAAAAACATTGTAATTCTTGTAATTATGTTACTTCTGGAAAGGGAGTAATTTTCTGTGTACCTACATTTTTATATTTACATATTGAGGATGGAAACCCTTTCTATGCTATGCCTGAAACTCGTGCATGTAGTCTCGTATTTCCCTGACTGGATCTTTTTGCTAGGTGATATAACAAAATAACATATTTCATTGATTATTTACACACTACCAAAAACGGTAAACAATAATAATTTATGCATCAACTTAATGTTTACGTATAAAAGATGGTATGACGAACATATCTATTCTTAAATACATTAAGACTATTTCAAGATACCCCAGGTTATGATATATCGTTTTTCGATAAATAACAGATTTCTTTTGTAATATTGTTGTTATCACCTTTCTTATTAAAGCTTATTTTCTACGGAACACACACACACACACACACACACACACACTGTTCAATAGTATAGATATTTGAATTAAATTTGATCCTTTATAAGCGGTCACCAGCATTAAGCGGTCAACCTGCATTTAGTGGCCAGTTTTTATTACTAAAATAGCAATTTGTGATATGTTTACCCTTCACTTAGCGGCCACCTTTATCACTTTCTCCTGTTACTTCCCTCTCTCTTGTTTTCTATTGTTTTCACTAGATCCTGAAAAAAATCACTAATGTTGTTAGTTAAACAGTACTAAATATAGTTAATAAGTATATCATTTTGTGGTACAGGCTTTCATTAATATATCTACATCTGCATAGAAAATAATTCCAATAAAACCTAAACAGTGAGAAATGTTCAAATGTTATGTTTAAAACTTCTAGCGTTAGAATAAACGGTTCAGTATAGGGCAAGTACTATAACGGATATAAGTCTGTCTTTATCAAACTACATTTCATTTTTACCAAGTATTTATTTCGATACAACAATTGTCTTATACACTTTCAATTGAAAAAATACCGAAAAGAACGTCCGCAATATCCTTTGCGCTAACGTCCATATAAGCCGCGCGTAGTGACGTAGAACGTCAACCTCCACGCAGTAGTTACCTCCCCTTGGTTGTAGACAACAACAAGTAAAACTTTACAGAATTTAGCTAAAAATATTTTGCTGCGAGTGTCATTTCCCTAAGTATATTTCTTTAATAAACATCAAATATCGCCTTATGGTAAAAAAAAATCATTTTAAATATTTTTGTTGTGACAGCAGACGGAGACGCCATTTTATTAGTTTAACATCATCACGTGACATTTGACGGCAGTGATTCTTTTGCTTGCAAGGGAGATCACTGTGTGGAGTTTGACAGAACGTATGCGAAATGATAAGGCTGAGTGTGCTGTATTTACGGCAAATTTCCGACAGTGTATATATTATACGGTATTTTAAAGTCGTTAGACAATCAGCCCCAGTATTTTTACGGCGTACATGTAGCCGTCTTCTATTTGCGGATGATGGCGCAAGATAACACCAAATGAAAATCTAAACGACTTTCATCGGTAGAAAATGCCTTATAAAGTATTCTGACTGTTATAGTTTCATTTATGAATATTATAGCTATTTTATCAAAGAAACATTTCTTAAATGCACATTGAGACCTGTTTCGGACAGGTCGTTATACATACTTGCGCCATCGAAATGTGTGTTATAGTCCCCGTATGGCTGAAAACGGTTTTAGCGTGCTGCATTTCAATAGTGTGTACACTCCGCCGTTTGCAATGGTGTGGCTTACATTTTGGCTTCCCAGTAGGAAACGCTTTAAAAACAACTGTTCCTGCAGAACATCTACAGTCGTACATGGCTTTTTGGCTGATGTTAGAGTGTTACTTTAGAAATATTTGTCCGCTCAATATACAAAGATGGGTGCCAGCGTGGGGTCTCGTGAAGTCACGTCCTCCCTCCTTTAGCAGGAAGTTATATCCGCCACATTATAACGTGGAACCAGCCAACATGCTTTGTTCCAACTGTAATCAAGAGAGCACCAAACCATAGGAAAGTTCTCGATTGATTTTCGTAAAAACATCGGCAATTCGTGGCGATGGCAGAATTATATTCGGGGATTTCACTTTAAATAGTAGGTAAAGTTTCTGGGTTCACATTTATCTCGTAACCAACGAGATTTGTTTCGTAAAATTTTACCCTTCGTCCACGAGGTTATGACCTTGATTTTATTCATGAATGAGCTGGGATACACCTGCTGTGTATTGCGTATATTATTTCACAGATCTAAGTGTATCTGACCACTTTGTCTTGATAGCATAGTGGAAACGCACTCGCTTCTCCTCAAAGGGTCCCGGGGTCGATTCCTGGTCACGTGCGTGGGTACGTGCAGTGGTCGACCGTCCAGGAACGTGTTGTTTTTTTTGGTTTTTTTTAGAAAACCGGGCTCCTCCACACTAATGACCACATATGCCGCCACCAGAGCCATCGAGAGTAATTAATACAAGTACAAGCATGTCAAAAAAAAAGCAAGCTAAAAATCGCCGTTAACCAAGTGAACAAAAACATCACACTGTGAGGTAAAGGGGAATTATATGTCGAAGTACCTGAATTTGAAGGAGAGGTTGTTATCAAAGCTAATATAAGAAATAAATCATAGGAAGCTAAACCAGTCCAGATTTCACAGCGTTCAAAGCAATTTCCTCAGAGCTTGTTCTCGGTGTAATCTGATTTGTTTATCTTTCTGAGACCGACTGAGAAGGATCTGTTTTTCTATAACGTCAGCGGTGCGGAAGTAAAAAAGTTGCTTTCTTGCTCGACAGTATAAGATAAGAAATATTTTATTATAGTGACTTGTGCATAGTATAAATATATAAACAATAAATCAATGTGGATTATTTAACACACCTGGCCCAATGGGCCTATAAGTCACCTATATAACACAACATTTATACAGTTCATGAAAAAAAACACTATTATAATAGAAACAGTCAATGAAAAGAATGGTTGACATTAATGATAAAAATACATCATTTATCAATCACATTTATAATAGCGAATTATTAATTATATTATATGACATTTTTCTGTATTACATTGACTAAATTTAATTTCTGTTTAAATACAAAGTGTTACGACGAACTAGATATGCTTTTGTAATAAATTTTGCAACCTTGCGTACATGATTATTGAGCAACATGTCAAAAGATTCTTGTTCAGATTGATTTAAGGAGACCGAGTTTTGTAAAACAGGACAAAGTATATTATTACGTAATTCATTATAATGATCACACTCTAGTAGAAAATGAGTCTCTGTCTCAACACATCCTCTCGTACAAAACACACAAAGTCTTTGTTCAGGTGTCTCGCCGACGTACCTCCCGGTCTCAATACGCAGTGGAAGAATCCCGTATCTAAATTGTGATAGAAGTGATCGTTCATATTTATTCATATTTATGGTAACAAAATCTTCAGTTTTACATTCTGTTTTAAAGAGTCTATACGTTCTCAATTTAGATACACTGGTTATTTGTTGCCTCCACAATTGTCTGTAATTCTCAGTTATGCGTGCCTGCACTAACCTTAAGTCAACTGGAGATTTATTAACAAATTTGTCATATTGGTTAATCTCAATGAGCACAGATTTGACATCCTTACACCAATTATTTTTAAGATTATGGTTAATATAATCATGATCAAAAACATTTTTAAGAAGTCTATTATTGTCAAGTATTGTAAGTTTGTTCCAAAGTCTTAAAATATTAATGCGACGTCTGTACATGCTTGGTATCCAACCAGTATCTCCTATAAGACCAAGCGTTGGGGCAAATCGGTGTACACCTAAGTAGTACCGCAATGCTCGATTTTGAATATTATCGATGGATTGGAAGTTTTTAAACCCCCAAACTGCTGAACAATAGTCTAGTACAGGTATAACACAACTGGTGTAAAGCTTTTCGAATGACTTAAAACCCAGATCTTTAAATCGGTGAATTTTTGATATTATACATCCAAGGGCTCTCCCGCCACTCTTAGATAACATATCACAGTTAAAATCAAAACTAAGCTTTTCATGAAAAAACACACCTAAGTATTTGTATTGCTCCACTCTTTCTAAGATGCTGTCCCCAATTTGCAACTGATAAGATGATCTAGATGTCCTACCTTTCCTGAAGTGTATGCATTTAGATTTTTGTGTATTGATTAGAACGCGCCATTTTTTACACCAGGAATGAAGAACATCTAGCATTAATTGTAAATTGACTTCCGTCTCACTGATCATCACAATATCATCTGCATATAGGAGCATAGACAATTTCTTATCACCTACATTCACTCCGAGGTCAAGGTCATTCACCTCCTGGACAAGGTCATTTACGAAGACAGAAAAAAGTGTCGGCGAGAGACAGTCCCCTTGTTTTACGCCGGAACCGCAATCAAACCAGTCCGACATCTTGTTATTGATACGAATGCATGATACAGAACTTCCGTAATTGGCTCCGTTAGCGTATATGGATTTAACTGACTTGTATACCTTGCCATCAACACCGTTTAACAGCAATTTATATAGCAGCATGTCTCTGTCAACAAAATCGAATGCCTTTTTTAGATCTATAAAAGCAGCATGAATATTATTGTTGTTTCTTATAACACTGCTTAAACAGAATACATGGTCCTCACAAGAGCGATTTTTCCTAAAACCATTCTGCTCGTCTGCTAAGATATTACTGTCTTCAAAATAGCTGCTAAGGCGACTATTTAACAATGATGTATACAGCTTATATATACATGATAAAAGGCTAATACCTCTGTAGTTTAATGGTACTCTACGATCGGAGGACGGGTCTTTTAATATTGGACTTATGATAGATTTTCTCCATGCCGTTGGAACAATTGCACAGTCAAATATAAGCTGGAACAATTTGTGTAAAACCACTATTACGGGTGGAAATTTTAGCACTATGTATGGGATATTATCATGTCCACACGATGACTTCGACTTTGATTTCATTACAACAGATGTAACTTCTTCTAATGTGATGTTACGGTTTAGTTCCTCATTGTGTACATAAAGTGGGTCATCTAAGTTCATTTCTAATAAATGTTTGTGTATTTTCGATCGCTCGTAGTGAACACTGTCAAATTCATTGGTGTCTGAGTTTTTATACAAATTCTCAAAGTCATTTTTCCAACGATTAAGTACATCATTTTCATCTCCCGTGACATTCCCTTGTTCATCAACAACCTCCATAGGCACAGATCTATCTTTTCGTGGACCAAGCTTATTAATTTTTTGCCAAAATTCATTTGGATTGCTTGTGACGGCCATGTCAATATCAAGAGTTATGTTTTGCCTATATGCTCTTTCAGCTGCTCTTAACCTTTTATCAAATATGCGCCGTGCATCAATATAGTCACTTTTCAGACCCAGCCAGATACTTCTTGTTCCCTTGAATGATAAAAATCGCCGCTCTTTAAGGTTCATATCATGCCATAAGTCACTTAAAGCATCATTCCAGTACGGTTTTTTGTTTTTAAAGCGCCTGCCAGTCCTAGATGAAGTATCATACCGCGGTATATTTTGTCGCATCTCATTTAATATAGTATCACATAATAATGTATATACCCTGTCTATATCTGACTGAGATTCCCTACATCTCCCTATGGAATTTATAACTTCTAACAATGCTAGCTTGGTTAATTCGCTTGACATAAAATCAGGTGGGATCCTGTGCAGTTTATACCTGTCATTCGCCCTGCTGTCAGGGTCATTAACCGTATCGCTCACTCTGACGTCAACGTCTATCACAAATTCGGCTACTAGCGCACAGTGGTCTGGCAGCCGTGATCTTTCACCCAGTAGTCCGTGTAAATTATGATTATCAATAACAGACTGCATTGTAACTACCTTAAACCCGTTACAGCACCTAAACACATGTGGTACGCAGACATAATCAACTACCGATCTACCCCGAGAGGAAATGCACGTGTAATTATCATCTGCACTATTGAAACGGCCATTCAATACACAAAAACGGGCATCATTTAAAAAGTCACTTAATTCATTACCATGTTTATTTGTATTTATGTCAATTATTTTTCGAGAGGGGATATTATCAACTTCTTCCAATATATCGTTCAATATATAATATACACTATAATAAGTTGTGACAAGAAAAGTTTTGACGCAAGTGTCAAAGAGTCGGCCCGGAGAACTATTGTTGTCGGCGTGATTCTCCGTCATTGCGGGAAAATGATGTAATCTTCATTTCGTTGCTCTACTGGTCCTTGCTTCTTTACTTAACACAGAAATTCATTGGGAACCAGCATGTAAAAAGCATATTTTAGATGATCCTTATATTATTGAATAAAATATGTAATCAACCTATTCGTTTTCGTACTGGCTGGTGAAAGTGGTTTCAGCATTTACAATAAGACTAAATCCAAAATCTGCAATTCTAGTAGGTAACTGATAATACAAAAAGTAATCTGTTTTACAACCTATGTTCCTATAGTCAAATGTTGTTATTATTGTTAGCAGAAAAAGTGTAAGTACGAAAACGGAAAGTACATGTATACTTGATTTTGTGCAAGTACAATATAAAACTCCGCAGATGAAACATAAGAAGTTAAAACTAAATTTAAATAATGGAAAACATAATGAAAGCTGTCGTAATTATTATCATTGACAATTTCAAGTTAAGATGAGTGACATACTCCTAGATATATTTATTTACAAAATTAAATCAAGCAACGTATGATATTTGGAATTTTGCCTTCCTATTTAAAGTTCAGAAATAAACTTGAAGGAGCTTTCGGTTTGCCAGAACTTGTCTTTCATAACCGAACTAAAATAATTTCTATTTCTTTAATCCCAATCAACGCCGTACAGGATATTTCTTGTTTCATAAGATGACATACCTCTGTAAGGAACAATCGTTCAGTATCTCCGGGACAGAACTGGTTTGACAACGCCATATCCGCCTTGCTATGTCTACTTATAGAATCAGTGGGCGAGTGATGCAGACGACAAATGTCAGACAAACACATTTTGCCATCTGCTGTTAGTTATATTTGGTGTTTTCGCATTTGATGTTGCATTATTTATCTGAACTTTATCTGAAAAAATATGCACCTAGGTATCGTATTTATCAGACAGCTTTAAATATCAAAACAATCTATCAAACCCCGATGAAATTATTTCCTGATAAATGAAACAATGAAATACGATTATATCTTGTTACCACGATTCCAGCTTTGTTTTACAACATATGATTAAATGTAAGACAATGTTTTTTTTTGTTTTTTTTTATTTTTAATTATGGTTAGTGATTACAAGGAGAGAGAAACTGTTGCTATGGCTTTGAAAGAAAGTTATGATCATAAGCATGATGTAAATTATTTTCATATTGGTTGCCAGCTTCGATTATGTTTAAATGTGTAATGTTTACTGCTTAGTGGCAACTTGATTTCGGCAACTATATATTTTTGCACTCCTTATTTGGTAGAAAACACAAAGTATTTAACACTATACACTACTCAAAAGAAATGCGACAATGCTATCAGCATATACATAAACGTAAGCTTGTAACGTATCATTTGATAATTAGCAAATGGGTCTGAACGTACTGGCATAATTAAGTCGGTAACCACATGACATTTAGCACTACACACTTGTCAAACCGTCTATACACACATGTATACACGTGTCACATTTCAAAAAGCAATCGGAAGTAAGCGTGTTGTTAATTTTCATCCACAGGAAGGAGGAACTATTTTTATGGCATTGCATGCAAGTTATGTTCTCTTTGATTTATTAATATGACGAACAGCATATCGTGTGGAACTGGACTTACTATAGTCTAAAGATCAGGAAGTCCATCGCGAATAAGGATCTTAAAGATAGAGGTCTTTCCAGTTTGGTGGTCATTTACAAATATGCCACTTTTGGCGAGAACAAATTTAAATAGATGATGAAACTCTCTATACTGCGTGTTGATGCTTGTTGCGTTTAACGTCCCACCGACAGTATTTTAATCAACAGGATACCGTGTATACTTGAGACAGATAGTATAATTGTAAGTATAGCAAATCTGCAGTATCACGGCGTAGACATGTGGAATGCTACAACACCAAGCCTTTTAGCCTCTCACCGGGCCAACCAGTCCTGAAACTACTCCCTGACTGTACATATAAACTGAGCAGCGAGCAGAGAATAACTACCAGTACCATTCGACGTAAGCTGTATAGAATGGTTTTTCGACCTATTTCTTGGATTAATTTTGGTTAACTACCGAAGAGTTCGAAAAAGCACTCGTTTCATTAGTTTGCATAAATTATTCTAAGATATTCTTTCATAAAATGGGAGGTTCAGAGTGCATGTCTTTCTGCATGATTGTCAATTTAATCTACCTATTTAAACATAAAAATCATCCAGGTGAAAAATTCTAACATAATAATCACCTAGTTGAAAAACTAAACAGTTGAAACGTATTTAATCTTGGTAGTGGAGACGTCCCTCTTATTTGCAAAATTCGCAGTGTAAAAGTTTGCTAATATAAGCTATATGAAGCAACAGCCTCCATGGCGCAGTTGGTTAACTGCTCGTCTGGTAACCTAAGGCACCAAATCGAATCCCAGGGACGGAAAACATTTTTTAAATGTTTTGCTTATGTTATACATGTCTCCCTTTCTTTCTTTCTTTTTTTAAATGGCTAGTATATTACATCTCCTAAATTTAACAACAAATACGTTTTCTGCTATTATTTTAAAATCACAGACCATTTCATACTTGCCAGCAATATTAAATTAACTTTCATATGTTTTTTTCTTAAGCCGAATATCTTTTTAATGTTTGCTTGTTTGTTGGGTTTAACGTCCCACTATCTTTTTAAAGACATTTTATGTTACGAATTTGCTGTGTTGTGATAAAGAACGAACCTGTTTACTGTTTGGAATGCAATGAAAATTATTGAAATTAGTGGCAATAAATCAACAAAAGAAAAACAGAAAAAAAAAAATGAATTCACCGAGTTTTTTTTTCCAATGATACAAAACCCTTACAAAGACACCTGGATAAGTCGCCATGAAAATTGATACAATATTAGAGAGAAAGCAATCATTTCTTTGAATAGTTTTTCATTGTTTTAATGTGCATATTATTTTCAGCCTGTGACATTTTGAGGTGACCTTCATGTTAAATTTCAGTGCATAATATTAAACTCGTGCAATTATTCGGAATTTTGCTCTTTTTTTTTTAAACGTTGATACAATACAAAACTAAATTATTTTAAGACGCGGATTTTTACAAGAACGCAATTCATATTTTGTCTCTTTCGGCATCTTGATAAGAAAATGTGTCGCTTTTTATTATGCTATATCAAATCGAATAATAAATCAGGTGTGTAAATTGCCCAGTCGTGGATCGTAAATAACCAAATAATTTTTTTGACCTGGGTCGTAATCGTAGCTCAACCATCAAATAAACCAAAATAAATGGTTGAGCTGGGTCGTAGATCGTAGCTCAACCATTCAAATAAACCAAAATAAATGGTTGAGCTGGGTCGTAGATCGTAGCTCAACCATTAAAAAAACCAAAATAAATGGTTGAGCTGGATCGTAGATCGTAGCTCAACCATTGAAAAAGTTCGTGGAATGGTTGAGCTGGATCGTAGATCGTAGCTCGACCATTGAAAACTTTCATAGAATGGTTGAGCTGGGTCGTAGATCGTAGCTCAACCATTGAAATAAACCATTATAAATGGTTGAGCTGGATCGTAGATCGTAGCTCAACCATTGAAAAAGTTCACGGAATGGTTGAGCTGGATCGTAGATCGTAGCTCGACCATTGAAATAAACCAAAATAAATGGTTGAGCTGGGTCGTAGATCGTAGCTCAACCATTCAAATAAACCATTATAAATGGTTGAGCTGGATCGTAGATCGTAGCTCGACCATTGAAAACTTTCATAGAATGGTTGAGCTGGGTCGTAGATCGTAGCTCAACCATTCAAATAAACCATTATAAATGGTTGAGCTGGATCGTAGATCGTAGCTCAACCATTGAAAAAATTCATAGAATGGTTGAGCTGGGTCGTAGATCGTAGCTCAACCATTCAAATAAACCATTATAAATGGTTGAGCTGGATTGTAGATCGTAGCTCAACCATTGAAAAAGTTCACGGAATGGTTGAGCTGTATCGTAGATCGTAGCTCGACCATTGAAATAAACCAAAATAAATGGTTTAGCTGGGTCGTAGATCGTAGCTCAACCATTCAAATAAACCATTATAAATGGTTGAGCTGGATCGTAGATCGTAGCTCAACCATTGAAAAATTCAAGAATGGTTGAGCTGTATCGTAGATCGTAGCTCGACCATTGAAATAAACCAAAATAAATGGTTTAGCTGGGTCGTAGATCGTAGCTCAACCATTCAAATAAACCATTATAAATGGTTGAGCTGTATCGTAGATCGTAGCTCGACCATTGAAAACTTTCATAGAAGGTTGAGCTGGGTGTGACGTAGTCAACCTTAAAAAACCAAAGGTTTCAACCATTGAAAAAGTTCACGGAATTCATTTGTCGGAAAAAAAATGCTTTCGTCGGGAAAAGAGTTTCCGTCCAAAATCTTTGTACTTGTCGGTAATATCTCATTCGTCGGAAAAGTTTCCGTCGGGAAATTTTCTGTTCGTCGGGAAAAACTATATGTCGGGAATTTATTTAAAATTGTTTTTGTTAATATTTTTATGGATTATTGTACTCGGGGAAAATTTTTGGAAAAAATTTCCTTTTTCTTGTCGGGAATATCTCATTCGTCGGAAAAGTTTCCGTCGGGAAATTTTCTGTTCGTCGGGAAAAATTATATGTCGGGAATTTAGTATTAGTTGTGAAAATTGTATTTTGTAAATATTTTTATCTTCGTCGGGTTATTGTATCGTCGGGAAAATTGCATATGTCGGAAAAAAAGCTTTGGGAAATTTTTAAAATTTCGTCGGAAAAGTTTCGTCGGCTTTTTCAATGGTTGAGCTACGATCTACGATCCAGCTCAACCATTCCATCAACATTTTCAATGGTTGAGCTACGATCTACGATCCAGCTCAACCATTCTATGAAAGTTTTCAATGGTCGAGCTACGATCTACGATCCAGCTCAACCATTTATATTGGTTTATTTGAATGGTTGAGCTACGATCTACGACCCAGCTCAACCATTTATTTTGGTTTATTTCAATGGTCGAGCTACGATCTACGATCCAGCTCAACCATTCCGTGAACTTTTTCAATGGTTGAGCTACGATCTACGATCCAGCTCAAACATTTATAATGGTTTATTTGAATGGTTGAGCTACGATCTACGACCCAGCTCAACCATTTATTTTGGTTTATTCCAATGGTCGAGCTACAATCTACGATC
The DNA here is from genome assembly GCA_021229015.1 of Solen grandis. NCBI lineage: Eukaryota > Metazoa > Mollusca > Bivalvia > Adapedonta > Solenidae > Solen > Solen grandis. Next base: position 9,723,594 of record CM037787.1, read on the forward strand.
CAGCTCAACCATTCCATCAACATTTTCAATGGTTGAGCTACGATCTACGATCCAGCTCAACCATTTATTCCAATGGTTGAGCTACGATCTACGACCCAGCTCAACCATTTATTTTGGTTTATTCCAATGGTCGAGCTACAATCTACGATCCAGCTCAACCATTCCATCAATATTTTCAATGGTTGAGCTACGATCTACGACCCAGCTCAACCATTTATTTTGGTTTATTCCAATGGTCGAGCTACAATCTACGATCCAGCTCAACCATTCCATCAATATTTTCAATGGTTGAGCTACGATCTACGACCCAGCTCAACCATTCTATGAAAGTTTTCAATGGTCGAGCTACGATCTTCGACCCAGCTAAACCATTCCGTGAACTTTTTCAGTGGTTGAGCTACGATCTACGATCCAGCTCAACCATTTATTTTGGTTTATTTGAATGGTTGAGCTACGATCTACGACCCAGATCGACAAAGAAAATTAGTTATAGTTTCGATCTACGATCTACGATCTACGCGCTAACTTCACACACCTTAATAAATCTCGATAAAAAATCTTCTGAGACAGTTGAAATTTATTTATGCAATAATTTTATAACATATTAGACATTTATACTCATTTTTATAGCTGTATTCAGAACCGCAGTGGCATTATTTTTATATATATCTCCATCAACGAAAGGAGTAATACTTTTTTGTTCGGGTTTCTTAAAACAACAAAAACAAAAAAATCCAACTACAGAGTTGTTGCCCTTTAGTATTTTATACAGCATAACTCTCTTCATATTTAAGAACAGAACAGAACAGATATTTTATTAAGACTTGTACAAAGTACATCATCTTTTCACATATATAACAAAAGTATTCAGTTCATGTGATCTAGCAGGTAACAAAAAATATATGTAATAATGGATACTACTAATGATTCTATGTAGAAAAATAAATAAAGTAAAAAAGAACAAATGAAAAAAAAAGTGTGTGGGTCTCAAGAGCAACAACATTTTTAAATCATTTGATATTAATAACGACCTGCGAAAAATAGGATGGCAGATCGAGAATGAACTTGCAATATTATACTCAAAGAAAAGAACGATGGTATTCATAATGGACAAGTAAAGTGCAAACTTATAATCACTATTATATTATCATGAGCATGTAAATAATACGAATAACCGTTTGGCCTCGTTTCCATTTGTATACACGTGAATTATGTATTGTTGTTGTTGTTGTATTGGGGTTTACCGTCGCTGCGATAGTATTTCAATCATATAGCGACGTCCAGCTAATTACAGGTGGAGGAAGACCCCGAGTACACAGAGGTACCCGGGTAGAACCACCGACCTACCGCAAGCCAGCTGGAAGGCTTCCTCACATGAAAAATCCGAAGTCCCTACCGGGATTCGAACCCACAGCGATGAGGGGCTGAGAGATTTGTAGTCCACGACTGTAACCGCTCGGCCACGGCGGCCCCGAATTATGTATTGGCATAGTGACATTGGAATAAATCATCCAAAAGACGGATATAAATGGTCAGTTTGCATGTATAATATTGTTTACCATGTATAATTTAACTATGGTAGCTTTATTATTATTGCGGTATGAGCCAGAATAAGCAACACAAACGTAAACAACAAATGTTATCCTGACTTTACCAGAATCATCATTGAAGCAATGGATTACACATACACACTCGTAGTGGTAAGTCGTTTTACAACTAACGACCATAAATAAATTATCACATGATCCAAGTAAACATGATGATTTAGGTATTATGTACGCATAAGTTTCAAAATGGATATCATTTTATAAATTATTCAAAATATTGATTCTCCTGTTAAGTGCTTCTTTCACATACAAAGAAATTCTGATTAATTCCTGTCTATTGGTGGTCTTCATAAGTTCAGTATATTTATAAACAGATGGGTGTTTAATATAATAATTTTTGATGTATTTTTTCTTATATCAATAAAACAAGGGCAGATAATTACAAAGTGATATTCATCTTCTAAATCATTATTGTTACAACATAGGCATTTCCTTTCATCTCGTTCTATGCGATTTCTATTATACCTTCCGGTTTGCATTCGTAATGGGTGTACTGAAAGTCTGAGTCTACAAAAATAAAATCTTAGGCTTTTAAGATGGTTTAAAATAATGAAACTTCTAATTCTCTGAATGGCTGTACTCCAAGCTCTGTCACTTTTCTGTCTCACTATGCTATTAATAATGCTAATGTTATGCTATGCTCTTTCATTGTGTTTAGGGGGAGACATTATTTGTTTTAGTTGCACTTAAATAAGTCAAGCGAGTGGGTTTTTCCTTGGAATTACTTTGTTGATGATCATAGAAACCAATATTCTCTTTTGAATTGATTATTATTCCTGTACTCTAATAAAATTATCACATTTTAGATTTTTATGACATTTCCGAGCGAAAAGTACGAGGGTGTTCTCGGAAAAATATTATACGGATGTAAGCTCTAAAGATTCAGACCAGTAAAAGTTGATACAAAAGCAGTGAAATAACAAATTTTCATATTAATCGTTTGTATATACGCCGTAAAGTTGTTACAATAGTAACGTCATTAACGGAATCCCGGACCAACACAAAACGACGTTAACGTCAACATTCATACACATTCACAACTTATAATGAAACACTGCTTAAACCTATCCAAAGTACTCTCCTCGGAACAAGAAACACTTTTTGCAACCCTCTATCTACGAGTTTATTAAGCATCTTCTAAACTTGCTTATTTCTATATTCGAGATGGCGATCAGCACAAAAATTGCCAACATCTTCAAAATATGTCCTCCAAAGATACGAGGGATGTTCAAACTGAAATGCAACTCGGGTTATATTATGTAACTACGCACGCTTTTCACAAAAAACCTACTTGGATCCTAGGGGCATCAATTATCTCTCGGTCGATACCAGTGTAAATCTGTCCTTCTCTAGCCTCGGCTACACAACGAGAAACATTGCATACTCGTACATTCTAATGGAAAATTGTTGGTAAAAAATCTGCGTTCGCCGCCCAAATACGGGCATACATCAAAAACCGTTTTTTTTCTTGGTATAGGTCCAAAAGAGATATTTCATGGAATATGCTCAATTTATGGACCTGGTGAGCTGTCCTTTGCATCGGTTACTAGGTGGTGAAAGAAATTTGCAAGTGAAATAACGTCCTTGCAAGATGCACCATGTGGCCATCGCATAAAGACAGCAACCCGTCCCAAAATGGTAGAAAAAGTCAGAGAAATTGTATCGACAGATGCAAGATTCACTGTTAGGGAAATAGCCCGAAAGGTAGGCATCTCAATAGGGGCAGTTCATTCAATTCTAAGGAAGCACCTTAAAATTAATACGATAACTGCGCAATGGATACTCCATTTGCTCACAGAGGAGCAGCAGAAGCGCCGTCAAAATCTTTGCTGAAAATGTACCCAAAATACAATAATCGCTCGTTTGCCAATATCGTCACAGGCGACGAGACATGGGTGCATTTCTATGAGCCAAAACGAAAACATGAAAACAAGATATGGGCTACAAAAGACATGAAAAGGCCATGTATAGCCAAACGCACAATGAGCGTCAGAAAGGTTATGTATGCATTTTTCTTCACAAATCAAGGGCCTGCTATACAAATTGCTGTTCCGAAAGGTAAATCGGTCAATAGCAAGTTCTACAGAGGGGCTGTTCTAAAAAAGTTGAAGACATTTTTCCATAGGCCAGCGACAGGTTTGTCGGGGGTCAGGTTGCTGCATGACAACGCGTCTAGCCACAAAGCGGCTATTGTACGCGGTTTTTTAAGGCAGGAAAAGGTTGTAGAGCTTCCGCACCCGCCTTATTCTCCAGACCTTGCCCCCTGTGACTACTTCCTGTTCCCGAGGCTCAAAAAGTACCTCACTGGACGAAAATACAAAACACGAAAAGATCTTGGTTCAGCCATCTTCCAGTGTCTCAAGGGTATACCCAGAAACGACCATGAAACTGCCTTTAAAAATTGGATCAAAAGGTTGAAACTGTGCATAGCTCACAGAGGTGAATACTTTGAAGGAATCCGATAGTTGGTTTGTGAAAATTAACAAATCCTTTCTAGATATGCTAGGAATTGCATTTCAATTTGAACATCCCACGTAACTCTTGATGACGGTAAAGAGAAAGAAGCCACAAGAAATCGTACGGTGATAGATCTGTAGACAGAATGACGTAGAAGTTCGAATCAAGCTGCACAGAATCATTCTGTGTAAATACTGGCCAATTAAAGGGGGCGTTATCAATACCTGAAAAATAACAGTCGGTTTTGGTCATTATGTAACATTTTGGATATCCAACAGGCACATTCATGTCGCATATTTACCTGGTCATGAGTGACATTGAAGACAGTCCCATACCTACAGTCCGTTCAAGGTTGGCAATGCACTGATCTCTACGAAGCAACTCTTTGACGGCGTCGTCAATTGTCTGCCGCTGCGCTCGTCATCAACACAATGTTTCCCTGTCCTTCTTAAACCGCCTGTACCATTTAAATATCACTGTTATCTCGCAACGGTTTCATCATTAGCATTGCATATTATTTCAATAGTTATAGTCTTGGAAATTTCATTCCGAACACAAAATTTGATTGCCGTTTTTGCTCAAACTCGTGATTACATCTGTCAGCAATAACGCATCGTTTGTTTATAATTCTGAAGTCAGAAATTAACGTGACGTCATGAATAACATTGCAAATGCTTGTGCATTTCAAAACGACCAAATTTTGGGCCGGAAAGACGACGTTGATGTTACTACAGCAACCATATTTTATTCCACGAGATGGGTACAGATTTAATTATTTGCGCATTAAAATGACAATATGTCGGTTTATAGTGTAGTGCAACTTTATAAATCTGCCATTTAAAAAAAAGTAATGAGAACACTTTTTGAACACCCATCGTACTAGTTCACCAGAATTGCTTGTTTCCATTACTATAATTTTTTGTCGTTGTTGTTCATTCAAAACCAACTTAATTTTCACATAACCTTAGCAAAATGCTAAACTATGAAAAACATGTAACGAATATAAACTGAAAAAGAGCGTTTTTATTGATTGAATAAGAAGAACAAACAGAAAATAAATATCAGATCCTAGTGAGGGATATAGCATGGACGAAGCCTAAATTGCTATGCCGGCCCTGACCTAGAGTGCCTAATGGCCTGAGTGAGCTCCGTTTATAGAACATCATGTTTTTCATTCCTAAAATGGATCTGAAATTTACTTTATTTACCGAACAATATTCATAATCATCAACTAACCAGTCCAAATCTTCATCGGTTATGACCATAAAACAATGTATCTCGCTACAAGCCATTTGGAAGAGGGAAAGTTTTTTTTGAAAATAATGTGTGGGAGAATAAAATAAAATGAATCTCTCTCTTGCAATGATTTCATCATAAAGAAATTAAGTTAAGAATAGTACTAGCACATGACTGTCTCTTGTTAGTCATGCAGTAAGCTCTGTCTCAAATAGAAAAAATGCTTAAGTGTGAAATAAACTCTACGCAATTTGCGCATTAACAAGTAACTTATTAAAATCATCACTCTAAATGGCTAACGATAGAAATCTAGAACCACTTAATTCACTTACCGGTTACAAAACTAAAGCAGTAAGACAATCATATTTTAGGTATAGCCTAGTAAAATTCTGGTCAGTCAAGGGAACAAGAGAAAGTGACCGCTTATCAGAGGTGACCGATAAATGAAGTAAACATATATACCGAAATGCTAGTTTGGTAATATTAAAATTGGCTGCTAAATACAGGTTTACCACTTATTACAGGTGACCGCTAAATACAGGTTTACCACTTATTACAGGTGACCGCTAAATACAGGTTTACCACTTCATTACAGGTGACTGCTAATACAGGTTCAATTGTACTGTAAAAAATGTTCGAAAATTATAAGCAGCTCAAAAATACGTTGTTCCTCGTGTACCTCAGTCAGCTGGGATGACCGCCACAGAACCTCTTACTGGTCCAATTTATTCATCTGCACCCGCAGTAATTGTCCCTCCATAATAAGAAACTTTCTGTGGTCCTGTCAACGCATCCTGTCAACGCACCAACTCCTTTGATTTTCCCAGTCCTCCAATGATTTCCAGCAAAATCAAAGCGCCGAAGGCACTGATAGACTGTCGGCGGGTTGGTCGTGGTGAACAGCAAGAGCGCTAGATTGTAATCCAAATAGGTTATATGCTGTATTCTTATCTGTTTATAAAGGGAGGTATGTGGCCAGTTTCACCGCTCTTCCCAGTTGATAAGTTGTTAAGAAGGCCTTTAATGGCACGTGTCAATACCACACACACACATACACACACACACACACTCAGAATTAACAATTCTAAATTTTATTGATTATAAATTTATCAATCATTTTTTTTTCATGATATAAAATTGTTACATGATGGTGATTTAAACAGAAGCCTAAACTTAATCTTTAATTTCTTTCTTCATACTTCTATTGCGTCAGCATGCGCGTGTTTGATTAATTTTTTGGAAGTGTGGCATACACGCGCCAGTCAATGCGGTATGGGTATACCGGTATCACCTTGAAATATATCCACTGTGTATAGTATGGTACATGGCAAATTCATAATGAACTGAGCAGTTTTAATTTGGAGTATCTAATATATATAACATGTCTTCACAACTTGTGGTTTGTAAGAGTTTGCATATGAAGATATAACTTTCATCTGCGTGGTATTTTTAAGGTGCAGTGGAATTTCGCGGTTATTTACATTGCGCGGACCGCCGGTATATGAAAAATATTGATCATATAGAAAGCCTACACAAATTAATAATATTCGTTAAATTTTAAACATTATATTGATCATTATCATTTTGTGATATGATGCCTGTTCACTGTCCATTGTTTTATACCTGGTCTGAAGAGTGGAGCTAGCAGTGTAAACATCGTACATGTGTCTGCTTTATTTAGAGAGAACATATTGAAAAGCGTATACCAGAGCATTAGTATTGTATTCTTATTTTAACCCATGCAAGAATAATACACTAATTTCAACTCATTGTGTCTAGCAAACTTCCTTTGCGTGTTTTATCGAGGCACAATGGACTTTCCATTGCGCCGAAGCCTATATGAATATATACACGTATTATCTCCAATTTAATAACTCTAATAATTCGTATGCTATTGTCTTAAATTAATGTTTAAACATAATGAAACAGTAACACGTGGTTTAATATAGATTTATGGCAATCAATAATGCCTTTCATTGCATTCCATTGCCCTGTTATCATTTCCATTGCTCTATATATGAATAATCTCAAATTAATAACTCTAAGTTTATTCGCATGTCATTGTCTTAAAATTAATGTGTATATATAATTAAACAGTTATAGATGGTTTAAAAGTAGTTTTATGGCATTTAATACTGCTATTCTGAAAATAAAATTTCCATTGCTCGGTAATATTTTCATTGCGTTCATTGCTCCATAAAATTTTCATTGCGTGTGTTAGGCCTACCGGTTCAAAACATTGTGTCACATGACACTTTTTCACTTTTCTAGCTTTTGCGTGGCTATTGAGTTTATCTGAAGATAGTAATGCGACATAATATAACAGAAATGCAACGAAATATATCATTATCGTGCGAAACGCTGCTGAACTACTTTGGGTTAAATACGTACTTATGCGAAGCACTATTTTTCAAGCCTTCCAGCTGGCTTGCGGTAGATCGGTGGTTCTACCCGGGTACCTCTGTGTACTCGGGGTCTTCCTCCACCTGTAATTAGCTGGACGTCGCTATATGATTGAAATACTATCGCAGCGACGGTAAACCCCAATACAACAACAACAACACTATTTTTCTTAATTGCATGAGTGGATCTACATGTACTCCAGTTGGGTTAAATCTCTGTTTTGTAAACGACGCGGGTATTTTGTTCACGCTGAAAATGGTTGTATTTAGCTTGAGGAATTCGTAAAAGAAGAGTGGGAATACAAACTTTACACATTAAACGAGTTTCTAAATGTCATTGAAACGTCGTTGCAACACATCTACGTAACACGCTCCACTCGCTTTCGTTAGCTCAGCTTGCATAATATGGATCCGTTCAAAGCACGGACTGCTACAGTTAAAAATGTTGTGGAAAATATGCAAATCAGATAGGCCCGATTTCGTTATTCAGCATAAGACTATCGGCCAATGGCCGCCAGCCTAAAAATCATACCACGGCGATGTTTTATAGGGCTGTTTTAAATGTTTAACTTTGAAAATTTACTCAACAAGAAATCACATGTCCAACTGAACGTCCATGCATTGTATTTCGAGAATTATCTATGTGTATTAATGTTATGTTTCACTGCATAATAATCAGCTATACCTATAATGAAAAGTCCAATATTTGTGAAATGTCAATATCATAGAAACAGAGAAATAAATACTAAAATAAAGAACTATTTTGTGTTAACACCGATTTCTGTTTACTTTATAATGTCCATTATTGTATACATACGCACCCTTTATTTGCATAAGCGAAAGTTGTTTCTTCGATTCGGCTGTTTCTAACAAGTTCCGGTAATTGCCCAAATAAATGGAGTATAGTGCTCAACTTTCTTGAAAAACAAATGTAAACAAAATCAAAGCAGTTTCTCTAAAGAAATTCAGTGGCTTAGGTGGTGGGATTTTTGACCAACATATAATACAAATAAACATCTCAACTTACACGAGGGAATCGTGCAGCATGGGTTAGACATGAGAAAACTTGCTTTACACTTGTTTGGTAACAAACGCTTATGATTATGCATGACCTAAGACAGCAAATCTGACGACGTGACAGAGCTCGATTCAAGAAATCTTCGTGTAAATATTCGGAAAAACTTCGTAAAGGGTGGAATTAATTTCCGACAATCATTTAATATATTGGTGATTCTATCGACGTCAGTCGGGCTAATCGTTTGACCCCCTGTGGCATTATTTTGCATATTGTCACAAGAATATGTACACCTTATTTTCTGTATTGCATTTACTTTTGGTAGCATTGCGTCTTTGTCTTTATTCCTTTATCAATACAATTATATATTTCTAAAGTTCCAAACAAACTATCACCCTACCTTCCTATTTCTTTTAACAGTATATCTGATAGTTGATTTTCAGCTCCATTATAGAGCTAGTTCAGAGACCGTGTAATATTGAGATTCATTACATAACTATGTCAAAAATCTTGAACATTTTGTCCGCTGCGGGGTAATGAGGACGTGATGTAATGGATGCACTCTGTATTACTCTTACGACAACACTGGAAAGAAGACATTAAATCAGTCTCATTAAAATCAGTATGCTAACTGGATCTGACCACATCGTATAGAGGGTCGTCTCAGATTTACCTTCGTATAAGCCAGTCAAATCGGCGGCTTCAGAATCGCTCGGTATATCAGGGGGAGTAACCGCATCAATCTCGCAATAGGGTAAAATGATGTCTAAGCGGTCGGGTAGCTCATTCGGTAGAGTATTCGCCCTGTAATCAAAGGGCACCGGGTTCGAGTCCCGGTCAAGCTGCACATATTTTCTCACCCTGTGAAAAATGTTTTACCGAAGTTAGTTAGAAAAGCATTTAATTGGTTTAAAAACCGGACACTTGTTTATGCATATAAATTACTTGAAAGTTCAATCTGACGTGACCCCTAATGTGATGTTGTTTCGCGGATAGAAGAGCAGTGCAAATTAGGATATGATTTAAAAGAGATTTCCATTAAACCTTCCCCAATTCTAGACAATATAACAAAGTATAGACAAACCACACGTAGTCTTTCTCCCAACCTCTTAGCAAAATAACAACGAATTTCGTGTAACGATCCCTTGATGTAACCCTCTGTACAAATCAATGCATCGGTGATTAGGCATATATTACTAGAACAAGTGCATAGACTATTAAACACTTCTCTACAGCCTCGCGTATCAAATTGGTTCATCTATGTAATGGAACTTGAACAATGTAAAACTCTCTTGAACAATAAAGGCCGGTTTACCAATAAATCCACAATACGAATTTGGTGCGCAATCAAACAGTATTGTTTCCATGGCAACTGATCGTCACAATTACCGGTAGCCGAGATATTACTTGAGGCCAGTAAATAATAATGGTTAGCTTGAGCCTTCTTCATTTTAGATAGCCTATATTCGTTAGCGATACCTACTAGCTCTGACGGCATTAGTGGCGTGTTTCCAACAGTATATTTGATTGCAAGTCAGGGGTTATTTTTTTACTTAGAAATAGATTTGGCTTGGGCGTCGCAGTAGGCTTATCATTTCATACGCATAAAATGTCGTGATCTTTACAATTAAAACTTACAAATGTCATACAATCAGTTATTTCACATCCACGCGCGCACGCGCTCTCTCTCTCTCTCTCAACCGTCCCTGGTGGCTGAGTTAAAGCGTCCGGAGCGGGAGGTCGTGGATTTGATCCCCATCCGCGAAAGTCGTAAAAAATGGTACATTGTACTGTTATAGATCCCTTGCTTGGCGCTCAGCATATAAGGATAGATCCAAAATTAGTTGGCACAGTGTCAGGATAATTTTACTGAGTGTGGGATCATGCCATATGTCTACGGCATGATACCAAAGTTTGGCAGCAATTTATCTGGCATATTATCCAAATGGCTGAAATACTGTCGGTGGGACGTTAAACCCAATGAAACAAGCATCTCTCTCTCTCTCTCTTAAACACACACGTATTTTGTTGTTGTTGTTTTGAAGTTAGAAAAAAAATGTCTAAGTGACACCCTATATGTTTTAGGGATCCGATATCATTACTCATTTCGATATGCAAAACAATTGTGACAAATAATAAAACTGGGATTATAAATGACATCAATATTTTTTTTTAATTTCCATGATACATGTAGCTTGAATACATCTAAGACTGCTTTTAAGAATTGTATAAAGATAGAACAATTGGAACATTTAAATTAGGTTTGTAGCTTTGTTAATACTAGATTAAGTTACGACGGAAGAAACATAACACACTATACAATCATACACAGACTTGGATTTCTCGGGCGGAAGCAAAGAAATGGGGTTAGTTAATATGGAAATGTTGACATATCCCCCACACGAAATACCAACACTCCTATTCACAAATGAAAGGCAACAATCTGTGTTAATCAGAGGAGATATATCCCAGTGGGTCACAAGTATT
>CM037787.1:9734897-9769916 GCA_021229015.1 Solen grandis
AAGTGTACAACACCTGTAGCTATATGCTCGTACATTCAAATCTTAAAGGATACAGAGTATGTTACGAAGCTACATCTAGATATTCACATCCCTGAGTATATGTTGTAAACCCACGACTGTATAATAAATATAACTTTACCTACTTGACTAAATTATTTGATCCAACCGTGTGAAGCTGAAGCTGCATCCATAGATCTATACTTCTGTGTGTGTGTGTGTGTGTGTGTGTGTTTTCCATCTTCTTCTAATTTGAGATGTGTTTTCCAACTGCTGCTATATTTCAATAAGAAATTACTAAGAGAACTTATTTAATTTAAACGTGGATCCTTGACTTTTTCAAAACGACAAAAAATATGTACAGCTATATTACAATGAAAACTACAACACGTACGAAACTGCTGCCGCAAATGGTATTAAATCTGGCATTTGGCGAAGGTAAGTTTTATGATTTTTATCACAAATATTTTTATTCAGTTACCAAGAAAAAGTCTATGTCTAAGTTTATGTATATATCTTTGCTGTACTTAAAGTGGCATTTATATGTTACTTACTTACCTGACATTTTCTTAAACATGTAGAACATGTAATTAAATACGTTTGAAACTTGATTATTCAAAAGATGCTAAATGTTTGAATTGGTCAGAGAGCAAGGTGTGTCACAGTCACAAACAGACCATTTCATTAGGGGTTTGGCAATACTCGGTATAATTTGAATTTTCATGTAAGTATCATTTTGAAGGTAATGTATTGTTTTATTGCAAAGTATGAATTACGTTCAAATATCTCAAAAAGTTTAGCAGAAATTTGCAAACGTAATTTTGAGAGATCTGGACAATGCGTGATTTTGAGTAATTTTAATTACTTGCCAATCTTTATCATAGGTCTTTGCTTGGGGGTAAAAAACATCTACAAGTGGGTAAATTGGCATACTGGCTATCATATAAATAAATCAGTGTGTTACATTGTTAAGGATAGAGATGATTGTTTCTTAAATATCTTTTTACATGCAGAATATGTATATTTGATGAAAATCATGATTATTTTGGAAATTGAGACATTTGTCAAATAATACAAGTGTGTATTGCTTTATCTTGAGATAAAAAAAATCTTCAAGAAATGCTTGAAGGAAATTTTGATTACACAATTACTTTGTGATCCTTTATTTTTTCCTTTTGAGAAGCAAAAGCGACAGTGGATTTTCTACTTACAATTACATTACCACCACTTATCCATACATTCGCGTTGAAAAATAGTACCAATGGTTGTAAAAGTCAACATTGCAGTTTTGATAAGAGTAAGATATATTGCATGATTTTGAAAGCATTGGGTATTATCACAATTTCTGTGCAAATAAAACTGTAAAAGAAGCAAGTTTATAATTCAGTGTTCATCCGCAGTTTCATTCATTAAACTACGTATAAATAACCTTATCTGTAAATATACACATATACGGCTGCGGATTTAGCTGAATTGGTAAGAGCGTCGTTCAGCAGTATTTTGTTCTTGCAAGGGGTCGTGAGTTCTAGTCCAATTGTGACCGTTTTTTTGTGTAATTTCTCATTTTTTATATATTATTGGGTTATATATTTAGAATTTCTTTAATTCTAGTTTCTTTACTTCCATTATTTCCTAATTATTTATGGAGAGGTCGATTTTTCTTAACGAGAATCCTGCGAATAGACAGACTCGATTATAAGGTCAAAAACAGTAGAAATGAGAGGGGGGGGGGGGCATTATGTTAATGTAAGCAGCCAACTGAGATATTTTGTTTTTAATATTTTCATGTTTAAGTCTCAAATGATTGTAGTGTCTCTAGTCGCATCTGTATGTCACAACTCAGAAAGTACTTTAGGGATTGAGTTTATACTTTATACAATGGTTAAAATTTACTTACCATACTTACCAAGAACAATAACTCTACCTTGCTTCATCCCTATTACTTACTTGTATTGTGAAATTATGTTTTTCTAGAACATATTTTAAAAACAACTAAAGGCATTGATATAATTTTTTTACAAATGGGAAGGATATGAAGTGATGAAGAACAACAACTTTATCTTGTCCCATTTTCTTGCTTTTCTATTAAAATTACTTCTGTCTGCAGCAAATTCATGAAATATTAAAGGCATTGAGAGATTCAATACTAAGAACCACTATCCTCTATCTAATTTTGTTGAATTTGACAGAGACTAATAAATAAAATTATCTATCTTGCCTGCTGTTTTAAAAAAAATTAACATCCCTGATTTTTTACGAGCATACCACAAAAATGTTAAAGGTATTGACTTTATAATTCACACGATTTAACATTCGCTTCTGACAGTGCTTTCATTGCTTTGATTAGATAATAAATAACAATTAACTAGCGCAACTAAATGACTTTGGTGCACCTAACAGGGTAAAATGTATGATAAACTCAGTTACAATGTTAAAAGTGTAACGGAAAAAAAATAAAAAAGGAGAACAAACTGTTTGTTTCAGTGGCATGTGACTTTTATTGCTTCTTGAGAAGGAAAAAATATATTTTTTTATTCATTGCTATGTAACTCCTGAATATATAAATTTTCTTTCCAAGTCAATGGTTTAAAAAATGATATTCCATGGAAAACATCATTTATCCCCTTTACAGACCCATACACATTGTACTTTGGCTTTAAAGAAATGATTTCACAGTATATCTCCAAATGTAAAAGTATCAATTTGCTAAAACAAAAAATGCATATGCAAGAACATAAGAAAGTTATGTGCCAATATGTCATTTATTCACAGTCAATAAAGTTTTCCGTGTTATTGAGAGAACAGGATTCACAGGTGCAATTACTTGCACATAAGTCACAGCACAAGTGATTTCCTTCAGTAACCTTTTCACTGTTGAACTGTTTTCATATAGATGATCTCCGACAGTCTGTGCGATTGATAACATCATTAACTTCTTGAGAAACATGACTAAGTTGGTATCTGTTAACATAATAATGCATACAGTTTTTTTCACGATTTTGTCAACATCGCCCACTTTCCTGCAACAATTCCAGAATTTCTCTTGGAGGTCCAAACAAGACCGGCTATCTTAGACATCCAACCCCATACCCAAAGCATTTGTAGGTATAAAAAAGTCTGATTTTATTGCCAGTCATTTCACAATGAACTCCCTTTTCTCTGATGGTGTCTCAGAATGGTACATGTCTACCACACAGTTAAATGAAGAGCCAATTTCTGTTATGATATATGTGTACAGTTTCCACACATCTTGTAATGATTGCAATATACCGATGATTTGGGAAACTTGTTTTTCAGTTCAGTTAACTTGTCTATGAGCCAATAAAAACGCTGACTCAATATCAGTGGATATTCTTTTAATAAGATACTTAATGTTTTGTCTTTATTTGGAGATATTTCAATTTTTTTGGATTGTCAATGATATGTCTTTTCATTTTCAATGTACAAGTAGCACTTAGGGCTACAACAGTGGCTTCTGGAAATGTGGAACGCAAGGACCTTGTCCTCATCAAAATTTAGTCCACCCCTAAATTGATTAAAGTATTTACATGTTGTTAAAAACAGCTAAAAGGTATGCATTAATATCTATAATTTTTTTTGGTGGAGGGGGAGGGGGGAATTATAGGATTATAGTATCCTAACATACCAACACCTGATGTCCATACCAAACATTTTTTTTTCTAAAATATATAATGAAATTCAAGATTGCTGCCTGTAAGTTTTGAAGCAATTAACTTCATTTGTGCCATATTATGACCATATTATTCTTAATATAATTACAATAAATATCCAAGTTCAGGATCAGGCCCTATGGTTATAGAGGCATAGTTACCGGTACAAAGACTATTATAAAAAATATATGAAGTATCAAAATAGATAAGGCCGAATTCGGATTACGGGTAATAATTTTATACCAGACACGCGTGTACATGAGTAATTCTTTGAGCCCTAATATTGTTGCATTTTAATGTTAAAATAATTATGTTTTAAATATTGAAGATCAAAAACAACAGAAAATGACAACCGTCACAACCGTTCAAAGTAGCTGTCACTTCAAACCTTCTTATCCTCTCAACTGGGTTTTCCATCAATGAAACAAGCAGACAGGAGACGATCATTCGACAAATGCGACAGCCAATGACATTTCTGATGGATATGAATAGTTGATGTTGTAAAGACTTACCAAAACCCGTTGGTAATTTTGCCAAACTGTCCGAATCAGTGAGAAGGTGACCTCCTATTAGTGACGGTCAGATCCTAATAGCGTAGTATAAGAGCGTCATTATGGAGCTTATTTTAATGTCGCGCCAAGGTACCTGTTAGACCTATTGACAAGAATACAATATGTTAGGGCGTGAAATTGCAATAGTTTCCAATTGTGCTAGTCCAAATTAGCATAAATCCACCAATGCCGACTACTCGGAACGTACCGAAGAGTGCTTGTATGGCGTACCATTGTAACGTTCATGGGTATTGACGACAAGAAGGCCATGATGACCCTGGGATCGCTCACCTGAGAACCAGGTATGTACGAGTATTTGAGGGAAAGAAATGATATTTTGGAAAATGGGCTCTGCTCCCTGCCAGCCATAAATCCATGCCTACTTTTGGACAAGAATAATTTTCAAATTTGTATTTTATACATATAATGAAAATGGGCTTCTCAACCTGGCGGCCATGTTTTTTTACCAATCCAAATAATTTGAGCATTTAATGTAAGAGAGTGGCCCTTGGATCATATGTGGCAAAAAGTTTTGAAATCTAGCCAGGAATTTTAGGCGAGAAGAATTTTCAATTTTGATCCAAATGCATAAAAGGAAAAAGGGCTCTGTCCCCTGGCGGTTATGTTTTTCAACGCATCAAAATAATTTGAACACTCTTGGTAGAGAGTGTCCTAAAGAACATCTCTGCTAAATAATTTTGAAATCCAGCCAATACTTTTAGACGAAAATAATTTTCAAATGTACTATATACATATGAGAAAAACGGATTCCACCCCTGGCGGCCATGCTTTTAAAGGCATCAAAAAATTAAATCAATCTTGGTAGAGAGTGACCTGAAGAACATCTCTGCCAAATAACTTTGAAATCCATCCAGTTCTTTCGCATAAGAAGATTTTTCAAAATTGCACTAAAAAATTTTAAGGAAAAGGAGCCCCGACCCCCTCTCGGCCATGTTTTTCAGCGGATAAATATAATTTGAACAACCTTGGTAGATAGTGAAGTAAGGAACATATTTGCCAAATAACATTAAAATCCAGCCAGTACTTTTGCACAAGAAGATTTTTCAAATTTGTACTATAAACAAATAAGGGAAAGGGGCTCCGCCCCCTGGCGGCCATTTTTTTTTTACGAATAGGAATACACGTATTTTGGACAATCTTAGTCGAGGGTTACCCAAGGAAAATCTGTGACAATTTTTTTTTGGAATTGAGGGTTACCCAAGGAAAATCTGTGACAATTTATTTTGAAATCTGGCCAGAAGTTTCGGAGGAGAAAGATTTCAAATTCTACATGTTTTCATCTTCCCTTTGCCATGACAGAGTTCTGTATGGAATTAAATGTGTGGTACAATTACGAAAATTCCTGTGAAATTTCTTTAAAATTAGCCCAGTTGTTTAGGAGGAGGTGTTGTTTAAATTTGAAAGTTGACGACGGACAATGGACGACGGACATTGACCCATCCTTATAGCTCACCTTGAACACGATATGTTCAGGGGAGCTAAAAATGCAATTTGTGCCCCAGGAATGTTGGGGCGGGAATTTGCGATGGTTTCCAATTCTGCTAGTCCCAAAAAGCAACCCCTTTAGAATTGTTTCAAATTATATTGGTGCATGAAATTAGGATGGTATCCAATTGTCCTAATTCAAACTACCATTAAGACGCCAATGCCGAATTTGGGAACATACGGAAAAATGCTTAAATGGCGCATCAAGGTACCGTTTTGGCCTATTGACAAAAATGCAATGCGTGAAATTGCGATAGCTTGCAAATGGACTATACCCAAGTAGCATACACTCATCAATGCCGACATTCGGGAACGCACCGAAATGTGCCTAAATGGCGTACTTAGGTAACCTTCAGGCCTGTTTACAAGAATGCAACATTTTCCATGGATGTTTTAGCGTGAAACTGCGATGGTTTCTACTCGTACTGGTCCCATCTAACAAAAGTGACACATTTCCGGAGTTATGGAAACGTTCAGAAATATTCTTAAATGACGCACCAAGAAACAATTTAGGTATAACTGACAAAAATACAATTTTTACCAAGGGGAAGTTTAGGCGAGAAGTTGTGATATTCCCAACTAGCATCAAACCAACTTTGCCGACTTTGCGGAATCCATAACATGTTGCTTAAATAATGCAACAATGTACTGTTTTAGCGTATTGAAAAAAAAATGGAAAAACTGGGGCGTGATATATGGATGGTATATATTATATTGGTGTCATCGAGAATGAAACCGCGGAACCGAAAATGTTTTAATGGTGCTGCAAGGTACTGCTTAAGCGTTTCGATAATGTTAAAAAAATAGGTTTCGTCAATATTTTACGAGTTAAACTGTGGTGGTTTCAAATTGTACTAGCATAAAACCACCAATGGCGACTTACCGAAAAGTGCTTAAATGGTGCACCAAGATAGCGTGTATGCCTACTGACAAAAATGCATTTTTTGCAACGGGGATGTTGGGGCGTGAAATTGCGATAATTTCCAATTTTACTAGTCCCAGCTAGCATAAAATCACCATTGTCGACTTTTGTGAACCTACCGAAATGTGCTAAAATGACACACCAATGTACCATTTCGACCTATCCACAAAAATTCAATTTTTGCTCCGGGATGTTGAGACATGAAATTGTGATGATTTATAAATGTACTTGCCCCATGCATACAACCAGCTTTGCCGACTCTGAGGAACGTAACGAAAAGTGCTTAAATGATGCAACAAGGTACTGCTTTAGCCTTTTGAATATTATGCAATATTCGTTTCGGGGATTTTTCCGCGTGATATTGCGATGGTTTCCATTTGTACTGGTCTCAACTAGCATAAAACTACCTTAGCCGAATTTGGCGAAACTACCGTAAATTGCTTAAATGATGTAACATGAATCTCTAGACTATTTTCAAAAATGGAAAATTTGCGCCGGCGATGAATGGCCCTAAAATTGCGATAGACTCCATTTGTATTGATCCAAACTAGCATAAAACAACATGTGTGGGCTTGGTTGCATAATAATCAATGAATGAAATTAAAAAGGTAAACAAGTGGTAACACATTTTAAAAAAAAATAAAGTTTTAAATTCTTGGTGAGAAGAGTGGTTTGCCTGTAAAATTATACTATTATTATGTATGAAAATTACACTATATTTGTTCCGGTCACCACGCGTTTCGGGGCGTGTTACCTACCTACCTACCTACCTACCTATGCAAGCTAATTCAACATACTAGGGCATCTATAAAAGTAAAATAATCAGAAGCAAAATTATTTGCGACGATGCTTTATTTTCGTTTTTGATTTTGAGTTATACACGAAGAAATATAATACACAGCAAATAACCTGTCATTTATATATTTTATATATTATGCAACATAAAAAGAAATTACATCAGAAAGTTAACTTCTAAGCAATCACGGTTTATACTAATATTTAACAAAACCTTGGCAAATTAAATCAAATTTCATAATGATTATGCATAAGCAATATATTAAAATCTGTATTATGCATAAGCAATATATTAAAATCTGTATTTTAATATAAAGTATTTGAAATCGGACTTAAACAAAATTAATCGATGCTAATGAAAAACCATCGTCTAAATCTTGGTTAACAATGATTTGTAAAAAAGCGAAAATAGATCACTAAGTTTAAATAGTTTTTTAATTAACTTCCAAGCATATATATGTACGTGTATACATGTATAGGCAAATATTAATACTCAATGGTTTAACGATTTTGTAAAAGAAATGGATATTATTTTTGCATTTGTATTAGGGTTTACCGTCTCTGCGATAGTATTTCAATCATATAGCGACGTCCAGCTAATTACAAGTGGAGGAAGACCCCGAGTACACAGAGGTACCCGGGTAGAACCACCGACCTACCGCAAGCCAGCTGGAAGGCTTCCTCACATGGATTTTATTGCTTTTTCATTACCAGGCGACAAAGTCGAAAGGGAAGTAATGCTAAGGGAAAGAGTCACGATTATCTCTTTACTAAACCCTCATCACCTTTGTCTTTGGATGGGTCACTAACTTGTTATCATTAGAGATATTACTTGATGATGGCTTATTGGTTTATTCCTGCTCACTGCGAAGTTTGTTGTTTTCTCCCATACTTCACTATCAGTATCACTACTCCGTCACCACACCTTTTTTTGTCTTCCTTTCCTCATATTGATATTCCTCTTTCTCACTCTGGCTCTGTCTCTCTCTATCTTTCTCTTAATTATTTTTCAATACTTTTAAAAAAAATGTGAAACAAACAAAAAAAACAAGAATATGTTATACGTATGTACAATAATCCTCTTTCTCTCTCTGTCTCTCTCTTTCTCTCTCTCTAAATATCATATAGATATAATATTTAACAAGTATTATGAAAGTATTGCTTAGGCAATACTAAGTCCCCTACCGGCAAATAGAAAACTAAGACCCCCCAACACACACACAAACACAACCTGTTTATTTCAGTCATATAACAACATCCAGCTAATTACAGGTGGAGGAAGACCTGAGTGCAGAGAAACTGCTATTTAAAAAAAAAATCTATTTCCAAGGGCCGTAATTCCGTCAAAAATCAATGGACCGGAACGAAACTCAAACTTTATCTGTAACTCATGGTGATAGACTCACACATCAAAAATTAGATGAATATCTGCAAGCGTTTAGAAAGAAATCCGGAAAACTGCTATTTTAACGAAATTTTCTAATTCCAAGGGTCGTAATTCCGTCAAAAATCACTGGACCGGAACGAAACTCAAATTTGATCTGTAAGTCATGGTGGTTGACTCACACACCAAAAATTAGATGAATATCTGCAAGCGTTTAGAAAAAAGTCCAGAAAACTGCTATTTTAACGAAATTTTCTAAATCCAAGGGCCGTAATTCCTTCAAAAATCAATGGACCGGAACGAAACTCAAACTTGATCTGTAAGTCATGGTGGTAGACTCACACACAAAAAATTAGATAAATATCTGCAAGCGTTTAGAAAAAATGTCCGTAAAACGTGTGACGGACGGACTGACGGACGGACGGACGGAGTGCGAAGCCGGTAGGGGACTAAAAAGAACATGTAGTAAAAATCTTAAAGCAGAACGTTATTTACAATTGAAAAAGATGAAATCATGTATGGAATATAATTAATTCATACAGATCATCAATAAATCAAATAAAAATGTATATACAATATTCAATTATAACGTCTTTAAGTTTTCCTCAATAGTCTTAGATGCTTCATTGCTCCAGGGTAAGCTCAAGTAGAACAAAGATGTTAAGAATTCCATCTCCTGTAAATTTGAGATAATATTTATTTCAAACATTATTTTTAATATTAGTATACATCAATACATCATGCTTCTTGTTTCGTCTTATTACATTAATGTCTAAGAACAATATATGTTTCCAGAAATCTAGCCAATGTTAGCTCACAATTATCCGCATAATTGTTAATGGTGTAATAACGGAATATCATCCTTAATTATCAAATTATCTGTCTTTATTTTAAGAAAAATGTAAAGTACTTACAGATCCTTTTCAATTAATTCATTTGCAACTGAAGGAGTAAAGCTATATAAAACACACCCGTTATGACAAATCAATTAAAGCACCAAATTTTATACGAAAAGAATATTGTCTAAAAGCAATTAAACAGAATTATTTTCACGGAAGAAAGTTCCAAAACTCAGATATCGTGGAACTGATTTAAGCATGTTCCAAAATCAATGAAATGATTACCTTACAATCACTTTTAGTCCGTAATGCCAAGAACCTGTAACCTTAACTGCACACGCTCTAGGTATTCTTTGTACTCACCAGTCCTGGTTTGATGACAAGTAATAAAACGTTACGAAAAATTATTTATTATTTTATGAAGACAAAAGGACTTTATTTAACTAAACGTTTTAACAAAGCTTGTATAATTAACTTTGAATCTCGGTTACAAACATATTTTCATAAACCAGATATAATTTCCAAAGTGATAATCAGAAATAAACTTAAATTATGTGCACGTGTGTGTTTGTGCTTTTAAAACATAAGGTTTTTTTTAATATTATTATTTTCAAATTAACATATATATTTCCATTTCTATCAAGCTCAATTGATGATTTTTGTATCTTTTCAAAATAATATATATATTCAGAAACGATTAACATCCATGATATAAGGAGTAGGAAAAAAAGGAAGAAAAATCTGTGTTCAGTTAAGTATTTTGTCAATGATGAAGACATTATTTTAGTTTGGTAGCTATATATATCAACATTTGCTAAGCATCACCCGCTATTTTCCCGTAGAGTTACATGCTTTTACATGCGACTTTAAAGGCGTGCTACATTAACTTTTACATTAAAACAAATCTTGCTTATGTAAAAAGTATTGCTTGTTTATATACCAAACTTACTACCAGTTAAAAAAAGTAAGCCTTTCGGTTCCTCGGTTCTTGGAATTAATTAAAACTAATTTTGCCTGATAATGACAGGAATAAGCCAAATCGTTGTAACTCATTGAGTGGTCAGCTAAAGCTTTCCTTTCAGGTACATAGCATCACATTAAGCATGCGTTTTCATGTGACTCTATGGGAGAATAGCGGGTGGTGCTTAGCAAAAGTTGAGTATCATCATCGTCAAAATCACTACCACCATCGGCATCAGCATTTTAAAAAGAAGAAATTGTTTTTACTTACGAGGCCCTGAAATGCAAATAAAAGAAACGTTCAGTTCATATGATGTTTTTTTACATACAACAATTACACATTTTAAGTAAAAGTAAATCAGTGAAAGCAGGTATAAGATTGATATCACAAACACAATCAAAAGAATTTTAAATAAGGCATATCGAGACAGGTTCATTAGAAGTCAGATATTGCTTTGGTTAAAATTCATAATATAATACAAAGGTCAATCTCTTTTTCAATTTAATATATAACAAAAACATATATATAACTGTAAATTTATAATAAAAATATATATTGAAATCGACCTTAAATGAGACTTTAGCTATATAGACATTTAATTGTTTTGCATAAGACTTCCAAAATATATATTCTGTGCATATCTAACTTATACAGTGTTGTTTTACCATGATATTATCATTAGGAAGAAAATAGTTACTCATTCCCTTTACCAATATATGGTGGCATATTTCTGCCAGCCACTTATCCACTTAGCTATGTCGAAACTTTTCTGAAAAATTGTCACATAGTCAGTTAGTATCTGGCAAGTAGAAAACTTTCGTGTTATCCTCTTAGGTATCTTAACAGAATAAAACTGCCTGTTATTGCCCACTACTGCCAGCCATATATTCACTTAAGATAACTGGATATCTCGCCTTTTTCAAGTTAGTCAGTTAAATTATGTGGATAACAAGCATTTTTCCACATAATTATCTGGAAAAAGGCATGATATCCAGTTAAAATAAGTGAATATGTGATTGGCAGTAGTGGGCACTAACAGACAGTTTAGTCCTGTTAAGATACCTAAGTAGATAACTTGAAAATTTGCTACTTGCCAGATACTAACTGGATATGTGACAAGTTTTCAGAAAAGTTTCAACATAGCTAAGTGGATAAGTGGCTGGCAGAAATATGCCACCATACCAATAACCATTTAAAAGAAAATAAACTGACGATATTTTTGTGATATTCATATAACTGTAGAAAAAAAATAAAACATGGCGGCGAATAGGCAAGAAATGGCCCGTGAACTTAAATAACATGTAAAAAGCTTCACATGGAGAGTAGGAAAAAGTTAAAATGGCTGAAATTATTACAAGATATGATTATTTTGTGTCAAAACTTAAACGCCATGAAGATCGTGAAAATATTCCTATTCCCACGAAGTGGTAGACCGAAAATCGAGTGTCCACATTGACAGAATAAAGTATTGAAAGTCAATTGTCATGCCACAAAATACTAAAAGTATAGGCAGTATTATATTTAGTGAAATTTGATATAACCATATATGTTACAAAATCAGTTAACAGCGTCATCTAAACGTGAAACACTTTTGACATTTCTGTATACAATTCTACCTCACAATTTTTTTTGGGATATATAGAAGCTTTTCGGTCTGTTAGTCTGTTGGCATCGTCCATTCAATAACTTATAACAATAAATGAGCTGACAGATGAAGATACGTTTTAGGATTAGGATACATATTTATTTCAATATAATGAAGGCCAAAATGGACTTTGGGCAAAATCCGTATTTTTTACACAGTTATAACCCCTTTTGGACTAAGGAATTGCCACAATTCCATTGCATATTTGGCAGCATTTTCAACTGATATTTATAGAACATGATTTTTTGGTATGCGCTTTTCTTCAAATATTTATATCTTGGAGTGTGTGTGTGAACAGTGCCGTTCTACCATAAGCCCATAAGCTGGACCTTTCATTTATTTATCATTTGGTTATAGTCAGATAGCAAGTACTTATTTATTAATATTAAGAAAGAAAAATCTTACAAAAAAAAAAAAAAAAAAACACTGAAACGCCTTTAATGCGATTTGATCTTAATGTTGCTGTTTTTTTTTTTGTTTTTTTTTGTTTTTTTTTGTGTTTTTTTCTTGTTTTTTTTTTTTGCCGGGGGTGGGCCGCTTGCCAATCTATGATATCGCGCAAAGAACAGCTGAAACATTTTGCAATGAAAATGTATAAAATGAAATTTTTGAAAAGAAAAATTTCAATATGCTTAACCGACAATAATATTAGAACGGGCTGTCTTGCAATAATATATTTTATTACAGAGAGAATCTCGGCATTTGAAATCACTTAAAAAGTGTACACTTATGCTTCAATTTTTATTAGTGTTCTTCATATAACCGAAAGGCCAATCAAAGTTAAAGAAATAGACATGGAACATTTTATTAGCCATTCAAACATCTCAGTTAAGGACATACATATCTCATTAGTTTTTTCCTTAATATCTGAATACCCAGGCACAATAGCAAATATGACAAAAACATACTTACGGGTTGTGCCTATTAAAAAGAAAATAAACATACAGATAAGTAAAAAAAAACTTGTAGATATATAGAAAAATGTATTTTAGATGAATCTTAAAACCGACTCATTAGGAAAGTTAATTATGCATTATTGCGGCAAAGTTTAAAAGGTTAACTTGTTAATAGTGGTAATATCTTCCTTGCATCTTAATTAAGACACTTGCCTGGTTGTTTCATTTTATTGTTTCATCTAACACATCCTATGTTTTATGTATTACTTATGTAATTTATAAATGACGACATGCTGTCACAGGACTGCGCTTCATGTAGGTTATTGATACAATAAATAACAGAGCTTTTCAGTGTAGGGTACCATATAATATTTTGCAAAATGGTAAAAATATGCGATTCAAACTTTAATCAATATTTTTGATTTATTATTTCTTTTAAAAGATGTAAACCATATGTCAATAAAATATAACTTGTTCATTTAAATTTATTAACTTCTTAAATATTAAAAAATCAGACAGAGTATGACTGAATGGCGAAATTTTGGACTCGCATAGAGAAAGATCTGATTGACCATATGACAATAAGATAATGTTTAATCTAATATACTACAAATAGGAGCTAATAATATTTACTTGCAATTGTGTGGTCTTTGACGGAAAAATAAAAATATAGGACAAATGTAAACACTCACGAACATAAAAAACTTATTAAAATAATACAATGTATGACTTTTAAGGTGTGCAAGTCGTCACTACAAAACAATCATTTTATTTTAAAAGTAACTTTCGAGTAAAATGAAATTGTATTGACATTAGAATAGGCCAAATTCACTATCAAACACGAAAATTAACATCAGATTGTTTTCAATTCGTATACATACATTAACGCATAAGTGTACTAAAGAAATACACTTTGATATAAAAGAAATCCAATTGTAACGAAAAGTAAGGGATCATTCTACAGCATTTGATGAAAGAGTTGGTTGCAATAAAGATAGGTCTGTATATTTGTACATCTACCGATTATTTATTTCTTCTTGTAATATCTCTAAGAACACTCATGCAAAGTACCTTAATATATGGATTGATCATAATAGACACAATTTTATTCGGGGTCATAATAAATTTAAAAATGAAATAATATGTAAGACTTTATGTAAGGACTTCCTCTGTACCATAATTATGTTCACGAGCATATATAATCATATAGATTACAATGTTCTGAATAACTGTTCAGCAAAAAAAAACTGTAAAAGATAATTTTGACCATATGTTCTCTTCACCTTGAGTATAATTATTCAAAAGAAATGTTTTATTTAAATTGTTAAAATGTAAGAGCATTTTCACTCATATAAACGTGATACTGACATGTCTGTATAAATTACTTGATCTTTGATTTGATAATATCAGTGTAAATAAATCGGATTTGAACAAGCACGGTTTCAAGCACGGTATATTACTGAAATATTTAATACTTACGAAATACACCTGAAACGAAAAAGTAACGTTAATAGAATAGTTTTCTTTCGAAAATGTAGGCAAATATAGCAAATAGCGTTAACTCAGGGTTTATCAAATTTTAGAGGCATCATAATTTCAAACGTACCGTCCCCGGTGGCCGAGTGGTAAAAGCGTCCGCCTTGGAAACGGAAGGTAATGGGTTTCGATCCCCGGCTGCGACATACCAAAGTTTTAAAATTGCACTGGTAAGGCCCCTTGCTTGGCATCCAGCATAGCATGGTTATTCCAGTTGTCAGGATAATGTGACTGGGAATGAATCATTCATGTATCGGGTGTGATAATGCAGTATGGCAGCACTTTATCTGTTTCAAGTAGACATAGTCTACATATGACTGAAATACTGTCGACTGGACGTTAAACAAAATAAACAAACGTTACCTTTTTTCTAAGTTATTTGTAGGATCAAGACAAATAATCGTCAAATCATATCGTTATTGTGTCCTTGAATTTGATATATGTGTCAGAGGGTCGCAATTTACACGAATCACATATTGTTTATTTTATTTTAACCCCAATGTGTATATTTAAATATTGCTTTATTTTACTCCCTTTTTTCAAAATCAAATGTATCAGCATCGACAATTCGGGGTGAGATTTCGGGGCAAAATGACGAAAACACGAAAAGTCGAAATTCCGGGGCGAGATTATGGAGTGAAAAGTCTAAATATTATGTTTTGCGTGGCGGGGCGAGATTTCGAGTTTTCGCCCCGAAATCTCGCCCCAAAACTACGACTTTTCGTGTTTTCGACTTTTCGCCCCGAAATCTCGCCCCGAGATTTCAACATTTCGCTGCGAAACTTCGCCCCGAGATCTGCCACACGAAATGGCAGAAATCAGCCACCATAGTATCGTCCGTTTTTTTTTAACCAGTTACAAACATAATGCCATACATGTCATGGTCATTGTACACAATATGTATATTTTCGCCTTTTCCTGATATTTTCCGACGACTTATGGGAATTAATAAGCTAAAGGTAGAGTAATAGGAGTAACACAGGACTGCCCGCTGAGGAACAATGGTAAACGCAATGCGCTTCAATGTTAGAGTTTACAGGTTCGATTCGACATGTGCGTTGATTTCTCTCTCTCTCTCTCTCTCTCTCTCTCTTAAAGTTGTTTGCATTCACATTTTTATTTCTTTTTTATGTTCAATCTCTATAATTTTAGATTTCTTCATATTTTTTTATCTTTATATATTAGAAACATTGTTTTCCTTTTATTGAAATAAATCAGGCGTAAACATCCCCCGTAACAGTTACTAAGTTTCACTCGCTTTATCTGTGTTACTGTAAAGAGTAATCGCAAACATTTAGTTTTAGATGTAAGAAATCATTAAAATATTTCCTTAGCCATTACCCAGTTTGAGAGGACTACACATAACATTATTATTCACGTTTTTGTTTATAAATAATAGGAAGTAAGATTTTCACGTCACTCCCGTGGTATGATATATGCACGCAAGTTGATGTTTAAAGGGTAAAATTTTAAACAATTATTTAAAAAAAAGAAACGGATTCGAACCTGTTACCTCAAGCATTGAAGCGCATGGCGTTTACCACTGTGCATAGCGGGAATTGATGAACTGTCCCAATTACAACTTTGTATAATCTACCTTACGCTTATTAATTCCCGTAAACGTAATATATAGATAATCGAGCGAAGATAGTCTGTGCAGTGACCGTGGAATGTATATAAATGTCGCAGCCATTAAATACCATACACATTTAATAGTTCCTAGCATGTTTATGAATTGGAATGTTAAACATATAAAAATCTAATCAATATGCATTAATTGTAAATATAATGATGTTTTAACAACATTATAAATTCTGCAACCAAACAAATAAGCGTGGCGTTTGTAATCATGATACGTTTTTCAGCTGTTTAAATAAGAAGTAGTGTATATATAATGAAACTTTTACGAGGATCATTTCATGTAATATCAAGCAAAAACAAGTTATTAAAGAAAACCGTGCTTTAAGATTATCTGCATTTCAGAATATTTTTGCTGTATATTACATGAACTGATTCCAGTCTGAAAATACATATGGATATGATATAGTTTATTTTACTTAAGGGCATCTTATTTTGAATGTATTTAGCCTGTTAAAAATTAGGTAGCAAATACCTTTACAATAGTGCAAGCTATATCTACGATATAAAGAATCCTATCATGTAAAGTTTTTTAATTCTGGCTCTCACAGTTTTGGAGATAAATGTGAAATAGCTATTTTTAAGTTATTCAATTGCTATATTGGGTGAACAACGATCAAAACCCTATATTTCCAGCATTTTAAGCTAATTGGCATTGTCTTTGTTGTTTTTGTTTTTTTTTTGTTTTTTTAAGTATTATGACCTTTGGCCATACTTTTGGTTCCGGAAGAAAAAAGTGTGACGGACACACTGACGGAAGGAAAGTCAGGGGGGAAAGCCGGACAAAATGATCAAAACAGTCAAGCCAATGGCTTGAATTTTTTTGTGATATTTTTATGCTCATTTTATTAAGTTTGAAACTCTTTTTAGGTTCACACACATCAACTAAGAAAACTATAACCTGGAGCTTTCATTCATGTACTATGGACTTCTCCAGCAGACTGATCACATTGTCTTACTGGAGATTAACACTAACACCTCTTGGGGGCATGAGAGATGTTAATGTATTGTCCCAAATATGCGGAGTGTTGAACCGGCTCCCGTCCCTGTTCAATGCTGGTTTATGTGCTCTAATGTATATAGCCTCTTTAACCCTCCTTTCAAAATATGAAGGTCCCGATCCAACATTTTCACTAAATAAAAGGAGGCAGGATTACCTGGGCTATCGAGATGAATATGACGTTTCAACTCTCTTGTACTCGAGCTTGGACGGGGACCGGTTCAATCTGCGACTTTGTCCATTGACCCCAAAATTAAAGGGCTCATGACCCAACACCTTATTAAGTTTGAGATATATAGGTTCAAGCGTTATCTAGTTACTGATCATTAACAAAGTACTGTACCGACTGACCGACCAACTGACGAACGGGCCGGAGGATAACCCAAAGGGTTAGGGCTAAGGGTTAATCAAAAGTCAACCATATCATATGTATGATGCTATTTACATAATAATTTCTTATAACAGGTTACTGACATCATAGTTTTTCTCTCCCCTTAGTCATTAAATATCAACCTCACGGCTATAAATGTAAACAGGTGAGAAAATGTTTAGCTTGACCCGGACCCAGCTCTTGCTTTTAGGACAGGTGGCTAGCACAAATCTCTCACTAATATGGACTACTTGTATATTGTAAAAGGAGATTGTATACAGTTTCAATGATAATACAATACATATATAAACTATCGGCACCCGGCCCTTTGAGCCTATATTTCACCTAAACGGATATTGTTAAAAGTACATAATATTCTTTCTGGTCATTTAGCATGTTCTACACATGTTATAATCTTAACCAGTTATATATGTATGAATGATGGCTCAACTTATAGATATTATTCAATTGTAGTATTTCTAGAGATATGTGTAATGCGACCAAAAAAAAACACAACAACTTAATCACAGTTAGAATCTCTACTGAAATCATTTTTTACCACTTCATTTTCCTCGTCATAGAAGCAATGGGGCCATCCCCGTTCCTTCGTATAAAACAACTGCATATAATTATATCTATTGCTACTATTATATTATATTATATTATTATATATATTATATAATGTGCAAATATGTCCTGTCAAATAACATTTTAACGCAATGAAAATTTTTATCAAATAACGCAATTCAGTATTTTGGGAAGATGTCAAAATACTCTAATTGTTTACATTTTGTACTGGCGAGTATTTAGTATGTGATCGGAAAAAACATCGTCGAATCACAATTTGTTAATAAGCTTCGTCAAATAATTACGTTAATTTATACACTCGTGATTCGCCAACAGAGACACGCAGAATGCCCATAGAAAATGGATGTAATTATGCGCAATGTGCAAATAAGTTATTTTTGTATACAATTAAATGATCTAAAGTAAAAGATTTTTTTCATTTTTAATGTAATGTCGTCAACGAGTATGCACAGATTGCATCTCGTAACAAATCTGTAGCACACACCTTGCTTTTCTGTCCGAAGAATAAACACTAATTTTTAAAAATCATGGGCCTTTAGTTTTAAACTATGAAAATAGAACACTTCTCATTACAATTATATTAAGCTTGTTTAATAAATCTTGCAACTTTTATTACATGATCTTAAAATAATTTAGATACTATGTACATAGATGGTTTGTTAACAATTGCTTCATTAGTTAAAATATGTCCTAGCTGTATTTGCCATGTAGCTATAAACTAAGGATATATTACATGCCAGAAATGCATAAACTGCTGCATTCACTAACTTACGTCACAAAATTTGATTTGATATTTTTTCCCGCTTACGCATCGTTGCAGAGTTATGCTTATGTTGTGTACCGTGACAACTTCTGTAATTAAATGATAAATAAATCATACTAAGAAAATTGATTTGCATTCATTTTATTCACGTAAAATATGTAAAAAATGTCACACGCCTAAACAGGAGCTCGTAACGCAAGAGCGATGGTACTAACAAACATGTGCCCTCTAAAGGGCATTTAATTTGGATATCCGGTACTGTGAACCTGTGATCAGTTATAACATATAAATACGGTGAACTTTACTTATAGCACTTATAGGGAACACGTTTTATAACGAATTACCGGTTACAGCGAACACATTTTTCAGGTCTCGATTTGTCAACTTCTTTATTTTATATAAATGAAGTACTTTCATGTCGAATTCGGTTAAAGCTATTTATCGGCTATTGAAGACACGTTGTCTTGTCCCTATGAACCATTTTCCACTGTATTTTAGGTGCATATAAGAAACTGTTCTGTCACAAGTGAAAATCGCCAACCGTGACACGTGAAAGTGATCTATTTTTCACACATGTAACTGGCAAATTACCATAGGTGCGTATGTTTGCATAAGTACTTTGTTAATCAGTTATACGTTTGCATGTTTTTTAGGAAAACAGGCCAAAGAGATAACCATATTCGGAGTCTTTGCAACTGAAAATTTACTTTGAAGGAAAATCAAATATGTGAAACTTCATTTTTTGTCATCTCCTTGACATGGACCCACACATTACACATTTTATCTGAACAAAAATTGAATTTTTAGATTTTTTCAAACACTCTT
Source organism: Solen grandis (assembly GCA_021229015.1). Lineage (NCBI taxonomy): Eukaryota > Metazoa > Mollusca > Bivalvia > Adapedonta > Solenidae > Solen > Solen grandis. The sequence goes on from CM037787.1 coordinate 9,754,785, forward strand.
CTCACTCCTCATCATAACAGGTAAGAAGGGAAGTTGTGTAACTTCCACGCTTTGTAATACTGTCAATTCTATTAATTATTTTATGTGATTCGTTAATAGTTACATATAAGTACATGTATCTGTGTTCATGATGCATATTTTCATCTGAAATGTATTTCAGAAGTGTTCGTTATAAAATGTTTGTTCGCCATAAAAACTTTTGCACAGAAGGAATTATTTCCTTATACGGATATAAGAAAATAAGATATAAGAAACTCCAGCTAAAATCGTGGTCCCGTCGAGTTCACTATAAGCGGACTTTACTGTATTTTGGAAAAATAACTATTACTAAATCCATTTTTCTCAATTACTTAAACTTTAATATAGAAATGTTAGTTAAAATTGAAAGCAGTTTTCATTTCAGATGAAATTATTTTACAATCTGCCATCAAATCTCCAAATGACAAGTATTAGTGAGAACCATAAAACCTGACCAGCTTGTGAGTTTAGTATATCATTCAAGAAAAGTGATGCAAATGAAAAAGCCACTGCATGCAGACAATAATCTAGTTAATATTAAGTCAGTGAAACAAGAGTAACAGTAGCCTAAGAAGAAATAGAAAGACCTAATAACAGCTATCAGAAAAATGAAAATAATAAGTTCTTTGAATAATTTTAACAACAGTGTAAATGCAAGGAAATGACAAATTTTGGTAATTTCCATATACACGTGTATTTATTACAGTCTGTTTGATTGAATCTGCTTATAATCTATTTTCATCTATGTTTTTGTCAATTCTACCTTACATCATATAAAACAAGAAATATCTTGATATTCGGCGTAGCTAAGTAATTGTCAATTGTAACATGTAAAACAGATTAAAACTATTATATATAAAGTTGGAAACGTTAGCAAAAATATTCATAAATACCAAGATTAAGGGATGTATTGTGAAGACTATATAAAAAATAGATGTAATTTACACACTAAAAAAAGGGCTAATTTACCAACTTCCATTAAATACTATGCCGTGTTGATATTTTAAAGTAAAGATAATTCATATGTAACCTAGCGAAACTGAAAGATTAGAAATCGCGTGTTTCCGATTATTGTTTCCAGATCCGCACAATAGACTGCACAGCCTTTTGGCAGTAGTTACCTCCCCTGAAGGTTGAGTCCACTTACAAATTAGTGGAAATTGTTGTCTAAAATAGATATACGTCTGCTTCATATTTACTTGTTTAAAATCATATTGCCAAAGCAGCATTTCTAAATTGATATGGAAGTGTTGAATTTTCATTACTGTGTTAACTTTCATGTTTAAATGATTGATTTGATTGATTGTAGAAGTGGGTCAAAATTAATTTTACACATCTATGCCGAAAAATGTTTTCCCTCTGTAGATCTAACCCTAGATCTTGAAATCCACTTTTGCATAACATAAATGAATAAGCCATACCTACGGGTTATTTATGTGTTTCGTCGTTGAATGTTGTTGAAAATCAATTATTCATATCATCCATAGTATTGTCATCATCTTTAGTGATCGACTCACTCTAATAGGGGTGTGTTCGCGATTGTCTGTTGCAAGTGTGTACACATTTTATTACGTATCTGTCCCGAACGTCCATAAATGAATGAAATAATGCCGGTGGCACATTAAACAAAAAAGTAACATTACGTGTCTACTCAATCGTAATACATGCTTGACATTGTGTTGAAACAACCTATTGTTTTTTGTTGCTTGTAAATATACAATTCAACTTTATTTCTGGCAAATCTACAACAATCATTGCCATTGGCCAACATAAATAAACAACAGTGCATGCAAAATCATAGCATATCAAATACATTCATAATTAATATACAACTGCATTTCACTTGTATAATATAAGATATATGCAGTATATACATAATCTGTATTCTGCATTTATAATGATATGTCTTACAGTTTCAATAGCCAATTGTGTGAGTGTCACAAAATAATGTTGACGTGGCCTGAAAATAAGTGTAGATTTAGAGTACGTTGTATTTGTCACGTAGGCCAGAGTGGAACTGTGTTAACCGATTTTGGTTATATAAGGTTTATCACAGGTTTCTTTTATTACCTTTTGTTCAGAATGAGATATGATTAGGGTTTGAAATAGTTATATCTACTGTTCTGCTAAGTTTTAAGTGTTTTAAGAGAGATGTTTAAGGTTTAGAAGTTTAAACCTATAGTTTCTTTATATAAGCCCTTTTTATCAGTATACCTCATTGTTGTCAGTGTTTCTCGGGATGCGCGGGATTCAGCGATTTACAATTTATTGCACGATTCACGTGATATTTGTTTTTTAAGAGTAAATCGGGGTGTTTTAGTATATAAGCTGATTTGTATGGAGCCTCAGTGTCAGATATCGATGGGAGCTACGGAGGATACCTGGTCCAGTCTAGAGTATTCTGACCAAATTTCATTTCGGAGCTTGTCCGTATTTAGTTGGGGCATGGAGCCTATGTAAGCCGGAAGGTTACAGTCGTTACGGGACCCCATTGGTAGACTACGTCACAAGGACGGGAGAATCTACGCATGCGCCATATGGACAGGGTGTCTACGGTGGACTAGTCGTAATTAGTTATTAATTATTAGTTATTAGTTAGTAATCTAGTTTAATTTTTTTTAATCATATCGATGTTTTATATCACTTCAAAAAGAAAAATAGTGTTCCTTCAGCTTACAATAATATGCTAATTTAGATAAATTGTTAATATATTATATTCATTAATTGTGAGACTCCAACGTGTTGAGTATACATAAATAGAATCTTACTGAGCAGGAATTCTATTTTATTTCTTTCGTGAAAATCGCAATATCATCAGAAAAAAAAGTAAAAAATAAATCTATAATTGTTTTAAGTCATATTTTGTCAAATTATTTAAAGCAAAAGAATCAACAATATCATTCTTAAATGGGATGAAAAATATCGGAAAGAGGAGCTCCATTACTATGATTTTAACATATATATTTTCGTTTTCACAACATGCATTCAAGCTATTTCCTAAACACAAAGAACACATAAAACTCTATGTACATTTCAAGTTCAGTGATTAATTTCTTATTCATGTTGCTTTTCTAATATATTATGACAGATTCAATAATGTTTTTTTATTTGTACTATTAAGTTAATCAATAAACTTAAGCATACTTGGGTATTCATTTTGATACCTTTTTATATAGGCCCTACGTTTATCTTTATATTAATCACGGATTAAGATAGAATGATACTCTTCCTCTATATCAATTTTGTTTCACAATATACACTTTCTTTCAGCTCTTTCTTTTCTATCTCTGCCGTATCTAAAAGTTTCAATGAATACATTATGTGCACTGATTTTTAAATTTTTCATATTCAAAATGTGTTTTAATATTTCTTTACAAATAATTAAGCGTATTATTCTCCTCTAACTCTCTAAACCACTTTTGTATAAAGCTGCCAATAACCCTTTGTTTGAATAATGAAATGAAATTATTAATATCAACTCCATATGCATCATGAAAAGCATACATAAAACCATAATTTTCTAGCATGGATTTTACATAATACACCCACGTCTTGATCCCCTTGTTGCAGCTTTCTAACGCATCATTATATATAGCTCTAAGAATCATATTATCTGTATTTGTCAATTTAAACCAATATTTAATTATCAGTATATACGTATATACCTGTTGATGTATAATAGGTACCTACATAATTCGCCATATATTGCGGCGTTACTTGAACTTACCTTAACACCTAAAATTGATTTGCAAAATTTTAAATGCAATAATTCTAAGTCTTTTGATTTTGTAAAACCCCAATAAAATATTTATTTAAATTTTAGGTAATTAAAATTATCAACTACTTCTAATTCTTTGTTATCATAATACCACTTTTCATCAGCTCGTAAATGTCCCCTTTTCCTAAAGACCATAACCTTGGTTTTATCAACATTAACTTCTAATCCCCATTGACAACAATAAATATGTAAACGATCTACGCTATCCTGTAAATCTTGCACGGAGTTACCAATTATAACCATATCGTCTGCAAACAACAAAATAATAATACATAATGAATATAATGATACGCCACTATTTACTCTATCCTGTATAAACTATTCTAGATCTTATAGAAACAAATGAAAAAATAACGGTGATTTTGTCTGTCCTTGAAACAATGCTACTGAAATATCAAAGACATCAGAATAAGAATTACATTGTTTAACACAAGATTGAACATAAGAAAAAATAGCTCTAAATACCATAAATACTTTCCCGTCCATTCCAATTTTGAACAGTTTATACCAAAACCCATCCCTATAAACAGAATCAAATGCTTTCTTTAAATCTACAAAGGCACTATAAAGTCTAGATTTTTTACTGATATATTTTGTAATTATGCTATATAATTTAAATATGGCATCTGTTGTACCCTTGCCCTTTTGTAAACCAAATTGTGCTTTTCAAAGCTTTAAACTTCCGTTTACCTCACTGAACTTGTTATCAAAATCTCCCGAAAAGAAAATCCACACACAAAACATCTGTCACTCGAAGAATATATCTCGCGCACGGTATTTCTATAAACCATAAAAGATATCGGAAAATTCCATTATCTCTGTGTGTTTACCTTTGTCAAACTAAAATTTAGTATGTTCCCATTAAAAAACTCTAATTAAATAGAATCCATTACAGCTCAGCTGATAAAGGTTTTTTTTTTTTTAATTTTATACAGTGCAAGCACGGAGGAACGAGATCGAGTCTCATTTTATTCAATATATTTTTTTCTTGTATTGTTTTTCATTTTTTCCATTATTCATATATAAATTAATTAACATTTCAATACATTCATATTTTCATTCAAAAGCACTGTCTACGTTTGAGTAGTCAGAACATTCTCTTGCTGTTTCCGTCGCCTTCGTAATATTTTATATTTTTGACGATTTGTACACTTTTGGAATCTATTTCACTCATTTTTCTCAGACGTTAAAATATTGTACATGTACTAACAGAAATAAGGTACTAAGAAAATTCAATAGTAAATAAACATATATTCATATCGTATATGACAGAGTTGATATTTTAAACATTAAATTAACAATACTTCCTATGCTGGTCTCGAACTTGGAACCTTTCAATTATTAGACGGCCGTTATCCCACTGCACCACTTCGGAATTTAGTCACGGTTTGTGATTGCAATATCTTTCACCCATATTCAAAACTATAACAAAAACATATTATAGTTGGAAATACCGTGCGCGAGTTATAATTTATCCATGGTCTCAACAGATTTCTCAATTTTATCATATTTTGTTAGATGATTTTTTATTGCATTGATCTTATAGAGTAATTTGTCTAGACTAGCTTGCATTGATGAACTCTCAGCCTGCTGTTGTGGCATATAATATTGAGCATTTTAAGGTTATCCACTTAAACTATAAATCAACACATATAATGTCCATCATTATTCTTTCTTTTAAGGAATACAGTTTATTATCTAATCACTATTACTATTTATTTTTCTTTTTTAGCACGTTGAGTGTGTACAGGATATACCCGACACAATATCGAATGGTTAAACATTTTTGCAGGAGACGTGTAAATAAAATCGTAATTAGAGGTTTCTGTCCCTAGGCATTTATGCTAGACATATCAACTTTAATGTTTTCTCTTACAGTGCCTGGTGTAGGCATACACACTATTTTAAATTCCATTAATTAATTATCATGTCTGCAACAGCCCTTTTTAATATCTCATTCATGTATTATCGTTCTGTCATTAAAATTACATATGTGTAAAAAACTCAAACATGTCTAATGTGGACTTCATCAACATAATACAAACATATATAGTTTGATAACATGACCAGGTATATTTTTCTGATACTTGACTATTTTTTTACGTGTAAAGCAATAAGGAATGAAACTTTACAAGTATCATATTTAAATAACTTTAGTATCCAACTTTAAGGGATTAAGTAGCATTTAGGTTGGCTGATTTCATAAAACTATCTTAGAATAACATTCACATAATTGTCCAAGCCATGCTATTTTAACTAAACTGTCCTACATGGCAATCACTGAAACGACAAAGATTTCATTCTGGCTAACGTTCGGTAAATTATTATATGTTTGGTTTTAAAGTCCCATTAATAGTATTCCACATTCAAATATAGAGATGCCTCACTGCAATATTTCACCATAGATATGTCGCATTAGTGCTAAGCAAAGAAGCTTCACCAGAACCATTTTGGGGGCTTTGGTATGTCGTGGTCAGGGACTGAACCTAATACCTTTAGAGTGGCGGGTAAACGCTTAAAACACTCGACCAACGAGATTGACAGATGATGGTCAGCATTAATTCAAGGTTGTTAATTTAATCTAAAGAATATACCTTCTTTGGAAGTAAAGGTAATGCCAAAATCGGCAGACATCAGTTCAGTATATATCATTGGAGTGGCTTTAAATCTTGTTCACACTTCATACATATATAAGAGTTTAATAAAAATGAATGTCTGATAAAACTGCAAAGATGGAAGAACAACTAATCCCCAGTAGAGTCATTCTGCGGACGAAGCCTGTAATTTACAGGCGAAATCCCCAGGTTACCTTTTAAGCATTGTGTTCGAAGTTGAAAGGTTTAAAATTCTGATATGTAATTTCCTTATACAGTCGACTCTCGAAAGTTAGAATCCGGATTTTCGGAATACCACATGTTTTTCGAACACGTTTCTTGGTCCCGGCAGAATTCCTATATAAATTCATATGTTCGGGTACTGATAATCAGAACCATGATAATTGGAACTTTCGAACAAGATCTTAGGTCCCAGTACAATTAAATCAACGTAATTTATACCTGTAAATTCGAATTCCTAATTGCACCCCGAATTAACACCTCCGACGAATGTGTGAATAGTAAACAAAGACATATGTGTAAGTGTGTTTGTTGCGACGCGTGTTAATTGATTGACAACTGGCTCATGTTAGTTCCGCGTTCTAAATGTACTGTATTTCTACATTATAATTTTTTGTTGTCTTAACTGTCTCGAGAAATAAATTAATGAATCAAGATTTTATGGGTTTTTTTATTAATGCCTTTTAAGGCACAACCCTTCCCTGTCGTTCTAGTAGTTCCGCATTTTACCCATTATAGAGACGATAACAATATTGATTCATTATGTGTTCGTCATTGGTGTATCCTATCCCACGCAATCGGCATGCATAATGTGTATACACAAGACGTACATGGCATATACAGATACATAATTTAAACACGTAAAATTTCATTTTTTATTTTCATTTTTTTATCAATATAATTGCAGATATATTTCACAAGTACATGTTAGTACGTGTGGCCAGTTTATTCTTAAATGCATATACAAATGAAATTGCCAACAAACCGGAGATAAATGTTATGGTGCATGTCAAACATTCTTGTTTCTGTTAACTTTGGAAAATTCGCACTACCGATAATTCGAACATTTTTTTTGTCCCCGAGGGTGTTCGAACTTTCGAGAGCCGACTGTATAATGTCCAATTTTAAAACCTATTTGCAGTGAAATGACAGAACAATTCAAAATTTACGATTCCGAATGTTTGAGGAAAGCTGTAATGAAGTGTAATGTTCAAAGCTTGTAGTTTGTATGTACATTTCAAGCTCCACTGATAACTTTTTAATGAAAAAAAAAAGAAAATATAAGAAGAAAATTGAACTTACCAGTCAAAGCTGTAAATTAAAACAAACAGATTCATAGATATTAATAAACAGAAAAGCAATTTAGAAATTTTAGAACCAAACAATTTGGATAGTAAAATAATTATTACTTTTGTGGTACTGCTTGTATTTGCCTTATATTTTATTGTATACGCTTCCTACAAAGCCATCAAATGCAGTAACGTAACTTGTACACGTGCAATTCGAGCTTTTTGGCTGTGAAGTTTCTTTTTTCAAAGGCCTATTTACATATCCTCTTTACTATAGGAAAATCGCATAGCATTTGGATTAACCTAATTCAAAGATACCACGGCCTTATGAAAATGAAAGTGTTCAGGGTATTGAACGACTTGGTTAACGCGTTTCTGATATCGCAATACAATTTCAAAGTCTTCGGAATAACGTCACTAATATTGGACGTTTTCCACAAACTTGAAGACAAGTATGCGATTCTGTCAGATAGACCAAAAGTTACCACGCCAAACAAGACCGTTACATTACGTTAATACATCTACGTTTTTGGATAAAAACAGCTACAAGCACCGTTATGCAGTTTAGAATATATGACCAACTTTCCGAAAGGCGTTACCATATATGCAAATTCATTAAAAGCAGTCAATTTTCTGATGCTTTAAGCTCGACGTCATTTACGGAGTCGAGTCCAACAGGCAAGTGCCTTGTTTACATATGAGTGCCGTTTCAATCTGTGTTTTTCGCCGCGGAATAGAACGTTTTGCCGAAGCCTTTTGGCTATTTGTTTTTACGTGACAGATTTGCATTAACCAAGAATGTATAGACCCAGAAAGTGCACCTTGCGTTTCTTTTAGTCTATTATTGTTTATATTAGTTACATATATGATTTTTGTAAGGTTTGCAGGGGATGGTCCTCCCTGATCCCTGTTTTTCACCAGTGACGGGGAAATAAACTGTAAATAAAATCTTAAAACATCAAAATACCCTTAAAATAATTAGAATTATTCATGATCAAAGCATACAAAAGCAACTCACATGATGTGTCCTGTGTACGGATCAATATTGGACACAATCAAGCCTTGGTGTATGCTGCAGATAAGTCCTCGGTTGAATGCCGTCTTAAGCTTCTGGTAGACACAATTTCCATCATATTCGGTTCGAAGGCGGAAGGTCAGCCTACCTCCCCTGTATCTTTCCCCAGGACATGGATGAAATGACTGTCGGTATAGAAAGAAATACAGTAAATAACTAAAAACATTCATTTTTATTCACTTTTTAAAAATCTAAAATCTAACAAATGTCAAACTGGTCAAATAACTAAGAAATGTCAAACTGGTCAAATAACTAAGAAATTTAAGCACTGAACATATTATTGTTAGCAATGTTCAAATAAACACTGGAATTTCTTATGGAAAAATGAAGGTCAGATTTGATTTAATATACAATTATCAATGGATCTAACTTATTACGAATTGTATTTTCAGTTCCCTCCACTTCGCTGGCAATGCAATATTAGCCAATTATGCAAGTTACATAGATAGATAGATAGATTTTATTTGGCAGATATGCATTGGCTTATTAGATTATACATCTAAGAAGCTAATTGTCAAAATGGTGTATGAGCGAGTACATGTAGATCTCGATGACGTTATCATTCCTAGTGATACTATTGAGAGTCATTTAGGCAGCATATGCGAATTCTTTCAGCGACAGATCAAGTACCATGGCCACTTATACCAACGTAATATTTGCTCTACGGCGAATATACGGAGGTCGTACGCCCCCAAAACAGAGATGTCTGCTGTAACTGCACGGTCTCAAAAGAGTATATCTCTAAGTTTTATACACCGTAGAGGACGCCGTAGAATTATAACGCGGAGTTGAAACATTTCTTTTCCTACGGTTGCCGTAGCAATTCGATGCCGTAGAAAGATTCACGATGTCAATACGTTGAGCGCACGGGTGGTTTGTGATTGCCACTCGGCTGCACTTAGTTTTTGATAATCTTAATTGACCCCAAAACTTCGAGGTCGTTGTGTGGTCATCCTACGACCGACGCGCGTACGGCGGAAGGCAATCGTGTCTACTGTGCCACAAGGGTTCGGTTACCATACGGCCGTTGCATATATGCCTTACGACGACCATGCGTCGTCATTTAAATGGCCGCACCGATGCCGCAGGTTTTCTTTCACCAAAAATCCAAAATACGCCATACGGCTACCTTTACAAATGTGACTGGAATAGGATGTTACCGTAAAAATAACCATAAAAGTTCTGCCCTGGCAAATGAGACTCGTGTATTAGTAAGTGAGCAAAGTATTGAGACGATTCAGAGGAAAATGAGGTCATAAAGGCTTGAAAAATCCATTCCTTGTGAAGGAACTGCGCAGTTTTTGTTAGGATTTTGCGGGTTTATTCGCAGGTTTATACCGGGCTGTGCCCATTACGGATCTTCTGATCGGTCACCCACCCATTTCGGAGATGTTGGAAGGTGGGGTCATTAAGAAATCTCATAGTCCGTTTTCATCAAATGTGTAACTGGTTAGAGAGAAAAACAGCTATTTTAGGTTCTACGCGGTGTAGCCGTCGTACGTCCTACTTATAGTAGAAAATATGAACTGCCCGAGAGGCTCCAGATATTTCAGTAAGCTTGACTTCCGCTCTGGTTAATGGCTAGTCACAATAGGTGAAGCGGATGAAACAGCATTCTCAGTCGGCCCTCTTAAATCTTTGAATACAATCAATACAATACATTTCCAGCGATTGGTTGAACGGTGTATGGGCGAATTGCATTAACAAAATGCCTGATATTATGAGTGATCTTTTATATTTAGTGATACTTTAGAAAGCCATGTTAGCCGACTGAAATCTTTATTTAGGAACTTGAAATCAGCTAGTTTGAATTCTTTCAGCGACAGGTAAAGAGTAAGTGAGCAAGGTATTGAGAACGATCCAGAGAAGTATGAAGTCCGAAAGGCTTGGGGAAAATCCCTCTTTTGTGAAATGGACTGCGAAGCAAAAGATAATGTCTAATATAGATTCCGACAACCAATAAGGTATATCCACAAAACAAAGTGTACCAAGCTGAAATTAAAAGTCCGGTAACATTTGATTATACTCAAGAAATTTTGCGTAAGTGTGTTAATGGAGATATACACGGAACCTGATTAATGAGAAACATCCAATTAAAGAAGTCATTAATAATTCAGTTATTTTTGGTACTCTCCTCTTAGGAATTTTTTTCCAAATAAAAAGTTAAAGATAGAAATGCAGCCTGTAAAATCTCCAAATAAGTGTGACGTTATCAATGATTTGAATAATGTAGGAATTTCCGATCAAACAGACACTGAATTCTTCTGGGTTAAACAATTGGACCATAACATGAGTGACAAGAATAGTTTACATAATCAGCAGTGGTTAAACGACAAACATGTAAATGCAGTCATTCAAATGAACGACCTACAAAATACGAAATTAATCCCATTTTTCATGGAAAGTAAAGACAATTTGGAATGTATGCAGGAAATTTTCTCGTCAAATTCAGAAGCTGTCCTTTCAAACACAGTTTGACGGAAATTGCCGGTGGACTGTTAGCATGGTATCTCCCGAAGAACCAGACAATGTGTATATTGACAATTTAAGTTATATTTTTTTTTTCAAATATAAAACTCACAACTGTATCCAAATGCAAATTGCCATGTTTCAGTCAAAGTTCCAAGAATACAGCAGCAACCAAACAACAATGTTGGTTATTTGCTGTCGCGCATTCAGTCGACTTTTGTCATAGCGGTTGAAAAATGAATTTCAAAAATCAATATAGTGCTTAAGAAATGGGAGAACATCTTTTTCACTGTCTTAAAAATTGAAAAATGATACCATTCCCAAAAGAAAATATCAAAATATACAGATCAACATCCTTTCAAGGGATACATAAAACATTCAAAATTAAACACAACATCTGTATGATTTACCGATAATATGGTTCAGTGTGAAAATAAAAAAAATGTCGCAAATGGTTTCACCAGAAATGGGTTAGTATAAAAAGCTGTAAAAAAATACCGAGTGTTAAACGCTGGTCTTGGCAGTGCATGTCATGTTATAGCATAAATAAAAAAATGGTGTCCAACTAAGTATGTTATAAGATAACATAAGTTTATTGTCATTTATTGCAGTATATAACTTTTGTTACAAACACATAAACTTTTGTATCTGTTTGTTTTGATACAATTCATGTACTGTTTTTCTATGTATATGTATGATATATATTATTCATAACTTTACTGTTCAAAGTATGTAATTGTCTGCCAACTTAACGAACCATCTTTATACCCTCAAAGGGAAAAAATAACCCTTAAATATTTTAACTTACAGCATGTCCCGACAACCCTGCCTTCAATATTGTATTTGATCCAAATTATAAACCTCTTTACAGAAACAGAAAATGATACAATTTTCATACTTATTGACAGTTTTTCTGTCAATCAAAAATTGAACCTCTTTCAAATCCCCTTCTTCATTGTATTTTAACCAAGTTCCCACATTATCTTTGCCTAAGAAATTATTTTATCTTGGATTTCCTAGTCATATAGAAATTATTGGGAATGAAAAAGCGGATCGCGCCGCGAAAGCATCCTCCAATATTGATATTGCTGACATAAAAATTTCTTATACTGAGTTTAAATCTTCTAATAGTAAATTTGTTCATTCCAAATGGCAAACTGCTTAGGATAATGCTCAGTTTAATAAATTCCAATCAATTCAACCATTTTAAGGACTTTAGAATCCGGCATCAGGTGTAGAGAATCAATGTCGCATTGAGCACAGTCGTCTGACACAATCTCATTTTTTAAAACGTGAGGATTAACCTTATTGTGTTCCTTGCCAAACATCGTATACTATTAAACATATTTATAAGCCAAACTTGAAACAGAAAGGATTTTTTTTGTGATTTTAAATCACTTCGTTCGTGTGTATGGGGGGAGATATGAAGGATATTTCGAACTGCATCACACCATTAACCTACTACACACGGATTGATTTATCACCATATCAGCTAAAGAAAGAAAATCAATACCTTTTATCGATTGCAATTAAAATAACATACCTCCTGTGTACCGTCTGCAAAATTGAATTTAAGCACTTTAATTGGAGCTTCATATTCTATGTCTGTCGACTCTTCTATCGTTCCAGGCGGTTGATAACCTAAGATAAAGTGAGACAATGTCAAGATAGACTCAAAAAAAGATAAAGGTAAATAATTATTCTCTTAAATTTATGCATTCGTATCATCATTATAATTTCTAATATATATGTCTTCCTTAATTTACGATTTCTACAAACATATTCTAAATATAAGATAATATCAAATTCTCATAATAACTTTTGACATAGGGTTGTGTGGCTGTATCAAAGCGAAACATATTTATATATAAAATATTCTTTTCAGGTGTAATTGACTCAAAACAGCGAGGTACACGTCACACACCTGTAATCAATCCACAATCTGTGCAGGGAACCTCTGTCCGTTGTTTCCTGCAAGGCAGACAAACGTCATGTCCACATGCCAGAACGGATACGACGGTCTTGTCTACCGCGGTCTTGCATCTTTTGCACTTAACTGCGATAAAATAAATCAGTTTCTCATACCTATCAGAGGGCTGAAAATTTACATCGTTAATGAAAAAATATTTAGTTAAAGCTTCAGAGAAAAAGGAGTCAGGGTTTTTTTGTGCTCCATATTGAGTGCCATTGTATGACGTCATATCCGCCCACGTCGATGTAGATATCAACATTAACGTCATTAAATAAAGACGAACATAACGCGATCTTTTTATGAACATCAATCATCTTGTGTTAGTGACGTGACAAATCAGCAGCTACGATGGAAATGAAACAGGAATTACCAGCTCAGAGGTCAGCACTGCGAGAGGCTGTGAAAATCTACCCACAAGCACTAAAAGACGCAAAATCCAGTGACCATGTAGTAATGTTCGACACTATCTTCAAGTCGTTACATCAAAGGTAAGCAGGTTGATTAAACTTTACATCTGACGCAGAAGGTATACATGACAAAATCTTAAGCACAAAGACTTTCAACCTTGAACTTGAAGAATTTAGAGCCAATAGAGAACAGGAATTTTGATCCGATAACGAAGCGCAACGTGCCCCGTCCGTTGATATCTTATCGACATTTTCAACTCAGAGCAGTATCGACAACTTGTACAATTCGCACAGACATCGTCTACAATGTTATGACAGTACAATAAACCTCCGAAAATATAATCCCCATAATTAAATGGAAAACTATTACAATGGCAGACATTCTAATACAGTTTCGAGTCATCAGTACATCTTAACTCGAATCTATCAGCCATGCAACAGTTTAATTACTTGGAAATAAAAACAAAAAATGGAGGGAGAAGCCGCACGGACCTTGGAAGGATTTGCCTTGACGGGAAAAATTAAAAGGCAATTAGTCCAGGAGCACAAGCTATACAAGCGCTATCCTCCACATCCATCAACTTGTATGAAATGAAACACCTCTACGATAAGCTGGTTTAAAGTTATTTAGCTAAAATCAATAGTCATATGATAGTCTCTAAGTGTCGCCCATTATCATCAACAAACTTCCATTTGACGTTCACATAACCATGGTAACAGGAGTTGGCTGAAGAGTGACCTGACAAGAGCCATTAATGCTATAGGAAACATCACTGAAACAGGCTACACCAACGTCCTACCAGAAGAGTCGAGATCTAATGTTTCATTTGACGTCAGTCTAAGTCAAAGACCGCGAGGTAAGAACAATGCACGGTCAAGATAGTCTATTTGAGTAATTTATGTCAATGTTGTGAAGACAACCATTCCGCTTTTAAATTTTCGAAATTTGACATTTGTCAGAAACTAGCTGTAATTAAGCAAAAACAACTGTATTACAACTGTCAAGGAAGACATATATCAAAATATTGATCAAACAAATGATTTCAGTTAGGTCATTAGAAACATCTTACGGGTATTTGTAGTAATCACCAATCAAGTAACCCTAGTAGAGAAATCCTACCAATATACCGCGCTTACATAGGCGATCTGTCCGGTCTTATATGGACAGATCATCGTTGATGCTAATATACCATTTGATAAGGGAGCTCAGGATTCATAGAGACTGAAGACTTCGCACAGAAACATCAGTTACCAACAATTGGCTGCGAGACGGTACATTTTTCACTATTAAGTAACCAAACAATGACGCTCTCTATAACCAAGGTCTGTTTTGTGACGGACCGTGGCGAAAATATATCCATATAAGTGCTCGTGGTTCCCACCACTGCGATATTAATCAATAATTGCTTCACGCGAGGGGTTTACAAATTACGATATCTTCAAGGTATACATGTGTAAAAGTGGCACATCTGGTCTCTGTGTCATTACTCATAGGAGCGGACTACTATT
>CM037787.1:9770016-9820016 GCA_021229015.1 Solen grandis
AAAAAAAAAAAAAAAAAAAAAAAAAGGGGAAAAAAAATGGGGAAAAAAAAAAAAAAAAAAAAAAAAAAATCAAAAAAAAAAAAAAACAAAGCCCCCCCCCCCCCCCCCCCCCCCCCCCCCCCCCCCCGGGAAATTCCCCCCCAAGGTTACTTTTTAAAACCACCAAATTTTTTAAGTGGAACCAAAAAGAGTTGAAAAGGGCCAAAAACGTGAAAATTTTCCCCAAATTTTCCCTCCTTTCGGATCTACAAATAGCAGTTTCCCGCAAGTATTTCACATTGCGCTTTGATTCCCAAAAAGTGTGTAAAAACGTAAAAACAAAATAGAACCAAAAACAGACACACTTTTTTTTCCCGTAGGGGGTTTTTTACGAAAATAGGTTCCCGTGCAAAATGACCTCCACTTGTCGATTTCATTTATAAAAAAAAAAACCCTTTCCCCCCAACAAAAAGGATGGAGGGGGTAAAAAAAAATTCTTTTTTAAATTTCAATCGATCATCGGTAAACAAGCTGTTTTAAAACAAAAAACCCTTTCGGTCTTTTTTTTGAGGTTAATAAAACATTTTTTTTCCCAAGCATTTAATTTTTTTTTCCCGACTGGCCCCGGGTTTGGCCTTTGGGAAAGCGTCCGTTTGGGAAGTTGGGGTCATGGATTCGTTTCCCCGTCCCGCGCCCCAACAAAAGCCGAAAAAATTCTTTTGTTACAGACCCTTTTTGTTGGGAAATAAAAGGGATCGGGGGGAAGTTCCAGGACTATTGGCCCTTTTCAGGATAATGTGACGGGAAAGGGGGTATCTTTGGACCCTTTTTTTAGGCATAACATCACAGTGAGGCAGTGCAATATCAGTTCGTGTAAACAAAAACCCCCCAAATTACTAAAAATCTGTCGAGGGAAAATTTTTAAAACCCCCAAAACCCAAACAAAAATTGCTTTTTTTCTTCAGTATATGTCTCTCTTTGTATAAATTTGGTTTAAACCTTTCTGTGTGGGTGTGTGTTTTTTTGTTTTTTTTTAGTCGCAAAATTTGGGAAAAACTTTTTTTTCTTCAAAATATTTTTGGGAAAAATTATTTGATAAAAAGCATTTTTTTAACATGAATTCAGTTTGCATCCGTTATTTTCCCCTAACAAAATTTTTAAAATTTGATTTTTTTTAAATAAATTTCAGGCATGCCATATACTTTTTAATATACTTTTTTTTGATTTTTTTGGCCCCGGTTTCCACAATAAATCCATGGGATATTTGATTTTATCCTTTTTTTTTTCCTTCTATTGTAGGTAAACCCAGGTTTGTTACTGACACAGATAAAAAAACACAGATCTTTAAAAGGTACCAAGGCAGGAAGGACTGACTGAGAGTAAACTTGTTGGGTTTATATTACGAACCTATTTTTTTAAAATGTTTTTTAACCCAAATTTTATTTTCCCTTTCCCTTTAAATATGAAAAAGGTCTTTAAATTTCCTTTTTAAAAAATTTCCCGGGGGTTTTAATCCTTTTTTTTCTTCCCCCAAAATTTAAAAGTTTCCGTAAAAATTAAAAACCCATTTTAATGCAGATAAAATTGAAGGGTTTGCAATCGAGGGCCCTTTGACATACTAAAGTGACAATGATACGGGGTTTATGTCTTTTGTAAACCCCAACGCAGAACATCACGCACAAGTCGCCACAAAAATTTTTTAAAAAAAAATAGCTGATTTTCCCAAAAAATCACAGCGTTATCATTGGTATTTCAGTGTGGCAGTGTTGTTTCGAGCCAACCCACTGCGCCTGCGTCGGGATTTGCTGTCCTTTATATAAGAGTATTTCAGGTTTGGGTGATTATGGATCGGGTGTTTATATGACACTTTTTTTACTGCTTTTTATCGCTAGGGACGCTGCTTTAAATGTGCCTCAAGAAACTGAACTTTTGTTGGTTTGGCTAAAGCCAAAAAAAAGATGTCCGCATTGTGATATTTCTTTGTGTTAAATCAGTTTTTTTTTTTTTAAAGTATTATGACTAAAATATGTCGAAGGGGACAGTTTGTCTTGTGTCTTGCGATTTGGTTTTGGGGAAAGGGGTCGGCATTACCCCTTTGGGTTTTAAGATTTTTGCATGCAATTTACTTCAAGCATATATCTAAGAAACACCCCAAATTTAGGCCTTCAAAAAAGGGTTAGAAACCCTTGATACTTTAAATGCAAAATTAGGGCTCTTTTTGGCCCAAAGTCATTTGGGTTTTTTTTTTTTTGCATGCAAACAAATATCATGCCTGCATTCAGAAAATCAGTTTTGGGACTTTTTATAAACTTTACTTGGGTTTTTAAATTTATCGACCACCAAGTTAGAAAAACCCGGCCCTAAAATTATTGAAAATTTAAGGCCCTTTTTTGAATTTTAAAAAATATTGTTATGGTTTGCATGAAATTTTACATTCAATTTTTTTTGGGTTAAAGTTTTGAGATTTTTTAACTATTTAAACTTACATCTTAAAAAATTTTAGAAAAAAAGTATTTTTTCTTTCTCATTTTTTTCAAAAAAAGATTAGTTAAGAAAGCCCCAAAAAGGAAATTGTTACCAAACTTTGTTAAAAATTATTTTATTAGCAGTGAATATAAAAAATATACAAGTTGCATGTTAGGTAAATTTGCTTTGATATTATATGTGGCCCAAATTTTTGGAAAAATATTTTAAAAATATCGATCACTATTTTAAGTATCAGTAATCATGCCGATTCGGGTTTAAATATCCTGCGGGGGGTATATAGATATTAGGGTGCGTTGCCTTGTATAATTATCCCTACATTTTTTGATTCAATGGGGTAAAAACAATTTGCCCTCGTTCACATATTGTGCGGGGGTCCTTTACGGTTTTAAAAATTTTTCGGTCCCAGTACAAAAAAAAAAGATCCCGTGGAATGCCCAGGGGCCCCCCAAAAAATCTCTTGGAGGTTTCCAAATCGAAAGATTTTACACAGTACGGACACCGCGGGAAAAGCCCGCACGGGCTGCAAGGAAGTCAAAACGTACCTCATACGATGTAGGGCCCGTTCGAAAGGGTTTGAACATACAGTGTCCGTATGGTATCCGTACTTTTCCCATATACCGTCCCCAGGGCCGAGTGCTTAAGCCAGGGGTCCGCCTCATGGCGGGTGGTCGGGGGTTTAAAACCCCCGGCCGCGACATACCAAAGTCGAAAAAAAACACTAGTAATAACCCCCCTTGGTTTGGGTTTTGTCAAAAATATATGGGTTTTAAATTTTTTTAAAAATTTGGGGTTTAAAGGGACGGCAAACCTGTATTTTAAATTCTGGGGAAAATATGACGTTTGATGCACCACAACTTTTTTTTTCAGTGTTTGAATCGGCGATCTTTTCGGTAATACAATAAAAAAATTTAAATAAATTTAAATCATAACTAAATTAATTATTTCGGAATTTACATTAAAAATTTGGGACTTTTATTATAGGGGGGGGCCCTTTAAAAAGCGAAAATAAAATATCAAAAAAAATTGGCCAAAAACAAAAAACCCAGGGTTCCCTTTTTTTTTTATTTAATTTTTGCATTTTAGACAAAGTTCCAAAATTTTGAAAATTTACCTATATTAAATTCAAAAAATACTGATTTATGTCGTTAGGCAAAAAAAACCCCGGGAAAAACAAAGTTAAAGCGGTTACGATCAATATGCACGGGAGTAGGGTTTGGAAAGTGGGTTGAGCCAAATTTTATAAAAGAAAAATTAAAAAATTTGGTAAAAAAAATATTTAAAATTTTGTGTGGTTTTTGTATTGTCATTTACTTATTTTTAAAACACTTACTTTTTTTTAAAATGGGATGACCCGAAAACTAAGTCTCTAAATGGGGGAATATAAAAAAAAAATGATTTTTTTTTTCATTTTTTTCCACTATTTTTTTTCCAAAAGGGGAAAAGGGCCTTTACCAATTTTGGGAATTTTCTTTTTTTTTAAACCCTTTGCTTTTTATACCATTTCAACTCTATAATTATGTAGGGGTTTTAAATTGTAAATATTTTCTAGCAAAAAATTTTTTTAAAACTTTTTTTTTTTCCTAATGGAAAGGTAAAACTTTTCTAAAAACGGAGGTAAGCAAAAAAGTTTGACGGAAGTTGACTTCGTTGTGACGAAATGCGTTTTATGGTTTTGGAAAATCCCGGGAAAGCTTTTAAATTTACTCAAACCCAAATTTTAAAAAAAAAATTTTTTAGGTGTCCGTAAAGTTGATATTTTTTTGGATAAAAAAAAATTATTTTTTATTATTTAACGTTTATTGTTTTGGTGCATTGCTGTATAACCATTTCACTCCGAAATGGACTTTAAACCCAAAAAGGAAACCAACCAGCTCTTCCGAACACAAAATTCTAAAGCGGTTTTTAATTTTAAAACCATTTTTCAAGGGGAAAATAACATACATTTGGGTTTTTTCCCAACGGTCATTGGTTGGGCCCAATGAAAAACACCCAATTAAAACCGAGTATTTGCCGATCTTCGGGGTAAAATAAACCTTTTTCCAGGTTATGAGGTTTTAAAATTTAAAATTTAAAAAAATTGCCATGCCCTTTAAAGGGAAGTAAAATTTTGTTTAAAAAAATGACCATCTAATCCCCTGATTTAATACCGGTATTTTTTTTTTCCCAAAAATTTTGAAAATTTTGGGGAAGATGGTGGGCGGTTTTTTTTATTTTTCAATCTTCATGAATTTCTGAAAGAATAAATTCTGATGAAACATTTTTTTTTGCACAAGGCCACAGCGAAACTTTTTTGGGAGCGCATGAGATTGCTTTCCCATTTACCCTCCCCCCCCTCACTTCCCGGGATTTTAACATGAAAAGGCTAGAAAATTATAAGGGGACTTTTGAAATTTTTTTAATGATTCAAGTATTTAACATTTTGTTTTAAAACAATTTTGTAACTTAACTTAAAAACCAATCTAGAAAACAACACCAGCTAAAAATTTTAAAATACCCAGAGCTATGGCCTTGTTGTTTAAAATGAAAATGACGATTATTGACTTTATTTTAAAATTGTAGTTAAAACATTATGAAATTTTAAAAAAATTTTTAAATTGACGCCCCGACTTGCATAAAATTTTTGTAACAAATTCGTCAACCCTGTCGTTGTTGAGTTATGATTCTTGAAAGGGGAATTAGAAGTAGGACGGGGGGTTTGTTTTTGGGCCCACCGCTTTTTTGTTTTTTTGGGTTTTATTTGATAGGGCATATCTTTTGTGAAAAATAATTTTTTTTATATAAATTTTTTTTCCCCGGGAATTTTCAGGTTTTAACCCTACTGGTATGCAAAACATCAATCTTTTTTTTGTTTATTATGTACTAGAGAAAAATTTAGATTGGTTAAGACAGCTATAAAGTTTTAAACCCGTGGCTGTTTGATGGGTACCATTTTACGTTTACTAGCACCCCCCAATTTGCCGTTTAAAAAGAAAATTTTTTTGATTCCCTTTACGGCCCCACGAAGAGGGGGAAAGCAGGCATGGCGACGCTCCTTGTCCCCCTTCCCAGAAAACAACTTGAGGGAAAACTTTTTGAAGATTTTTACAGAACACTGAAAAGACCCCACTTCCGGTTTATGAAAACCCCCTATTCCTGCGCGTGAAGAAGGAAGGACTAAGATGACGCCCAACCGTAAAAGAAAGAAAAAAAGTAAAACTGAAGCAAAAAGGGGATTCGACCCCCGGGTTTTAGATGCCCCTTTTTTACAAATTTTGATGGGACGCCCGGAATTTTACAAATTTTTTTAAAACGAAGGGGAAATTAAAACAAGATTAAAACAAGGACACTTTTTTTCAATTGATCGATTTTTATTTTCCGGGCCGATTTTTTCGCCTTTTTTAAAAATCGACTTTTCGAAGTATGCCGAGTATTCTACTCACTTGCGGGCCGCGGCGGTGCCCTGCACCCACCCCTTTAAAGTTTTGGCAAAAAAATTTAAACTATTATATGAAATGTATATATCTAATTTAAGGGGGTTGTGCCTTTTCCCTTTTTAATGTTCACTAATGTCCTCAAGGGGCAAAAAAAAACCCAAACTCTTGCCCAAAAATTTTATGGGGAATCTTTTGGCCCTTTTTTTGAAATAAAATTTTTTTGGGTTAATTCCCTCTAAAAAAAAAGTGAAAATAAAACCCCCTATTCATAAGGTAAACCGAATTTGTTCATAAAAAACGGGGGGTTAAAACATTTTTTTCATAATCATGTTTGTTTAAAAAGTTTTTAATAAAAATTGATAAATATAAAACCTATCAGTTAAAAAAGAAAATGTTTAAACCAAATGCATGGTCCCAAAAACATGAAAATCCCGAAGTCTTGGCTTCATTTTTTTTTGCTTTTTTTTCACTCTTTTTGACTCTAAAAAAATTTCGTTTTTTTTTTTTTCCTAAAATTTATGGGAACTTAGGAGGGCAATTCTCATTTTAAAATTATAATCATTTTTATTATTAAAAAATTTTTACAGAGCCCTTTTTCCCAAACACTCGGCGTAAACGTTTTTTTTGGGTTTTACAGCGAAAAATTTTTCCTTTTTGGAAAAATTTTTCCCCAAAATTTTTTCCCTTTGTTACAGAAATTTTGGGAAAATTTTTGGGTTTATTACAAAATTTTTTGGCAAATTTTGCTTTGTTAATTAAAAAGGGTTTCCCAATATTTTGTTTCTTTTTAGGGTTAAAATTTGCTTTGGGTTACCCTTTATAGTCATTTTTTTTTTTGGGTTTGCAACTTTTTGGAAAAATTTTTACTTTTTATACATTTAGGGCCAAAATTTTGCTTTGTCAAAATTTTGTGGCAAAATTTAGTTTGTTAAACTTGTAAGGGTCAAATATTTTTGTTAGATAATAGTAAAATTCTTTTTTGGGTTTCAACTGCATGGCCAAAAAAATTATTTTTTTCCCCTTTTAGGGAAAAAATTTGCTTTGTTACACAAGGAAAAATTTTTGTGAGTTATACTTGTAATTTTTAAAAATTTTTGTTACAATAATTTTTGCATTTTTATTAAACCGATTTTATACTTTTAAAAGAAAAAATTAATACTTCGCGGCACAATATATCACTAATTAAAAATTTAAAAATTGAGACGCTCCTAAAAATCGTTGATATTTTTATTTGTCTCTACAAAGTAATTCCGCAAGGAATTGCCTGATCTGTAAAAATTATGATCTTTTTTCCCTAAGCCGTCCAACCCAGGTCTTTTTGTTTAAAAAGGGTTTTAAATTTTTAAGTAATTGTTGCGTTATCTAAATACATTTTAATTTTTTTTTTTACCTCATTCAAGTGGGGGAATTTTTTTAAAAATTTTATAGTGGGGGTCATCGAGTCAAACTGACAATACCCCTGGCCTTGATTTCTATGTATAATCAATCATTATTTGCAAAATTTTCTGTATGATAAAGGGTTATGGGGTAAATTACATCAAATCTAAAAAGTACTAATACGGGGTTTTTTTTAAAAAAAAACTTTGAAAACCTTTAAGATCTCTCTCTCTTTATATATATATATAATTAAAATATATATATATAAAATATAGTGTTTTTTAAGTTCACGAATTGCAAGTGTTAATATAAGTTCTTGGGGTTTTCGGCGTAATTTGTATAATGTGGATTTGATTTTTAAAACCAATAAAATTCTTAGTTAAAAATTTAAAATCCCAAAAAAGGGTTTAAAAAAACACCGTTTTCGTTGGTTGGCAAAAAAATTTTTTAAAAGGATATTTATCTTAAATGGGAGCTTCAGGAAAACATAATTTTCTACATGATTGCCCAATTTGAAAGATAATATGAAAAATTTTCCTGTTTTTTCAAACAAAATGTTAAAAAGGACGGGGAAAAATTTTCATTTTTTTTAAATTTTTTAACGTTTTTACAAGATTTCATAGTTAAAAAAACATAAAACTTTATTGTATAGGGTAAACCACACAAAACCAGATTCCCAATTTGGTTTTTTTTTTAATTCTAAACAAAAAAATTTTGAAATGTTTAAAAAAGAAGGGGTTTAAGCGAGTGCTTATATATCTTCAGTAAAAAAAAAAAAAAAAAAATACAAAAAATAGCTAAAATTGTGCTTTTTCAAAACCTATTTCAAATTTAAAAAGTTTTTTTATATGCTTACATGTTTTAACCCTAAATCACTTTTTTAAATTATCTTCTTTATTTATAAATTTTAAAAACAAAGAAGTTTGTTTGTTTTTGACTTAAATTCTCATGGGACAGTATTTCAGTAAAAACAAATTTAACAAACCCAAGGTTTTTGGAATAGGATATTTTTTTTTTTAAAAATTTTTTTCCCGTATTTCATTGTAAGTTTTGCGGCACAAAAAAAAGGGAAAACTAATCTTAAAAGTTTTTTTTTTCTCACACAGTCCCCAAATCCCTTCAGATCGATAAACCCTTTTAAACGACCATAAGTTCTATTCTATTCTTATGGATGTGAGGTAAGGTACAGGCAATGTCTTTTTACAAAAAACTTAGTTGTCCGCCAAGCCTTAGAGAAAACCAAATAAAGAAGCTACATCCTAAAACGTAAATGAGAACCCTGGGGTGGTGCAGCCCGTTTTAGCGTCGGGCTTTTAAAACCCATTAGTTTTGGGTTTTGGAACCCCTTTTAAAGGGAAACTTTTTTAATTTTTTTTGATTCTTTAAACACCTTTTTTTTTTACTTTTTATTTTAACTTTTTCCTATTGGTGGATATTCCAATACGAAAGGAAAAAAAAAGTTACGCCCCCATTTTTGGGCCCTTGAGGGGACAACTACCCGGGAAAATTTATCATCCGTTTGCCCCCAAAAACCCCTTAAAAAGTTTTTGATGAAAACCCGTTTTTATGTAAATATTTTTTATTTTATCAAAACACCCCCCTTTTTGTTTGCCCATTGAAACTTGCTTCGCGCGGGAACAAACCTTACACCTGCAGCATGTTTTCGGATCTGTTTCACTGAAGGTCGTTCCCATTTATTAAAATTGATGTTTACTCTACCCACTGGGGGGGGGGGGGGGGGTTAATACCAAAATTTTTTTTTTATGTATCCTGGGATAAAATGCTCACAGATAATGATTCTTTAATTTCATAAAAAAACGGAGGTCGCTATTTTTGAACAAAAGGGGAAAAGTGGGGTTTTTATGAGAGCTTTTACTTCTCTAAAACTATCCAGTTTGTTCCCCCTTTACTCTTTTTTCTCCCCCTCTCTTTCAGATGCCCTTTTACCTGTACCCTTTCCCACCAAACCCCGGGAAAAAATAGGTTTTTTAATTTCCCTTGTCTCCATAAATCCCCCAAACCCGAAGGTCGCTCGCACTCTTTTGCCAACGGGGGGTTTCTTTTTTTGCTGGGAAACAGTTTAAAGCGACCCCAAAGGAGCCCGGGGTGGGGATCCCCGGGATCATTTTGCGTAGACCCTTTGGGTTCTTTTCTTTTCCCCGGGGGTTAATACCCCACCGAACCCCGGGAAAACCAATTTCCCCGGGTGGAACTGTATGAGTACCCCCCAAATTTCCCCAAGCAACTATTTTCCCGAGTCCCCACGGGGTGCATCGGGGAAACCGTTTTATACGTCTTTGGTTTGACGGGGGGTCCCCGGAGGAATTCCCCCGGGCCGGGGTTTTTCAAACCCCAATCTCCCGAAAACAAATTTGGGGAGGTTTCTAAATAAAAATTAAGATTTTTTTCGAGACCTTTAAAAGGGCCCAGGTTTTTCATGTGATTTTTGGGGCAGTTATTTTTAGCAATGTAAAACCCTGTTTTTTCCCCGGAGACGCAACAAAGAAATCGTATAGAAATCTTGCCCAGAATCCCTTTTTTGTCAGAGAGGTATTTTTATTTGAAATGAAATCCCTGTGCAGCCTTTGGGCAATTAGATCCACCGTGCAACCCTTGGGCAATCAGTTTTTCCCCTGCAGCCCTGGGGAATCATGGGCTGTCCCAGGGTTTTGTATCTTTTTTAAAATTTTTAAATTTTGAAATATGTTTATTTCTAAAAACTTGGGTGATTATTTTTTGTAAAAAAACAAGACTGAGAGGTAAAAGACAATTTGATATATCTTTCATCTTTTTACATACCCCTAAGCTCAAAAAAGGGTTTTAAAAACTTTTGGGCATAACATTTTTGTTTAAACAAATATGGGGAAATTTTTTTGCCCAAATGTTTAAAAAATCTTATTGTTTAAAAAATTTTAAAATTTTTTCCTCGGTGTTTTTTCGAATTTTAGTAAAAGAAGCAAGAACATAGCGTTTTTAAAGTCCCAAATTTCCCTTTATGTAACCCTAAGGGTTGACTTGCACCCCCGGGAAATACCATTTTAAAATTGGGGGGTTTGTATGAAATATAGCTTTTCAAATGTCCCGTATAGAAACATAACTCTTAACAAATTGTTTTTAAAAAGGGGTACTAGCTGCAAAAATATTGTTTAAAAAAAAAGTGATATTCACCTTATATAATTGCAAAAATATAAAGACAAAAGGCTGACTTGGTAATTTTACAAAGGGGGATTTTTAAATGTTTCATTTCCGTGCATTTGTTTTGTGTGGGTATTTCTGTGAATGCAAAAAATCGTGGCCCCGGCTGTTTAAATTTTTTTTAAGCAAATTTTTTATATTCCCGGGCAAGGTCACATCAAATTTTGTTGAATTTTTAAAAATTTTTTGCAACAGTCCTGGCCCGGGGCCCTAAATTTTTTGTAAAGTCATGTTTGGAAATAAAATTGGGACAGTTAACTTGGACAAGACATGTCGTAAAAAAAGAACTAGGTTGCTTTCTTGCAGGCAAGGTTACAGTAATTTTTGGGTTTACCCCTTTAAAAATTTTGCCGGGGGAAAAAACCCTTTTTTTTTATAACTTTGGTTGTGTTCCAAAAAGATGGCTGCAAATAACAACAAGGCACATGAAAACAAGGTAAAAAAACATGCATATGCTGACAAATTTCAATTTTTGTCCGGGCTTTTAAAATTGGGTTAAAGTCTGAATAAATTTTTTAAAAAAAAAAATGAGCACAAAAGATCCTCAGGACAAGGGCAATGGGTCGCGAACAAGGAGCTGATCGCTTTGCTTGAAAGGGCCCAAGGGGCACACCACAAAGGTTTACCTTAAAATCATGGCCCCTCTTAACTTTGTTTTGGGAAAGATCGTTTTTTTTTGGCACAAGTGACCACTAATAAGACGATCTGCGCGGGGAAAAAAATCCAGGTCCTATCTTGAAGGGCAAAAATCAAGATTCGGTTACCTTTAAGCCGTTTTTCGGTTTTTAACAACTTTTTGCAATAGTCGTGTTTTTTGACAATTTTTGGGACAAAATATATCTAATATAATTTTAAAGGGATAAAAACATATATTAATTATAACACACACTTTCATTTTGTTATAAATGAATTTATTAAAAATTTCACATATATATTTAAAATACACGTAGCAGGGAAAAAATATATACATTTTTAACATCAAATCTGACCTTTTTGTCCCAAAAAAATAAAGTCACATTAAGTCCTGTATTGCCCACATTAAATCAAAAAGGGGTAATTTTTTAAAAGAAGTGGAGTTGCCAGTGAATCCGACTGAAACCCAAAAAAAGTTATTCCCAAAAATTGGGGCCCAAAAAGGTTTTTTCATAGGGTTTTTAATTGTTAAAAGGAAACGATATGGGAAAAAATTTTTGTTTAAAGAATGGGGGAAAAAATTTTTTTGGTGTCCCGAGGATTTTCCCGAATCCCGTTAAAACCTTTTTCTTTGGGTTTTTTTTAGTTTAAAGTTCACTGAGATAAGCTGTAAAAATTTCCAATCGAGGGAGTTTTTAAAAAAAAACCAAAATTTTTAAAATTTTTTTGCGGGCCTTTTTTTTGATTTCAAATGAAAATCGAAACTTACTTTTTTGAAAAAAAAGTTTTTTTAAAATTTGATTTTTTTTGTGCAGTTCCAAAAAAATGGCCCCGCAAAAAAAATCCAGATTTAAAGGGAAAAAAAAAAACTTAGTTGCCGTCTGTAAAAAAAAAAACGGATTTTATTTATAGTTTTTTCGAAAATCAGTTCTATATTTTTTTTTTTATTTTTTTCTTTAAAATTTGAGATCATCGAAAAAACTCACATGTCTTTTTAGTTTTCAACATATTTTTTAAAATTTTTTTTTAACCTTTATTGTCGATTTCCTTTGTAAAATATTTAATCTTCTGTGGGGTTTTCCGCCAAACCTTTTTAAAATTGTAACCCACTCCCGAATCATATCTTAAAAAGGGCGAAAAACTTGGCAATGGGACGTTTAAACCCACAAAGAAAGAAAAATACAAACTCTGTTTTTTCTGTGGAATTTTTTTTTTTATTTGCTTTCATCCAGGGAAATTTAAATTCTCCCCAAATCTTTTAAAAGATCATTTAATCTGAAGTTCGTTTATTTGCAATTTTAATCGTCAGAAAAACCATACACGGACGCAATTGGAGGAAAACCATCAAAAATACTATTTGAAAAAATTTTGGGGGGTCTCGTAATGAAAAAACAACGAAATTTTGTATTAGGGCAATGCAGTTTTCGGGATTCAAGAATGATAAGACAAAGGGTTTACGACAACATACATTTTTACATTTTTATGGGAAAAATTGGGAAAATACTGATTTCCCGGGTTTTAACAGTTTCAAAATGGCCCGCTGCGTGAATCTTAAATTTTAAAAAAATACCAAGAAAAAAGACGCAATTTAATTTGTATTTGTCCCGTTGGAGTAACTTAAATCATTAAAATTTTTTTGGATTTTGCCTTTCAGGTTTAAAATCTTTTTTTAGGATTTTTCACATTTAAAAAAGGGCGTCTATTGTCAAAAAAAAAGCTTTTAAATTTTGGAAAAAGTCATCAAAAATGCAGTCCCAAAAAAATGTTCCTCGGGGCAAATTTCCCGATATTCCCTTTATAGACTTTTGGGGTAAACGTTGGATTCCCGGGGCAACCCCCTACTGCCTTTACGTGTGGGTTTTTGCTGAATCCACTGTAAATTTAAAATTTTTTTGGGTTTTCCCCTTTTTTCATGTGGATAAAAATTTAATTCATTAAAAAATTAGATAATGGGAAAATCATCTCCACTCCTGGTTTTTCTAATTTTACCTGCACGGTGGCTAGTATTTGTTTTAAAAAATTTTGGAAAACTCAAATAAAAACCAATGTCCCTTTTAAAACTTAAATGTGTTCCATATGGCGGGCCCCAACACATGCAATTCCATGCATTGCCCTCTACCCCCGGGTTTGAAAAATTAAATTTTGAAATTTGGGAAAATCCCTTCGTGAAAAAAAAGTGTACTTTTTGACATGGTTTAAAAAATTATTTAGAAAAAAGCCAAGAAAACAAACCCCGAATTTTTTAAATTTTAAAATTACATCCGGGCTGTGAATGATGGGGACAAAAGCACCCTATCACTAAACCGGCCCTGCTCATGTTGAAGGAAAATTTCCGTGTAAAAAATAATTTGTTTCTTTTTTTTCGCTTTTAAAAATAATCCGTACTAAAAAATTTTTGGGGCTAAATTCGGAAAAAATTTTCAGGGCATTACAAACCCTTTCTTAAATTTTGATATATGGGTTTTTTTTTCACACAACCTATTATCTTACTTACTTTTTTTTTCCCAAAAGCTTTTTTTATTTTTACAAAATTTAAAATTTCGCAAAATCTTTCCTTTATTAGCATTTTATACTACTTTTTATTTAAAAAAATTCTTTTTTAAAAAAAAAAATTTGGGAAAATTCCCGATGCACTCGTAAAAAAACAATCTTTTTTTTTTTTTAACCCTTTAAAAAACAATCAGAAAAGGGAAAACACATCGTTTACGGAAAAACAAATTTTTTTCCCGGATTTATCAAAAAAAATTAAAATTTAAAGATTGTAAATTTTGACTCTTAAGATGAATAAAAAAAAACTAAACATTTTGTTTGGAAAAGTGTTTCCTATTTTTCAGAAACAAATAGTTTTCCCTACCATTACTATGGATAGTTATACTTTTAAAAAGTCAGCAAATTTTTCCAAAGTGATTTTTTATCAGATTCTTTTACTAATCAAACCCCTAATTACACAAGGGGAAAAAATGTCTCTTCCCACACAGACCCCAATTGTAAAAAAATCACGTAGGGGGGATTTTAAAAAACCCTTTTTAAAAAGACATCACTGTTGATGTCACATTGATTTTTAAGCACAATTCCTTTTCCCTGCTGAAAAACATTGAAAAAGGCCGATGAAAACACAAACGTTAATTTCCTTTGCTTAAACCCCTTAAACCCTTTCTTTTTTGTGTCTTTAAAAAAACGGAAAACCAAAATAAAAAATTTAAAAAAAAATATGGGCAAAAAAACCACTAATTTAATTGCAGAGGGAAAAGGCGTTTATTTTACAATATATTTTTATTTTGCAGTGTTTAAAAGGGCATGTAGCCCAAAAAACAAAGTGTTTTTATTGTCCCTACCGTCATGTCTCCTCCATCACGTGAAAGAAACCCTGACGGTAGTCCAAAAATTCCACCGGGACAAGATATGCTTTTTTTTTAACCCAAATTTAGACAAAGTTTTTTTCTACTAACCCTTTTAAACAAAATAAAGGAAAATTTGTAAGGTCTTTTAAAAACCCAGTTTTTTTAAGGAAGCCCGGCCCCAAAAATAGGTACGTGTGCTGTTCGCTGTGAAAAAAACGCAAACAAACAAGAATTTTATCAGTGGAACCCTATTAAAAAAAACTTTTTTTAAAATTTTTTTAGAAAGGGTTTACCCCATAGATGCTTCCTGTAAATTTAAGTCTCCAGCTTTTTTATAGATGAAATGGGTTAAGTCAAAGTTTAATTTTAAACCTAATTTTTTATAGGAAAAAGATATATTTTTTACAAAGGGAAACCCTAAAGGGGTTTTTTCCCAAAAACGACCCAAAAAGAAGTTCTAAAAGAGTTTTTTTCATGTGAAAGGGGTTTTTGTTCTATTTAGCTTTGGGGAAAAAATTTGTCACCCTTAAGAAAACTTGTCCCCCCCCGAATTTTTCCCAAAAAAGGGAAATTTTCGAAGGTAAAAAGTTTGGTGCAAACTCTAAACGAACGAAAGGGGCGATGAAAAACACTGAAAGGGGCCGAAAGTTAAAAGGGGTAAAAAAGAAGAAGGATGTGCAAAAAAATTTAGGGTTACCCCTTTTAAAGAAAAGAAAAGGGACAAAAAACGGAAAAAAAAAGATGGCAAATTTGATTTAAAAAAAAAAACCAAAAGGGAAATGACTTTACAAACGCAAAAATGGAGAATGAAGAAAAGGTTGAAGAGGGGAGAGAGAGAAAGAGAGAGAGGGGAGAGAAGAAAAAAAAGTCAAGAGAGGTTTTTGAATTTATGATGATAAAAAAAAAACCATGTTATTCCCCTGTAAAAGAAAACCAACAATCACAAAATGCCTGAAGTTCAAGAGCAATGGGTCTTGTCCAAAGGGAAAAAAAAAACCTAAACTTACAAGACCCCCAGCATTATCTGGAAAAGAAGCGAAGAAAAAACCCCCAAAAAAGGCGAAGGCATACAGAACGATCGACCAAAAAAAGAATGAAAGATTTTGTACAAAAGGGTATTTTGGGGAAACAATGAGAAAGAGGGCAAAAAGGGATGAAAAAAACCCTATTTAGAAAACTACACTAGGGCCCCCAAATTCTTTTAAAAAAAACAGCGATGATAGAGTTTAAAATTTAAAAACAGAAAAAGGAAATTTAGTAGCAGGGCTTTGAAATGGGAAAAGATCAGGAATTCCCTTTAAAAAGATTTTTAAAAACTCACAGGCCCCCGGGGGAAAAAAGGGCACAAAATTTCAAGAAGGAAAAATACGTGCCGGGGCATATACAAAGAAATCCAATTTTTTGTTTAAAGTTTATGTACATTTTTGTTATCTTAGTTGACTTATTTTAATCATTTTTCCTTTTGTTTCAGTACCACCCCCGACGACATTAACCCAGAAAGAAAATGTTTTTAAATTTTCGAAAAACCTGAACCTACCCCAAAATAAATTTGCGGTAACGAACTGAAAATATGGTTGGGACGTACGTCCACAACCAGATCTAGTGGGGCCCGGTGCCCTTTTTTAAAGGGGATGGACAACTGGCTCGGATTTCCAAACGGGACTGGGTTTTTGTTTTAAACTGGTATTTTTTTAAATAAAAAATTATGAATTTATGTTTGTTTAAAAAAATGTTTTAAAGGCTTTCATCACTACTTATGCTTTTAAATTGTAAAAATAAATTTAAAAAATAATGAAAAAAAGCCCTTTAAAAGTAAAAAAAAGGGCATAAAACCACAAATTCTTTTTAGGGGTTTCAATTTTTTAAGTATCTTTGGTATGTTTTTTGGGGGTAAAAGGGGATTGTCCCTTAAAAAAAATTTCACGCATATTTGTATATGTTAGAAAAATTGCTTTCGCCCTAATAGGGAAATTTCCCCCTATTTTTGAAAAAATGAAATAAAATTTTTTTGAAACAAATTTTTGATGGGAAGATAAAATCTAACCCCCAGTGAAAAGTTCAAGGCCGTTTTCTAAAAAGCCCCAAAAATCTCAAAGTTTGCAAATATCTTAAAATATCGTAAAAAGATAAATATGTTAAATATCATAACTAAATGTCGAATGTAGAAAGTCTTAAGAAGCCTAAACTGTAGTCGCGTTTGATATGTCCCCCAGGAAAAAATGACCCAGAAATTTGTTCCCCTTTTAAAAGTACCCCCCGGTTTTTGCAAACACCATCCCCTCTTTTCACAAAATGTATCCAGCATTAAACGGTTTTATTAAGCATGCAGCGCTCCAAGAGCTTTTCAATTTAAAAACAAACGTGTGATTTTTTTAAAATTATTAAAGCAAGCATGAATAAATAAGTATTAAGTTGGGATGGTAACGACAATTTTACATAATGTTTTAATGGAAGTTTAAGACCAAAATCTTTGTTGGGAAACCGCCAAAAAACAACTTTGTTATTCCCAGGGTTTATTTGGATTTTTTTGATTAAATTTGTGGGAAACTTCTTGACTTAAAAACCCCCATTTTTTCACTTAGGGTTTTTTATTTTTATTTTTTCCTTTAGACTGGTTTTTTTTAAATTTCCCTTTTTAAAAAAAATTTTAAATTTACCCCCGGGTTTTCTTTTTTTAAAGAATTTAAAAAAAACCACCAAAAAAAAAAAAGTTTTCCCTTTCAAAAAAAAAATTAAAAAACCCCCCCGGACAAAAAAAATTTAAAAAATTTAACCAATTAAAAAAATTAAATTTCCAAAAAAACTTTTTTTCAAAAAAATCTTTTACGGCGCTGTGGTTTGCAAATCAATTAACTCACCCGAAATATTGTTTGAAAAAAACAAAAAAACAATAAAAGATTATATCGTTTTTAAATACGTTGCGAACGCTGTCCTTGCATAACCGGGATGAGGAACCAAAATTTAGTGTACGTTTGTCAAAATCAACACAAAAAATTTTTTTTAAATTTTTCGACTTTTCCCTTTTTTTTTTGACAAAACAACTTAAATCCCGAGAGGAAAACAAGTCCCTTTTGTTTTTAAGAGACCAATTTTTTCGGTTTGGGAAATTTCTATTGCCCTTTTTTTTTCTCCATTATGCTTTTTTTTTCATACACATGCATTTTAGCTGTAACCCAAAGGTCGAACATTTGGGGCGCCCAAAAAAGGTTCGGTATTTCAACCTTGTTTTTCCGGGGGTCGGAAAATAAGGGGACTGCCAGTGTCAAGCAAAAGAATAGGTTTGGTTAAACCCTGCTATTTGTCTATGGCATTATAACGCAGGGAGGCCATTTAGACGGGATTTTTTTGATTTTAAAACATTATATTTTTTTTTAAAGGGAGTCGTTCACTGATGGAACTACCGTGTGTAATTTTTCCCGCCCCAAAACATGGTCCCCCCCCAATGAACCCTTCCGTGTTGTTAAAGGAAAATGTGTTTTACCACCCCCAAGTAAAACATGGCAAATCAAGCAACATTCCCCTGTTTTTTAGGAAAAAAGGGGGTTTTACCCCATAGCAATAGCGTTTAAATTGTTTTTAGAAAACATGAAAACCTTTCTTTTAGAATTTCTATTTTCGTGTCTGTCAAAAGGGCACCCTTTTTCCCCTCTTCGGGGTATGCTTCACTTGACCGGCTGAAATCACGAATTTTTCTACCCTTTAATGTTGCGGAAAAGTTTCCATGTTACGTAAGCACCTGCTACATTATGGGGAAAACCGTTTCTATATTTAAAACCCATTTTTCCCGGAAAAGGGGGTTTCCCAAAATAGTGAATTTTCCCTGCAGGTGTCCCACACTTCCAAGTTTAAAAAGGGCAGGGGGACAATTTTTCACCAACTTTTAAAGGGGGGGGAGGGAGAAAAGTCTTTTTTTTCTACCGGCATTTTTTTAAAGACTGCTTTAAAGAAAGTTTTAAAATTGTTTTCACAATTCAGGCCATCCCAGTAAAATTTTAAAAGGGTTCATTTCGAAGCCCCTCCCTTGAACCTTTTTTTGCATTTTAGGCACTTTTATTTGACGTTCATAACAACATTTCATTGGCCCTTTAAAAGTCCCCACCTGATTTCGCAAAATTATTTTTTCCCCATCCCGGGAAATTTTTCCAATACTAAGTCAGCAAAAAAACAGAGAGAGAGAAAAGAGAGAAATTTAAGGGAAGTGCAACAAAGGGGTTTTTAATTTCTAATAAAAAAAATATGGGGTGATACAGAAAAAAATGGTTAACCCTACAAAAATGCTCGCAAATTTTATATTAAAGAATTTAAAAATCAATCAAACACTTCTTAAAAAAAAAGACATGACCCTTTGTTATATGAAAAAAAAATAAAAAATAAATTAAACAAAATGATTTAAAAACAAATACAACAAGCTTTGAAAGTCGATAGTCAATTTTCACTCCTTCTTAAATTAAAAGGCCTATCGTTATTATTTTAAAGTATATAAAATTTCCTTTACTTATCATGTAAAATAAATAAAAAAATAAACCTTGACAGTTATTAAATTTTATCCATTACTATTTTAAAAATGAAAAAAATGTTTATATTTGACCAAAATTTTGACATTCCAGATATCATTCTTCCTGTAAATTTTTTAAAAAAAAAGACAATGAAAAAATGTAATATAATTTTTGTTCGTGACCTACCTGAAAAAAATAAGAAAACCCCTTTTGAAAGAAGGTTTTCCCTGCAGTATTTCATTTACCCCCCCTATTTTTAAAAAACATCAAAAGGCAATAAACCATATTTCAAAAAGTACACGGGACACTTTGGTTTGAAGCAAATTTCATTTGCTTTTGAAACAAAAAAATATCTCATTCTCCAAAAAAACAATTTGAAAATAAATGTACGATTGTAAATATGTAATGAACACAACTTGAAGTTGGGAAAATCGGTAACAAGAAAGTTTAACAAGGGTTTTTAAAATTATAACAACAACGTGAAATTTTGTATTGTTTGATTATTTTAATAAATTATTTGAAAAGTATCGTATTTTTTTAAAAAAAAAAAAAAAAAAAAAAAAAAATAAAAAAAAAAAAAAAAAAAAAAAAATTTTTAAAAAAAAAAAAAAAAAAAAAAAAAAAAAAAAAATTAAAAAAAAAAAAAAAAAAAAAAAAATTAAAAAAAAAAAAAAAAAAAAACAACAAAAAAAAATTAAAAAAAAAAAAAAAACCTTTTTTTCCCCCAAAAAAAGGAAAATTTTTTTTAAAAAAAAAAAAAAAAGGGAAAAAAAAAACCAAAAAAAAAAAAAAAAAAAAAAAAAAAAAAAAAAAAAAAAAAAAAAAAAAAAAAAAAAAAAGAAAATTTTTTAAAAAGGAAAAAAAAAAAAAAAAAAATCAAAATTCAAAATTTAAAAAAAAAAAAAAAAAAAAAAAAAAAAAAAATAAAAAAAAACCCCAAAAAACAAAAAAAATGAAAAAAAAAAAAAAAAAATTTAAAAAAAATTTTAAAAAAAGAAAAAAAGGAAAAACCCCCCAAAAAAAAAAAAAAAAAAAAAAAAAACAAAAAAAATAAATTAAAACCAAACTAAGAAAAAAAAAAAAAAAAAAAAATTTTAAAAAAAAAAAAACCCAAAAAAAAAAAAAAAAAAAAAAACACCAAAAATAAAAAAAAAAAAAAAACATTTTAAAAAAAAACGGAAAAAAAAAAAAAAAAACAAAATAATTTTTTCCCCAAAAAAAACCCAAAAAAAAAAAAAAAAATATGGAAAAACCCCAAAAACAAAAAAACACAAAAAGAACCCCCCCCTAAAACAAAAAAAAAAACCCAAAAAAAAAAAGGGGGAAAAAAAAAAAAATGGTTAAAAAAAAAAAACAAAAAAAAAAAAAACCCCCCAAAAAAAAAAAAATTTTCAAACAAAACCAAAAAAAAACAAAAAAAAAAAAAAAAAACAACCCTATGGACAAAAACGAAAAAAAAAAAAAAGGGGGGGGGGGGGGGGGGCCAAAAAAAAAAAACAAAAACCAAAAAAAAAAAAAATTAAAAAAAAAAAAAAAAAAAGGGGGGGGGGGGGGGGAAAAAAAAAAAAAAAAAAAAAAAAAAAAAAATTTAAAAAACCCAAAAAAAAGGCAAAAAAAAAACACACCCAAAAAAACCCGAAAAAAATTTCGGAAAAAAATCCACTTTTAGATTTTGGGCCCAAAAAAAAGACCCGGAAATTTTGGATTAAATTTTAAAAAATGCAATTTTTTTGGGCCCATTCAACCAAAAACTTTAAAATTTTTCAAAATTAAATTTTAGGTTTTTTGAAAAACCCCAATCCCCCCAAAAAAAAAAGGGAAAAAAAACGTTTTTTGGAGGAAAAAAACCCTTTTTTTTTAAGGGAAATTTTAAAAAAGTTGGGGGTTTTCCCGGGTTGTTCGGGCGGAGCCCGATAAAAAATCCAAAAAATTTTTCCAAAGGGGTTTCTTCAAAAAAAAAGCCAAAAAATTTTCATTCCTTAAGAACCCCCGCTTTTGCCTTATTTATTTTTTGAATGAAAAGCCCCCCGGGTTAAGGAAAAAAAGTCTTCCCCCCAAAAAAAATTGGAAATAAAATTTGAAACGAAAAGGGGATCATACAAAGTTTTAAAATACCCTTGGGGGGAAAAACCCCTTTGCTTTTAATTTTTTTGTTTTAAAAAATTTAACAAATAATTTTAAAAAACAAGGGGAAAGGAAAATACCCCCCCCAAAAAGGAGAAAGGGTGGGTTTTTTTGGTTTTTTTTGTACAAGTTTTCCCCAAACTTTGGGGCCCCGAAATAAAATTTAAGGGGTTATTTTTTAAAAACCCCCGTATTTTTAAACAAAAAAAACTTTTGAAAAGTCCCCAATAAAAAAATTTTTTGGTTTAAAAAACAGGAAAATGCGATGGAAATTTTAAAAACCAAAAAAGGTTTTTTGTTTTTGAAAAAAATTCTAAAAAAAAAAAAAAGGTTTTAATTTTGGGGGGAGGTTTTTAAAAAAGGGAAAAAATTTTTTTAAATTTAAAATTAAAATGGTTTGAAAATCCCTTAAATTTTAAAAATCATAAAATTTTATAAAGAAACCCCTTTTAAAAGTTTTTTCCAAAAGGGGGTTAAGGGGTTTAGGGGAAAACCAATGTTGAAAAAAAAAGGGGATGTTCAAAATTAAAATTTTTTTTTAAAATAATAAAAAATTAATTGGTTTTGAAATTTTAAAAAAAAGGAAAGCCCTTTTGGGTTTTTAAAATTAAATGAAACCCGGTTTTAAAAAATTTTGCGGGAAAAAACGTTTAAAAAATTTTTTTTTTGGGTTAAAAAGGGTTTATTATTTTGCCGGCCCCGGCCCGGGACGATATTATACTATCGGGGCAAGAAAACAATTCCCTTTTTTTCCCGCACCCCTGATTTTCGAGCAATAGTTGTTTAAAACAAGGGTTTCCCTTTTCATCGGGCGCAGATAAGAAACAGATAGATTTACCGGGGAAAGCTCTGGGAAAACTGCTTTTTAACGCTGGGAAATCTGGGCTGGAGTTCTTAATAGGCTACCGAAGTATATGTTGCTAGACGGTGCTAGACTGGTAGGCGCATGATTAGGGCAAATTCGATTGGAGAAACCCCCTTTGTTGAAGCCATTTCTTTTTTCGTTGTTGTTGCTGAACCAAAAAGACATGATCTGCTATCATATATGTAAAAGTATCATCCAATTTAACTAACTTTAATTTATTTAAAATTTATCTTGGTTTTTATGTCATTGTCGGTACATGTCTTCAGCACTATCGATAATTTCAGTGTGTAAGGTATGGAGTGTACCGGTATGGAACTATTAGCTTTTCTGGTACGGTATAAGACATTAACAAATCAACAGGTCTTTTGTTGTAGCTTAAAGTCATATTGTTTTTATTTATTCTATTGGGTTATATTTTTTTTCTTTTGAGGCTCACCTTAAAACAGGGTTTATTATGTACTAAGATTTTGAGATGGGTTTGTACTTAATTATTTTTTTTTTTTTTAAACGGTTTTGCCTCAAGCAGAATTCCTATTGTTTTTGTACTATATACAGCCGTTATTTCTAGACGGATTTTCTTTAATTTTTCACAAATTGTGTAAGTTACGATCTGATTGTGCATTCAAAGTTTCGTTTTCCAAATTCGAAAAAGCTTTTGCTTACAGCAAAACCAAGATTTGAACCGATGTCACCTGATGTCATATGAAGGTTCCAAATGAGTTAGGACTTTGAATTTAGAATAACATCAATGCCATGACTACTCTGGAGTTGGAGACTTCCGTGAACAGAAGTAAACTGTTCGCATAAAAGTTATTAGTTTGCACCACTAGTGAAAGTTCCATGCAATTCGGCTAAAACTAAAGCCTGCAGTGTTAATAATTCGTTTCTTTTTATTCTTAATTTGCTTTTAAACCTACGTTTAAAAAAATTATATAACTAAAATAGGGATTTGTAAAAAACCTTATTCAACTTAACAGGTTTTCAATGACAGTCAAAATATTGTCACGTTCTCATCTTGTCAATGGATTGTTATGTTTCTATGAAGCTTTTTTCACTTTTAAGACATCCAAAAGTAAAAAATGTTTCACATAGAGTTTCTTTAAGTTTTATTACATTTGGGAGAGCTAACAATGAAACCTTTGGGAAATATATCGTAGAAAATTGGGGGAAAGTCACCTTTTAGTTTCTAAGGGAGATAACCCCAGGGGGAGGGGCGGTAATAACATGTCATAACATGGCAATTTCCACTAAGATTCTCATTGTTTGACATTTTGAAAGCTTATATTGTGAAGTTATATGCATGGCTTTGATAATCATAAGCCTATTTTGTATAGCGTGTATGCAAATTATTATGTTAAAGTATTTGATTAATAAAATACACTGTATGTTTATACAAACAAAACTTGTATCTAGCTAATTAGTATACCGTATTTTATCTTGTAAGTGATAATAAAAATGATTTTTAGCTATTTCCCTTCCCTTTCAGCGATATCTACTTTTTACGATTAGTCAAAGAATGACACAATTATAAATAACATGTCAAAACAATTGACAATCAACTCGAAACGGTTCCTCCATGTACCTCATCAGTGGTTCTGATTTACTTTTACACATTCAAAATATATACATATCCCATGTATCTCACAAATAAATGCAATAGATTGTTAAATTCATATATACAATTTGGGGTTCCGACAATATAACAATAGCAAAATGGACAGGACTGAAACCATATGAAATTCCATACCAAGCAATAGAATTGTTCAAATCACTCATAAAAGCAGTTAAACAACTGAACAAATAAATTCAATCATAATATGACAAGGTATACGTAATCTAACCATAAATTATGACTTAAATTTTAATATAAGTATTTAATAAAGCTACTTGAAGTATAATAATTCCATTGCGTGTTTTCTTTTCCATTGCGTCCATTGCACCAAAATATTTTCACAATCAGTAAAACATTAAAAACGGATGCCTCAACAACTGCTGTGAAAAAGTTCTTACTGCAATACGGGTACCAGTATTAAAGCCTGAACAAAAAGAAGATGATCTGGCACTCTCGGGTCTGTGTGTTAGTTACTATCTTGTAATTTGTTCATATGTACAGATGCGGTTACTTCCCCTGGTTATACCTTACGATTTTGTAGGCGCCGATATGATTGGTTATACAAAGGCCAATCTGAGACTTCCTTTTCTACACGATGAGGTCAGATTCAGTTAGCTAAGTATGAGCAGATATGCTGAATCTGATTTCAATGAGATTGATTACCACCAGGATAAAGTTTCCATATCTTTTGTGCGCATGCGCCAGAGAGCTATTTTAAGCATTTGGCTGAGGTTTCCAACACGTGATTTTCCACTCAATATATGGGTGTTTAACCCATTATATGTACCACCCGAAATCCACATATTTTTTAAGCGGAGACATTTTGGTGATTCATATGTCCCCTGTGATATGGTAGACATAAAAAGACGGGCCGAAAGAAACATCAGCCCCTGTATAGGTGGGCTGAGATTTTCCACCCGGGCTCAGATTTCAGATTCAGATTTCTAAGTTTATTAGTCATTTTCTTTGTATATGGATGGAAAGATGGAAAGATCTACCCGATGGAAGCACCAGTCCGTGTATTAGTGGGGTGAAATTTCCCGCCCAGGCTCAGATTTCCAACCTGAAGTAGATCTATATGGTAAAGATGGAAAGACTGCCCTGATTCAAACATCGGCCGGTGTGTAAATGGCTGAAATTTCCGCCCAGGCTCAGATTTCCAAATTGAAGAAAACAAAGGTATCCAGTCTCGTATATATCTTCGGGAAAATGGGGACCATATCTGATTCTACATCATGGTAAATCTTTCACCTCCATATATGTAAATTAGTAATCCTTTACTAAGGATGTAAAGTCTCGTTTACCCAGCCATAATAACAGTAATAATAAATGTCGTGGGATCGATTGATATGACGTCACGACATATTACTGAGTGTCCAGGGAAATGCATTAGTATAGCATGGAATACAATAATTTGTTTATTTTCTTGTTTGGTCGTATTTTCTCTATCGTGTTGTCATATCGTCCATTGAAAGTCAGGAAGGAGATATCAGCATAATGTAAAAGAAGGCTGATAGCCCCTTCTGGCTTTCAATGGACGATATGAGCACATTTTATATGAACTCATCCTCACGGTTTTTCAAAATCAACAATTACTCTCTATCTCTTATAGTAATGAGATAAGTTCATCTCCTAAGACGGGGTATATTTTCCCCCCAAAAGAAAATATTGGAAACTCGAATAAAAGAATGAATTGTTGATTATTCTTGTAATATATATTTTTATAGAAAATAAATTTGCTTAATTATCACGTGTTTCAGAAAATAGTACCATATATAAAATCATCCATCACATCAAAAATCCTCTATTTATATATTTATATGCAGTGTATGTACGGGCACTGAGGTAATAGCCAAGTCTGAAACAACAACAACAACAACAACAATAAAAATCAACAAAATCAAAACCACAAAAGACAACAATAAAAAAGGCCAATTATTAGAATAAACTGCAACATGTATCTTTCACATAAAAAAAGGTATGCAATATACAAATGTAGATTGGTTTCGAACAAACTTGTTTCTGGATACTTTATTATGAAGGGATCCGAATATAAGGCCTCTGCACTGATATGTGCACGTCTGTGATCTTTCTTTGAAACGTTAATGTTCCATATGTCTTTAAATTTTCCCGATAATTCAACTTATAAACGTTGAAAGATAATTAATATATCTATAAGAAGCAAGAGGGTGTATTGTTTTAAACATAAATCATTTCCTAACTCATGAATACGTGAATGGTCACGAACATGCAACCATACGAACACAACCCAAAACATATTTACCTACATTGGGGCATACGTTTACCAAGTCGTTAAAGTCGCTGATTCAGCCATAACGTAGTACAGAGGTATATTCGAGTCATTGCAGGGTCATTTGGAATTTGATAAGTAAGCAAATTTTAGCTGGTTGTTGGCTTTTGCCATCATGCCCATGTGAATCGGGGTCATTTCTCCGCCTGTCATTAGCTGGAATGAAGGTATGACTGAAAAACTGTCGTATCAACGGTCAACTCCTAAGCAACAACATACATACATGAGTTATACCCATAAATATCCAAGCCTCCCATACACATTACTACGTCGGCTTAATATTAAAACCTCGTATACATAGCCATTTTTCAAAATTTTACAGGAGAGACATTTTTTGTCTCACAATTTTAAATGTTGACAAAGAATTTATATACCATAATACAATGTCCCATGCCCAGTCGTTGTATGAAATGATAGTTTGGGAATGAATTGTTACTGTTTTTAATTTACTCACTGACACTGCTATTGTGCTTACTGGTAGAGTCAATATGCATGCTGACACCTTTACCACGCTTGTTGACAATGATAACATGCTTGCTTGAAGTTACAACTTCTTTGCTTTTTTCGGCTGCATGACAGTGCAAAAGTAGCGTAATGAAATATTTCAACATGCCGGGGACTGTATTGAGCACTGATATTTCAACATTGCTCGGTTACAATGCTCCCAGAACAAAATACACGATATGACCACATATTATGAAAGATGTAATCAGCCACTTAGCAAGTTGAAGTATGGAAGATTATTTATGTAAATATCACAACATGCATACTTCCGAATGCTTTATGAAAGACAACATGTGCTTGCATGTATGTATACTTTTCAATGATGCCTTATTGCATTTCTGTTAGATGATTTGAAATGCCAAGTGTGTAATGCTAAATGCTTTGTAGTTAATGACTAATAACCCCCAAAAAAAAAAAAAAATTTTTTTTTTTTTTTTGAGAAGTGTATAGTGCTAAATGCTTTCTGCTAAATACCAAATAAGAAGTGCAAGAATATATGTTTATAAAATTTGTAAATTAATGGCAATTGATTGCATGTCTTAAAACGTCTCGTATTGAACGCAAAGAGTTAAAACCATAATTCGTATGCAAGTATAATAGGACTTGTCAAAATCAAGTTGACACATAGCACTAGGGAGTATTCATTACACGCTAAACATAATCGAAGCTGGAAACCAAATTGGAACATTTACATTTTGCGAGGGCCCTTTCGGATTAATGAAGAGAGATTACTCTAGCATTCTCTGCAGATGTACAACGAAGTGTAGCAATGAACATACATACCAAGACGAATCGTACCAGCGTACCACCAACAGGTAAAATCCCTATTGAGATAGGACATAGTATTCATTTAATTCATATAAGTATGAAAAAATAATTATATGTGAATTTACAATTGCAAAAAGTATTTGATTTGGAATCAATTAGAAGAGAAAAAGATTATTTATATTATTTGTCTATTTTATCATCGTAGTACACAATAACCCCGTTCGAGTATAAACCCTTTTGGGCCAAAAACAAGGGGGTCATATGCAAAATAACTTATGTCAATTGAAATGAAATTCTTTAACGGAGAAAGTATGCCAAACATTATGTTCAGCAGAGTAAATGTGTTATGCTCTTGACAAAAGATTAGATTATTATAAATTTAAATGAAGCTCTTAAAAGAATATTGTAATTAATTTAAATGAAGGGAGATAATTAAAAATGGGAAAAGCTAGAGTTATCAATCTTCGTCACTGCACTCCTCTAGTCACCAAATATGCATATTTAAGTTTCAATGAAAACCTTGAATGATTTACATGTAATATTGCTAAGTAAAGTTCTCCGCAGTTTTGATTGTTATTATGAGGCATATACCTTAACCGGAAGTGAATTACAGGGCATAAACCTTAATTTCATTTATTCTTTTTGAACAGTAATGGAGAAAGTCAGTCCGGACAAGATCATAGAAGACTTAGGTGGATGCGGAAAGTATCAAATACGCCTGAGCATTGTTGTACATGCCATTAAAACATGCGTCTGTTGGAGCATGTTCACAGTGGTGCTGTCGGCCAAAACACCCGGATGGTATTGCATGGAAGACGCCACATCAAGTAACGTGTCGTCCATTACTTCGAACGAGACTACTTCTATGTTTCAGTCATGCCAAAATGCAAATAACACAGAATGCGAAAATACTGAGTTTGATGGATCAATGTCTACATTTGTGAGTGAGGTATGCCTTCACGTTATTATTGTAATATTTGAATATAGTGAATCTTCAGTTCATCAAACGAACCATGATTACATAATAAATCCATTTGATTCCAGCGTAACTTTTAATGATAAAGATAACGTCACGATTTTATGAGGGATTTAAACTCACTGTCAATGATATAAATCGTGGTTAAAATTATCAATTAGTTTAAACGTGAACATTGTTATGGCTTGCTCTTGCATAAGACGTTGATTAAGACACAGTTAAATATGTTTCTCTTTATTCTAATTATCTTTTGTGAAAAGATTTTTGTCAGTTAGCAGTCAAAATGCAATAATTTTAACCAATTTGATAC
The DNA here is from genome assembly GCA_021229015.1 of Solen grandis. Lineage (NCBI taxonomy): Eukaryota > Metazoa > Mollusca > Bivalvia > Adapedonta > Solenidae > Solen > Solen grandis. Next base: position 9,798,408 of record CM037787.1, read on the forward strand.
ATTTCATTGCTAACCTTTATCATACAGGGTGTCTCAGAATATGTTTTAGATGTTTGTTACCTCAAACTGAAGACGACAAAATGAAGTTTTTAGCTTTGAAATTTACGGGAAAACGTCTACGTTATGACGTCATCATGACGTAAAAAAGTTTGTTTATCCAACATGGCGTCGGCTCAAATACTTGCTGCTGAAGTTGTTAAGCTGTATTACTCCTTTTTTTTCACCGATAACAGTAATAATAGAAAGCATTGAAGAAGTCAGGCAAGTGATTGCAGAAACACATCAATCTGAAAATCTGTTAGAAAAATTGTGTGTGACATTACCAACAATCCTAGTCATGCTAGTATTCACAGAACGCTAAGGTTTGATTTAAAATTGACTCTATACACCATATCAATTATGCAGCACCTTATAGACTCGGATATTTTAAGTAGACTGCGGTTTGCTAATAGGATGAAGGAGCATATTGAAATCACAAATGTTTTATGGTTCTCGGATAAAGCTAATTTTTATTTAAATACACATGTTAACAAGAAAAAATGTCGTAACTGGTGTAGTGAATAGTCGAACATTTATATTGAGAAACCCTTACATGGCGAGAACTTACTGTATGGGCAGCAATGAGTGCTATCAGAATAAACGGGCCATTCTTCTTTGGGGACATGTTTGAGGACGTTGAAACAATCAACAGTGGACGTTATTTGAATATCCTAAAGAGCAAATTTATACCAGCCTTACGCAGGTGGCTTAAAGAGAAATTTGGAGATATTTTCATTACATTCAAGACGAAAAATGAGTGGCCACCACATTCCCCGGAACTGAGTTCTCTAGATTTCTACCTCTGGGGATATCTGAAAGACAGGGTTTACAAACCCTGACCGAACAACTTAGATAACTGAAAATGGCTATTCAAAGGGAGATTAGGAACATCACCACAGCAACTTGCGAATCTGCCATTCGAAATTTCATGGAACGTTTAGCCGTTGTAATTTCACAAAAAGGACGCCATCTGGAACATATACTATAAATATGAACTCGAAAATATGCCCGTGTGAGGTGGAAAATGGGTATGAAATATATGTCAGATAAAGTTTTATAATGTATACAATGGCATTTTTCGTTCATTGTTGGTGCACCATTCTCGATGAAATAAATAATGTGCCTGTAAATAGTATCAGATAGTATGAGACACCCTGTATACTAAAAGAAAAAAGAAATGAGGGTAAACTTTAGTGTCAGATTTAAACAGGAAGTAATCGACGGTATTACAGTTTATTTTTGATAACGATTGTTTTTCCAAACAAAATAAATGCTTTAGAATGAGATTGTGTCTATCATATGAGGTTTACTGCAAGGTTAGGAGGTAAAAACTTGAGTCCGGCTACTACAGACTCTAATTACCCTGCGTTTCTTTTTCCTCTGAGTATACTTTCTTCATTGGCACGTTTTGTTATCTCCACACGATTGATAGACATACTACATTGTACTTACATGATCATTGTCTAAATTAAGCATAACTTGTTATGTTTTATCGATTACGTCACCCATAGATTAGGTTATTCTCAATGTTGTCTGCAAGACCACATTTCATTGGTCACTTTATGATTTAATGAATCATCATATTGCCAGTCATCATATTGCAATTAAACCTATTAACTTACAGTGAAAGCAAAGTCGGCTACATATATGCTACCATTGAACAACGGTTTTGATATTCATTGCTGTTAAGAATGAACACAGCGGTCACCATTTCCGATGCTTTTATACATGATTGAGTTTAAGCTTTTTATGTTTTTCTTTTACTCACAGTTTCACCTCGTGTGTGACAAAGCCTTCCTCCCCAGTCTGATTATGTCCATCAACACCATTGGCATGAGTGTCGGTAACCCAATATCCGGGCAACTTGCCGACCTGTTTGGTAGAAGACTACCGCTTTTCTTTTCTCTCGGCCTGCTTATTGTCTTCAACATTGTGGCAGTATTTTCCAACTGCTGGGTTATGTTTGCCGTCGCCAGGTTTTTCATTGGCATGGGCGGTGCCTTCTTCCTGACGGTCGAATACTGCCTTCTGTCCGAGTTTGCCCTAGCCCGTTGGCGATCGTGGATTGTCGGATTTCCGTCATGGATAATTGAACTTGCATATTTGCGTTTGTTGCCTGGTTACTGAACGACTGGAAGTACTTCCACCTGGCTGTTGCCGTGATTTCTACCATCAGTTTGGCCAGTTGGTGGTAAATGTTACAGACGGTTATTCTTGTAAATAAATAAATAAATAAATAAATAAATAAATAATGTTATTCATTTTAATAGATGAATAAACATGTAAGTAAATACATTTATTGTTTTTGATAAATAGATAAATAAATTTAATTAATTTGTTGTACCAAACAGTATCAAAATTAGACTTAAACAAAGAAAACCCGAGTGCTCAATTCTTTTTGGAAGTGATTTGCTATTCAGTTTTGGAGGCTGTAAGCTGTATTGGGATTTTAATTGCAGTGAAACTGCGGTTTGCATGGGTCTCGGCGATGGCAGAGGGCCTTTGAGAGATCGGTTTTCACTAATCGGTTCTGAAACAAAGTTATTACTGATTTTGGGGTTTGTGCGTGTTTTTTTTTTTTTTGGAATTAACCTTTGGGTATCAGACGAAGTCTCGTCTGTTAAGTATTGCTTAATATGGCTTATATCTTGGTTAAACATGTTTGGAACACATTGTTTCGAACTGATTGTTGTTGAGTCTGGTCAATATTCCAGGCTATGTATTGCTTGTTGTGCCTGAAGCAATAGTATGAAATCGCTCGTGTTTGAAGCATGATTGAACAGTTTCCGGTCGGCTTAAGTTTATAAAAGGGGTTTAGGATTGGCATTGTTTTGGGTATTTGAATGGGCTGGGTGAAAAATGTTTCACAAAGGGTTAAAATATTTAATGTAGATTTAGACCAATTTGGAAATTAAAACTGATTTGTTATGTGTTTATTGAATTTGTAACTCGTATAATCGTATTGATAACGCCTTATGTTAAACAAGGAAGATTTGAGTTTCAAAGGGACTCATACACTATTTAGGTTTATTTGTTCGATGATAATTTTTGACCGCTCGGGCTGCACCTTAAACACTTATTCATATTTTAAAATCAACTATAGTGCTACTTTGATTTGTAAAAAGGTTTATAAAATTTCAAAATGAATATTTCCAGGATAGTGCCCGAGAGTTTCCGATGGTATCTTGCCCATGGTCGCGTAGACGATGCAGAAAACATCATAAAGAACATCGCAGATATAAACAATAAACCCTACCCGGAAATGACAGTGTTCCTGGATAACACAACCACAAAAAAAGAGAAGGATACAAAATTTACTTTCGTGCACCTTTTCAAATCAAGATACCTTGTGAAAGTTACACTTTTATCGACAGTTAATTGGTACGAATTTTTAACTTAGATTTTTAGTGAGTAAAATATGGCAATGGAATGTATTAGTTTAATATAGTTTTCCCTAATCACCTTAACTTTAAACACACACTGTATAGAAATATGCTATACGTATTATTTTCCTTTTGTCAATACTATATTTTTCATTTATAATACTTATAACCATCATTGTTATGTAACTCTGCAACACTATACTTACATTTTATTAGTTAACACATTTTGTTAAAAAATAAGATGAAAATTAATACCACCGGAATTTTAGCCTGGCATTTAGATTATGTAATTCATTGTGATGTAATAAGACTGAGAGACAGTACCTTATATACCATACATAGACTCTGTCACCACACGCAAAATAAGAACAATACTGTTAGTGGAATTATTATTCTACCCTTTCTGACAAACTATGTTAAAACCCTTAAACATATTCAATATGGTGCTTATCAAAATGAAAATGACAAATTTAGAAAGAAAAATACCTATATTTTCGTACATACAGGCTGACCCTCGGGTTTGTGGCATACGGACTGAAATACGCCATCCAGGCGCTGTCTGGGAACATCTACCTGAACGTGTTCTTGTTCAACGTGACCACACTACCGATGAAAATTATCATCACATTCCTGCAAAACGTGTGCGGAATTTTCTTGCAAATTTTCAAATGCTTCGTCACTGGTTTTAGTAATTAAGACAAGAAGACCACTAAATGATATTGCATAAAACAAAAAAATGAAAATATAATCAAAAACTGAGGTAAGAGTGGTAGTACATTGTTAGTAACTCGGCAAGACTACGGTACAAGCTCCTGTGAGCCAAATCGACTAGGTATGACAGGCCCTAGAGTCTAGTATTACCCATTTTGCCCTGGTTTTATATCTTGTATGTTGATATTTTGGAATTTCTTCGTAAAATGATCTTTTTAACATATTGCTCCCACAGAATCGGGCGAAGAAAGGCGTCCATGCTTTGCTATTTAATCACCGGAATTGGCGCATTGGCTGTCGGCATTGTACAATATATGGGTACATAATTTGAAGAATCTTAGAAAATCAGTGGTAAAAACGTTAAGATTGCTATGAAGTTTTTATATATAGTTTTAAAAAGATACTTGGAAGAAAATAGATGCTGCGGGGCTCAGAAAATTCCACTGTTTCATTGTTTCATTTACAATTTAGTATTTATGAAGTCATTATTTTGTTTGGTAAGTCCACCGACAGTATTTCAGTCATTTGAGACTATTTCTACTTGAGAAGGACATAGTGCTGCCACACTGCAGTATCACACCGTAGACATGTGGCGTGATACCACACCTATACACATTATCCTGTCACCGGGCAAGCCAGTCCTGGATCTACCCTTATATTCCGAGTGTCAATCAAGGGAGCTATACCAGTACTATTTTTTCTTCTTTTGTATGTCGAGCCGGGGATCGAATCCACGACCTCCCGCTCCCAAGGCGGAGGCCTCTAACCACTCAACCACCGAGGACGGTCCATTATTTTGTACATGGATATTTATGAGGCGAAGTATTAAGATTAATAATCTGAGATTTTGTTTCAATCATTCTAGAATATTTTGTATACGAAAATATTCCTGATGGAAAAAATTCTGATACGTATGATCCTTGGAGTAAGAGAAAATTCCAAAGTTATGTTGTTGCATTAATGACACAGCAACAGACTTTGTAAAGTCAATTTGCCAGGCACTGTGAGTTACAGTCAGTTTTTCCATCATGATATATTCCTGTCAATATCCTGTAGTCAGCAAGTGACACTTATCTCTAAACAGAACGTCGTGTCATTGCCTGCACATCAAGTGGTGATGAATTAGAACCCACTGGAGTCTTGCAGGTATTTTACACTCATCGGTATGCCAACGCAAGATCGGCACTCTTGCGAAGCGCAGCTTGTATCTGACCGTTCTGTTACAAACTCTTGTTCAAGTAACATCCGTAATGACCATAGTGATGCCCATTGCCTTGCACAATTTTACAACATAAAAACGCTTCCATAATTTTAATGAATAGGAGAAATTTAAATGTGTTTTTTTTACCTTGTAAAAGCAGTTTTTCCATCGGTAGATAAACTAGCAAAACTGAAATGTCGGATATAAATGATTCATTTATATAATCAAAAGCAAAGGCGCACATTTCACCTTGCAACTGAGTATATTTATATAACTACTTGAATATTTCGTTTTTGAAACTGAGTTTTTGTTTATTATACGTTGTATAGATACGGACAAGAGAGAGGTGCTGACGAACGTCTTTGCGATCACAGCAAACATGGGCATTGACGCTGCCTGGGGTAGCGTGCAAACGATGACATTAGAAATGTACCCTACAGTCATTAGGTTGTGCCCTTTCTATGATTTTCGTAATAATCGTGTTATCTTGTATACCTCCAGAATTCTCCGCTAGTCGCTTGTGACTTCGTAATTTCCAGAAACAACAAGCTATTTTTTCTACTTAAGAAACCGTCATTTGTAATTTTATCTGTGATTTTGAAATGGTTGCATGTATGGGAAAAGCTTCAAATACGATCTAATCATTTTCAAAGTTTCATCCGGAAATATGAAAAATCGTATATCATTGTATATACTTGGTAATGGAAAATGAAGACGTTTTTTTTGTGTTATCCGCTGTAAGAAGAGGTGACACATAGGGATCACTTTTCCGTCGTCTCTCTGTCCGTCACATTTTTTCCGTCACGCTTCAGCAAGTGACACACATGTTCCAGAGAACACTCTTGTTTTAGTTTTTAAGAGAGTCTTAACAAAATCAGCGAAATGCATTCAGACCAAACGTTTAGATGGAAAAAAAATTCGTCTTGTAGATTGATGTTTCGTAATGCAGAAACAGGGGAATAAGTTTTAATTCTGTTAAAGAACTTCCGACATCATTAATTCCTGTTTTAAACATGTTTTCTTTGAATTTATTTTTAATATGGGTTAATTATTCTGAATTAAAACATGAAAATGTCATTCAAAAACCTAAACCTGCCGTGCGTTCAGTGGAGGAGAGGGTTAGCTCACGTTATCTTAACAGCTGTGGTACCATGCTTACATTCTATACACTGCGATATAAAAGGGGTGCAACGGGCCACGTTAGCGACTGTTAAGTTCACTGGATTCAGGGCTGAATCAAAGTTGCTCTCCCCAAGGTTAGAGATGATATCATAATATTTCCAGAAACATTGGATTCGGAACACTCAGTGTCGTTGGTAGAATCGGTGCCATCATTTCTCCACCAATAGTTTACCTGGTAATATGTTAATTTCACAATACAAATATATCGACTGCGAAACTGTCCATATACTTATATTTCTTCTTGTACTCCGTACACTTTCATATTTTCATGACTTCTACAGTTCATTCCACTTCTGCATGTTTGTTTTTTAATTGTTTGATTAAGGGTATGTGTCTCTAAAGCATTATCTCTACTTTAAGGGTATCCATATACAGGCTAAAATACTGTCAACTGCTTTGAAGTTTAGGGTTGGGTTAACCCCTTTTTTTTATTTTTTTCCTTACTTCTGTATCATTCAAGTCAGATTTAGAAAAAACAATGTATAGGTTTTCGGGTCATGTACCAAGGTAAAATGGTTTGGTTTTAAATATTTGCTTCACTTACTGGTTAATAAATTCTAAACGCCGTGGTTAAAGGGTTATACTTTTACATATTTATTCAACAATAAAATGGCTCAAATTTTGCAGCAAATCCCATGTTGTACTTACAATATGTTACAGACAAATTTTAAACATTTAATTTGATTATAAAACATTGTTAAAACACATATATCAGCCACGAAATAATAGATAAAAAGGAAGATGTAACAAATGTGTTCTTAGTCTTGTTTCTGTAAAGACCTTTTAGCTATATCTTGGTCAAGAATCTATATATTTCATAACAAAAATGTATTTTTATACTTTTAGACATTTTGTCTTTCGGCGCCGAGGTTGGCATAGCGGTTCAAAATAAAAAAAATATAATTTGGGTTACAGATGGTAAAAATAATTTCAACTCTACCATTGTTTGTGTAATATATCATACTTTCGGGAAAAAATAGCTTTTGCGATTCTGAACATCATGCAATAGTAGCTTATCATGCAATAGAGTTTTACAAAGACCAATTTTGAATGCATTACCATATGAAATTTAGCCCGAAAGTCATAGTATGTACACTTGTTAAGTTCAAATTTAGGCACTTTTAGAAATAAAATTGTTTATGGACTTACCCGAATATTTATTTTAGAGCATCATGGTTCCTGGGATCATGTACTTCCTGTCCGCCGCTCTTTCCTGCCTCTGTATCTGTGGACTCTTCTTCCTTCCGGAGACCAAAGACTCGAACCTGAGTGACAAGATCACGAAGGCTTGACGTAATCTGTTACCAAGGATACAGGTTTATACTCATCAGAGTTAAGACAGGATGAATGTGGTTTATTTTAATAAGTAATCTCTACCAAAAATGGAACAATGACTCCAAACGTAATGGCGACAAACGTAACGTCATCTTCTGACGTTATTTGTATGATGATGACGTCGTTCATAGCAATAAAAAGATCACGTATACTTAACGGATTATGTTATAAAGGATATAGGTTCACACTCAACAGAGTTGAACTAGTTTTTTTCATTATAATTCTTCTCTATCACAAATGAAGGAATGAAAACTTTTTTATTTTTGTAAGAAATATACGAATGCACTATAGTTTCTCAACATTGATGTTAAACATCCATGTGTATTAGGACAGAAGTGTTGAGCACCGAAGTGATTAAATCATACGAAATGCACTCTTGTCAACTGATATGACTATTTATACTAATAATGTAATTATGTGTTTCTTAAATAAACAGATCGAGACTCATTCGCTAAGCGCAATGAGGTGCTGAATACTTTAAACAGTTCTTGATTTATTGTAATATTTAAAAAAAATGTAATAACGGAAAAATGAATATTACATAAATGTTATTTTTTTGTTGAAGTTTACCGTCCCTGCGACAGTATTTCTGCCTTATAGAAACGTCAAGCTTTTACAGGTGGGGTCAGACCCCGGGTATACAGAGTGTACCTTGATGGAACCACCGACCTATCAAAAGCCAGTTGGAAGGCTTCCTCAGCTGAAATTAACAGGCTTCTGTGATTCTATAGATGGATATAAGTATTTTTTTAAATGATAACAGAGCACGACAATATAACGCCTATTCGGATCGAAGTAGCAAGTTTTAAGTTCAGGTCTTGGTTATGCTCGTTATTTGTTTGTTATGGGTGGATCAGCTTGGTATATTTGAATGTATATGAAAGGTTGTAACTACCGTTGCCATGATATGTCAGTCGTATAGCGACGTCTAGCGAAGTCGCTGACTTTAACACTCACTCAGCCCCTCACCGCGATACCGAGAATCATGGAATTTTTTATTTAGGACAAACATGGCGAACAATAACATGTTTTAAAACGTTATTAGAAAGGCTGAAAAAAATAAATTGTTTTCCCATTATGGTACAAAAATTAAATAACAGCGACATACAGAAATAAGTTTCAGATAAGACTTCGCTGATATTTTATTCCCGTTCATGTCGTTAGTACCGCGATATGAGGGAACACAATCCTAACTGTTCTTGTAGCTCCCTGCTTGGCGCTCAGCATATAGGGTGGTTCAAGGAATGGCAGACCCGGTGTCAGGATAAAGTGAATGGGTGACACTGCAGTGTATCTGTCTCAAGTAGATATTGTCTCTAATATGACTACACATACTATCGGTTGGACGTTAAACACAACAAACATAATTCCTAGATAGTATTATTCATTATTATTATATTATTATTATTATTCATGAAATCAGTGTGAATTAATCCCCCACGAATAATAGTGATTTTACATTGTCGGGGTGTGTATGTTATCAACACTGTGTAGATATATAAAATAAGTACTTAAAAAACAGGGGTTAATTTTTTTAAAAAAACCGGGTTCTTAACAAAATAAATATTCAGTAAAATAAACGACACTAATACTGACGTAGAAATTGTTCGTTACATTGAGTGTAACGTAAAATCGTCTAAATAAAACAATTAACTGTAACTTTTGCAACTGTTTTGATAGGCCGTTACAGTATATAAAGATATTATTAAAAATAAGTGCGTGTATTTTATATATGACTTGACTCGACTTGACTATTTGAGTTTACCGTCGCTTCTACAGTATTTCAGTCATATAGCGACGTCCAGCTAATTACAGGTAGAGGAAGACCCCGAATGCACGGAGGCATCTGGGTAGAACCACCGACCTACCGCAAGCCAGCTGAAAGGCTTCCTCACATGAAAATCCGAATGACCCTGCCGGGATTCGAACCCACGCGGTGAGGGGCTGAGTGAGTGTTAAAGTTAGCGACTTTACCCTCTCGGCCACGACTTCGATCCGAATAGGCGTTATATTGTCGTGCTCTGTTATCATTTAAAAAATACTTATATCCATCTATAGAATCACAGAAGCCTGTTATTTTCATCTGAGGAAGCCTTCCAACTGGCTTTTGATAGGTCGGTGGTTCCATCAAGGTACACTCTGTATACCGGGGTCTGACCCCACTTGTAAAAGCTTGACGTTTCTATAAGGCAGAAATACTGTCGCAGGGACGGTAAACTTCAACAAAATTATAACATTTATGTAATATTCATTTTTCCGTTATTACATTTTTTAAATATTATAATAAATCAAGAACTGTTTAACGTATTCAGCACCTCATTGCGCTTAGCGAATGAGTCTCGATCTGTTTATTTGAGAAACACATAATTACATTATTAGTATAGTCATATCAGTTGACAAGATAGTGCATTTCGTATGATTTAATCACTTCGGTGCTCAACACTTATGTCCTAATACTCTAATACACATGGATAATTAACATCAATGTTGAGACACTATAGTGCATTCGTATATTTCTTACAAAAATAAAAAAAAGTTTTCATTCCTTCATTTGTGATAGAGAAGAATTATAATGAAAAAAATAGTTCAACTCTGTTGAGTGTGAACCTATATCCTTTATAACATAATCCGTTAAGTATTCGTGATCTTGTTATTGCTATGAACGACGTCATCATCATACAAATAACGTTAAAAGATGACGTTACGTTTGTCGCCATTACGTTTGGAGTCATTTTTCCATTTTTGGTAGAGATTACTTATTAAAGTAAACCACATTCATCCTGTCTTAACTCTGATGAGTATGAACCTGTATCCTTGGTAACAGATTACGTCAAGCCTTCGTGATCTTGTCACTCAGGTTCGAGTCTTTGGTCTCCGGAAGGAAGATGAGTCCACAGATACAGAGGCAGGAAAAAGCGGCGGACAGGAAGTACATGAGCCCAGGAACCATGATGTTCTGCAATAAACATTAACAAATTTGTCTCCAAAAAATGCTTAAATTTTCACAAGTGTCTAAATTATGATAGTGGGGACCTTACAGTTTGGTGGAATCGTGCACTTTGGGTTTAAATCCTAAAATATTACATTTAGACAAAAATATAATGAGTCTACTACATATAGTTTCAAATATAAAACCATTTGAAGAAATTGTCGGTCATTTTGGTGGCCATTTTTCAAAATGGCCGTCACCGTCAACAGGAGGCGCTGTTACTTAGGTCCATATCTAAAATTAATCAGTAGAGGATGTTTTATATGTGTGCCAAGTGTTATGCTTATAACCCAAAGTACGTGATTTAATGCTTAGCCACCCTTCCATTAGGGTTTACTTTTATATGGTTCTTCTCCCTTATACATTCATGCATGTGAGCCTCATTTCTCCATGTATTCTAACCTGGACACTTTATAAGATGGATATAATTTTTATCATGTACACGTCTTATTATTTACGGTGGATTTATTTTGGCTTTGTTGGCGGTTTTTATACAATGCGCCAAAATATAACCATCATCATAAAACTTGATTGATTTTCTGCATTAAAGCTTTGCTCTCAAGACAGAAAGGCAAAATTTTATCACCGCTAAAATATGCATTCTTCAATACCGCCAAAATAAAGATATTATCAATGATAAAACGTATGAAGTATATTCTTTACTGCTAAAGGACGAAGAGTATTGGTGGTTATACATAAAACCTGTATCAAAATTAATCAAATTACACACAAAATATAGAGGTTAATGAATTACAGAAATACATGTTTTGATTTTCGTTTTGGAAAGTAAGTCCGTTCATTTCGGGGTGATAAGGGAAAAAAAGCTTTACCATGTATACTAGTGGTGGGGCAATGATAGCGCCGATTCTACCAATAACACTTAGTGTTCCAAATCCAAGATTCCTAAAAATAGATATATAAAGATCTTTTTGACTTTGATTCAGGTTAAGACATGTTAATTGATTGACCTTGTCAATGATTTACTTCAGCTATTTAAAAATAGTAATAAAATGAAATAAATGCAAAAATATGTCTAAAAACATCAGGAATATATGACACGAGGAATCCTGTCAACGATTAAAATCATATTATCACTGGAATTTGAATAAATGATGCTTAACTTCTTTGGACAACAACATATACATGTAACCTGTGTAAGATTCTCAAAAAATTCATATTCTACAAACATACGAGTATATGCAATCTACGTTTTTATACATGTTAGCAAAATATTTATATTTATGTGTTTGTTGACTTCAGTGAATTCTTTAAAACATGTGTGCTCTTATTCGGATTTAGTTATGACACTTTATCGGTGGCTGCCAAATATCTGAATACATTGTTGTAAATACATATACATGCCCGGATGTAACTTTGAATATGCGTCGAACACATTTTGATGTTTTTTCCAAACATGAAGTTAACCTATTTTACAAATCACTGGCGAAATCAAAATTTCTTGTATGACAAATGGCGTTTTCTGAACAGAAAAAGAGTGACTGTTGATTCTAGAAATTATTGGCATTATTAGCGATTCTCTGCGAAAATCAATAAGCACATTGACCCGAAAATGGCGGAGACCATAAAAGGGTACAACCTAATGACTGTAGGATACATCTCTATCGTCATCGTCTGTACACAGCCCCAGGCAGCGGTAATGCCAATATTAGCCATTATTGCAAATGTGTTCGTCAGAATCCCTTTCTTGTCTGTGTCTGTATACAGAAAACAGAATCAGAATATATGTATATTTATTTATATAGGCAGATATAGAAGAAAGTGAGTACCCGGGTTATCGTTGATTTAAAGTTTTCCGAAATAAATTAAGTTGGGAATAACAATTTCAGTATCTTATTAGCAAACTGGTGTAAATTTACTTTCATTTCGAATGTACTGGTATTTATTTTTTAAGGCCAAATATAAGATTCTTCTGAAATTAACAAAAACAAGAGTACACTTTCTATCATTTTAGTATAACTTAAGTAAAATATTGTCTTGTTTGTGTAATAAATACAAAAATATAGGTTCGGGTACAGGTTATTCTATCATGTTTGAAACACATTCCAAATATAGCCATATTAACCCATTACCTCAAGAATTTTCATGCACATATTAGTGACTATTAATTTACTGGACTTTTAAAAGTGTTTGAAATAATGGATTTTTTGGCCATGCAGACTGTAAAATCTGAGCTTTAAATTTGTATAAATTAACAGATGAGAATTTGGCTAATCTGCTCTGGCCGGTCGGGCGACCTTGCGTGACCGGGACTTGATTCTTGGAGGTATCTAGACACCATGTAACATTTTAACGACATCCTTAAAAATATAATATGCATGTATTTTCTCCCACAACATATGTAAATATTATTAATATTTGAAAGCATTCTTTTTGTTTTTTATCATTCAATTTGCATAAGTATTTAAAGTATTTACCTATGCATTGTACAACGCCAACAAGCAATGTACCGGTGCCGGTGACAAAAAAGCAAAGCATGGCTACTTTTCTTCGCCCGAATCTGTGAGAAATAAAAACGATCATTTATGAAAATGACATTTTTATGAGAAATGCCAAAATGTTAGCTTACACAATATAAGACCTAGCCAGCTCGTTCACTGATTTTCGTTTGTTATGAATTCGATTTTTATCTATATGTGTATATTACGTCGTATAATTCCCATTAATAGACACATGGTCACCCAAAGCATCATTCAGTGTAATTGTGTAAAAGGTGGTCTCTCCATCACAGAAAATGCGTTACGAACAGTATTGAACCTATATCTAGAATTATATTATAAACATATATTTAAAATATTCTATTTCTATTTCGTTATTCACACATCGCGGAGGCGATCACTTCACAGGCTAAATTTAAGAATTCACTACCGGAACTGGTGAAGACGCCCTTATGTAATAATGCAAGCAACTGCATTGGGAATTCAACCTATTTCCACGAAGTGGGCGTTTACGAATAAAGCATTTTTCCATGCATTCTGGCCTACGCTTGCCGAGTTCATTTGTCAGGAAACTTCACCAACATCAATGGGGGAGAGTGGAATTCTACTTATTTCTACCTTAATATGTGAACGATCTGCTTTAATTATTGTGCGATGTTAGACTATAAACAAATAAAAACATAACATAATTATGCAGTTGTCATAAAAGGGGATGTTTCTATCGACGGTTGAAAAACTCAAATCTCCGCATGGGATATAGATTCCTCTATGACAATACCATACCAGGTAAGGAGTATTTGTCCACCTAAGGTATCGATGAGAGAGAAATTAACCCTTTACCTAATGAATATTCATTTCAAATTCATGACGACATGAATATAAATTTTAATATTGGTACTTGGTATCTGAAACAATGGATATTCTTTGCCCTGCAGACTTGGTAAAATCTGAACTTCAATGGTATATGAGCAAACACAGCTGGGGCCGTCTGATCAGGGTCTGTTCTGTTTGTCATTTCGTCAAAGGAATCTATATGAAGTAACGGCTTAATATGAACTGTATTTTGTTCCAGATTGGTGTGAAAAAAATCAAATTTAATGAATAGAAAATAAAATATTTTGTGTCTGAATTATTCTTTTCATTTGCCATTTTGATTTGTGTTGCAATGTTATACACATACATTACAAGCCAAATTGGGTACATAGTCCAACCTGTATTAAAAGAGGATTAAAAGAGCCGAACAATTCGAAGAATTTGCAAGAAAAAAAAAATTTGATCCTAATGATTTTATTGCGCCATATCTATGTATAGTATTTAATAAAAAATTACGAGTCAGGAATGTATTCTGAAGCATGGTCTAAAGGCATTATTGTTCCGATTTATAAAAAAGGTGACGAAAAAATCCATTCGAATTATAGTAAAAATAAATAAAGGTGTGAAAATAAGATGTTTTATAAATGAACAATATGGTTTTCGTGATAATCGTTCTACGGCTATGCTATTTATTATTACATTCAATTTTCAAAAAGTATTTCCAAAAAGGAAAGATTATGGTGTGTTTTTATAGATTATCAGCGAGCATTGATGCGGTCAATAGAGATGCGTTATGGATAAAGTAAGTTCAGTCTGGCATCAACTGTAAAATGATTAACATGTTAAAATCATTTATGATGTAGTTAAATGCTGTGTGAAAATTTCATCCACCATGCCTTTGTCAGATTTCTTTGATGTTACATCGGATTGAAGCAGGGGGTCTGCGATACTATTCATTCTCTTCATTAATGATATAATTAATGCTATTTGATTTCAATGATATGTTGAATCAAGATCTCGAGTTATTGTCAATGTACTTAATATTGTTTGCTGATGATATTGTATTATTTACAACGAATCTAGTAAGTTTGCAGGCACAAATCAATAATATTTGTAAGAATTAAGAAAAATGGGTCTTAAGATTAATGTTGATAAGACAAAAAATTGTATCTTTGATAGAAGGAAAAGCAATTTTAACATTGATTTCTTCATTAACGAAGATATGATTGAGATTGTTGACAGTTTAATTTAATTGGGTGTTAAATTTACATACACAGGTAATCTTAAAGGTGCAGTTAAAACTTTATCGGATCAAGGCCACAGGGCATATCAGAATTTACTTTCACTTTTTGATAGAGTTAGTATGAATGTTAAAACCAAGCTTGTTTGATTCCTTGATTGTCCCTATATTATTATATGGGTATGAGGTATTGGGTGTATGTAATTATAAAGAAATTGATAAAATACATTTACGATTTTGTAAATACATTCTAGGTGTTCGAAATCAAACTCCTACGTCAGCAGTATATAGGGAGTTAGGAAGATTTCCATTGTCTATTCTAGCTAAAGAAAGATCAATTAAATTTTGGTTAAATATAATGAATTCAAAAAATCCATCGTTAAAGCATATGTATACTGATCAGTGTAATAATACTTTAGGTGATTGTTGGTCAAAACGTATAAATTCTATTATTGAACATCTTGGTTTCCCAAACTTGTTGAATGAATTTGATATTAATATGAATTATTTTCCTATGCTTAAAAGGAGTTTATATGATCAATATATTCAAAACTGGAATTCATATATTAATAGTACACCAAAATTGAATTATTATAAAGTTTATATGACTATATTATGTTAGGAAAATTACTTTATTAATAATTAATAAAGAATTAAAGAAAACAGTTCACTCGCCTTAGATTGTGCTCACATGACATAGCAATTGAATTGGGAAGACATAATAGAATCAATAGAGAAAATAGGTTATGTAAATTATGTAATTTAAATGAATTTGAATCTGAGTATCATTTCTTTTTATGTTGTACAAGATATTCTAATATTCGTCAAAATTTAGGTAATATATCATGGCCTACAGTAAATAAATTTAATGCCATGATGTCCTCAAATAATAAAAAACAGTTGCATAAAATATCAAAATTCATAAAAGAAGCTTTTATTATTCGAAAAAATACCCTTAAAAATTTTGCTGTTTCTTGAATTTAAATATCCAATATTTTATCTGTTTTGTGTTTGTGTCTTTGTCTTACTTCATAATTCTAATTGTATATGGCCAAAGGCAAATTTTATTTGCCGATTTGTGCCAATAAACTTGAAACTTGTCAATAGATGATTCACCTTGCATGCGGTGTTTGTGTATGATTGTTTTCCTTGTCCTTGTCAATAGATGGTTCACCTTGCATGCAGTGTTTGTGTGTGCTTGTTTTCCTTGTCCTTGTCAATAGATGATTCACCTTGCATGCGGTGTTTGTGTGTGCTTGCTTTCCTTGTCCTTGTCAATAGATAATTCATCTTGCATGCAGTGTTTGTGTGTGCTTGCTTTCCTTGGCCTTGTCAATAGATGATTCATCTTGCATGCAGTGTTTGTGTGTGCTTGTTTCCCTTGTCCTTGTCAATAGATGGTTCACCTTCAAGCAGATTAAAGATATGAAAATTAAAAATCTAAAAGAATTTTGGAAAATGTTTAAAAAACCAAAACACTTTGATATAAGTGAAAATGTAGAATCGGAGCGATATGTTAATGACTTTGAATGTCTTAATAATAATTCATCAACTTTCGAGGAATTAGATTTACCCTTTCGAAAAGCTGTTAAACTAGTGGGGACGAATAAATCGTGTTCTTATGACAACATATATATGAATATTTCAAGGAGGGGATAAACATATTAGATACACCCTTAGAGATATTATTTAATCACATTTTAAATAAACAGTGCTTTCCTAGCTCTTAGTCTAAAGGGGTTATCATACCTGTTTACAAGTAGATGATTCACCTTGCATGCAGTGTTTGTGTGTGCTTGTTTTCCTTGTCCTTGTCAATAGATGATTCACCTTGCATGCAGTGTTTGTGTGTGCTTGTTTTCCTTGTCCTTGTCAATAAATATGCAGTGTTTGTGTATGCCTTTTCCTTAATTTGGTTCATCATGTCTATAATATTCCTTGCTGATGTTATTTGTTTTGCATACCCAGTCCATGTCAATGTTTCGTATTTTTGTCATCTAAATATGGTTTATCCGACACACATGGTCCATGTATGCAATGTTAATGTTCATGCAGGTCGCATGCATGTTCATGAGCATGAATATGATAAGTTTTATCATGTAAATAAATTATACATAGTTCCTGTGTGGTGTCATAGACACTGGCGAGTCACTTTTTGGCAGCAATCTTGAGAAGTTTAAATTAATACAGGCCAAAGGTTGAGAATACTTTCAGTGTATATACAGGGTTGTTCAAGGACTGGGTGGCTCGGTGTCGGGATAATGCGGTGTTATGCAATGCATGTAATTCTGCAATATGACTGCACTATATTTGTCTCAACTAGACATAGTCTTCAAATGACTGAAATACTGTCGGTGGGAGGTTAAACACAACAAACATAATTCGTTTATAGTATCATTCACGTATCAGCAAGGATTAATCCTCCACGAATGATAATGAATATACAGTATAGGGTGTGTATAGGTTAACAACATTACATAGCCATATACAATTAAGTAAACTAAACTAATAACTAAGTATCTATTTATACCCCGCTTTACAGAAGTGGGGAACATATGTAACATCTTGTTCTGCACTCACAGTAAATGAAGACAGGGTGGGGTGCAGGTGTGTTTATCACCGTTAGTGGTAGTTCAAGTTCTGTATATTATAATAACATAGATTATTTACACACAGATGCATCCGGTCCTATGGGCCTACAACTGAAACTATTATCGCAATTCAAGTATGAATCAAATTCCTTGAACAAATAAATATTCAATAAAATAAACGACTCTTATTGTTCATTACACTGAATGCACTGTGAAATGGTCCGCATAAAAATATAAACTGTAACTTTTGCCCTTGTTTTTGTGAATGTATATAAAATGTATTTAAAATATCAAAAGGAAGGATATGCATTTCATATCCGCGGGAAGGTTTCCGGTTGATTGTGTTTCTGTACGTCTTTTTCCTCCACAGGTAATTAGCTGGTCCTTGCTACAAGACTGAGACAAAACTCCAACACATTAACAACAAAAACAATTTATATACACGTGTACATCTAGTATATCAGGTTCGTCTCTTCGGTCCAAATAATAGCATATCTATACGTTTAAACATGCTACTTCCATCCGAGTAGTCCTACATTGTTTTTTATCCTATGTTCCCATGATCTGTTTTTATTTCCAGATACATCTACGTCTTATTTCCATCAACTGAATCACTAAGCCTTTCAATGCTGGCAGAATCACTCGTTTTGGCTTACGGTGGATCAACCCGAGTGTCCTGTGTATAACTGTAATTAGCTCGACGTCGCATCAGGAAGAAATACTGTCTCTGCGATGGTTATTTCCCCCAAGAACTGCATTACCTAATATGTAATTCTAGGTGATTAAATATTTCCGATTACTATAATTAAATACAAAATGACAAAAGGTGTTGTGTCATAAACATAAGCAAGGGAATGTCTAATCATGTGGTTCTTAGCGAATAAGTAGTTTTTATTTTTTTATTTTATCAATTTAGGAACCAATTCAGTCGATAAGTAGTGTAAATAAATAAACTAGCTCAGCTGAAAATACAGTCCGCATGCTTAGGCCACCTTGGTGTTCAACAATTCAGTACTGACACATTGAGTATGTATATCTATATATACCCCAATTAAAAAAAAAATTAATTATAGCGCATCAAAACGTGAGGAAAAGAGAAGAAAGAAAGGAGATAATATCAATAAACCAAAGATTTAAAAGGGAGTGATTATAACCTCTTACTAAGGCAATTACAGAGAGGAGAAGGGAAGTAAAGCATGAAAACAAATGAGAAAAGGGGGAAATGTATTTAAGCATTTTTAAAAGCACAAATACATTTATCCCCTTATGCATAACTAATTAGGAAAATAATATATATACATATATATCTAAACACCATAACAGACATAAACCTTGTCGAAACGAAACACAATGTTTAGATGATGGAGTTAGATATATGATACTCTAATCAATACTTATGATAAGCAACAGACAAACACAAACATACATCAGTGATAATCTAATCAATACTTATGATAAGCAACAGACAAACACAAACATACATCAGTGATAATCTAATCAATACTTATGATAAGCAACAGACAAACACAAACATACATCAGTAATAATCTAATCAATATTTATGATAAGTAACAGACAAACACATACAAATATCGGTGCTTACAAATTACACATTTGGGTTTTTAACCCAAAGAATTTGTAAACATACAAAAAGATTAGGAAAACTGACTTTGTACTATTCCTTTGTCATGTCAAATTTCAATTACTGCCCCTTGAGCTTGCACTTACAAATGAAATTAATACCAAGAAAATAGAAAAAAAATACAAGAAAGGGCTATCAGATTTGTTTACAATGATTATGAAAGTAGTTATGAGAAGCTTCTTGAAAAGTCTGGTCTTGTTTCTTTAAAAATTAGAAGATCGAGAACAATTGGTTTAGAAACTTACACAATTTTGAATAAATTGTCACCAGTCTATCTGCATAATTTAGTCAACTTTAAACATGTCAATTATAATTTTAGACAAATACTGTTGAAATTCTACAACCAAGGACAGAAAGGTATGGTAAGAAGTCTTTCGGGTATGCTGCTGCTAAACTATGGAACCAGTTGCCAAATGACTTCCGAATGGTTTCATCCTTCGGTCAGTTCCGTGAGGCTATATCCTTCGGCCAGTTCCGTGAGGCTATAAATACCTGGAATGGCGATACTTGCATTTGTCCTTCATGCATATTTTTATAATTGACAAACCTCCATACTTTTTGGTAGCAGCTTACTGTATTGCATATTTTTTGCATTGAATGCTCTGTTTATTGCTGCTAGTTTTAGCTACAGTACTGCTAATTTGCTTCTCTTCATTATTTGTTACTTCCCAGCATGTTTTTCCCCATTTTTTTTTTTTTTTTTGGATGATACAGATGTTGCCTTGACTGTTTTATCTATAGGTACGCATTTTAGATTGCTATGTCTACATGTATGCATCTCTAGATTGCTTTGACTACATGTATGCATCTTTAAGTTGCATTGTCTAAATGTATGCTTTTTTCTAGTACATGTGCTAACACTTCGTGTTTGTAATACAGTGTGACACAATTTAGTTCAGTACTTATTTTAATTTGTTTTTTTTTTTTAGCTAGTGAGTCTTACTCATACTTGGGTACTACACAGTATTAAGTGTCATTACAATGCATGTTAACCTGTCTCAATTCTTGAGTACCGTCTTGTCTTAATTACTGTACTATTTTAAAATTTGTATCACCAGAATATTCTACATTAACCGCATAGTGTGTCTTATTTAGTTTAATGTCCTAAAAGATTGCATTGCTAGTACTTTTCGTTATGATTTAATTGCTTATTGTGTCACCAATCATTGCATTGTCTTAATGACTTGTATTGACTTACTTGTTTATATATGCTCACTTCTCATACTTATAGTTGGTGAAAAAATCTCAGTATATCTATATTAATTGAATAATGTGTCTTGTTAAATTTAATGTCTTAAAAGGTTGTATTGCTGGAACTTTTTATAGTATCTAATGCTTATTGTGACAGCAAAATGTATTGTCTTAATGACTTGTATTGTCTTACTTGTTTATATATGCTCACTTCTCATACTTATAGTCGGTGTAAAAAGCTCTCTACAGCTTAAGTTATTTGTTACTTTGTCCGACTGTGTAAATAAATATTCCTTGACTTGACTTAACACTTCAGTGATAATACACTTGGATGTTCAACACTTCAGTGATAATACACTTGGATGTTTTCAACCCTTCAGTGCTGACACATTTGGGTTGCTAACACTTCAGTACTAACACCTTACACATCAGGGTGTCCAACACTTAAGTGATAATACACTTGGATGTTCAACACTTCAGTAATAATACACTTGGATGTTCAACACTTTAGTGCTGACACATCAGGGTGTCCAACACTTCAGTGATAACACACACGGATGTTCAAAGTTCGCTCCTACACATCTTTATTTTTTTTTTTTGAAATATTCTTCATTTTTGATACAGACAAATTATTACCATAAAACATATCTGATATACTTAGTAACATATTCCATTAAGCCTTCGTGGTGATCTTGTCACTCAGGTTCGAGTCTTTGGTCTCCGGAAGAAAGAAGAGTCCACAGATGCAGAGGCAGGAAAGAGCGGCGGACAGGAAGTACATGAGCCCAGGAACCATGATGTTCTGTTATAACATGCAGGTCAGTCTACTAACAAGA
>CM037787.1:9820116-9870116 GCA_021229015.1 Solen grandis
ACATACTACTTACTATAGGTTTGCCTGTGAACAGCCCTGTATTCAGTTGTCTTTAAAAGTCCCTTACATAAGTGTTGGATCATAGCGTATATAATGCAATCAAAGCCGTATAATGACACAAGAGTTAAAATTGCTGAATTATAAGTAAGTACAATTTAACAATAACATGTATAGTCGGACAAAGCGCTAATGTCCCAGTTGATGGGTATCCTCCTTCGAACAGAGTGGGTATGTCCTTAGTGGATGTCCTTATTGGACAGATGTGTAATTCCAGTAATGGGTTGTCCTTATTCACAGAGTTTAATGTCCATAGATGGGTATGTACCTTATTTGCACAGAGTGTAATTCCCAAGATTGTATTCTTAGTTGAACAGAGTGTAATGTCCATAGATGTAGTCCTTATTGGCAAGAGTGTTTATCGTCCCATAATGGTATTCCTTAGTGGAAAATTGTGTAATGTCACTATGGTATATCTATTGAACAGATGTGTAATGTCCACATAGATGTAATGTCATTATTGGCAAAGAGGTAATGTCCTAATTGTATGTCCTTAGTTGGACAGAGGTTAATTCCACATAATGGTATGTCCTTATTGTGCACAGAGTGTTAATTCCCCATAATTGTATGTCTAGTTGAACAGAGTGGTAATGTCCATAGTGGTATTCCATTTATTGGAACAGAGTTGTAATTCCCCATAGATGGTATGTCCTATTGTAGCACAGAGTGTATGTCCCATAAATTGGTATTCCTTAGTGAACAGAGTGTGTAATGTCCCAGTAATGTATGTCCTTATTGAACAGAGTGGTAATGTCCAGTAATGGTATATCCTTATTGAACAGAGGTGTAATCCCGGGTAGATGGGTATGTCCTTTTTTGAACAGAGTTGTAATTACCATAGATGGTTGTCCTTATTCGAACAGAGTGTTAATGTCCCAGTAGTGGTATTCCTTTTTGGAACAAGTTAAGTCCCCATAATGTTATCGATTTGGACAGTAGTGTATTCCATAATGGGTATCTATGGCACAGATGTAATGTCCCCAGTATAGATGTCCTAGTGAACAGATGTGATGTCCATAGATGTACCCTATTGAACGAAGTGTGTAATTCCAGTAATGGTATACCTTATTTCAACAGATTGTAATCCATAGATGTATGTCCTTTGGACAAGAGTGTGTAATGTCCCCAGTAGATGGGTATGTCCTAGTTGAACAGAGTGTGTAATGTCCCCAGTAGATGGGTATGTCCTTTTTGGAACAGAGTGTGTAATGTCCCCAGTAGATGGGTATGTCCTTATTTCGAACAGAGTGTGTAATGTCCCCAGTAGATGGGTATGTCCTTTTTTGGAACAGAGTGTGTAATGTCCCCAGTAGATGGGTATGTCCTTATTTGGAACAGAGTGTGTAATGTCCCCAGTAGATGGGTATGTCCTTAGTTGGAACAGAGTGTGTAATGTCCCCAGTAGATGGGTATGTCCTTATTTGGAACAGAGTGTGTAATGTCCCCAGTAGATGGGTATGTCCTTATTTGGAACAGAGTGTGTAATGTCCCCAGTAGATGGGTATGTCCTTATTTGGAACAGAGTGTGTAATGAAGGTAGACTTCCGGTCGAGATGGCGGCAATACGCGGGATTTTGGCAGCCTATGTTTTTACACTTTTAACTCTAAAATTCGATGTCTTCATTCAAGAAAATCATCCAAAACATACACACAAGTACTGCAGTGATGATATTACGTTTGTGAACTGTGTACATATATCTACAGATGGCTTTTTTATCCACGAAATGGTACCTCATCTTTCGTACTCAAGAGTGTTCAACCATGGACTGTTCGTACCCAAATCAAGTCAAAAGCATAGAAGTTACATAAGAGGAACTTTTAATCAATATACACTTTTGCTTATTCTCATGAAATGTGGAGATGTTCATCCGCAACCAGGTCCATCGATTTCTATGGTGCAAAGTGGAAACAAAGAAAAGAAAAGACATATAAAAAATCCGTGTGTAATTTGTAGTAAAGCGGTAACGGCTCGAAGCAAAGCGGTCGACTGTGACAATTGCAATATGTGGACTCACATTAAATGTTCTGGTTTTATCTCTGATGCAAAATATAAGCAACTATCAAATAGTGATGCAGACTTTATCATCAAGTGCCAAAAATGTTCCTTCTCATACTTACCGTTCTTTAACGTTGATGATCATATTAACCATCCAGATATTAGTAGCAGTGTAAATGATGCCACATTCTTATCAAATTCTAGTGCTCATTGCCCTGATTTTAACTTTTTTAACACTAAAGGACTGCATTTTATACATTTTAATGCAAGATCAATTTTACCCAAACTTTGGGAACTGAAAGAACTTTCATCAAAATACAAATTAGCAGCTATAGCTATCACAGAAACATGGCTGGACAAGTCTGTAACAGACACTGAGATCAAGCTAGACGGCTACAGCGTTCTACGGAAGGACCGAAACCGACAAGGAGGTGGCGTTTGTCTATACATCAATGAACAGTTAGCGTTTCGTGCTAGAGACGATTTAGACTATAACAACCTAGAGACAATTTGGGCTGAAATTTTACTGCCAAAAACAAAACCTATTATTGTTGGTGCTTGCTATAGACCACCAAAACAGAATGACTTTTTAGAGCTCTTTGAAAATTTACTGTCAAGATTAGAATCTGACATTGAGTATTATATTTTTGGAGATTTCAACATTTGTTTCTTAGATAACAAATCCAGTATGTTAAAATCTTTTCAACAAATTTTGAATATGTTTAATCTGAAACAGTTAATTACTGATTATACTAGAGTATGTCTAGATCATTGTTAGATTATGTTATTTGTAGTCATCCAAACAATGTTTCACAGTCGGGTACACTGTCAGTTGGTTTAAGTGACCATCTACCTGTATTTTGCTCTAGAAAATTACAGAAATCAGTGTTTAGTAAACATAAAACAGTTAAAATAAGATCATTAAAGAATTATAATGTTGATGTATTCATAACCAAGTTAAAACAAGCTGACTGGTCAAACATGTTCACTTGTAATTGTGTAGAACAGTCATGGTCTTTTTTTAAGGAAACATTTTTGTCAGTCTTAGACTCAGTAGCTCCTTTAAAAGAAGTCCGACTTAAACAGAGGAGTGAACCATGGATAGACTCCTATATACTTGATTTAATAAAACAGAGAGATGCTTTTTTGTTCCAGTATAAAAATATGGTAAAACTGAGGATCACTCACAGTATTGTTCACTTAGAAATTTGGTACAAAGGGAAGTAAAAAAAGCAAAGGCTAATTATCTGTCTGACAAATTGGAAGAAAATAAGTTAAATCCAAAGAAGCTATGGTCACATTTGAAAGGACTAGGTTATAATAGTAAATCCAAATCCTCTTCTGATACTGTGTTGAACATAAATAATAAAAAGTGTTTTGACAATCTGAAAATTGCCAACCATTTTAACCATTTTTTTACAACAGTAGCCTATTCACTTGTAAAAAAACTACCCACAGCTTTAAATATTTTTAACGTCAACTCTTCTATTTTTAAATGTTTTTATGCCAGTAAAAAAAACCTGATAGCGTATCATTCCGATTACACACAGTAAGTGAGGAATTTGTAGATAAAGAGTTATGCAAACTTAAATGTGATAAAAGTACTGGTTTAGATCAGATACCAGCTCGATATCTTGTAGATGCGGCTCCATACATTAAAGTACATATTACTTTTTTGATCAACAGTTCCATTATTAATAACACTGTTCCTTCAGACATGAAATCTGCTAAAGTCATTCCTCTGTTTAAAAAGAATAACAGACTGGATGTGTCAAACTATAGACCGGTCAGTATCCTATCAATAGTGTCGAAAATTCTAGAGCGAGCAGTGTATAATCAGCTTGAATCTTATATTGTAAAAAATAATCTTCTGTATGAATACCAAAGTGGTTTTAGAAACAGCTACTCCACCGACTCATGTCTTATTTACTTATCTGACTTTATTAAAGAACAGATGTCAAAAGGCTTGTATATAGGAATGATCATGCTTGATCTGCAAAAAGCGTTCGACACAGTCAACCATGAGATTCTATGTAACAAATTGAAAGTAATGGGCGTTGAGTCTGTGGAGTGGTTTGCTTCTTATCTAACTGGTCGTACTCAATGCATTTCAGTAAACAATGTTCAATCTAAACATGAGGACATAACCTGCGGTGTTCCACAAGGAAGCATCTTAGGACCGCTCCTATTTTTATGTTATATAAATAACATGCGTATTAGTATAAGTGAGCAGTGTAAACTTGTACTTTATGCTGATGATAGTGCCATAATATTTGCACACAAGGATTCCTAATTATATTTCCTCTGTTCTTGGCAAAGAACTTGAGAATTGTAGCAATTGGCTAGTAGACAATAAACTTTCTCTCCACCTTGGGAAAACTGAATGTATTTTGTTTGGTTCTAAACGTAAATTGGCTAAACTCAGAAGTTTTTCCATACAATGTAATGGACACACTATTAACTCTCAGACCTCTGTAAAATATCTGGGGGCGGTTTTGGACAATGACTTGTCAGCAAAAACTATTGTGAATAGTATAGTAAGCAAAGTAAATTGTAGACTAAGATTCTTGTACAGACACAAACATTATCTGAATCAGAACCTTCAGAAAAATGCTCTGTAATAGCCTGGTTCAGTGTCATTTCGACTATGCCTGCTCTTCTTGGTACAATGGTCTATCCAAACACTTACAGAAAAGATTACAAATTGCCCAAAATAAAGTTGTCCGCTGTATACACGGGTATGATCATAGAACTTCTCTTAGGGTAGCAGACTTTAAGAGTTTAGGATGGTTAAATATTGAAAATAGAGTAAAACAGTTGAGAATGAATCATGTTTTTTACATTGTTAACAATAAGTGCCCCTGTTATTTGAAGGATAAGTTTGTTAGATCTTCAAATTGTTATAATTACTCTACAAGGAATTCTGATTATAATTTTATTGTACCGCAAGTGAACAGTTTTACTCATTCTACTTTCTTTTACCAGGGGATTTTAGATTGGAATAGCCTACCAAAAGGTTTGAAAACAATAAACACAAGCTTAAGTTTAAAAAAGAAATAAAGCATCATTTTATTAACAGTATGGAAATGAATGAGGCATCGAATTTTGTCCAGTTTTAGTTTTAGATTATGCAGTTTTGAATTATGGAAATAGCGATTATGATATTCATATTTTTATACATGCTTAAAGTCATTTAATTTCTCATGTTTTATTTTGTAATCCTAGGTAATAACAAAATTCCTGCGTTTGCCAAAATCCCGACCATAGACATATATTTATTGATAATGTATTATGGACCCCATTGGAATTAAGTTGTAAAACTTTATGGGCTATCCAGTGTCATTAAAGATATATATACATGTATGTGTGTAATGAGAGATAGAATTTGGTAAACAAAATGTCAAAGTATTAACATTTAGTGCAATAGTAACTGCTGTGATATACCTTTAAAACAATCAATGTGCTAATAAAGTTATAATTCAGTCCAAACTTTTAATAGAATATATATATATACATATATGTTTTTTAATGGCTATATAATCTTGTAATAGATTGTGTTTAAATTATTTAAACGTATGTCTAACTATTTTATAGTTGTGTGTTTTCAGTATTTATGTTTGTATACTCTGTCATGTACTGTGTATGTATTTTTATTCACAAATAAACAAATCAAAAGTCCCCAGTAGATGGGTATGTCCTTATTTGGAACAGAGTGTGTAATGTCCCCAGTAGATGGGTATGTCCTTATTTGGAACAGAGTGTGTAATGTCCCCAGTAGATGGGTATGTCCTTATTTGGAACAGAGTGTGTAATGTCCCCAATAGATGGGTATGTCCTTATTTTGAACAGAGTGTGTAATGTCCCCAGTAGATGGGTATGTCCTTATTTGGAACAGAGTGTGTAATGTCCCCAGTAGATGGGTATGTCCTTATTTGGAACAGAGTGTGTAATGTCCCCAGTAGATGGGTATGTCCTGATTTGGAACAGAGTGTGTAATGTCCCCAGTAGATTGGTATGTCCTTAGTTGGAACAGAGTGTGTAATGTCCCCAGTAGATGGGTATGTCCTTATTTGGAACAGAGTGTGTAATGTCCCCAGTAGATGGGTATGTCCTTATTTGGAACAGAGTGTGTAATGTCCCCAGTAGATGGGTATGTCCTTATTTGGAACAGAGTGTGTAATGTCCCCAGTAGATGGGTATGTCCTTTTCCAAAAGGGGACTTTTTAAAAAAATTTCGAACAGAGTGTATAGAGTACTTATTCGTTATATTTTGGTATGAGGCTTGAGCATAAAAAATCAGTAGAAAGCACTGTCCTCATTTGAATGTAAAATATGACATGTCCTCAGTTGATGGTCCTTTCATGTGTGTGTGTGTGTGTGTGTGTGTGTGTGTGTGTGTGTGTGTTTCAAGACAAACAGAAGACAAAATGCAACATTTGCGATCTTGAATTAAGTTACCATGTGGTTGTTGATACATCATCCATGAAAAAACATCTTTAATGTAAACACCCATGAAGCTACGGAAGCGATTCGACGACTGCCTCTCCACAGCGTATTCAATTATATGTGTCAACAGGGTCTCTATGTATAGTATTAAGAGACTCTATATTGCTTTACTATATAATAGTCGGGTACCCGGGTAATGATTAAGTACCCGGGTAGAAGCGTTACCCGGATACACGAGTACTCGTCCCAGCTCTAGACACTACCCAGTTATCATTCAATTATTAGTCCTCTATGAGTGGCAGTCGTCAACACTGGACGTCCATAAGCTACAGCCTATATAATTGCTTAATTTTCAGATTCAACAAAAAGAACAAGTCCGACATAGACTTTGTGAGGAAGCAGCTGTCTAACCAGATAGCCTTCCTAGAGGGCCACTACAAGGGTTTGCATATAAATTATAGGTTTAAAATTTAACCCTTTACCTCATGAATATTCATGTACAAATGTTTGACTTGATGAATATTAATTCACTGAATGTTGGATCGTATATGAAACAATGGATGTTTCTTTGCCATGCAAACTATGTAGGATCTGAGCTACAATATTGTATGAGCAAACAGTCTTAACTGGGTCTTCACGTCAAAATGAGTCTTTATGGGGTAAATGACAAGTTTAAATTTTTTAATAGACCATTTCACTCCGAAACGGGACGTAGACCTAAGTAAATCAACGAGCACTTCCCCGAACACCAAATATTCATGCTGATGTACAAAGGGAAATAAACATACATTTGCGATTTTTCTCCAGGCACTGATTTATACCGAATATTGCCGATCCTCTAATGAAAATGGTCTATAGTATGGTTAAATGTTTAATGCAGATATATGGTTCTTTCCTTCCTATTGATTATATAATTATAAACCTCTAAGTGCGTTTATGTACATTAATTTCATAACATAAAATGGTATGAGTAGTATTTTTGAATTAGTAATTATGTACATCTTTCATTGTTTTGCATTATAATGATTTGTTTTTAATTATCATTTCAGATGAATCGCCCTGCGCCAAATTATAAGCTCCCTCTACAACAATGGTGTTGTATTTTACACAATGATTGTATTAACAATAGATGATGTACTAATTTTAATAGTATAGCAAGAGTTTGATCTTGTATCACTAAGAAGGGATGTGATGATGACAGCAGATTAATAACTCTAATTATTGCTATTACTTAATTTTTCAATGAAAACATGTGTACATGTATCTGGTATTTCAAATAGTGAAATACAGTATAAATCCATTTTAACACTGTACAGTGTAGATCCATTTTAACACTTTACAGTCTGGATTCATTTCAAGACTGTCGTTTATTGAGGAAAAAAATGCAGTTTCGTCAATAACTCCGATGTTGACCATCGAACTGTATGTTGCATGCGCAGGTCAGAGGGGGTCCAATTCCTTGTAAAGGAGAGGATGTAACCATTCTTTGTATAGATACCTGTTGGCGAATCAAAACCCCACTGGATCAATTGAGCAAAGATTTAATTAGAAAATGATTTTAAAATATGCCATTATTTACTCTTGCATTTCTTTATCCTAAATATGCCTTGTGTGTATTTCTTAAAATATCTTCCCTTTATTGCATAGAAGATAATTTATCATCTTTATTTAGCTTACAAGTAAGATGTTGGTATCATAAACGTAGCGGGAGTAATTAGTTAACGTATGTCTTTGAAACATTGTACAGATTTTATGTATTTGAAACATTGTACAGGTTTTGTGTATTTGAAACATTGTACAGGTTTTGTGTATTTGAAACACTGTATAGATTTTGTGTATTTGAAACATTGTACAGGTTTTGTGTATTTGAAACACTGTACAGATTTTATGTATTTGAAACAGTGTACAGATTTTATGTATATGAAACATTGTACAGATTTTATGTATTTGAAACATTGTACAGATTTTATGTATTTGAAACACTGCACAGATTTTGTGTATTTGAAACACTGTACAGATGTTATGTATTTGAAACATTGTACAGATTTTATGTATTTGAAACACTGCACAGATTTTGTGTATATGAAACACTGTACAGATTTTATGTATTTGAAACAGTGTACAGATCTTGTGAATTGAAATATTGTACAGATTTTATGTATTTGAAACATTGTACAGATTTTGTGTATTTGAAACATTGTACAGATTTTATGTATTTGAAACACTGTACAGATTTTATGTATTTGAAACATTGTACAGATTTTATGAATTTGCAACATTGTACAGTTTTTGTGTATTTGAAACATTGTACAGATTTATTTTGAATGTCCTATTAGTTGTATGTAGCTGTAATATACCTATATGATAACTTAACCCGAATCGAACTTCTCGGGTAATTCCGTCATTCTTCAACATTTATCACCGAGGAGTTCCGAATGACCATAACCCTTTACCTCATGAATATTCAAATACAAATATGGCTTGATGCGAAACGAAACAATATTTTTCTTAACCTTTCTGACAGTGTAGAATCTGACCTACATTATTTATGAACAAAGGAGACTTCTTCCAGGAGCTGTCTGATCTAACTTTAAAATTATGTGTTATTTGTATACATTAGATACGTGTCTGGGCTATATGAAACGTGTTTCATATTCGATTCTGTTAGTCCGAATGGAATATAGATAACATGAACATATTGCATATGATACAGGTCACTCATGCGCGGATTCAGAGGGGGGGGGGGCGGACCGGGGGTCATTTTTCTCAGCTGAGTAATATATAGAATCCACAATATCGTTCCAAAATATTTTATAAAATTCTACATTTAATCCGTCAGAACCTGGACTTTTGTTATTTTTCATATCTTTTAATGCTTCGAAACATTCATTTTCTGTTAAATAACCTTCGCATGATATTTTTACTAACTTGATTTAATTTTTTAATGGGAATATTAAAGAAATCTATATCGGATTCTGTCTTGCTCTGATTTTGATAAATCCTTTTAAAGGAAAGCACCTCCTCATTTAGTATATCATTTTAATGTTTACAAATTTATTACCTATTTTGAGCATATTTATACTTTTTTAGATGTAAATGTTTGTTTTATCAACGTTAACTAATTTGTAAGAAAGGGAAAGAAACACTAGGTACTTGGAGGTCTCTAATTCACATCTTTGGGATTCCTGTCCAAGTACAATGCCGCCTAATTAAAACTAATATGAATTAAGTATAATTTTGCTCTTGATATAACTTTTGAAAATTTAAATAAGTTAAACCACTCTGTTTTGTTCTTTGACATTTGTTCAAATAAAGATTACGCGAGTGAACCGTCCCCGGTGGCCGAGTGGTTAGAGCGTCCGCCTCGGGAGCGGGAGGTCGTAGGGAGGTCGTGGGTTCGATCCCCGGCCGCGACATACCAAAGTCATAAAAATGGTACTGTTATAGCTCCCTTGCTTGGCGCTCAGCATATGTCTACGGCATGAAACTGAAGTTTGGCAGCACTATATCTGTCTCAAGTAGACATCGTCTCCAAATGACTGATATACTGTCGTTGGAACGTAAAACCCAACAAACAAACAAACATTACGCGAGTGAAAATGTGAAAAGTGTATCGCATTGAAATGCGATATATTACATATTCACTCAAAATAAACAAATTTTCTTTTTATTTTATGCAAACTGCTGCTACATGCCCATTTATACATCCTTTATAAGTAATAAAAGTAGTTCCGGCGGGTCTATATCACTCATACAGTGCGATATGGATTTTATCTCACTGATAGAACACAGTATATCATCAGTTAGCATAATATATATAATTGTACGAGTATACAGGTAGATATATATGGACCACTTAACCTCTACCAAGATAACCAAGGTACCCTAATGAAACATTAGGAAACCTTGGTTATCTCAGTGAAAGGCCATGAGGTCCGAAATGTAGCGGAACCATTATTAACTGACAAAATTATGTACTTGATTCCCTATGTAACAGGAAGTTGTTGTGTTTTTAAATAGTCTCTAAATAAACATTAATACCATGTTTAGATAATTGTTTGTGAAGTAGATACAGTATAGAAGTATGGTTCATATAAGGCGAAATAAAGTTGTTTGTTTCCACTAACATCTCCGAAAAAAAGAGGGTCGGTAGGTCTTTATTTTTAACCTTTTTTTCCATTTTTACTTTATTTCTTTTTAAAGAAATTGACGAAAAACAGCGTTTTCCAACCGTAATAGCCCGAAAACTACGAAAAAAAAAAGTCTAGGGGCGATACAAAAAATAGGGTCGGTCGGGTAGTGGAAACAAGTAACTTGTTTATTATGCCTAATTGCTTTAATGTATTATTCACTAAAATATAGTATTCGTGCACTAGACTGTTATTGTTTTAATTACCTCCCTTTAGTCAAAACCTGAAAAAAAATCAAGAGGGGTATAACTACATATGTGAGAGCATTTTGTAAACAACATGTTAGGAGAAAAAGGTGGAAGAAATATCAAAACCTAGCATTATGTATTGATTTCACAATGTAACTTTATAAAAAATATTTGATAGAACACACACAAACACTTAACAAATAGTACAAAGATAACTTGCTACATCGACAGACATACCGACCCGAGAGGAGGCGAACACAATAAAAACAATAACGATCTATTTATAATTTTATTTATTTCACAACTCAGAATAGTCCAATTAAGTATATAGGTCTATGTTTAAAACACCAAACTGCTATATGAGCACATATAGGCGTTGTGTAAAATCGACTACGTTTAGCCTTAAAGATGTCATTAACTCATGGAAGACAAAAATGGTATGCCTGTCATCTTACGATCATTTATAAAAAACGTAATATCATAGTTGATCTTGTATGTTGAACATCCTGAATGGAAAACTTCTCACGGTTGTTGTTAAGAGTGACAAGCAGCCAGAACATGTTCTTGTATAAGTTTACGTTGCGAAATAAAATATTTTGAATCTTGAATCTAAACTTAGTGAAAAGTGTAAGCTTTATAAGCCGCAAATCTGAGGAATACAAATGAGCGCTACCTCCTATCACAGTATATAAATAATAATAAAAAATAATATTACAAATTCTTTTCCTGTAAAACTTTATTGTCAACGGATCAAATAAAATATTAAATCTAGTGAATGAAAATAAATTAAAAGAAATAAGTCACGTGCCCCTCCATGGACAAGTCTACTTCCTGTTTTCACAAGAAAGGTACAAGTTTAATTATATAGCCTCCCAAGAAAAGTACAGTGACCAAGAAGTAGTAAGTGCTTGTAATCGCAAGACAGGGTATACATTGAATTGTAAAGGCTTGCAAGACCTGGTACAGTGATTTCGTTTATATACTGTGTCTTATGTTTTATACCGTTCCTTTACAATGTACAAATTCGAAGTAGCGTTATTTAATTTGATTTTGACATTAAGAAGCCGTCCTTATATCACAACCAGTTTAACAACAATACATAGGACCAAAAATAATATATGATACGAATTCGTCATTATATCAATCGTAATTTTCAATATATTGACTGGAATCTCCTATGTATCAGTCTAAAGTAGCTTTATATGATTCCATTTTGATATAACATTCCATTATATTACACCAGTCAACCATGTATGGAACCAGCTGTCCTTATATCACACCATTGTAACACAATATTGGACCGAAAAGCAATATAAGATGCGGATTGGTCGTTATATCAATCGACAAATTCAATGTATTGAACCGAATCGTCAATGTATCAGTCGACCAATGTATGGAACCAATAAGATATTGATCCCGGTCAGTATTCTTCAAAACTGTGACCCCCCCCCCCCCCTCGATGATATGTATCAGATAGTGACCCCCTCTTTCGATGATATGTATCAGATATTGACCCCTCCCCTTCGATGATATGTATCAGATATTGACCCCTCCCCTTCGATGATATGTATCAGATATAGACCCAATCTCCAAGCAGAGTTGTCGTTCGTTCCTCACATAACATCTCTGCAAGGGCTCAATGACAAGAATCTTGTCAAAACAGGAAACACTTATTAAACGTGGATTTAAGTGTATTTTAAGGATCAAAAGTATAGAAACATTGAATAAATACTTTTTGAATCACCATAAAACGTTTGTAAAATATCAATTTTGATTGTTATTATGGGAACTATTTCATGCCTTATTTCGCCGATGAGAAAATTCCGCAAACGCTCGTCTGCAAATGTAAATATTTACAGATTCAGCCGGATATCGTTATTTAAGACCAGCTTTTTAATTTCATAATTTGTAATTTTAATGACCATTCCGGTAAGATTCAGTGGTTCTGTTTATATATATTTCACATGGTGCGCATAGACCATTGTTTTACATATGCACACAGTGATACATGATTGGTGATTCTTACTAAATGTATGCATTATGGAAATTAAATAGATAGATTGTTATTACATTTACTGTAATATTTAATACAAATGCGCTTGATTTATCTGAAGAAAAAAAACTACAACTGTTCTTGCAGGCAACCAATACTTTGATAGATTAACGAAAACAGACCTCAACTGCGCATCGAGCTTGCTCACGACGGGTCGCTGTGGCATGACGAAATAGGTTGAGTTTACGTAACTCTCTGTGCAACTGCCGTAAACTGAAATGTTATACTTATAATCTACATACATATTCAATATACAAATCCACTCTGTTTTATATCCTTACTTTAATTCATATAAATTAATTCAAACTGAGAAGAATTATGTCTGAAGAAAATTAATAAATGCGCATTAATAATATGATTCCATTTATTTTTTGCGCGAATTTTATAAACAAATGCCTAGAAAACTCACAAGGGATAGTTACCTGATTTCAACACCATGAACGCCATTCAATATTCCGATAATCTCCGTGTATGAAAATCCAGCAAAGAAGTATTCACGAATTAAATCACTTTCTGTCAACCGTTAAGGCATAAATATATGTAAAGTATTTGTTGTTTTTTCCATGCCTACAAATTATATAAATCATATTTGGTATACCAATACTTTTAACACCATAAACCCTCTTTTCGTTTACAATTTTTCAAACGGTCTAATCTGTGAAACGTACTTTAATATGTAGTATATGTGTATATAACGACTTGAAAGAAAAGAGCATGAGAGTATGTCAGAGAGCGCAGAGAAAGAGAGAGGGGGGGGGATGAAAAAAAAAGAGGAAAGAAAGAAAGAGCGGAGAGAGCGGGAGAGAGAATCAGAAGACATGTTTGATATTACATCTGCGTGTGACGTAAGGTCGGAGTCGACATGACACAAACATCACTTCGCAACACATGTACATGTAACGTGCAATACGTGCAACGTATGCAACCAGTATAAACTAAAATCTTCAAAAAATAAATAAAACTCACAAATAAAATCTTTACAGTAATTCCCTTTGATTCAGTAATGTTTTAATCATTTTGTTTCTCAATGGCTTGGTTTTCTATACTGATGAGAAACGCAATCAGGTTATGAATGCAACTCTCACTAGTTCTTCGTCCACATCCCAATTTCAAGATCTAATAGTTCATTTATATATAGCTCTGGACACAAGATGTGGTAATTTGACCTGTTTTATAAAGGATACTATCACCATAAACATTTCCATTTAAAGAAGAAAACCTTTCTTTGATTTGTTTCGCTAACATGTGTTTACAATCATTTTACGCATGCGTACCGGAAGGCGAAATGCGAAATATTGAATTCTCGCCTGGCGGGTTGGCGGGGCGCAAGCGAAAAGTCGAAAAGACGAAATATTGATTTTTCGAGTTGCGGGGCGAGATTTCGCAGCGAAATGCGAAATATTGGATTCTCGCCTGGCGGGTTGGCGGGGCGCCAAGCGAAAAGTCTAAAAGAGGAAATATTGATTTCTCGTGTGGCGGGGCGAGATTTTGCCGCGAAATGTCGAAATCTCGAGGCGAGATTTCGGGGCGAAATGTCGAAAACACGAAAAGTCGAAATTTCGGGGCGAGATTTCGGGGCGAAAAGTCGAAATATTATGTTTCGCGTGGCGAAACTCACGAAATCTCGCCCCGAAACTTCGACTTTTCGTGTTTTCGACTTTTCGCCCCGATATCTCCCCGAGATTTTGACATTTCGCCCCGAAATCTCGCCCCGCAAGCCACCACACGAAATGGCAGAAGTTAGCCACCATACATGGTTCTATTTGTATATATATCACAGTTTATGGAGCCTATCTAGTCGTCCTTCAAATTAAATATTTGAACAACGGTCTGGATGACGTCATTTATTTGGAACTACTTTCTGAGCTCACCACAGAGGTGAATGTAATGTAAGCCGATGTGTAAGAGAGTGATATTGACCCCGGTCATTATTCTTCAGAAGATGTGACCCCTCCCCCCTCGATGATATGTATAAGAAATTGACATGGGTCAATAATTTTCAGAAAAAAATGACCTCCTTTCTATAAAATACTGTCTCCCTTTAAATAATGACCCACTGGATTATATCTATAAGATATTGACTAAGGTTCAATATAGTCAGGAAAAAATGACTCCTTTGCTGTAAAATGCTAAAACCCTTTAAAAATAATACCCACACCCCGCGATGAAGATATTTTCTCCGGTTATTATTCGTCAGAAAAAAATTATCCCTTTTTTGTTAAATACAGACTCCCGTTAAATATAATGCAACCCCCACCCTCTTCCATGACAAATTGACCCCCATCTTATCAATAACGAAAGTATAATTATTATAATTGTTATTTTTCATTGATGTTGTTTATTCTTACATTGTTGTTGTTGCTGTTGTTGCTGCTGCTCTCACAGCAGTAGTAGGACATGCACTTAGAAAATACGAAGAAAATTTGTAATTGTGAGAAGTCGAGTGAACTTTTGCTCATCATATCATTGGTGCAATTACTTTTGATACACCATTGGTTCTGCTTTGTGGTAGCACTATATCTCTCTCGAGAAGACATAGTCTCTAAATTACTGAAATACTGTCGATATAACGCTAAACAGCAAACAAACGAACAAACAAACAATGTAATGTTGCATTTTTATGTCAATACATTAGCATAAATCAAGTAAATGCCACGATCTATATAAAAGTCGACAAAGAGTCTTCAGTCTACAAAAATAGACATTAAATATATAACTAACTATGAATAGTTATATTAACAAACGAAAAATATCACATTTTCCTGTGCTAAATCCCCCCCCCCCCCCCCCCCCCCCCCCTCCTACACACACACACTTTTTTTAGTGGCCCTCTTTATTAGTACTCAGATCGTATCGTTGTAACGATGTAAAGTGACCCACATAGAGTAACGATCCTCTGTCGGTATTTTCTTTAGAGGATTGTGACCTTTGTATGAATGAGAGAAAAAAGAACATGAATGTCACATCAGCGCCACCATACAACTTTATCATATGTTTGGTTGTGAGCGAGTTGCCATTATGGTCAAGGTCAATTAATTATTAATTAATTTCCACAAATCTATTTATTTCTTTAGGGTTTCATTCATACAGCTTCTATCCAGCATCTATCGTTCTCTGGAACAAACTCCCCCAAGACGTTGTCCTCCAACTCTTGGCTGCTTCCAGTCTGCTCTTGCGAGACTGAGAGCCAAATAAGCTTATCTGCAAATTAATTTTTAACTCATCTGTATATATGAAAAATTTTATCTGTAAAAAAGCTTTCATGACTGCTACGCACGCTCAGTATTTTTTATCCACATCGCGAGAATACTCAAATTTTGAATCATGTGATTACTGATGATGATGATGATGATGATGATGATCTTGCTATAATTAAATAACTTTAGCCATCGTTGTTCTTTTCTTGCATTCGAAAGAGTGTTGTTTCTAAAGTGAACCAAAGGGACTATTTTATGAAATGATAAACCTTATTAAAGTCGAATTTGGATTCAGTGTCTAACCAGAAGAAAAGTCGCTTGTAATCGGTGCCTCCGTGGTATCGTAAATAAGAACTAGCTCGACTTCTCATTTTGTAAAATATGAAGAATAATGACCGGGGTCGTCATTCTATTGGAGTCTCTAACTTCGTTCCACCCGTCATAATATAATATCATTATGACCGGCCTCATTTTTCCTGAAGAACATTATTCTATATGGGATCACTTTACTTCGTTACAACGGCACAAATTACTGGTCCAACCCAGTAACCCTGTAACCGTCGAGTAGAATTAGTATAAATTGGAAGAACTTGTTTCACAACTTACATAAAATAAACAAGTTTTAACTAAACTAAAACTAAATAATTATTTTAAATCAAATCACAGCCTTGAGTGATGTAACTTCAATTGCGAGAAGATATACTTTCGGTGAAATATTTTAAACAGTTACCTCCCCTTGTCTACAATTTGCGGAGAGGGACGTAAAGTTTTGGAAATATATGTATGCTATGTCTTTTCTACACTGTGTATCATAAAAAAATCTTCGTGTTATCACCAGGTCTTAGTAAGTATATTTCGATAGTCATGCGATGCTTTTGTCACTTATGTTATCCAGCAGTTTTATGCTTATGTAACCAAGACCGACTAAGTTCTAAATAATCGCTTGTTCATTCTCATCATATATGGTTGACTAACCAGCTTTCGTGGTATAACAAGTTTTGGGGTATTTTACTTTAACACTGTTTGCGCGTGAGAACGTGATATGACGAGTTGTTTTCGCTGTCCCATATGATCAAAACAAATGTCAGCCATGCTCTAATATTCAAATTAAGGCATCATATGACTTCTTGAGTAAATTCTGGACAATGTTTAAGATGCACGTCCATTTCATTAAAACCTCGAACTCGTATTTGATTAGCTATTTTGTAGACCAGACTCATCTGAATTATTTAAATTGACATATTTTCAAACAAAATCCATTTATATTTTTTATTTAAGTTAATACAACTTACAAGTTTAGTATTTTGAGCAGACAGAAAACAAAATGTTATAAATTACCCGGATAATCAGTCACATGATGGCTTAACTTGAATAAAAAAAATGGTGGATATTTATTATGAATTTTAAGGGGTTGGAAAATAGCTTGTGCAGGAAGCTTTTTAAGGTGTGTAAAGTATATATGTTTCGTGACGAATATGTGTAAAAATGTTTCAGTTATCCATATGTGTCATCATTGGTAACTGTCATTAAGTTTAAAATGAAAAAAAAAATGATCGTCGAACAGGGTGGGTGTAAGGTCAGCTGTTTTCCCGGATGCCAATCAAAAAATAAATCAGATCAGCATCTCAGACGAAATAAAGGCTCTATAAATATCAAATCATAACAGCACTAATTCCCAGATATGGAATTTTGATGCATATTTAACTAATAAAGTATGTTGAGCTTAATTTGAAAATACCCCGAAAACTTGTTAGTAACTTTTTATGTCATCACCGTTGACCTACATTGGAATGAACACTGCTCTGATTTGATCGAAATGAATTTAAGATCGCAAATGTGTACAGGGAGTGACAAAATTTATTGTTGCACCCCTTTATTCTAATTAAATGAAAATTTTAATGATATTTGATATTCAAATATGGATCGATCTCGTTACCCCGAAAACTTGTTAGACCATCATACATCTCGAGCATGAAGTAATTTGATAGGAAAACCACCGACACACTGAAAAATGTTTGAAATCGGAAAAAAACAAGGATCCAAACTTTTTTTCATTGAAAAATTTCCGGTTAAAGCCGGTTAAAGATAAAAACATGTATTACATTTAGTAAAGAATGACCAATTTTATTTATTTTTAATAATCTGTTAAAACTTGCGATAACTCTCATTTAACAGATGATGACTGATTTATGTAAACCAACATATGTTCATGTTTCAGGGCTCAAATTTATTTTTTCCCCACTCGCAAAAAAATGCAAGTGCCCTTAATTTTAACTCGCAAATTCCCAGACTTACTTGCAAATTAATTCACTTTCATCGAAATTACTTCTGATGGGCTTGTATATTATCAGGATCACTGTTTCATTAATTAATTGATTTTTTAATAAAAACAAAATAGATATCTTTCATTTCGACATTGTTCAATAGATGATCGAAATCAGCATCAACTTGACGTGTTTCCATTGGAAAATGGGACTAGTGTAAAATCATTGTCCAAGGTCGATACGAGGGTGTTGGTAACTTTTATTGATGGAAAATTAAATCAGTATCATAATTTAAAATTTAATAATTAGAAACATAATTAGAAAATAAAGTGGTAATAAGTATTAGTTAATATTTATTAGGGGACATATCAAGGGTAAACAGCAGATGTTTTAACATATATGTGTCCACGTGTTGTGTACCGTACCCGCATTTTATACTAGTCATACAACATACTGGTGTAAATTTCACTTGTGAAATTTAAAACAAGCCAGGATTGTTTAGTTTTGATGATGCTGTTGATTATTTTATTGACATTATCTCAGTGTTAATTTTGAGCCCAGTGTTTGATTATCAAATCCTATGTAAGTCATTTAGAAGCATTGTTGTTTTTAATCTGATAGCAAAATTATGTTAGAGCATTCCCATTTACACCCAGAATTTAACCCCAAATTGTCCATTTGCCCCCAGAATTGTAGGGACACTCTTTAATCCCATCAATGAGATGCTCCCTGAGTCCCTGTGCGACATGCTATTTTTATGCTCCCCGAAGGGAGAGCATATAGTTGCCGCTTTGTCCGTCATAATTTTGTCTGGAGCATAACACAAAAACTATAAGAGGTACCAACATGAAACTTCATATTTAGATAGATCTCAATGAGGAGAAGTGCAGTGTACAAGAACAATAACTCTGTTTTGCATAATTTTGGAGTTATTGCCCTTTGTTATTTTTCATACTTAAATTTTGTCTGAGCATAACAAACACTATAAGAGAAATATATGAAACTTCATAGGTAGATTAAGATAGATCTCAATGAGGTGAAGTGCAGTGTACAAGAACTATAACTCTGATTTGCATAATTTGGGAGTTATTGCCCTTTGTTATTTTTCATACTTAAAATTTGTCTGGAGCTCATATAGTATAAATAGTATATAGTATAAGAAAGTACCCATCAAGTGACAAAGCACAGTTTAGGGAGCATCTACCAGTTCTACCGGCACTTTTTAGTATTGGTTGTCACGGCTCTGTGTCTACCCGTATGTTTGGGATATCACCAAACTGAACAGAAAGTAATGTTAACAAATGTTATTATGGGTACTTAAATCTGGACAAGGACTGTCTATATGTAAGTTAAGAAAAACAGCAATTGTACCCTGAGTTACAAAACCTATTGGGCATCCTATAATAAAATGGACACTGTGTGATAATGTTTCTTGTTCTTATTTGGATCATCTTAAATTATGCAAACCAATCTATGCTGTAAGGAAGAACACAGAACTTCATTGCAACTGTTGTTTGTAGATTTTGTCCATACTTGTGACAGACTTATTTTGAGTTCACTAACAAGAACACAAGGCACCTTTTTGGAAATATTTTTGACTAATGTTGGTTTTTGATAGTTATTCTTTTGTTTAAAATTACCATTGGCAATTAATTACATTTGAAGGGATATGTTGATGCATTCCGGAATACATTTAATATAAAGGTGAGGGATTGTTTTGTTGATTTTTCATGCAATAACTTCTTATGCTTATTGTGGGGTACCTACTAGGCTAGCCTACTATCATAACTGAGTGAAGTACTTGGGCCATCAACATGTGATTGGTTAGCTCT
This sequence comes from Solen grandis, assembly GCA_021229015.1. NCBI lineage: Eukaryota > Metazoa > Mollusca > Bivalvia > Adapedonta > Solenidae > Solen > Solen grandis. Next base: position 9,840,340 of record CM037787.1, read on the forward strand.
TAACCCTTTCCCTCATAGAGGACACCATGAAAAGACCTATGCGAACAGCATAAAACCAGATCAGCCTGCGAGTAACTCGCAGGCTGATCAGGTTTTATGCTGTTCGCTGCTCCTCAGTGGTCTGGAAATGAGGATTTTATAATTAAATTTGGTAAGGTTTAACTGTGGTTTTCTGCAGATCAAGCTTTATGTGGTACCTATTGAGTGCGTCAAAATGAGTCTATATGAAGGAAAGGGTTAAATGAGGTTGTTAGAATGTCTGTCTGCTGACACGGGGTCCAGGGTTCAATTCCTTACAAAGACATAATCATTTTTCCCCTGGAAATCTTTCATCACAATATGATAAGTAGACAAGATTTACAACAGTGTGATCATAGGTGTGATGCAAAACTATTTTGGATGTACACTGTATACAATCTCATTTAATTGCATAGCATTTCTGATATTAAAATTATTACAATCTCTGTGAGAAATAATGAGCCTTTAAGATTGGATTGTAAAACAAAACCTTTTTTGAATCATGCGCGTTTTGCCATTTTACACAATTATAACGAATATTTGAAATAAACAGGACAAGAAGAACAAGAAGCCTTCAATTAGATGTAATTATTATATCTTTTTTTATTAGATGATTATAATTGTTCTGTAGGTGGAAGATGAGCTGTGTCTTGTCAGACCTTCATCATGGTGCAACTGAGGCGGCTGAGGATGGGCCAGGTGATTCCTGGATGGATGACTTACCTGAAAAGGTCAACATGGAGAAATTCAACCGTGGACGGCAATTCTTCATCAGGAACCTCTCTCAGTGTCTGTCAGCCATGATGTGTTCTCTGATCTGTGGCTTGAGTGTCATAAACTTATTAGAAGTTTTGGTAGCCACCGATCAGACTTCAAGACCACGTCAGTCATTTTTCCGATACATTCGTACAGCAATTCATGTGATGAAATGGCATTATGGAAATATCTGGGAGCGAAATTCTTCTGCACAAAAATCTATCAAGGCTGTGAGAAGATTACATAACAAGAGCAGAAAATTCATGGAGTCAAAGACTTCTGGAAAAAGTACAAATCCATTTGAGAAATTTGAACCAGAATCACTGCCTGATTGGGAAATTGATACAAATAAACAGGATTGTCATAGAAGAGTATTTGTTAATCAGTATGATATGTCCTTGGTTCAGTGTGGCTTCATGGGGGCAATTATTATGTATCCAGAAAGGTTTGGAATATGGTGCACAAAACATGACCTAGATGACTACGTTTATTTTTGGCGCTGGATCGGGTACATGCTGGGGATACAGGAAACCAACAACATTTGTTTGAAAGGTTATGAGAAGGCATATGATTACTGTAAAACTATAGAACAGGAGATTCTCTTTCCCGCTCTTGAAAACCCTCCAGCAAAGTTTTATCCCATGGCTAAGGCATACACAGATGGAGTAAACCAGGTGACCAGATTCTCATTTCAAACACCAGACTACATAATTGCCATGACGTACGAGGCGGCTGGCAGGAAGTACACCAAGCAGTTGTCAGTTTCAGACAGATTGAGACGTCATGCATTTCAATTTCAAAACAAATGTTTAATGTATGTTCCAGGTTTTGCTTGGCTAATAAACAAGGCTTTTGAAACAATATTTGGATGTAGACATATGACATAATAAGTGTAAAAACTTATACAATCCTTTACCTCATAAATATACATGTCCACATTTATGGCCTGCTAAATTTTGATTTACTTAAATTTATAAAGGTATATAAAACATTGATCTTTTTTGTGATGCAGACCGAGTAGAATCAGAGCTACAATGTTGTACAGGAAAGACCTTGATCTGATAGACTCTGAAAGGAGCTTTCTGAATCTGACCAGGGTCTGCTGTGTTTGCTAAGGCATTAAAATGCCTCTGTATGAAACATAATACCCATAGAGATTTCTGCTAGGAATGATATAGTTTTAGAATCCATGGCAAAAAAATAAAGTTATAATTGGATATACTTGTATATCTTTGAGTCATGAAGAATGCATATGTTTTTAGCTTGACTATTTGAAGAATGTGAGAGCTATTGTAGTCGCCCTTGCGTGGGCGTTGCAGCTTTTGGTTAAAGTTTTGCATGCAATAGAAAATTTGGTTAAAGTTTTGCATGCAAGCTACTATCCAGCTTGTATCTCAAGAACCATTCATTGTATTCACTTGAAAGTTTATGAATATGTTTAGGGGCATCATACTTTCAAGGTAGATAACACTTGATGGAATATATTACAAATTATGGCCCCTTTTTAACTTAGAAATTTTGGTGAAAGTTTTGCATACAAGGTACTTTCATGCTTATATCTCAGTATCCAGGCCTGCGATTGATTTGAATCTTGAATACGTTTAGGGGTTTCATACTATCAAGGTAGATAACTTTTGATGGAATATATTACAAGTTATTTTTTTTTTTTAACTTCGAAATTTTGGTTAAAGTTTTGCATGCAAGGTACTTTCATGCTTATATCTCAGAGTCCAGGCATAGGATTGATTTGAAACATCTTTAATATGTTTAGGGGTATCATACTATCAAGGAAGATAACACTTGATGGAAAATTTACAAATTATGGCCCCCTTTTAACTTAGAAACTTTGGTTAAAGTTTTGCATTCAAGCTACTACCCAGCTTATATATCAGAAATTGTTTATGGTATTGACTAGAAAGTTAAAGAGTGTATTCAGGGGCATCAGAAAACCAAGGAGGATAACTTTTGGACTGAATTTTGTTCAAATTATGGTCCTTTTCTAACTTGAATACTTGGTTAAAGTTTTGCATGCTCTCAGTGACTAGGCATGGGATTGATTTTAAACTTAATAAAATATTAAGGGGTATCAGACTATCAAGGTATGTCAGTTTTGACTATTATTATATACAGGGTATGTGAAGGGCAAGAATTGAAATAGATTTCATTTGATTTACCAACAAGCATTTTGAATAGTCAAGCATGCTGTCCTCTGGCAGCTCTTGTTTTCAAATGGTGCAAGCAGGTAATTAAAATATATAATAAATTCATATTATACACACATTTAATTGTACCTAGAAATATTTTTCTACATATGTTTAAGAAAATATAAATCACCTATAACTTTAAAGAAGGTACACCCAGTTTTTAATCCCAACTATGTTTACACCATGGAGGGGGTAGGGGAGTCGACATCCCTCCTGAACTTTGGTTCCAGGAATTGACACTGTAGTGGTCCAATACTGTAGTATGAACAATACACATGCTGATTCCAATGTTCTGAACAATCATTGTCACAGTTGTAAACTGAAAACCCAGTGAAAGCCAAGATGCTGTCTTTGATTTGCATTTCTAGACCATAGAAAATCTACCAATTTCAATATTTTGTTGTCAGTACATTCATATGTATACAAACATCTAAAAGTCCTAGATAATTGACAGGTCTTGTAACTTGACTCAGGACTTGATAGTAATTTTACAAATACTGTGGCATTATTTTTATATGCCCGAAGGGTTGTATTATGTTAAACCCCTAATCCTCTGTCTGTCCATCAGTCTGTCTGACCCTTGCCAGCAAAACTTTGAGGAATTTTTATCAAACCTACCCACAATACTTACCTTTATATGTAGTTGTGCATGAAAGATGGATTTTTTTACTTACATGAAATTTTCCAGAATTACGGCTCTTATCACTTTTTCCTATAATACATTTCTATAGCAGACCCTTGTGAACACAGCTCCTCTCACCCTACTGTAGGGTTTGTATCAGACTTACCCACAATACCGTAAACTTTAAATACTACATTTTTTACCATATATAGAGTTGATGTGAGCAGAACCTCGTGAACACAACTCCTCTTACACTATAGGAGGGATTGATTCAAATTTACCAGTTACAGTTGTCTTTGTATGTGACTTTGCATGATGGCAGCATTTCTTGCTCACACATTTGTTTTTGGAGTTATGACCCTTGATCACTTTTGCTATACAGGGTTCTGTAGGCAGTATCATGTGAACGCAACTACTCTCTTTACTTGAGGGATTTGTTTCAGATATAGTCAGTATACTTGTATATGTACTTTTGCATGATTAAAGGAATTTCTTTGAGGAGTTAAGGCCCTTTTTCACTTGTACCTATAGAAAGCATGGAAAATCCTATACAAAGATGGTTTCAGGGACAATTGCAATTCAACCTGATAGGAAATGTAAACCACAAGTTACCAATATTTATGGTGGTTATGCTTCTTGTGTGATGACTACAATATTGTACTGTACAACATTCAAGGGTTCTTCACATTGCAAGTCTTTGGGCATATATTGCCATACTTTGCTGTGCTTTTTTTTCCCCCCCATTTTAAAGGCCTTTTTTTTTACTTCTTATGAGCCACGTTAACCTAGGTGATTCAAAACCATTGAATACCCTGAGCCGGAAACATTTTAGAGGTGTGTCATAAAGTCATCCATTTAATTGGCCGCTGTATTTTTTGTGTAGATTTGCATTCCCATTCCATTTGCTGATTGTAAATGGATATAATCAGTGTATTTGTCCAAGTCCTTTTATTTTATGAAATTATAAACCCAGGATTACTGAGGATGCCTCCGATTTGATATTCACATTTTACACTTCTATTCTCAAAACTTACGGGTGAAATGCGCCTCGTCTTGCAAAAATGGTGCACTTTTAATTTTTTATGTTTTTCAAAAGAATTTAGATTATTTAGAAATATAATAAGGCATACAAATTATTTCAGCAATAAATTGATGGGTGTTTTATGTCCTACTTTTATTTCATCACTAAAGAATCTTTAAAGGAGGGGTTAATCTCTGAAAACAAAAACAAAAGTGAAGTATAGAAGAGTTAGACATGTTTAAAGTCCTGAAGTAACATCTAGTGCTTATCAAGTAGCTAATATGTAGATAATCTTCATGTCAATAAGAACTCTCACTGATAAGCTGCTCTGTGCTGAAACTTTTGGCATGGTTGTTAGGTAGACAAGAGCGATTATTTTGTTGTACAAATCTAGCCATTGATGTTTGAAGTATAAATTATACCTATATGTTTTTGTTTAGGAACATGTTTGATTTTTCAAGGTGAAACCTAATACAAATTCCACCTAGTGCCAAGTAAAACTTAAAATCTGTCACAAGGCTTGAACACTTCCCACTGTCTTTGTTTACAATATATTAACCCTTTCCCTCATAGAGGACACCATGAAAAGACCTATGCGAACAGCATAAAACCAGATCAGCCTGCGAGTAACTCGCAGGCTGATCAGGTTTTATGCTGTTCGCTGCTCCTCAGTGGTCTGGTAATGAGGATTTTATAATTAAATTTGGTAAGGTTTAACTGTGGCTTTCTGCAGATCAGGCTTTATGTGGTACCTATTGAGGGCATCAAAATGAGTCTATATGAGGGAAAGGGTTAAATGAGTCTATATGAGGGAAAGGGTTGAATGAGTCTATATGAGGGAAAGGGTTAAATGAGTCTATATGAGGGAAAGGGTTAAATGAGTCTATATGAGGGAAAGGGTTGAATGAGTCTATATGAGGGAAAGGGTTGTATGAGTCTATATGAGGGAAAGGGTTAAAGTACATGTTACTAAGATGAAATAAGTATTTACCAAACTTCCAAATATTTTTTTTTAAATAACCTATTTTGTATTTATGTATTTTTATTAGGGAAACAAAAATGATGAAATACACTCCTAAATATTTACTGGCAAGTACGACTTGGTGCTAAGTAAAGTTTGAGAAAATGGTGCCTCGCCTGTAAGTTTTATTCATATTTTGTTTGCAAAATGAGACACTCACTGCCTCGAAAAAAAAATTACATGCATTATTCTGTTACTATGTATACATGTTTGTTTTGATGCATGATATTTCACTGTGCACTGTGATAATTAGATGTTTACTTTTTGAGATTTGAAAATAAATAAGATAAAGAAAGAAATGAGTTGGGTTTTGTAAAGGTTCCAAATTTTTATGACAATAAACGTATCTTGGTATTTTTGAAAATTAAAATTTTATTATGATAAACATGAAAGATCCATACGTGATTAATCAAATTCACCATAACAGATCAAATGTTATCTCCTGATTGAGGAAGATATTCACCATCCTAGTTTAAGGAGGTTTAGTTAAAACTGAGTTAAACATGAAATAAAATATATAAAAATCACATACCAAAGTCGTAAAAAAATGGTACTGGTATAGCTCCCTTGATTTGCGCCCAGCATATTAGGGTAGTTCCAGGACTGGTTGGCCCGGTGTCAGGATAATGTGACTGGGTTTGGTATCATGCCACAACGTGATACTGCAGTGTGGCAGCGCTATATCTGTCTCAAGTTTACATCGTCTCCAAATGACTGAAATACTGTCGGTGGGACGTTAAACTAAATAAACAGTATCAGATCTTAAAAAAAAAAAAGAAGAAATTTAAGTGATATAATCAATGTTATTCACATAGTTTACGTAAGTACTATATCAGCAGGTGGCCCAATCAGTTGCACAAGTAGTCATGCACGTCCATTGGCAAAGGGGTCTCTAGTCTAGGTCCAGATATCACATTCTCCTCATAGAAGTAACCAGACTCCACTTATACATTATCTGGTGATGTAGCATGGCTTAACATCAATCACTGGGTCCCAAAGGTATCAACATGTTTCTGTTAACATTACTGTAGATGATAATCCCATTGAAATTAGTTGGCAGACTAATATAATTATCATGATACGGAATGCTGTCTGGCCAGGAAAAGTTGAAGATAGGTCAAAGATATTTTCATCATACATGTATGAAATAAATGTAGGCAGTGACAATGCAAGCAGCTTGCTGCTTTGCCTGAGCCGTGAGAAGGGTGTAGTTCTGGTCGGGGAATTTTAGAGGGGGCATGTGCCGGGCCCCCCCCCCCCCCATCCAACAGTGCCACTGCCAACAAATGTTTCAGTCTGCCCCTTTCTTTCTCTCTCTCTTGCTTTCTGATAGTTGGTCTGTCTCTCTCCCTAACTGAAAGGTATTGGATAAAAAAAAAACACACTCAACAACTCTGGTATAAATAACTGTTTATTTTAGTAGCTTGTACATGGTAGCTACTTAATTAAGGATGACTAGGTTACAACGTGGACATACAATAGTACAAACACTGTTGAGTTGTCTCTAACTTGACCTTGACAGGCAGGTGAGTCTGGATTAGAAATATGTTGAATCTTGTGTCTGTTACATGTACATTGATACTGAACTATTTATCTATACGTAAGAAATGTTCTCAAAGTGTATATCAAATTTGTTGGGGATAACGAAGCAACAAACATTGGTGCACCGGATTTGTTGAATCATGAAATATGGTCTATAGATTTCATTCTTGATTATTTAATAAATGACAGGAAAGGTTATCTCTTATTTTTATTTTAACTTTTGGAAAGCACAAATTCCAGGGTAAATCCAGATCAACTGGAAATCTGACCGCACCTGACACAGGCCTTGTGCTGCATGCTTATCAGCAGTATCTAACTGGATTACCTGATTACAACACAACTTGCAGTCTGATCTGGATTTACACTGGTCCCTTTTTGGTGCTGAAATGTCAGTCCCTCAGGTTAAGGTTAAATGGTTGCTGACAAGTACTGGAAAATTTTGCTGACCGCATGTAATTAATCAGAAAGTAAAGTAAATGACCCCTTTCTTTAGACAGGAAAAAAAAATCTTTGCAGATTCAAATTGATGATATAAATATGTATGTATATTCCTTTATTTTTTTTACATTAAAAATCTGCTTATTTATATATTTTTTTTACATGAATTTCATTCATTTTTTTTAATGTTTTTCTTTTAATAGAATTATGGCTGATTTTTCATTCTATCATACTGATGAGGGTATTTTGAAATCAGAAAATATTGTAACCAAGGACAACAAAACAAATTTTAAGTTCCAGTGGATTTTATCGACTTATATTTGACTTATTTTTGGTCCCATAGCAGAACTTTATTCAGTCTCATTGTTTTATTTATTTTGTTGTTTTTTTTTCAGGACATATTATTTCAGGCAATATGTTCGATATTTGATATTGACTAACTGATGGTCGTTGTTAATGCATGTTGTAATAAATGTTTTGTTGTATTAATTGTATGTTATATATTCATATTGTATCTTTTATTGTATTAATTGTATGTTATATATTCATATTGTATCTTTTTATTGTATTAATTGTATGTTATATATTCATATTGTATCTTTTATTGTATTAATTGTATGTTATATATTCATATTGTATCTTTTATGTTGACCATATGGAAGTAAATGTTATCCGCTATTAATAAACTTCATGACTTTACTTACTCCACAAAGATTGAGGGGAAAAATAATAACTAGATTTGGCTAGTAATTATTACAACATCAACTTAGATTAGCTTCAATTTCATTTTTCTTTAAGGTTTCAAATTTGTAGTTGAAGCTGACAACATAACTGGCACTGTCTGTTTTTTATAACAGATTGGCTGTTGTCTGAGTTTAGCTGAAGCTTAATATTTTGTGATGGTAAGATGTATTTTATCAGTTTTGTAGTGTTTTGACTGGGTTTTATATATTGTTATCGGTTGTAGAGTGATTTGGCGGGATTGTATGTTGTGTTTATCAGCTGTGTAATGTTTTAACAGGGCCATATGTAGTGTTTATCAGCTGTGTAATGTTTTAACAGGGCCATATGTAGTGTTTATCAGTTGTGTATTTCAGTTGTGTAGTGTTGTGTTTATCAGTAGTTTAGTGATTAGGTGAATGTAGTGTTTATCAGTTGTGTGGGGTTTTGGTGGGTCATATTTAGTGTATATCAATTGTGTTTTGGCTGGGTCAAGTGTAGTGTTTATCAGTTGTGTGGTGTACTGAATGTTTATCAGTTGTGTAGCATTTGGCTGGGCCATATGTTGTGTTTATCAGTATTATATTGTGTTGAATGTTTATCAGTTGTGTAGTATTTTGGTGGGGTCATATTTAGTGTATATCAGTTTTGTAACTTTTTTGTTATTGTGATTTTGCTTTTTTTATAATATGTGCATTTTATAACTTTGTTTGACACAGTAGATTTACAACTGTGCATGAGTGTATTTCTCAGCTATGCATGTGCTTATTAGATTTCACTGTAGTGTTTAAAGGCTGTGTAAGGTTGGGATGTTTATTAGCTGTATTTTTTTTTTATTTCTATCATTATGACAGATGTTTATCAGCGGTGTACTAATGTTTATCAATCATGGTAGTGTTTATCAGCTATGTCATTGTGTTTACAGCTATGCCTAAGTGTGCTTATCAGTTGTACATTTGTATACGAGATCCCCCCATGCATGTTTATCAGTTGTCTGCATGTTTATCAGTTGTCTGCATGTTTATCAGTTGTCTGCAGGTCTACAGATTGACGGTGTATTGTCTACATGAGTATCAAGTCATTAATCAGCTAACATCCCACCGCCTGCCACAAAACCTTCCCCTCAGGATGTTAAATATTAACCAACCCAGCAGTATACCCTAGTTAGTTCATGAGCAATGGCCAGGACATAGTTTGTTCCTTTATATCAACTGGAATTTATTACTTCCAAAACCAATGCGATTACAATTAAGTAAATCTGGAAAAGAACCTATCTAGTTGTGAAAGTATGTGTAAACTTTTTTCCCCATTGAAATGCCAATTATCAATATTAATTATCAGAGCACATATTCACTTTTAATTCAATTATCACTTGGTAACTAATGCTTTTGATGAAACAAACTCTTTTGTCTTCTGTAAACACATACTTTTGGTGTCTAATTTCTGTCCATAGAATGATGGTCCTCCACACAAGATTCCGCAGGGTGGGTGAGGGGGTGGGGTAATTCATGGGAGACATTGACTGATAATAGGTCAACTACTGAAGTAGGAGAGTTCCGTGAGTTTTTTTAAGCAATAACGAAGCATTCATTTACAGCAAGTAATATTTACAGTTGTTGCAGAAAAAAGAAAGGTAAATTTAAATGACAATGAAAAAATGTCTATTTTCGTTTAAAAATGTATAAGATAATAGACCTAATTGTTTTTCATACACATTTACACATTAATGGGTGATCTAAATAACATATATGTACTGCAATTAATATACAGGCAGTCTAATGAGTGAAAGACTTTAGTTTACCTTAAACTTTCATAGTTCTTCATGTACCTACCAAAGTCAGCAGTAGTATTTCTTCGTTTTCCCACCTTTCTAACAATCATGAAAAAGATGAAATTCTGGTAAATAACAACAAGAGATACCAGGCTGACATATACCATGGCTTCATTTCATCTGCCTCATAATTTGTTGAAATGTTCCTCTATTATTTCCAACAGTATTCATCGAACTATAAATTCTCTTCTTTCAACACTTTGGTTTCTTTGCCCATATCCAATACACACATATGAACCTGGAGTTTAAAAATGAAATCATAGCCGGTTGATTGACTCCTATTTCTGATATCCCACCAGCCTACCCATCATTCTGTTACTATGACAATCATTCTGTTACTATGACAATCTCAACAATGGAATGTATCACTGACTTACCAGCATCTCCTAAAGTAGTCCCCATATCTTCCCAACACACCGGCCATTATTGGACTTTGTACCCAACCTGCTCTAAACCTTTTTGTCGGTTTTGTTCAGTTTTCAAGATATCAGTAAATTGAGTCTAACCCGGCCTGAATTAATTCCAGCCAATTTGGCTGAAAAAGTACTTCCTAAATAGATAAATTCAGGTGACTGCATGAACAGCTTCTTCCAATGTTTGTTACAAAATACTATGTTCTGAGATCATTATTTTAGACAAATATCAGTTATACTTAATTGGAACCATAAAAATAAAGTCATGATGTTAATTTCCTCAGATGAACTTGCTTTTTTTCATGGGTATTAACATCTACTTTTTCTCTTCTATTTTACAGCTGGGTTCATCAAAAATATTCTTGTTTATCTGGAATATGTCTTCACATTTTTTTTTTTTATCTAAATGAACAACATTCTTCTGGTAAATGAACAGATATCTACTGGATAAGATTTTTATGAGTATTTATAAAATTATACCTATTCTGTCAATACCAAATTGTCATTAATATCATAATCATTCAAATGGGGAATCAACAGGGATAATTAAGATTTCTGCAAGATATATTAATATTTACAAAGAAAACATACAAATGTCTTCTTTAACCCTTTTCATCACAGAGGAAACTATGAAAAGACCTATGCGAACAGCATAAAACCAGATCAGCCTGCGAGTAACTCGCAGGCTGATCAGGTTTTATGCTGTTCGCTGCTCCTCAGTGGTTTGGAAATGAGGACTTTATAATTAAATTTGGTAAAGTTTAACTGTGGTTTTCTGCAGATCAGGCTTTATGTGATACCTATTGAGGGCGTCAAAATGAGTCTATATGAGGGAAAGGGTTAAAGAGAATGTTAAATACTAATGAGTAAAAGATGAAATTTGTCTGTGCTTATATTATAGTTCTCTGTGATGTTGACTGGACACTGGTCAGTGGACACAGGTAACAAAGTCTTGCCATTTCATGGCAGAAGAAAGAATAACTGAATAATAATATACATATCTATACTGAGTATTACAATAGAATAATAGAAACGTTACCTTGTACATTCTTTTCAACAGTGTATTTAATGACTTCGAAACTTAACAATAACAAAAAGAAAATAAAAAAGCAAGAAAGTCATCTATCTATAATCATAAACTGATTATGCAATTGGTCCGAAAATTTATCTACACATGAGTTACCTCCCCTTTTGGATAAATATGCAGAGAAGTATGTCATTATTTTGATGTAAAACTGCGACTCTGAGATTACTAATAAATAAGCTAAAAAACAACTATACAAAAATGAAGTATTAGTGAACTGCAGCTTAAAAGAGCAAGATGAGCATGATTTTTAATTTCATAAAAAAAAATAAATGATAAAAATGAATTGTCATTGTACCCTGTTGATAATTGTAACATGGAAATAAGTCCTATATCCTCACCAGCCCAAAGCTGCTAGTTATGCTCCTCTCCAAACATCACCCATGGGTTTTTACACAACCATCTCGTCATATCGATTGAAAGCCAGTACAGTTATCCGACTGGATACAAGATAAACTTGTCCTGTCTAACGTTAACCAATCTGGATGCTCATATTGTAATATCCTAAATAATATCCCCCCCCCCCTCCCCCTGTCGCTGATATTCTTTCCTCCACATGAAGAGTATTTAAACAGTAAATGTCATTTTGAATGGCAGAAATATTGTCATGCTTAATGCATAAAAATGTTGACTTGCTAGTTGAAAATCTCAAGGGTGATGCAGGAGAGTAACGGAACAATTTAACCATGGGTGTTTGACGATGATAATTCACACAAGTCTTTAATGCTCTTAATGGATACTCTACATGTTTAAAAATCCAGAAAATAAAACATTCTTTAAATCAGATTGATAAAAGCAAAAGGTGAGCAAAAAGAATAAAACATATTTTAACTTATTTAATACTACTTTAAGGTGATATTGAAGGTCTATTTAGAGCATAATTATACATTGAGGATAAACCATAGGAGTATATATATATTTTTCATTTTATCAGCAAATAATAAAAGAAGATGAGAAATGGGATTGGAATTTATAAGAATAAGATACTTTAACAAGTGTGTCACCTTTGTTTAACCCTTTACCACATGAGAGCTATCGAGAAAGTGACCTATAAAACCAGTACAAACCAGATCCACCTGCAAAAAAGACTTTGCAGGCTAATAAGGTTTTATACCATTCATTCTCATCAGTGCATCAGAGATAAGAGAGTCACATGTGAAATTTGCAATGACTGAAATTTGCCATCGATCTGATCTTGTGTCAGTGTGTACCACCATAGTGTAGAATGGCATATGTATACATGGTAAAGGGTCAAGAGGACTTGTGTGTGTCTGCAGGACAGAGGACGAGGGTTGGACCCCCGGACTGTACTGTACATGCATCTCTGGCTGACCTTATACAAGCTCTGTCACTCTGCTGCCTCAGCACCTCCAAGTAATGTCTTTGTGGATGATAAAGTGTCCCAACTATCTCGTGTCTGCACTATTTCGTTGTTAGATGAGGATGAACAAAAACTTGCAAGCTCGTCATAATATAATCTGACTTGCTCACAGGACAAATGCTTGGTTTTATTAAAAGATGTACATATATCAATAGTGTCTCTCATGCAAAATGTCCAAAACATAGCAGCCCATCATGCTGCCTTGACAATCTCCTGACAATTCCCTGCATTTTATTGTACCCTTATTGCACAAAAGAGTCTCTTAAAGAAGTATTTTTTTAAATGATTATTACCAACATAAAAAACTTTCTTTTCCTTTCATGTATAGAAATATCAAACGGACATTATAACAAGATGCTATGTTGGATATTTGCAAAAATACAGAGACATTTAATTCAGATATCTATTTAAGTGACATCTATAAATCAGATGATACTGGTATTACACAATGAAACAAGAAAACACATAGCAGATGTATGTAGCGATCTGTGACAGAAACAGCTGAAATACTCACTGAGAAGTCCCAAAAGTCAGGGGAGACAACCCAAGCAAACTGATACAGTTCCTTGTGTACTTGCTTTTAAAAGTCATAAAGTTTATTTCAACATAAACAATTATGACAGGACTTATTATCTTTTTGAACTTATCATAACAATTTGATTGATTATTTTTCATAATGAAAGAATACTGGCTAGGCTCTCTAAAAGACACAATACAACATTTAACTATATGTCCAAAAGATGACCTAGATAAAACATAAAGAGAGCATGTATAAGCTTAAACTCTCTTGAACCTATTGTAGTGCCAGTACTCTTGGATAATACAATATTCTATCAGGACTTCTTTGGTAATGCAAACAAAAGCAACCTTCTCAGTTGTTATAGCAAGATTTACCTCCCCTGAGTCATGAGACTCTTCAACAGTTTAGCTAATTTAAATAGCTCTACTCTAGTCTTAAGTGACAATGTTTAAGAAAAAAATGTACATAAATATATATATATATGGATATTTTACATAAAATTTCAACAATTATTGTTCAAAAGGGAGAAAACAAGCTGATTACCAGTGACATCAAGTTCTTCAATGTAGAGTCCACTTTACCACATGACTATTTATTCAAATCATTTATTCAAATATCTTGAATACAGCAGTTTTTCAAACAAACAATTCCAGACTAGTTTTGATTGAAGATGATAACTATGGCAGAGGTCCTTATCTTTAAGTGACAAATGACAAAAATTTAGGATATAAACATCAACCTAAGATTAACATTTAATACAAAATATTCAAATCTTGACAAAGGATTGGGTTTTTTTCTCTTGCAATATATTTCTATATTCCTTCAACATCTGTGTTTCTTTCTACCATCAGTCTATACTTTGCCACCTGAGCACCCTCTATAACTAGTTGTGATTTTTAACAATAAACAAATTAAGAAACACAGCTGTAAAAGGGTCAAAGAAAAGTTTAATAAAGATCATAAAAACAATAAGCATTTAAAACCCCATGTGACTGTCACCACATGGCATTGTTACAGTTAAAGCAATGGAAATACACACCTCCTCTTTATAAAAAAGAACAGCTTTATATACCAATGCCCTAACATCACTCTCACAAAATTCTTTTGTTAAAGGACATCTTATAAGGTAAACCCTTCAAAATTATGCCGACTATAAGATCCATTATATTCCTCTCCATTATAACACTTCATCATGGGACCCTAAATTGTTATCTTATGATTGGTTAACTTGCAGTGAACATGTATTTTCAAAATATAATCAGTTATAATGCAGTATGCATACTTGGACCTCTTATAAATTGATATAATGAAACTGCACTGTATATTTGTGTATATGCTGATTTCACCTTAGAAAAAAGGTTTTCAGTTTTACCTGTAAATTATTCCAGGCAGAATGAAATCATTCACCTGCATCTTTCATTGTACTGCCCTACATGTTTATCCCTTTCCCTCAATAGAGGACACCATGCAAAGACCTATGCGAACAGCATAAAACCAGATCAGCCTGCGAGTAACTCGCAGGCTGATCAGGTTTTATGCTGTTCGCTGCTCCTCAGTGGTCTGGAAATGAGGATTTTGTAATTAAATTTGGTAAGGTTTAACTGTGGTTTTCTGCAGATCAGGCTTTATGTGATACCTATTGAGGGCGTCAAAATGAGTATATATGAGGGAAAGGGTTATGATAGTAAATGTGACATTCCCATTGCTTATACTGTGAATTTAGCATGGCATGTGCTTGATAAGAAAAGAAATTAAAAAAAACTTACTAATTATACCTTAGAAAAGCTACCCTTACTGAGAAATTGATCCTTAACAATTCAAAATGTCAATCATACCATTGGAGTCAGTAGTCATAGGATACATCTGCCTACTGAACAACATCTATAACACTTCTGGTATGGCCATCACTTCTGTGCAGTGGTATTCTCCATTTTCAATAAATACATAAATATGACATTTTTAACAACTTAGAGAATATTCGTAAATAAAGTCAGGACATGTACCTTTATTGCGTACATTTCAGGAAGATTTGTGATAAAATGGTTGATAGGAAGTTGAAATATTCATGGTATCATGCCAGGAGTGAGAGGAATGATACCATACGCTCTGACTATTGTCACTGAGTTTATTCACATTTTTTTTTGACATTCCAGCAAAAACTATTGACAGATCTTGCTCTTCAATGTAATTTTACTCCATCAACAAAATTATGCATGGACAAGTCGCACTGAGTTGTTTTCTATGATGCATAATATTTTATTGCTAAGCTTTAATCTTATTGTTTATTATTTAGTTAATTTGGGAAAACAAATGTTGTTGAATTTTTTTGGGGGGTTGATTTAAATATACATTTTTTATGTGCACTCTCTTTTCTGGCCCAAGCATGAGCATATTTCACATACTTTCTTTTTATTCCACAAGGAAACAGAACTCCTGCAGAAACATTTCACATAAGCTAGCCTGTAATTACCTCCCCTTCTGAATCCCTGACTTATATCCACACGCGTTATCTATTTCCTTTTATAATCACCGATGGTGCAGTCTTTATTTTCTTACAATAGCACTTTAATGCATAAAAAAATCTGCATTTTATAAAAACCTTTCTTTAATTATACAGTCAAGACAAAACTTTTCTTTAAATTAAAAAGTCAAGACAACTTTAAAAATATGTCATACACAAACAAACAAAAACTATTCAGTTTTGTTAGGCCTGAATGAGATCATGGCAGGCAAATCTTTGAGCTTAATCTTTATTCCTTCCAGGATTAAGCCATTTCTTAAGTATATTCCAATTCATATTTATTTTTCTTCTCATACCTCTCATAGCACATATATCCTGTGTTACACTCTAAATCTTCCAACTGACACTTAAAAAATACTAATGGACAACCATTCATTGTAACTCATTCTGGGTGAAGTAAGACTATGCAAACATGTACACACATAAAAACACAGTATGTAGAGTATTTGAATGTCAACTAGAGACAAATTCATAAATGAAAATAGTCCACATCTTGTACATGTATTCATGCTTGGTGATGAGACATGGTCCCCCAACAAGCAGAATTCAGGGCAAATAACACCCTGCAAAAATGTTTTCTAATTAACACAAGTATCAAGCACCTCATGTTTTTTGTTAAAGTCAAAATACATTACATATTTATTACATAAAACTCTAAATGGTAAAAATTTAAACAATTATTATTCGCATACTCACCACAAATTATTATTATCATCATTATTATTATTATTATCATTAATTGATAAGCTGTACAAATATCATTAGAGCACTACAAGTCTTTTGTCTCTGATAAAATAATAACAAATGGACAGAGAAAAAAAAACACACACTTTTCACTTTCTCTTGTCTAGTATGTGTTGCAATTCACCAGTAGCCATACAGAAACATAGGTTTTTATTGCAATGAAAATGCCTCCAATCTCGCAGTATTATATACACTGAAACGTCGAAGTGTCACAATACCGTCATTTTCCTTATTTCCAGAGGGACCAAGCGCTTTTTACTCTGTAAATAACCCAGTTATTAAAACAGCTTCAGTGTAAATTCTCAAATTCAAACATCGAATAGATAAAAAAAATCTCAGAATATAATAATTTTAATGTTAGAAAAATAGTTGTTTTTTTAAAGTACATAAATTAGAAGCAGCAGTTAATTAGTACATGGAATATGTAAAGACAAATACTCAGTGCTAATGTCGGTGGTTTTCTGTGACAATGCTATAAGGCGACTACATAAATGCAAACATATACATCTGACTGGTCACTCTACTAATGCCTTTCTATATGATGTCCTTGTGTGGATTGTTTTGACACTCGATACATGTGTACAAGGTATTCTTTATGCAATTAAATAGTTTTTGATCACATTTTTGGGGTAAAGTTTGATATGTTTTTCTGTCAAAGTAAATTTACAATCATCAAAATATATATTTTTCATAAACAAGCATGCATCTGATAGTAAAGTGCACAATTTTAAGACATCTGTTAAACATTGACTACTGTATTTTCCTTTCCTTCTTTATCAGGGGCCAGTCAGATATCTTCCCCGCAGATAATTTTTGAAATTTAAATAAGGCCTGACAACTACCGGTACTATTCCTTCTGCGGGACAGTTTCTGTGTCACACCAGCACTTCAATCTTGAGAGGGTCTTGGAAAGTCTCATAATGATACCTGAACCTTTAGATCCATTGTCAAAACTACCACCAGACCAGGGCCTTTCTTTTTGTAATAGTTTTATTTTACTGAAGTGGTTAGATTTTTCTTTCACACCTTGTTTGCCTTGCTCCTATTATCACAATCATATGACCTAATTTATGCCATTCCAAATAAATTGCTTCAAAATCACATTTAACCAATAAGTATATAAACACCTACAATTATCACACTGTTTTGATCTTATTCATCTTCTCTCCCTTTTAAACCCTTTACATCATGAATATTCATTTACAAACATAATATTATGACATGAAGAATATAAATTTACTGAACTTTAGATGGTATTTTTTTCATTGTTGTACATATTATGTAGAATCTGAGCTACAAAATTGACCCCAAAAAAATCACAAATGGCTGTTCTGTAATAAAATCTGAATTGCAAACCATAAAGATTTCTTTTATTTCATTAATTAACAATAACTGTATTCAAGGAAAACTTGCTTTAAATGATTCTATATGAGGGAAAGGGTTAAATGAGTCTATATGAGGGAAAGGGTTAAACATTAGATACATTTTTTTATAAGAAGGCAAGATAAATGTTATAATTTTGATCAAAGGAGTGACCAGAGTTGCCTCAAAATGGTAATATTCCAGGGACTGTGGCTAGTCAGATGTACATGAATACAGCGTGTTTGTGCTGTAACATACAGTCAAATGTTCATGTCTATAAAGCGTAGTGTCTGTACTTCATTACATGCAGTCAAATGTATACAATGCTGTAGTTTTCTGTCTCTAGTGTTACCTAAGTGCACATATGTATGTTGTTTTATGTCACTGCTATTACTGAACTTTATGAATACAGTCTCTTGTGCATGTGTGATGTTACCTACAGTCAAATGCATATGTATAAAAGTGTCTGTTGTTATCTCAAATCAATTATTGCATACTTACTTTTTTCTATGATGTTACCTACAGTCAGATGTGCATCTATAGAGTCTAATGTGTCTGTGTTGTTACTTACAGACAGATGTTGTGTCTGTGCTGTAACAGTCTGATGTTTTGAATCTGTGCTGTTTCCTACAGGCAGATGATTTGTGTCTGTGCTGTTACCTACAGTCAGATGTTTTGTATCTGTGCTGTTATCTCCAGTCAGATATTTTGTGTCTGTGCTGTAACATAGTCTGATGATTTGTGTCTGTGCTGTTACCTACAGTCAGATGTTTTGTGTCTGTGCTGTTATCTCCAGTCAGATATTTTGTGTCTGTGCTGTAACATAGTCTGATGGCTTGTGTCTGTGCTGTAACACAGTCTAATGTTTTGTGTCTGTGCTGTAACATAGTCTGATGTTTTGTGTCTGTGCTGTAACATAGTCAGATATTTTGTGTCTGTGCTGTTACCTACAGTCAGATGTTTTGTGTCTATGCTGTAACATAGTCTGATGTTTTGTGTCTGTGCTGTTACCTACAGTCAGATGTTTTGTGTCTATGCTGTAACATAGTCTGATGTTTTGTGTCTATGCTGTAACATAGTATGATGTTTTGTGTCTGTGCTGTAACATAGTCTGATGTTTTGTGTGTGTGCTGTTACCTACAGTCAGATGTTTTGTGTCTGTGTTGTTACCTACAGTCAGATGTTTTGTGTGTGTGCTGTTATCTACAGTCAGATGGTTCATGTCTGTGCTGTTACCTACAGTCAGATGTTTTGTGTCTGTGCTGTAACATAGTCTGATGTTTTGTGTCTGTGTTGTTACCTACAGTCTGATGTTTTGTGTCTATGCTGTTACCTACAGTCTGATGTTTTGTGTCTATGCTGTTACCTACAGTCAGATGTTTTGTGTCTGTGCTGTTACCTACAGTCAGATGTTTTGTGTCTGTGCTGTTACCTACAGTCAGATGTTTTGTGTCTGTGCTGTTACCTACTGTCAGATGTTTTGTGTCTGTGCTGTTATCTAAAGTCAGATGTTTTGTGTCTGTGCTGTAACATACAGTCAGATGTTTTGTGTCTGTGCTGTTATCTACAGTCAGATGTTTTGTGTCTGTGCTGTAACATACAGTCAGATGTTTTGTGTCTGTGCTGTTACCTACAGTCAGATGTTTTGTGTCTGTGCTGTTACCTACAGTCAGATGTTTTGTGTCTGTGCTGTTACCTACAGTCAGATGTTTTGTGTCTGTGCTGTTACCTAAAGTCAGATGTTTTGTGTCTGTGCTGTAACATACAGTCAGATGTTTTGTGTCTGTGCTGTTATCTACAGTCAGATGTTTTGTGTCTGTGCTGTAACATACAGTCAGATGTTTTGTGTCTGTGATGTTACCTACAGTCAGATGTTTTGTGTCTGTGCTGTTATCTAGTCAGATGTTTTGTGTCTGTGCTGTAACATACAGTCAGATGTTTTGTGTCTGTGCTGTTATCTACAGTCAGATGTTTTGTGTCTGTGCTGTAACATACAGTCAGATGTTTTGTGTCTGTGCTGTTATCTACAGTCAGATGTTTTGTGTCTGTGCTGTTACCTACAGTCAGATGTTTTGTGTCTGTGCTGTTATCTACAGTCAGATGTTTTGTGTCTGTGCTGTTATCTACAGTCAGATGTTTTGTGTCTGTGCTGTTACCTACAGTCAGATGTTTTGTGTCTGTGCTGTTACCTACTGTCAGATGTTTTGTGTCTGTGCTGTTATCTAAAGTCAGATGTTTTGTGTCTGTGCTGTAACATACAGTCAGATGTTTTGTGTCTGTGCTGTTATCTACAGTCAGATGTTTTGTGTCTGTGCTGTAACATACAGTCAGATGTTTTGTGTCTGTGCTGTTATCTACAGTCAGATGTTTTGTGTCTGTGCTGTAACATACAGTCAGATGTTTTGTGTCTGTGATGTTACCTACAGTCAGATGTTTTGTGTCTGTGCTGTTACCTACAGTCAGATGTTTTGTGTCTGTGCTGTTATCTACAGTCAGATGTTTTGTGTCTGTGCTGTAACATACAGTCAGATGGTTTGTGTCTGTGATGTTACTTCTGTCTGTTTGTCAGATGGTTTGAGTCTGTGCTGTTATCTAGTCAGATGTGTTGTGTCTGTGCTGTTATAAAAAGTCAGATGTTTTGTGTCTGTGCTGTTACCAAGCCTGATACATTAAGTGAGGTTTGTGTGTACTGTTACCTATATCACTAATGTTGCCCTAATTGCCATTTATTTATGTTAGTATCACAATTCCCATACAGACATATTAGACATTCAGCTTTGAATGTATATTTAACATGCAATTTCAGAGAAACAATGGTATGTACGTATGATTTTACACTTTTACAGTTTCATATGCCCTTCATGTCCCTAAGCTTTTCTATTACTTATGCATAAGGGTTTAAAAACCCAAGCAAAAATACATTTTAATTTTTGGACTGTTGATCTGAAACCAAATTGAGGAAGAAGTTCTGAATATTTACCAAAATTAAATCAAATGAAAAGTAATTTGAGTTGCAAAAAAAAAATTAAATAATGGTGTAAAATGAATTTCTGGCAAACTGAACATCTGGTTAAATAACTGCGGATCTTTAAATCTCAGTATGTAGAATGCACAATTATGTCTCAAATTCCTTTGTTAATTTGAAGACTCAAAAGATTATCCTACCATCAACACTTAATAAGGAACATTATTATTGAAGCCTTACGATAACTAAAACACAGTTCTGCTACAGACATGGTGCTTGCATATTTCAAGCATTTTACCTTAATTCAATTGTTATAGAATACTGTGATTGGAGAGCTGAACATGAACCAGTTCCCTTTTCTTCAATATGAACTTATCCCAGTTTCGCATTCAGTCCTTGATTTGTTTACTGAAAATTTACCAATGATTTTTAAATCACTTTTGCAACGATTTATTTTTAAAAATAAATTTGTGCTGGATTCTGAGTAGAATTCTAAGCAAAACAACATCTTAACCTCCATCATAACTTTCAAACAATTAACACATGTTACTCAATACACATGCCACTATACTATGTCAAAACACAAATGTTAACTTACTACTTCTCTATTTTTTCTCAAATGTGCATTTCACACGTGTATCCATGATTTGGGGACAGAATTTCTTATCAGCATCTTATTTCTCCCAAAATTATCCATATGCAAATTTCGTAGATTATTTCAAATAGTTCATTTTTAAAATTACTCCCTAAGAGAATTGAATGACTTTTGAAACAGACATCTTTACAGCTAAGTATTAATATGTCAGATTACTCTTTTTAATGTGGAAATAAATCAGTGATTCAGTCTGTATTCAAAAAACAAACTTATGAGATTGATCTTTATTTTCATGGTTGTCAACATTTCAGGGAGAATACAACAGATAGCTCCTGCTTTTCTCTTTGGACCTATTCAACTATAAAATATTCAAAATATTCTTTTTTTGAAAACTATTCATTAAGGGTATTTTTTTCTGTTCGAATCTACATTCAAAGCTGAATTTCGTCCTGTCTATATTACATATGTATTTCATGTTTTACTTTTTTTATTTGAGTAAAGGAGAGAGAGAGATAGAGAGAAGAGTTCAAGATAAAGAAAACAAACCATAAATGTGCAGGGAAGGAATAATTGGTTAACACAAATACACAGCATATAATTACAACAATTAAAACTAAAGATTGGATATCCATACAAAATGTGCAGTCTACAGTTTTCAATGCTTCAGCTCATATCCAGTATGGAAACCAGAAAGAAAAGTGTTAGTAAAATTGACATCATTATACAATATTAGTATATTTAACAATGCATCGAGAGCCAAACCCATTGCCAGACCTAGGATCTTTTTATATCTTTTAACTTAAGAAATAAAACACACTTTATGATTGTGTTGGCTATTTTTGATGCTTGGAAAGTCAGTCTCAATTACCTTTAAAAAAGAAAAGCAATTAGATGTAATAAAGAACAATGAAATGTTTTATTTCAGAAATAAATATCATATCCTATTGAAAGTTAAATGTATATGGAAATTCTCCTCAAATGAATTCTAGCAATGAACTTAAATTAAGCTACTTTTTTCAATTTCAAAATTGTGAAAAACATATAAAGATGAGATTTCCTACTCTGGAAAATTTTATTGGCTCAGTGTCTGGCAAGTACAGCTTTGTTTCTCAGTTACATCACACACTGATGTTCTCAACATAAGATATACACACAAAGGATGTCAGGCACAGTCTGAGGTCAGCCTCTAGTGCTCAACAAGTTATCTCCCCCTGTATGTAATTTGTTTTAAAGATCATACCAAATTAACTCCCTCTAACATGTTAAATCTCAAAAAAAAAAATTCACATTACTTAGAATACTGCACATTTGGTGTACTGAAAATCAGAGTACAGCATAACCTGGAACTTAATCCAGATACTAGATTGCAAGTAGAAAGATTTACAAAATGGTGAATGACAACAGGAAAATGTGTAAAAACTTTTAATATACAAGTATATTGCTCTAAAATATAGCACTAGACTGAAACTTTCAATAATATTCAATATACTATAAAATGTAAAATTGCTGAAAAAATGTCAGGAAAAAAAAATCAACAATACAATCAATTGCTTTAAAGCCACTGGGTAAACTGCAGAAGCACACGAGACTTTCAAATTCTGGCCAAGACATCTCACAGCAGATACAGTCAAGATTCCAAGATCAAGTACAGAGTGAAAGTGCGGAGACGGATCGTGAGCTGATAAGATGGGTGAACAAGAACACAGACAGACGGACGAATGGGGGATTGGAAGTGTCAAGCATCGCGCTGTCCTGTACCACCGATACTGAGACTGGGTAACTTAGGGATAATCGAACGTGTCTGTAGCAACAGAAATAGGTCAGAATTACCCAAAATTATATAAAGAAAGAACAGTTGTCAACAAAAAAGGAAAAAAAGAGTTTGTTTTGTGATATTATTTGTATAAAAATAGGTCTGCTAATTTGTCTTAAATTAAAACAAACAAAACTAATTTAGAAAATTATTTATTTAAAAAAAAAAGAAAAAAAAAAGGGGGGTGATTGTGGTAAAAAAAAGCATTGATTGAAAGGAATTGACTGTTGACTAACATGCTGAAATTAAAATGGATATCACACCAAGTGTGATCTCTTCACAGATAAGGGAAACAACTTGTTTTCCCATAACTTGAAGTATATGAGAAAAATACTTAAAATAATAAAAAAAATACTAATTTTGGAATATCTTTGTAAGAAAGAAATATATTTAAATACATAAATGCTTTATAAATTATATTATACAATAAATTGTTATCATACATCAAAGAAATAACACAAGAGCTCTTTAATTGTTAAATATCATCTTTATCATTAACTGGGATAAAGAGCTACATGTTTTCATGTTCATAAGACATATATAAATATTTATAAGACAGATAAGGTCATACATAAGTGATTACCATATTCATGTTTTCCAAGTCAAAAAGGAATTCAAAAACGCTCAGCTAAATTTCTAAAAGGGACTTTGGGAGGAAGCTTTAAAAACATAGCCCGGAAAATAATACAAGGACTGTTATGAGTAAACTTTCAGATTAAAATCTAGGACTGACTTCATACTGTTATTGTGAAGCTTGAGTTACTATTTGATAAATTGGGTAATAAAAATAAACTCATTTTGGAGTAATTTATGTACAAAAAACTTACAATTTGAGTTAATTATTATGATTATATATTTGGTCACTGTCAAAATCACCTCATTTTTCCTACAACGGAGTCAAGACAGGTAAGACAGGAGGTCCATGTCAAGGCAAATTTAGCAATGAGGGCAGGAGGGAGATATTTTGGGGAAGTGGGGACATGTTTGGGACACACAAACATACAAACATACACACAGTCAAATAGCAAGCCAGACCATGAATCTTCATCACCCATGATGCTTATTATTCCGTAAAGTACAAACTCTGTTAGCACGCAATACTGTGCCTGCACAGTAAGAATGCATTGCATTTTTGCTGCTGAAACCCAAATCAGACTGCACATTTTGGTGGCGTACAAGAAATGTTAAAGAGTGATATAGCAGGTGAGTATTAAATGAGTGCTTTCATATTTATAATGACACAAGAGAAACCAACCCGAGACCACATGGGTATGATATTTTCCATCCTGTTACACCACTGATAGGCCTAATCAAACTGAAATAATTTTTCTGTCTAGTAGGTTCTATAGCTGTCAGTATAAAAACTAAACTGCCTAAAATTTACAAGCGGGCTGATTAGGTTTTATACGAGTAGCACTGGTTAACTGTCATGTGGTACAGGGTTGCAACAAACAGTCCCAAAATCAAATGAGCACATATGATGATGTAAACATTGCAAAAAAAAAAATGCAAAAATCACAACACTGCCATGCAGAAACAACATGCTTTGGTTTTGTTCTGAGGTAGGAAAATAGGTGTTCATGGAATTTAACCCTTTACCATGGCGATATGCTATCTTGCACTTTCTAAACTTGATCAGACTGACAGGCATTCTGTCTCTCCAGGTTTTACAATGCTTTTCTCTACCAATAGGTAGTAATCAGGCAACTATGATACTAAGTGACACTAACTGACCAGGTGTTCATTGCAAAGACAAACTATTCTGAAACCTTTTATAGCTTTTTACTATGAAAATATAGTGAAAAAACTTTGAAAGGTCATGCAATGACCCCTGGTTTATGCTGACATAGGCATTTCCTTGATAGCTCTTCTATTGTGAAGGGTTAAAATGCAAACAAACATTTGAAAGCAAGATGAGAGAGATGCCTTAGAATATCAAGCTCATCTGTTTTTCTCAAGTTTTTGTGACTTTCCCTAAAGTTTTTAACCATGGATACAAATCAGTGATGATTTTTTTTTACAGTACCTAACATTTTAGCCTTGAAAAACAATTGAGCTTAAACTGCCATGCAAGACATTTGAGGAGGGCAAACACAATTGGGTAAGACAAACATTATATAATGACAAGCTTGTATGATGTTCATATTAACAGATCAGGAGAAGGTAAAGTTCAAGCCTTGTAACATGCAGACAGATGGATTTAGTCAGAGTTTTTAGAGTGTATAACATAATGCTAGCATGTCATTCTCAACTAATCTAATGTACATTTTGTGGTTGACTCTTTCATTAAGATAGTCAATGTCCATAAGTTATATGTATTTATTGCTTTCCTTTTCTTTTCTTCAAAATAAATATCATTATTTAACTTAATACTATAACTTTCAAAGATTTAATTGGACAAAGAACCAAAGTTCTGTTACTGATTTTGGTTGAAGTATATCCGAAACACAAATTAGACACATGCCAAAATTTTCACAGAACAGGAACATAAACATACAAATATTTTTGTTTTGTATTGTTTAACGTGTCATACTTTGATCACTAGTTATTGTGTATTACTCTCACACAGCAATATATACAGGTTATCATATTTCCAAATATCACACATGTATGTAAGAGTCCATTATATATTTTACAAAAATGTACAATATTTTCAAAAAATGATTCAATAAATTAATATGTAACAATAATGTACATTATTCTATTCTGTTATTCATATACACATATATGATCAAAACAACAAAATATACATATAGCAATAAGAACCTTCTATGAAATAAACTCTTCAAAACATGAAATTAATTCTATTTCTTAGCAAAGTTTAAAAAATAAAACTCTTTTTTATATAGATATTCTCTGAAAATATCTAAGAATCTGTCAGCATGGGTGAATATAAAATAGCACCTTTGTCAATTTTGACCTTGACCTTGAAGCAACATTAGTGAAACCTTACTCTATAGTACACTGGCTCACTGTGTTTGTTATTTGTGCAAAACATTATCGTAATCCAAACAGGACTTCTTGAGAAGCAGTACAAACACAACTTGTGACAAACAGACAGACAGATCCTGACAGACCTATAAACATGGGAGGAGACCGTTCCAAACTTATACAGCATGCCTGAACAATACATGGAAGGTTTTTATATAGTTTGCTATACTCATGTAAAGTTTAAGTTATATACTACATAATGTGTTCTGTTATCTAATTAACATTTCCTTTTATGTGATAAAATTATCCAATTATCCAACATACATTTCCTATTTATTACTTAGAATTAGCCAATACAAAGTTCCTGTTATTCACTCAGAATTATTTAATACAACCCTTTTATAAAGAGTTCTCCAATATAAATTAATTTACCCATAACTATCCAATATACATTGTTTGTTATATACTCTGTATTATCCAGTAAACTTTACCCAGAATTCTCTTTCTCATACTTCCTGTTATATACAGAATTAATCTAGTACAGTAATTGAAGAGTTTATTTCACACTAGTGTAGAAATAAAAAAAAACAGAAAGAAACAAGTAGATGGATAAAAAGTGTAAAAACCTGTGCGTTTTTTTTTTTGTTTTTTTCTTTTTGTTTTTTTTTTCAAAATGAAATGGAACACATAAATATGGCAATCAGGTGCACACTAGATGGCGCTTGACGAATAAGACGGAGTACAGTAGTAGGTGAAGGCTTGAACAAAGCTAAATGCTGTCACATATGCTTGAAAGTGAAGTTACTCGCGATGGATGGCAAGAGAAGTCTTACTTTTTTCCGAGTGCCACTCAAATAATCTTTATACATATCTGAACGTATATATCTGCTGTAACTATCACTCTTCATCAATTTGAATATATGGTCCTGAAACATACAGAAACATGTGAGATACACGTAAATATAAGTCTGAACAAAAAACAACATGGCTTGAATTCCTACAACAATTATTCTTAGCGCTAAGTAATACTCAAATTCTTAAACTAGGTAGAAAAACATTCCACCATTATATTTATGAAATGTTCAAGAGCATGACTAAGCTGAAATGAATTATTACCTTAATAACAACCAATATTTGATTAGAAATGAAATATTTGGGTATTTTTATTAGAGAAACAAGAATAAAGAAATTCTCCCTTAAGTATTTAAGTATTACGTAGCACTAAGAACCGTTGGTGGAATTCGACTTGGAGTTCGACCCTGGTAAATATATATCAATATTATAACCACTTGGACTGGGTTGGTATGGTCTTGATACTGAGTTCACATTATCAAATTAAATAGTGGATAAAAGAATAAGTATTCAGAAATAAAGGTCTAAATACTGAGGTGGTTTTATACTGAAGAGGTGGTCCTAATACTGAGGTGGTCTTAACATTGAAATGGTCCCAATACTGAGGTGATCTTATCCCAATACTGAGGTGGTCTTAACATTTAGGTGGTCCCAAAACTGAGGTGGTTTTAACATTGAGATGGTCCCAATACTGAGGTGGTCTTAACATTGAGGTGGCCCCAATACTGAGGAAGTCTTAACATTGAGGTGGTCCCAATACTGAGGTGGTCTTAACATTGAAGCAGTCCTTATACTGAGGTGGTCTTAACATTGAGGAAGTCCCAATACTGAGGAAGTCTTAACATTGAGGTGGTCCCAATACTGAGGTGGTCTTAACATTGAGGTGGTCCCAATACTGAGGTGGTCCTAACATTGAGGAAGTCCCAATACTGAGGAAGTCTTAACATTGAGGTGGTCCCAATACTGAGGTGGTCTTAACATTGAGGTGGTCCCAATACTGAGGTAGTCTCAACATTGAAGCAGTCCTTATACTGAGGTATCTGTACTTATACATACATGTATACTTATTCTGTACCAATACATCTGTACTAATGGTTTTCATACCAGTTTTTACAGAATGGGGATTATGGGTAAATAAAGGAGTACATGGAAATGCATGTAGTATAGTTAAAAAACAATTTTAAAATCAAAAAAGTAGAATTAACTGGAAGTATCACTAAAGGTGATTAATATCCCAACAACCCACCTTGTCATCGTGTAATGGGAGAGAAGGACTGGACGTGACTTGACATGACAGGAACAGGAATGTGACACATGTGATTCTTACAGAACCCCCAACTCACTCTCACAAGCGGAGATTTATTATAAGTATGATCCTGATACTAAAGCTTGTGCTTGTTCTTGACATCCAGAATCATGTTGTTAAGAAAGGCAAAGATGTGCCAAGTGAATAAATTTATGTTTTTTTATTTTTGTGCATTCTTTTCTTGTCCTCAATCTGTCGTTTTCACATTCACATGACAATCAAATTTTATTCATTATGAATCCCTGAATTTAAAGTTCACAATAAAAATATGCAATATTTTAAAGGAAAAATGATTTTTGATGTTAGGATTATATTTCATTTAACCAACCTGCAAATATAAAGTGAAGGAAATTCAAAAGAGAAAAAACTGAGACAAAAGTATTGACAGAAAGAAAAGGGAGAGAGAGAGAGAGAGAGAGTGGGTGGGGAGAAGTTACCTGAGCTTCAGCAAAGCAATATCTGTTACAGGGATTGTCTTCCACCCTTTTCCGCACCAGCTCGGCTATCCGAGCGTCAATATTTACAGGATTATGTGCACCTGGAGCTAAAAATTCACTGCAAAACCAGAACACTCAGTCTAGTTAACCCTTTACCTCATGAATATTCATGTACAAAAATTATGAATATTAATCTACGGAACATTGAATGGTATATTTTTTATTTGCTCTGCAGATTGTGTAGAATCTGAGAAATCAGGACAGACTATTTGACTATCTGAGTTTACCGTCGCTTCAACAGTATTTCAGTCATATAGCAACGTCCAGCTAATTACAGGTGGAGAAAACCCGAATGCACGGAGGCATCCGGGTAGAACCACCGACCTACCGCAAGCCAGCTGGAAGGCTTCCTCACATGAAAATCTGAATGACCCTACCGGGATTCGAACCCACGCAGTGAGGGGCTGAGTGAGAAAAATCAGGATGACTGCCCTGTGAGACAATGAATCAAAAAAAGTCTGTACGAAGTAAAGAGTACATTATATCAGTTCTATTAAATGTATTTCCTGTTTATCATGACATTGTAACTATTGACGTAATACAGGATATATTCAGTTCAAATAGAGTAAAATATAGGCAAGAAAATTAAAAATGTATGTAGATATCATTTTAAGATTATG
>CM037787.1:9870216-9920216 GCA_021229015.1 Solen grandis
CTTAAGTAAACACTACATTTAAATTAAGTATCTTGATTGAATTTCAATTTCTTTGATAAATAAATAGTTGTTTTATCAAAACACATCTCTTAGACAGATATTGAGGCCCGTTTTGGTAAAAACATCATTAATATGTGCGCAGGGGCCTCCGTGGCCGAGAGGGTAAAGTCGCTGACTTTAACACTCACTCACCCCCTCACCGGTGGGTTCGAAACCCGGCAGGGTCATTCGGTTTTTTCTTGTGAGGAAGCTTTCCAGCTGGCTTGTGGTAGGTCGGTGGTTCTACCCGGATGCCTCCGTGCATTCGGGGTCTTCCTCCACCTGTAATTAGCTGGACGTCGCTATATGACTGAAATACTGTCGAAGCGACAGTAAACTCAAATAATCAAGTCAAGTTAATATCTGCACAATCGAAAAGTTTATTATAGTCTGTTTCAATGTTCCTGTATAATGGTTATAGTCGCTTCATTACAGTGTTCACTAAAGGATGATTTGGACTTTAGTTCCCAGTTGAAGCACTTCCCCGAAACTAATTTGTATAGATAACTGTTCTCTATCATTATTTGTATACCATCAACACTGCATATCTTTTTAAATGGCATTTCTTGTTTAAATTACCAAAGGTGTTATGTATCTCGCACAATTAAATCACCTTATGATATTACTATGTAATTATAAACAGTATTTACAAGCACAGCTCCATTATAACACTATATGTGGGATCCAAGTCTGTTGTATAATATAATGTATTTCAAGTCTACTTAAACATTTTACAAAATATAGATTGTATTATCTTGGATTATGTGTTACGTGGATCTTCTGTATTTCACTCCTACATCTTCAAGAACTGCTATATATTTCAGAAACGAGGGAAGCTTATTTTGTTATTTCAGTGTGACATTTGGCATAGTTTTCACATTTGTATTCACAAGATCAATTTGACATTCTTTATTTTCAGTCAAGTCTACATCTCTGTTTAATAACAAGTCATTTATTATCCGTTCTATATAGGTTCTGCAGGATGTCCGTAGAACAGGAGCATTGGAATTAACACAATGGAGAAAAGGCAAGATAGAATTGCATTATGTATCAAATTCTAAAAGCTCTACTTTTGAAAAGTAAAAATTTATCCCCACCGTTTTGTGTCACCTGCTGTAAGCAGAGGTGAAACGGAGTGTTCTCACTTTGTCCACTTTATACGTTATGGAGTAAAACCAGAGTGGACAAAGTGGGAATACCAATAAGGTGCTAACCCCCTCTTATTTAAGGGGTGTCCAGGTAAAAAAAAATCATCTTCATTTACTTTCTGCTTTAATTCAATATGTACAAATTTTTAAACAGTTATTATATATAAACCAATCAGCCTTTCATCACGTCAATTAATGGATTTATTGAGGCTAAATAAAATATCTCATCAGCAAAATCTTCATTGATATTTTACTTTAATTCAGTAGTCTAAAATATTCAAACAATTATTATATTTAATGTATGGAATTATATTTTGACCAATGAGATTGCAGTATTTTTCAAAATTTTCGATCGGTTTAACTCGTTAAACCACTTGGTTTAATGGATAACCTAGTATATACCACCAAACTTTGTGCGCAGTGTGTAGATATGGATTTGGATAGTAAAGCCAAAACACAATTCCATACATTAAGTAGGTTAATGTTTGTTATCGAGGATTTAACAAGTCCAACCGCTCGCTCGGCTGCGCCGAGCTTGAGCAGTTTAATTTGTTAAACCCTCGATAACAAACATTAACCAATACATAAACCAATTAGCAATTTATCTCGCCAATTAGTGGATTAATTGAGGCTTAATCGAATAGATTTTACTGATGTTAGTCAGCTTAATATGTTAAGGGTATCAGCCAAGACATAATTATGTTTGTGTCAGTTTGATCTTATTAATTACCTTTAATAAACCTTATCAACTTGATTTAAATAGGACATATTTAATTCAAGGCATTATTGCAATTATGAGATTTAATTTTTGATCTTATGTCTGTAGATTATATTTGTCTACACGGACATAGACATGAAACAGAAGATTTCAAAAGTTTCAACAAACTTCAATGTATATGCATGTTTAAAAAAATAAAAGCGGAATTTCCAACAATGTGCTTAGATGCTGTTACGATGGCTAACGCCTTGTTGATGTCAAGTTCATAGAAAAAAGAAGAGGGAAAGAACATTAATTCCCAATCATGACATGTACAGACTAAAGAACCAAAAGAATGATAGTTCCTACTGAAAGTGTGTGGTTACAACATGCCCAGCTAGAATCAACACATACAATGATCAAATGACAGCTCTGATCGGAGAGCACAATCATGAGCGGGACTCAACAAGAACCAGCGCAGCTATTGTAATGACGGATATGCGTAAGAGGTGCCGAAAATCTACTGAAACCATACCACCCATTTTTCGGACTTTATCCTTTAGAACTGGGGCAAAGAAAACCAAGGGGAAATGGGAATTTCCCACTTTCTACGAATCAAAAAATCGCAAAAGTCAATGAAAGATGTTCCCCAAACTCCAAATCTCCCGAGGTTCTTACTGGGACTGGATGTTATCTCCCCGGGGAGAGGGTTTTTCCAGCAGTGCGGCGAAAAGAAGGTTCCTTTTTTTCTGGAAAACCTAAAAGGAAAGGGCCCCCCCTGTTTGGTTTATAAAGGGATTTTTATCCGCCCACCTGAAAAAAAAAAAAGCAAAGGGCCCAAGAGAGGAAAAAGAAATATGGGCCCTTTTTAAAATTGAGAGCTTGGGGGGGAAAAAAGAAGAAAGGGAGTGGAAGGGGGAAAAATCAAAAAAAATTGGGGGAGGGGAAAAAAAGTCAAAAAAAACAAAAAAAAAAAAATTTTTGGGGGAAAGACCCCCCTTTTTTTTGGCAACAGCAAAAAAGGGTTTCCCAAAGGGAGGGTTTGGCGGGTGTAGTGTAATGTGATAGATGTGGTATCAACCAATTTAGGGGTTTTACCAATGCTCTGTGCCCCTTTTAAAAACGGGGGTCCGACTTCCGGCTAAAAAATTCCCCCTTTAAAAAAACATTCCTAAAAAACCCCGTGAATGGTTTTTGAGCAAACTAACAGAAACCCATCCATATAGCCTCTATCAAATTTTAAAAATTTTTGTTTGATTGGCAAAAAAATTTTTTTTAAAAATGAATTTTTTGGGAAAAATTTTTTTCTGCAAAACGGGAAAGGGGCCCCTGAGATTAATATTTTGTGTTAGCTTGTTAGATCTACGAATTTTTGAAAAAATCATGACCCTGGGGAAAATTTCCCCCCCCCGGGGGGTTTCACTTGATTTTAAATGGTTTATATGGGAAAAAAAACCCTTCTTCCCGAAACAAAAGGGGCCTGGATTTAAATATTAGGGATCTTTACCCCCTTTTGTTAAAACCCAAACCTGGGGTTTAAAATTTTTACCCCCCCCCTGGCTATACATAAAACATCTAAAAAATTTTCTTTAAAAACCCCCACAGGGTTGGAGTTAAGTTTTTTGCTGTATTACAGGGCCCTTTTAAAGACTTACAAAGTTTAAAAAATCTGGCCCTTTTGGGGTCAAAATTGGTCCTGCCCCCGGGGTCGCTTGTTTTTTCATAAAATTATAGAGGAAAAGTTTTTAAAAGATCTTTTTAAAAAACCACAAGTCAGGGTTTAGTTTTTGGATGAAACAGGGCCTTGGGGGCCCTTTAAACCCAAGTTTTCAAACCCCGGGTTTTTGGTTGAAATTCCCCTAGGGGTCACCCTTTTTTATTTTTTTAAAACCCATAAAAATTTTTAACTATGTACGTTTTGTGCGCTTTTCGGTTATTTTGCTGTTTTTTTAAATGGTTTTTGTTTTCATTATAGGTTTTAAAAAAAGGCAATAAAGGGGAAATATTAACAGTGAACGTTTCGGGGCCACAGGGCCCCCTTTTGTTAAAAAACTGGTGGGAGTTTTTTTGGGGTTTTTTAAATGGTAAGGGCGGGGGGACGGGTTTTTTTAATTTTTTTTGGTTTCTTTAAAAAAAAGTTTTAAAAAAGGGGGGTTTAAAAAAAAAATAGCTTTTTTCCCCCCAAATACGATTTACAAAATTTTGTTTTTTTAAAAAATTTTTGGTTTTTCAAAAAAAAGGATTTCGACTCAAAAAAGACTTTTATGTCGGCAAAAAGTCGGGCTTTCCCTTTTAAAAATTCTTTAAAATGTTTTTTATATATATGAAAAGGGAAAAGGCCCAAATTGAATCTTGGGGAACACCTGCCTCGATATTTCTCAATAAAAAAAAAAAAGGCACCTTTAAGTAACGTTTTTTTCCCCCAATTTTAAAAATAGCTCGAAAACCCGGGGGAAGAAGATAAACCCTTTTATACCTGAAGATTTTATTTAAAAAATAAACCTAAATAACCCCTTTTTAAAAAGCCTTACTTAACCAAAAACAACCTTTTTTTTTTTTGGAATCACAAATTGGTTGGGAGTTTAAAAATTTCCCGGGGAAAAAACCGGGGGGTACTCAGAAATGAACCCTTTCAGATACATGGTTAAAAAAATTTTTTATAAACGGCACGTTCAAAAACCCTTTTCTGAAAGCATTAATTAAAAGATTGGCCACAATTAGCAAAAAAGTGGCGGGGGTTTTTTTTTTAAAATTGGGACTTTTTACCCCTTTTTTCCCAAAAAGAAGGGTAACCCCCCCCGATATTTTTTGGAAAAAATTTTACACAGGGGTTTGGGTAATATTGGAAAATTTTTTTTTAAAATTTTTTGTTCACTTTTTCCCCCCCCCGCGTGAGTCCAAAAATTTTAAAACCCTTTTTGGGGTAAAATTTAACATTTTACATATTTTTTTTTAAAGTTAAAAATGGGGGAGAGGCTCTGGAATTATGTAAAAAAAAAAGATCTGTGAAAAAAAAAAGGGGGGTTTTAAAAATCGGAAAAAAAAATTGTGTTGTTTTCATTTAAGGGAGGAATTTGTTTCATTTTCCCCTTTAAGTTGTTGACCACCTGACCATACCCCCAAAAATTTTAAAATAAAAAAAACAAGTTTACAGTCCCCCTTGAAATGGTTAAAAATTTAAAGGGATCGTACAATGCGTTATTTTCTATTAGACAAAAAAGAAAAAAATTTAAAATACCCTGATAATTTTCTCAGTCTTTGTGATTTTAAAAATTAAAACTTACCCTTTATACCCTATAAATTTTTAGATTTGCCCCCGAAAAGGGGTTTTTTGCTCTTTTTGTTTTCAGTCTTTTTAGGGGGGGAAAAACCCAAAATCAAGTACTAGTGCCTCGGGAACCCTCAAAAATATAATTGTTAAAAAAAAGCTTCCCCAAAAAAATTAAAAAAAAAAAAAAAACGGCAAAAGAGGAAAAAAGTAGGGTTTTAAAAAGAAATTTAATGTTAAGTACCAAAAAGGCCCCCTTTAAACCCTTTCCCCCATAGAGGATACCATGAAAAAACCATGGAACAAATAAAACCCGATCAGCCTGGAAAAACCCCGCAGGGGTTTTTAGGTTTTTTTGTGTTCGCTGTCCCCATGGAAGGAAACGAGGATTTTTTAATTTAAAAAATTTGGGGGGGTTTTTTGGGTTTTCTGCAAAACAGGGTTTAAAAAGGACCTAAGAGTGCGTCAAAATGGGGGTTTAAATTTAGGGAAAAAGGGGTTTAAATGAAAGTTTGATTTGGGGGAAGTTGAATTAAAAAAAAACGCATATAACTGATCAACCTGTTAAAGGGTATGAACTTTAAAAAGGGGGTTTTCCCTCAATTACAAAAAAAAGAAATAAAAAAAAAAAACAAAGGGTATACCCCCGGTTTTATAACATTATGCTTCCAAGATTACAGGGTTTTAAAGGAAAAAGAATTTTTTCAGCACTAAAAAAAAAACACAAAAATGTTGAGGGAAATTAGCCCATTCCCCCTGAATATTCTTTTTAAATTCAAACTTATAAATTTTAAAATTTAAAAGAATTTTAAAAATTGCAATGAAAAAATTTTTTTTCATTCCCCACGTCAATTTTGAATATTTTGATAAATTTAAATTCAATGAAAAATTTTGTTTTTTTTCCCACAGTTTGCAAAAAAACTACAACTTTAACCCCTTTTTTAACCCAATTTTTAAAAAATTTTAAAAAGAAAAGGGTTTTAATTCCCGGTACTGCAAATTCCGTTTTAAAGCCCCGGAAATGGTGGCGTTTTGTAAATAAAAACCTTACCCCCCAAATGGGTAGGTACATTATAAGTGAAATAAATAAATCTTTCTTTATCACACATTTTTTTTTGAAAAAAAAACACTAACTTCAAAAAATTTTTGTTATCTTTAACGGGATTTAATTTAAAAAAAACCCAAAAACATAAAAAAAAGGAAAACAAAAATCCATTTTTTTAATCTTTAAAAATTCTTTATTTCCCAACAAAAAAATGTCTGAAAGACCCTTTTGTGTTTAATTTTTGGTTACCCTTTAAATTAAAAGGTTCCCTTTTAAGTAAAAAAAATGCATAGGGAATTGGGGACCCTAATTTTGTGAAAAAATCTTTGCTTCTGAAACCTTTTTGGGCGAGTAAATTAGCCCTAACAGAACAACTCAGGGTCTTTTCTGCGGCAATTTGGAACCAAAGGGATTAAGGCCAGTTTCTTCTGTATGTCTTGTAGAGTGGGGACCCCAAACAAAAAGTGGGGTTTTTTTTAATTTTAAAAGGGAAAAAAAAAGGATAAAGTTTTTTTGTTTGGGAAAAAAAAGTAGAAAAAAAGAAATCCGCTTTTTTTGAAAAAATTGAAAAAACCCTTCATAAAAACCCGGGGTTAAAAAAGTTTAAAAAATTTTATGCCAAAAATTTTTCACAAATAACCCCAAGAAATAATATTTGAAATTTTAAATTGTTTTTAAACCCCTTTTTTAAAAAACGTCAAGGTTAAAAAAGTTTAAAAATTAAAAAATTACAAAAAAAAATTTTTTCTTTAAATTTAAAAAACGTAAAAAATTTTTTATACATTTGATAAGGTTTCCGAAAAGGGAAGAAAAAGGGGTTCATTCAATTTTAAAAAAAAAGTAAAGGTTTTATCAAACAGAAAAAATTTTTTGCCCGGGGGGGTTCCAAAGGCGAAGGTTGCTTACTTTTTTTAGTTTTTTGTGCTTCGACAGTATTTTTCTAAGCACCCCAGTAATTCAGATGGGGGAAGAAACCCGTGAAAGAAGGGATCCCGAGAACCACCCCCACCGACCACTGGAAGCTTTTTCCCTTCATAAAACCGAATGACCCTGCCGGGTTTGAACCCATGCGGTGAGGGGCGTGTGATGGCGAATGGGTAATTTATTAAAAAATTAAATTGTCCCCCTAATTTCAAATTATATAAAAAAATTCAAACCTTCTTAAGGGTCGCAGGGGGGCAAAAAAAAGGGGCCGCATAGCAGAGGTAAAATATGCAAAAATTTTTTTGGTAATTAAAAAAGACATTAAAAACAGGGTTTCCGCTTAAAAAAAAATGGCCCAATAAAGGTTTTTAATGTAGATAATTTCGGAAACCCCGGGTCCATAGAAATGTTTTTTTGCAGAAAAATCCCCAAGGGACCACGCCTGTAAGACAAGTTTGACGGGTTTCCTTTATAAAAACCTAATACTACACTTGGTTCAAAAATAGAACTTTTGTAAGCAGCAATTAGATACTCGGCCACATCGAATTAAGGAATTTTTCTTATTAATGCTTATCGGTTAACGTGTATGCACGTGTTCAGGTGCCGGTCCAAATTAAACGGGTTTTAAAAAAAATCTTATATTTTACGTATTTGAATTTTTTTCTTTTGTCAAAGTTTTGATATATAAAAATACTAAATCAAAAGCTTGATTTGCATTTCTCGACTTTTTCCGGGAAAAGGAAATTTTTCCAAAAATTTCATTTGGAAAATTCTTCCCACATGCTACATTTTTGGTCATACTGTGAAAAAGTTCCCGAAACCCCCAAGGGAAAGTATAACCATGTAAGTATGAGACGGGTTTTTTAAAAACCAAAAAGCTCATAAAGTGAGAATGTGACAAACCCGCTCCTTTTTAGAATCCCGAATTAAAAAAATTTGGGGGCAAAGGGGTTTTTTTTACAACAATTCAATAACACTTTCTAAACAAACACGCGAAAGAAAGTTTGGTCCGAAAAATTTCGGGGCCCCCCCTCAGCTTGTAGGTTTGTTAAAAAGTAAAAATTTTTGACTCGAGTTGTTTTGGTTCTGGGAAAGTTGGGAATTTTTTGTTTCTTAAAGTCCATTTTTTCAATATTGGGTTGGTTGAATTTTTTCACGTCCGAAGACGAAAAACGCGGTGCCCCTTCCCCAAAAAAGAAATTTACATTTTCAGTTTAAATTGTTTTATTTCTCGTTGGTCAATGGTCACCATTTTTCTTCGG
The DNA here is from genome assembly GCA_021229015.1 of Solen grandis. Taxonomy (NCBI): domain Eukaryota; kingdom Metazoa; phylum Mollusca; class Bivalvia; order Adapedonta; family Solenidae; genus Solen; species Solen grandis. The sequence goes on from CM037787.1 coordinate 9,878,600, forward strand.
GAATGGAAACCTTAAGGGCAGGGGATTGGCCCAAATTTTTCGGTCCCGTTGATTTTTTAGCCCTTTTTTTTTGCTGGAAACAAAAATTTTAATGCAACTGTTTCTTTGAATACATGAATGAAAACTATTTTTTTAAAAACATTTAATGCAACTATTTTTTGAAAACATTTAAGAAACTTTTTCTTGCGATTTCTCAAGGGGATGGGGATCTCATTTTTGTACGAGCTGTAGTTTTACATTTTTTTCCCCCAATGAGGAAAGACAGCCCCTTTGGGCGGGGGGAAGGCAAAACAAAAAATTTCCAAAATCCTACGCTTTCCGACATTTTTTGGGGTGTGGCGGAAACGTTTTATCCCGTCAAACAAATTAAGAATTTTTTAAAAAAAAGAAAAATTCTTTTTTTGGGTTTCTTTTATGTACGGGGGTTTGGGGTTTAAAAAAATGGGGGGGAAACGGCTTGTTTTTGGACAACCCCACCCGACACTGGGGGGTGAACAAAAAAAAAAGGACATTAGGTATCCTCTCCACCAAAAAGTTTTAAAAACTAAAGAGGGGAAACAGGAATAAATTTGAACAGAAAATTTAAAGTAAAACCTTTTCAGAAATTTAAAATCGTACACTTTTTTGCCAAAAAGGTTTGTGGCTTTAAAAATAGTAATTTATCTTGATTAAAAAAAAAATATTGCTTTTTTTTTTGCAAAAAGAATTTATCTTTTCATTGCAAAGCGCCCCTGATGGGTTTGGAGGTCATTCTTTTTGTTTAACGTGGGTCCTGGTTCAGTCCAATCTCGCTTTTACTTTTTCCACCTTTTCACTCGGGAAAAACTTTTAATGACTTGACTATTTATGTAAGGCTTAACGTATTTCATCATATGCGAGTCCAGCTATTAAAAGGGGGAGGAAGACCCCAAAGCATGAGGCAGAAAGGGGGAAATTTTAAATTGGTGTTTTTTTTATATTTGTTTGAACTGTTTATGGTCAATTTTTTTCATCCTTTTTAGCCAAAGCCTAAACCCAAAGATAAAAACTCATATAAAGCGTGTAAGGAAACTCGTTACCCTCGGGGGCCACCCCGATATTGTGGGAAAAACCCCTCCTTTACTGAATTAACAACCCGGGTTTTTGTTCCGAAACATTTGAAAACCCCCGATGATCTCTACAGTAAGGGCACGTAAAAACTGGTAAACTTAGGAACGGAGTAAAGTTTTAAATCCCAGAGTTTCCATAAATTTTAATATTGATTTTAAAGGTGGAAGGGTATTTTGGGGAAAAAAAAATTTTTAATTTGAAAAAAAATTATTTCTAAATTTTTCCCAAAATTTTCCTTTTTGACGAAAATGAAAAAATCTCCCCGTTTATTTGTCGCCGCAAAATTTTTTAAAGATTTCTCTTATTAAGGCAATATTTTTTTAGGGGGGTTACTTTATTTTTTACTTATTTTTTAAAGGGGTTGAGCGCCCCCTGGGGAAACGAAAAAAAGTTGGTTTCCTCAGCCCGACATCCAAATTTGTAAAAAAAAAGAGATCCCTTGCTTGCGCCTCATAAAAAGGGACCCATGGAGGTTTACCCGGGGGAAATAATGTGATAGGTGTCGACGGTGTGTACGCAGTGGACAGCATGTATTGTTTCAACGAATGTTTGGAAAGTTAATACCCTGGGACTTAGATCCAACAATCAAACAAAATTAGAATTTTATTTTTTGGGATTATTTTTATAACAAACAAAATGCTCCCCAATCATTAACAATTACGCAAGCGGGGGAATCCCCGAAACAAATTGTATAATCTAAACAAAATTCGGCATTTTTGTGGATTATTTTGTGTAAAAACCTGCGTTCGAAGAATCTTCCTCCTCCGCGATTTTCAGTGTTGGTGGTCTTAAACCCTTTGGGGTCAAGGCATTTATGAAGGGCAAAGTCCTGGGGTAGAGTTATCAAGGCATGCACCTGAAATTTTTTAAAGGGTATGGTGGGAGGATTTTTTTTATGGTAAGGTTAATTTTGTGCAGATAACATCAAAAACAAAGACAGACCAAAAAAGCACCGTCATAAGCGATGTTAAAAGGCCAAAAAGGTGACAAAACCCCATAGTAATTTTTTATTAAAACATACAACCAACAAAACGGATCGTTGTCTTGACCTGTTTTGCTTGTAACCTTTTTCCCCGGGGAAACCCCTGCCCAATCTCGTTTGGCCCGGGAAAATAGGGTATTTCCCAATTGTTTTTTTTGGGTTTGGCTTTCTTTCAGCAAAAATAAACTTACTTCCCCGCATATTTAAAATTTTGTATGAAAAAAAAAAACTAAAATCAGATTTAACCCAATGTTTTTTCAAAAAAAAAATTTAAAAAAAATGGGTTGGGATATCGGAGTTGGTAGGTTTCATACCCAAATTTTAATTCAATTAAATTTTGAAATTTTAATCATCAATCTGATTTTTTTATTCCAATCCTTTTTTTCCATTCATGTAGTTTAACCCTTTTGAACAAATATTATATATTTTTTTAAAGACAGCTAAACCCCAGTTTTCCAATCATAAAAAGAAATTAAAAATAAATATTTTATTTTAATTTATAATAATATATATATAATAAATATGCGCGCCAGAATTCGCGCAGAAGGGCCCCCCTTTAAAAAAAGGGTCATAACTTTTGAAAAAAGGGAAAAAATTAAGGGGTCGACACGAATTAAAGAAAAAAAAAAGCCCCGCCCAAAGTTAGGGTTTAGATTTTTGGGGAACAAAAAGTTTACAAAATGCAAGTATAAAAACTTCAGCTGAACGTATGAAATTCAAAATTTTATTTTTACGCAAAAAATTCGATTTTTGTTGTCCATCGTCAGCAATTTCATACCCGCTCATATATTTTGAACGTTTTTAAAGACATTAAATATTTTGGCAAATTCCTTTCAAAATGCAGAATAAACAAAATAATGATTTTTAACCACGGTTGTATCTTTTTAAAATACTTTTTTTTTAAAAAAAATTTTTGATTTGCTGAAACCGCATTTGAGCCCTTTTTAACTAGAAGTAAACTTGCGGTAAAAGGTTTTGAAACGAATAATTGGCTTTCCATTGAAAATTTTTTTGGTAAAGTCCCTTAAGGTTTCGCTCCTTTTGGGGCCAAGGCCTTTACGGAATAACCCTTGGGTTTCTTGGAGAGGAAAATTGGCCAAGACTGGGGAACCTTCGGGTTTTCCTTTAAACAATTTCTTTTTGATAAATAAACATTTATTGGTATTTAACATTTTTTTTAAAACTTTTCCAAACAGGAAACCCCCCAAAACGGGGTCTTAGGTTTTTAGGCCCAATTCCCAAAAAAAAAGGGACTTCTATGATCTAAATAATAATCGTGGAATCACATTCTTTGAAAACTTGGTAAAATATTTCCGTTTTGACAAAAAAGTACAGGGCTTGGGGTGAAAAAATAAAATTTCGATCCCAATTTGGTTTTGTAAAGGTTTGTTTGTTTGTTTTTGGATTTTTGGGAAACCACTTTAAACGGTCTATTAGACAAAAAAAAAAAAGGCTGTCATATCAGTTTCACGCCGTAACAAGTGGGTGACACCCGCCAACAATTTTCCACACCGGGCCCCAAAGTCCTGCAACAACCCTTTTATGCTGGCGGCAAGCAAAAAAACCCTTTCCTACCTTTTTTTCGTTTGGGGTTCGCGGTCGGGGTCGAACCAACGTTTTCCCAATTCCCGGGGGACGCTGTAACCTTTCGGTAAAGACCTGAACGAAAGGTTTAATCAGATAGCAATTTGTATCTCAAAAAATTTTTTTTCGCGGGCTACAGCAAAAAAATTTTGTTCCTTTTTAATCTCAAAAAAGCTCTTTATTTTTAGAAACCTTTAGGGGCTTTTTCCCAAGGGAAAACGGGGGAAATTTTTTATTAAATCAATGAAATTTTTTTTGAAATCAGCGTGAAAATTTTTAATCATTTTTTTTAAAAAAACTTTTTAAAGCGGAAAAATCTAAAGGCCTTTTTTTTTGTTTTTAAAAAAAAAAAACAAAAATTATTAAGTAAAAAAAAACGTTCATTATTACCTTTTTTTGGAAATTCAAATTTTGGGTATCCCCTTTTTGGGGTTTAAAAGAAAGAAATGTTTTGGTTTAACTCCCCGGACAGCATTTCATATTTTAGCGATGCAACTTGAGAAGTTAGTGCTGTCAAGCTATCACGCCTAGACATTGGCTGTACCACACCCTCCAAATTTTCCTGACACGGACCAAACCTCCGCAAAACCCCTTTTAAAGCTGAGCGCAAAGCAAGTAGCTTAAAATACCATTATTTGCGGTTTGGGATGTCCGACCGGGGGTCGAAACCCCGTCTCCCGCCCCAGGGGTTTTGTTTAAATGTACCAAAATTATTAAAAGGAAAAAAATCGGGGAATTTGAACGATCGGAAATTACTGAAAAGGAAAGATTTTATCTTCAGGGGTAATACATATTGATTAAAATCAAGAAGCCCGAAGGGTTATTGAAGGGCTTACTTGGAAAAAAACAATTCCGGGCCTTTAGGGTTAATTTTGTCACAGTTTTTGAACTTTATCCCAATCAATTTTTTTAATTTCCTTTTTTTCAATTACTAGGGAAACCTTTTAAAAGAATAAACTTTTTAAATCACACAGAAAACAAGGCGTACCGGCGATTTTTAATTTCAAATTTAAGCGACGTGCTCCGGGGAAAATTTGCCTTTTTCCTTAAAAAATTTTTTTCGTTAACTGGCATTTCATTATCGAAATGTTCAGGTTTTTTAAACATCAAAAAGTAAATTGATTGTCACAAGACGAATGGCGTGTCTGTAACAAAAAAGTTAAAACAAATGTTTTAATGGCGACTTTAAAAATTGGAAAGGGGGTCCCCCTTTTCTCTCTTGTATCCTTTTGATTTTTAAAACTTGTTTTAAGGGGATATTAAACCAAAGGAAAAAACCCAAAAATTAACAAACGAAATAAGGTTTAAAAAACCCCCATTTTAAAAATTTTTAAATATATACCCCAAGAATTAAAAAAATTGTTTAATTTATTTTAAGTGATTTGTCACTTTTAATACAACCTTTCAAGTTTTAAATCTTTTTCTTTTCATTACGTTTTTTTATAAATTTAAAATTATTTACATTTTTTTTGATGTTTAAGGGAAAACAAGATTTGATAAAAAAAGAAAAGAAAAAAAAAAAAAATAAAAAAAAAAAATAAAAATAAAAAAAAACAAAAAAACAGGGGGCCTGATGGCCCTTAACGCTCACCTATTATGATTCTTGTTAAACCCCTTTATTTGGAAAATTATCACAAGTGAAAAATTTTACCAAATTTTAACGTGTAAATATTCTTAAAAAATCCGCAAAAACAAATGTCACATAATATGTAATTTAAGTTTACTTTTTTAAGGAAAATAAAAACAATATCCGCATGCAAATGGGTGAAGAAAAAAATTTTTAAATAAATGTCAAATTTTTTGAAAAAAAAAAATTTTAAACCCCCCAAAATTTTTATTTTTTATTTATAGCAATTTTTTAATATTATTTTTATTTATTACTATTTTCAAAATGATTATGGATTAGAGTCAGAGAGATAAAATAGATAAATCTCTCTCTTTCTCTGTGTGGTTTTGGGGTTCCCCAATTTAAATTATTTAATACAAAACTATCTCCCTTTTTCATTTTTAAAGGAAAAGGGGCAGTGTAGTTCCTTGTTTTTTTTCCTTAAATTTTATAACCATGTTTAAATTTGTTTTTAATAGGTTTAGCATATATATGAATTTGACATTTATTTCCTCGTTACAATATTTCAGTCAAACGACGTTAGAAAAAAACCCAAGCAGGGAGGCACCCGGGTAAATCACCGACCAGAAATAGATCAAAAATTTTTAAAAAAAAATTTAAGTCCCTTGTAACGTTGTTGTTTTTTCCCCTTTTGTTTTTCAGGACTGATCCCCAAATTGCGTAGCTTTTTGGATTAAAATTTTTAAAAAAGAGAAAAACGGCTTCAAATCAAAACCAGAAAGGACCCAAAAAATATTGCCTCTCGTGAAAAAAAAAATGCTGAAAAAAAAAAAAATTGGCTTGCAGTGATCAAATCAAATTTGAAATAAAAAAAGAACAAAAAAAACCCTTTTATTTTTGCTTGACATTGAAACCTCGCATTAAATCTCGCTTTCCCCATCCTGTGAAAACACAGTTTAAAAAAAGAGGCTAGTATAGATATGAATATTAAATTAATTCAATTTTAGACTCTTTGATACAGGGGGGAAAAAGTTTTGAGATTTTTTTTGTGCTCGCGGGGCGTTTTGTGAAATATTTTTAATTCCCCGCCGCATACCCAAATCTTACAAGGCCCGCATCGGGGGCCCCCGATCTGTTTTTTAAAAAAACCCCCATTCAAAAAAACAATGAGGGAAAAGTTTTCCACCCTCCGTTTCAATCTGTCATAGAACCCGTAACTATTTGGCCAATAATGTACAGCATATGGGGTGCCAGTGTTAATTAATAATGATTTATTGATGGTTAGCCTAAAATGTAAAAAAAACAATTTGTTTTTTGAGAAGTTATTGCCCAAAGTTAACTTTTCTTTTTAAATATTTCAAAAAATTTTTAAAGTTTAAAAGCAAGGTCAAAAGTGTAACAAAGAATGGAAGGTGTTTCTTTGTTCATTGATGGAAAGGTCTTGTACAAGGGAAATTCACATGTGAAATATCGTGTCCTGATGACAAGGATTCTGAAAAAAAAAAACATTTTTTAACATCCAAAAATTTCAGTAAAATTTGGTCAGGGTCAGGTCAATGTCAATAGCTTAAAAATTTGCATATGCTGGGTAGGTCTTGTCAAAATGTAGGCACTGAAAAATGAAAGTTTTTTTTGAATAGTAGAGAATTAAAATTCCGGGGCGACGACGGACGACGACGACTACGCAGACGCCGGGGTTTCGACAATAGCTCGTGTTTTTTTTTTTTTTTGAAAAACAGACGAGCTGAAAATGGACTCGACGATTCCCTTTTTTGTTAAAGGTTAAAAAAGGTCAAATTCAAAGCCCAAGGGCAAAGTCCAAAAAATGTAACTTGATGGAAAGGTTTTTACAAGGAAATTTACATGTGAAAAAATCAGGCCCTGTTACGACGGTTCTGAAAAAATAGGGATTTTTAAAATTTTCAAAACTTCAAAAAAAATAGGTCAAAGGTCAAGGTCAAAGGTGTAATATTTGCATATTCTGGATGGGCTTTCAAGATGAATAGCTACCAAAAATGAAAGTGTATATTGAATAATAGAGAAGTTATGACCAAACGTTAAGATTCCGGGCGACGACGGACGACAACGACAACGCGGGCGCCGGATAATCTGACTGGGTAGCTATATGCCTGATATATCGTGTATATTAGGTGGCGCGCAAAAACTGTCTTTTATAACAAAAGTCCTAAATGACTAACAAAATATTGGAAGGACGAAAACCCAACAAAAACCCTCAAAAGAGAGAGAGAGAGGGGAGAGGGCCAAAGAAAACACCAGAAAAAAAAACTTGACCTGAACTTATTCCTTAAGATATATTTGAATAACCAAAGAGCGAGCGAGAGAAGAGAGAGAGAGAGAGAGAGAGAGAGAGAGAAAGAGAGAGAGAGAGAGGGAGGGAAGGGGACAAAGAAAACAGCAGATAATTGAAAATTTTGATTTGAAAATATTGTTTTAAAAGGGTTTTGAATCTCAAGAGAGAAGGAGGAGAGAGAGAGAGAGGGCACTAAAGAAAGAAAGAAACAAACATAAAAAAAAAATTGCTAATAACAATATAAATTACGACCTACTTTTACCCTGTCAAAGGTAAAACCATATATTATATGTAAGCCATGCAAAATTCATGGTTGCAATGTAATTAAATTTTGAACATCCCCCATCCTAAGTCCGATGTAAGCTTCCAAACCCCGCAATCCGACCTACATTAAAGATGTCTGATATGCAGTTCTGTATAGTCTTAATATTACATTATACATCAATATTTACTCTAACCTTTTATACGAGTCATCCGGTATAAATCCTCATAGGTGTTGCGATAAAGCGTGTATAATGAAAGAAATAATCCAACAAGTGCAATTCTTTTAAGAAAAACTCATATTTCCTTATCTTTTCTTTCCAAATACGCTGACCATTGCCCGTTAAGTTTTGTTATTGTTTGTCCCGACACGATTGTTAATCGTGACGGTGAAGCATACATGCGCACTGATATATATTGGAGTGATAAACTGAGAGATGAATTTCGGCGTGGTTTAATAGGTAGATTACCTGAGCTAAATACTGTAGTCAACACACTCAATAAACAAGATGTTAATAATATTTACCTATGCGTAGACAAATTTACTAACATTCTTAATGATGTTGCTCAACCCTTATTTAAGAAAAATATTAAAATTAATTTAAAAGATAAAAAAACTTCCCTATTGAAAAAGGCCGAAAAAAAATTTTTTTTTTAATCATTAATTATATAACAGATTTAAAACAGATATTTCTCGTCACACTATGCTTAATATCAAATCATTTTACAAGAAACTTGTACGAAAAAAACGTAGGTTATATGAAAGAAGGAAAATCAGCGAGATTGAGCGTTCGAGGCATAGCAAATCTAGGAATTTTGGAAACTTGTTTGTAAACGTAGAACAACTAGATTTCATTCGTTGATACGAATGATAGGACTTTCTGCTACATTTGTCAAATACTTAAAAGCAAAAAAAGTAGAGGATATGAAATTGCAGCCTTTAACTTGCTTTTGTAGGCCATAACATAAATGAACTTTTTTAACTTGGAGGAAATGGCAAAAGAACTGAAAATCATTTTTATATCAATTTATTTACTTGGACTATTTTTATAATCTATGTTACAAATCAAATTTATTTAAAACGCTTACAATTCGAATTCCATCCTGTAATAATGGCTGTAGACCGCGTACAAGAGTGTGTAGACAACGCAAGTTTGATGTCACATGACATCATAGGCATAAGAAAATCAATGAAATGAAATATTAAGTATCTTAAATATATCAAGTAATTTTTTCATGCTCCTTGCAACTTTGCAACATATAGAAATTAACGCGTAGATATATTAACATTCTTTTTGACCTTATGACGTCAATAACGATAATCCCACAGAATATAAATAAGTCTTAAAGACTAATATTCAGTCCTCAATAATATCAACTTTCTAAATCATCTCCAGGCGATTTTATATGTTTTTGAAATTTGACGTCAATGTTTCGAAACTTGGATTCGCCATAGAATCATTGCTTTTCGTCTTTTCGAATTTGTAAAACAGGACCCGGGATACACAACTAGAGCGTTACATATACATTCTTTGAAATTTGCTGAAAATTGGTCCAAAAATGGCTGTACACCGCGTAAAACCTTTTTGTCCTGACGTCAAATCTGATGTGATATAACGTCAAATTAATATGAATTACATTGCATTCTAACGCATTTCTAAAGTATATACCATAAGATTTCATGGTCCTGGGAAGTTAACAATTAAATTTACGCGTATATATCAGAAATAATTTTTGACCTTATGACGTCATATGACGTCAAATTCGTTCATCTTCATAGAATGTAAAGCACTCTTGGAGACTTATTTACTTTCCAAATATTAGATTTCTAACTCATCTGGAAACGATTTTATACGTATTTAAAATTTGACGTCAATAGTTCGAATATTGGATCCGCCATAAAACCTTTGCATTTTGAATTTGGAAAAACGGAAACCGACATGCTCAACTATAACCTAATATACACTTTCTGTGAATTTTTTATGAAAATCGGTTCATAAACAATGGCTGTAGACCGCGTACAAACTTTTGTAGCATATGGCAAGTGTAACGTCATATAATGTCATAGGCATATGAAAACTGTAGAATTAAAAATATCAACATTTGAAGCAAAATGTCATATAATTTCCATTTCCATGGACCATTTTAACATATAGAAATTTTCTTGTAAATATTAGAAATAGATTTTCATGTAATGACGTCATCTGACGTCACATGACGTTCATTTTCACGAAATCGTTCAGTCATCCATAAACCTACATTTTGTTCAAGTATAACTTTCTATCTCATATGGGACCGATTTTATAAGCATTTGAAAATTAACGACCACGGTTCGAATCTTGGATTCTCCATAGAACCATGGTCTTTTAGAATTTTGAAAAACGGATAGCGTGATGCACAACTAGATCTTAATATACACATTCTGTGAAAATTGATGAACATCGGTTCATAAGTAATGGCTGTAGACCGCGTACAAACTTTTGTAGAATATGTCAAGTGTGACGTCATATGACGTCATATGCCTATAAAAAATTATTGAAATAGAAATTATATTGTTGAAACATATGCCATTAAATTTTTATTGCTCTACGACCATTTCAACATATAGAAATAATCTTGTTAATGTTAGTAATTTATTTCCATATAATGACGTCACGTGACGTCATATGATGCAATTTTCAAAATAGTTTTAAGACTCCGAGAGACCTACATACTGACCAACATCAACTTTCTATCTCAAATAGGACTGATTTTATAAACATTTGAAAATTTACGACCTTGGTTCGAATCTTGGATTCGCTATGGAACCTTGGCAATTTCGAATTTTGAGAAACGGACACCGGGATGTATGAAAATTTGATGAAAATAGGTTCATCAATAATGGCTCTGGACCGCGTACAAACTTTTGTAGTTTATTTCACGTGTGACGTCATATGACGTCATAGGCATATGAAAATCATAGAAATCAAAATGTCAGCATTTGAAGCATGTGTCATTAAATTTTCATTGCCCTTCGACAATTTCAACATATAGAAATATTCTTGTTAATATAAAAAATACATTATCATATAATGACGTCACGTGACGTCATATTGACATTTATTTTCACAAAATGTTTAAAACTTCTAGAGACTATATACTGATTAATATCAACTTTCTATCTTAAATAGGACAGTTTTTATAAGCATTAAAAAATTTACGACCTTGGTTCGAATCTTGGATTCGCTATAGAACCATGGACTTTTCGAATTTTGAAAAAACGGACACCGGGATGCACAACTAGAGCCTAACATACACATTCTGTGAAATATTGATGAAAGTCGGTCCAGAAATAATGGCTGTAGACCGCGTACAAACTTTTTTCAGGTGACGTCAAGTCTGACGTATATGACGTCATATGAATATGAAATTCAATGCATCCGAAAGCTCATGGTTTGAAATACATGCCATAAAATTCTGATTGTTCAGGGCCAATGGCAACACATCGAAATTAACACAAATATAAGAGGAAGAAAAAAAGAATAAGAAGAAGAAGAAGAAGAAGAGAATAAACAGTACAAACCCAATATGACTTTCTGCCAGTAGGCAGAAAGTCCTAATAAAAAAAACAGTACAAACCCAATATGACTTTCTGCCTGTAGGCAGAAAGTCCTAATGATAAAAAAACAGTACAAACCCAATAGGACTTTCTGCCGAAAGGGCAGAAAGTCCTAATAAGAAGAAGAAGAAGAATAAACAGTACAAACCCAAGAGGACTTTCTGCTTTAGGCAGAAAGTCCTAATAATAAAAAAAACAGTACAAACCCAATATGACTTTCTGCCTGTAGGCAGAAAGTCCTAAAAACAGTACAAACCCAATATGACTTTCTGCCTGTAGGCAGAAAGTCCTAATAAACAGTACAAAACCAATATGACTTTCTGCCTGTAGGCAGAAAGTCCTAATAAAAAACAGAACAAACCCAATAGGACTTTCTGCCGAAAGGGCAGAAAGTCCTAATAAAAAAACAGTAGGGCTTTCTGCTGTAGGCAGAAAGTGCTAATAATAATATACATAACAAACCCCTATACGTTTTCCGCAGGTTTGCGGAAAGCCGTAATAATTAAAACTCAATCAAACTGAAAATCAGTAATACGGAACACGCAAAAAGTATTAGGTGTCTAGAGTGTAACCTATACATTCTTTGAAAATTTAGAAAAAATCAGCAATTAATAATGTCTGCAGAGCGCTTACAAACTTTTTGATCTGACGTCTGTTCTGATGACATATGGATGTGCATATCATTGCATAAGAAAATTCAGCATATTCAATATATGGGATATTTTTTTTTGTTGTAATTTTGGACCATTGGGATCACACAGAATTTATTGCACGAGAAATGAAAACATATTACCCCATGAGGTCCGGCCTATGAAAACCTGAAGAAAACCTTTAAAATTACAATATGTGTGAATTTCATATGGAGTCTCTGAAATACTTAACTTAATTTCGAGGTTAAACTTGGTTTCATACAGAACCTCGGTCCTTTCAATATTTTGAAAACGAAAGTAAGGATGGACAACAAAAGCCTAACTTATAGAGTTATATATTTGTGTGTGATTATTTTGCAGGAAGTCACTACCTGGTTATGATTTTTCTTGCACATCTTTGCTTTAAAGTCAATCAACCTTGGTAACTCATGTGTAACAGTCAATTGGTCTCTCGGCTGACGTTTTACCGTAATTAAAAACATGTTTCGTTCATATAAGGCATATTTGTCCTCTTCATTCAATTGCATTACATAATTGGGCGATTAGTAGGATCATAATGGAATATTGTTCAGTCTTACTCTGTCTCCCATGGCAGTCGTGAAATACGCGGATGAGGAAAATCTTCACAATGTTAGGTTATGGTTAATTGTTTTTATTGAAATAAATATGACTGGATCGGTTGGAACGCAAATACTATGATTTGTCGTATGCGCAAATTAGAGCTGTGCTGGTGCGATAAAGGTGAAAATATATTGGGATATCGTTGTCACTTATTAGGAACTTTCTGGCGTGGTGTCTATGCGAGTTTAAAAAAAAGTGCACCAAAACATTTTTTTCCAGTTAAATTTACAATTTATGGAAGATATTTTTAGTTGGTTGTTTGATTAACCATCTTAATATATAACCTGTAATTGATGTGGTTTGCGCTTAGATCCTTGGCTAGCATATAATCATTACCGACCGTGGTATCAATGCGTGATTAAAAAAAAATGTAAATTTGTAGATTTATATACTAATATGTCCAGTAATATACCGGTTTGACATGGTGATACTAAGGTCAGGTAAATTTCTATACGGGTCGTACAGGCGTGGAATCCGTGGGGATTTTAAAAAAAAAGGGTGTAAAATGAAAATTACACACATTTTAGGTCATATTCTTTTCTATGCATTGGCAATTTCTTCATATTGATATGACCAGTAAAAACCCAGGTCGCGTGATTATACTAGTTTTTTTCTATAAATGACAGTCTTCATATAAATAAGACCAGTAAAAACCCGGTTGGCGCGATGATACTATGGTAGTATTTACTCCTATTTGAGTCTTACTGCCGTGGTGTAGGTGAGGATTTAAAAGTGCATAAAAGAATATATTTTTATATGAAATTTACATACATTTTAGGTGATAGTCATTTATATGCATTGGCAAATTTTCATAAGATATGACCAATAAAAACCCCGGTGGCGCGATGATATTGGAGTAGTGAGTATCCTATTTTTATTGTACCGACGAGGTATCGGAACGAGTTTTAAAATGCTTTAAAAAAAGGCCATCCTTTAACTATTTGAATAAAATTTACACATTTTATGTTAAAGGCTCTTTATTATTCTTTCTTTTTCTTGTTAAAATAAAACGGTTTGCACGGACACACTAGATCCGTATCTGGTATCCGCATAATAGCACCGCACCAAGCTTTACAGGTGAGAGAAACAGGAAAAAAGTAATATGCAATAAAAATATAAAATATTCAAATGAAATTTGCACAGATGTTGTAAAATATCATTTTAAAGCAAATTTAGATGCCTTAGATGGCGTCAAGTCTCCTACCGGTGGATAATGAAGTAAATTTTGAAATGGATTTAAACATAAAAAAAACTAGATTTCATTCGTTGATACGAATGATAGGACTTTCTGCAACATTTTGAAATGTAAAGATTAATACCGTTAGAAAGAATATATATTATATTTCCTACCTTTAACTTTTTTCTTTTCGTATGGACTTCTCATGCATGAATTTTGTGAAATAAGCCATATGTCGAAAATAAATTAAAAAAAAATTTTGATATCGCTTTCTTATAACTTGACCAATTTTAGTTGTTGTTGTTGTTGTATTGGGGTTTACCGTCGCTGTGATAGTATTTCAATCATATAGAGACGTCCAGCTAATTACAGGTGGAGGAAGACCCCGAGTACACAAAGATACGCGGATATAACCACCGACCTACCGCAAGCCAACTGGAAGGCTTCCTCACAGAAAAATCCGAAGTCTCTACCGGAATTCGAACCCACAGCGGTGAGGGGCTGAGAGATTCCAAGTTTAGTATTCTCGGTACCAAAATAAATGTCCTGAAAATCCCTACAATTCAATTGTAGCATATTTGGGTCTAGTTTTATAGGTTTTCAAAATATAAGCAATTAAACTTAAACCTATTAATTCTGCATATCAAAATTCTTTTTTTTTTAATTTCGTGTACAGTCGCGGGAATAAAACCGTAAATGCTACCATGCAATAGATTCGTCGACGCGTGTAGCCTCGTGAGTTATATTTCAATAATGCTTGTACATACGATGGAGACGACTGTATTACGTTATAGTTAGTGTTTATTAAGAGAGAATTTAACAGTTAAGAAGCCAGAATGAGCGTAGCGAATGAAGGCTTCTTAACTGCTTAATTCTCTCTTAGTGTTTGAAATTATATTTTGTCCAATGAAATCATTCCATTTTTTTTTCAAAATGTTGTCTCCATTTAATTCATTTAATCGGCATCAACTTGTCACTAAACACTATTCCGCTAAATCAACTGATAAATTTAAAACCAGCTTCAAGCCGACCGGTGCACTAAATTCATACGCATGTTATTTGGGCTTAAATAGGTCAAAAAGTAGTCGGGTGACTCCATGTTAAAAATGTACAGAATTATTTCTCTTGAATAGATCTATCTAATGAGGGTAAGTCTGGATGCCAATGTCCCTTACAGCACGCATGTGTAACGTGTTACAGGGATTTTTGATGTGAACGCATGAACATCGACAAAAAATAATACACAGCAACCATAGAGAACAAACATTTACTCACCAGCATTCTGATTAATCCAAAATAACAAAAGAACTCTGTCCTTCCGCTTAGTTTAGTTTAAACATGTATTATTGCCTAAGTAATGGTGATACAACATTGAAAATTTTAAAAAATAAGTAAGAGGGTTTGACCACAAGTTCTAACAACATTAGTATCGGTCATCGCTTTAAAGACACTTGTGTAATTTCAATGTCTACGCATGTTAACACAGAATGGGCAATATATAACTAATTACTAAACAAAGCGATTAAGTAAATATCCGATTAAATAAATTCAAATTGAAAAATGTATATAAATAATGAGAAGAGAAGAAAAAAAAACACTAACAAACAAGGGTTACTTAAATAAAAAAAAAATAATGTCCAAAACACAACATATATAGGTGCAGATATATGAACCTTTCTAAACAGTATCTTTTATTCAAATTTCAATCACCACTTTTTTGCCGAAGAGATCAAAGTCGGCTTCCGGTTCAATGCTCATTTGGAGCGTAGATCTACATAGATATACACAGCTAGAGCGACGCATTGACCTTTGACATAACATGTTACATGTCACGTGATGTAATTCACGCCGGGAACAGGTTGATAGGACGGAGTCTAAAAAATCAATACTATATTTGGAATGTGCGACTGCGTTAAATTTTAAAACATAATTCCAAACACTAAGTAGGTTAGTGTTATTTAGTAAGCATTAAGTCCATTAAATCGGTCGCGCGGCTTTGCCGCGCCACACCGATTTAATTTCATTAATGCTTACTAAAAGAACACTAACCTATACTTAATTAACACTGACTAACTAAGAGTTTGCCCCGCCCTATTACTACGTTATGATACTATATTAGAAGATGGCGCCATATAAGTGTTACGTCAGCGTGTTGTTAAAGTATTCACACACGTGCACGTGCTTTTCAAATATGGATGTAACACATAAATTTCGCGAATTTTTGACCGTCGGCTCATTTCTTTCAATCAATTTATGTGATGGCTGTTTTTTTTTATTTATTTATCTTGTTTTAATTAGTTGAGAAATCAAAAAATATCAACTGATTGACATTAAGGAAAGAACGAAATATGTAAAAAATAATCGTTTAAAAAAGTCGGTGTCAGCGGAAGATACCAAGGCTAGGAATACCCCGTAAATACCAAATCAAACGAGATAACACATGATCTGTAAGTTGTTTAAAAACGTTATATCAATTATTTCAATTCTTGTATTTACCAAATTCGTAAACATAGGTACTGGTATAGCTCCCTTGGTTAGCGCTCAGCTTAATAAGGGTAGTTCCAGGACTGATGGCCCGGTGTCCGGATAATGTGACTGGGTGTGGTATCATGCCAACTGTCTACGACGTGATACTGTGCAGTGTGACAACACTACATTTGTCTCAAGTAGACATTGTCTCCAAAAGACTTAAATACTGTCGGTGGGACGTTAAACCTAATAAACTAAACTTGTATTTTAGTATTTAATTTAGCATCATATTCTTTCCTTAGGAGTCCCTTTGCAAAAAATATTTCTGAAACTCCTCATTCTTATGTAAATGTTTATCTATAAACATGATTATTTAAGCAACTTTAATAAACGTTTACAAAAGACGTCAACATGCGCCTGTGTGCACACCTCGTGTGTAGTGATCGGTGTAGTAAACACTGCCATATATGATATCAGTGTGTTTGTTGGATTTAACGTCCCACCGACAGTAATTCAGCCAGTCACGATGTCTACTTCATGCGGGTATAGGACTACCACACTGCAGTATCACGCCGTAGACATGTGGCATGATACCACACCCAGTCACATCATCCTGATACCGAGCTAACCAGTCCTGCAAATAGCCTTATATGCTGAGCGCCAAGCAAGGGAGCTATAACAGTTCCATTTTTTACGACTTTGGTATGTCGGTTCGGGAATCGAACCAACGACCTTCCGCTCCCGAGGCGGACGCTCTAACCACTCGGCCACCGGAAAAGGTACGCTTGTTTAGCTAGTAATATCAATATGATATAAGTAAAAAGTTCTGTATTTGTAAGCTGTATTTTCCGAAAATGCTTCAATTAACGTGAAAGCGAAAGTAGGATAGTTCTCGAAAATTCTTACACTTGGGTTTATATTCGTATTTTTGATGTAACTTCCTTATACTTTAATCAATTTTAAAACTCTAGGTACCAAAATAATCGTCTTAAAATTCTCTACATCTCACTGGCTTAAGGTGTGGACTTTTTTCTAATGAGCTTTGAGATATTAACCGTAAAAGATTGACAACACGGCAGAATCGATGAAATTCTACATGTTTAAATTCTTATTTTTGATGTAACTTACTTATTCTTTGACCAATTTCAAAACGTTAGGTACCAAAATAATCGTCTGAAAATTCTCTACATTTCACACGCTTTATGTACAGGAAAATTTTTAACACTTTTTGAGATACAAGCTCTTAAACCTCCTGAAAAAAGGAAAAATCACCAAAGCTATATGCACGAATTTCGTTTTTTCCCTATTACTCCATAAATCTTAGGTCAATCGTCAATCTTTAAGCATCAAAATAACGGCCAAGTATTGTTCTACAAATATTATTCATCATCATATTTTCAAAAATCAAAGGCTTTCGAGATATAAACTGTTAAACACACTGAGGGTTACCAAATTTTCGCCGCCATAACTCAACCGATTCATCCCCGATCATCAAAAACTAAATATCATCTGAAAGGTTTTTCTAAACACTACACATTTTACGCATAGTGTCTCGATAGAATATTTACCGTTTTTGAGATATTTAAGGCCGAATAAAAAGCCGATAATTGATATATGACCTTGACCTTTGGGATTTTCGGGAAACGGAAGTGACAAGGCTCCATAAAATCTAATACTGCATCTTCAGACAAAATTTCAAGCAAATCATACAAAAATTAAAGCCTACAGGGCTTAAAAACCGTTAAGTTTTAATACGAAAGTTTTATTAGCATTATGACGTCATGTGACGTCATATAGCGTTCATCTTTTCAGAATGTAAAGAAGACCTAGAGACTAATATTCAGTCCAAATATCAGCTTTCTACCTCTTCTGGAAGCGATTTTATACGCATTTGAAATTTGACGTCATTAGTTAGAATATTGGATTCGCCATAAAACCTTCGCCTTTTCGAATTTGGTAACAAGGACAACGAAAGGCATAACTAGAGCCTAACATACACATTCTGTGAAATTTTGATGAAAATCGGTCCAGAAATAATGGCTGTAGACCGCGTACAAACTTTTTCACCTGACGTCGAATCTGACGTTATATGACGTCATATGAATATGAAAATAATTGCATCTGAAAGCACATGGTTTGAAATATACGCCATAAAATTTTCATTGTTCTGAGTCAATGGCAACACCTCAAAATTAACACAAATATAAGAGGAAGAAAAAAAGAATAATAAGAATAATAAAAAAACAGTACAAACCCAATATGACTTTCTGCCGAAAGGGCAGAAAGTCCTAATAAAACCAATATGGATATACCGGTCAATGAATTTTATGAATATTTCTCTTCCTTGCATAGTAACACTGATACAGTTGAGGATGATGAGTGTGAAGATTTTGTTCAGTATCATGATTTTAACAGTAACGATTGTAAATTTGAAGAATTAGATAAACCTATTAGTATATCAGAAATAGAAAATGTAATAAAATGCCTAAAAAGAAATAAATCTTTTGGTAAAGACGAGTTACTTAATGAATATTTTATTGAATCTTTTGATATTTTATCATTGCATTTAGTAGATCTTTTTAATGCCATACTTAATTCTGGCCATTTTCCTATATAATGGTCCAGAGGAATTATTGTTCCAATTTTTAAAAAGAATGACCCTTCCGACGTTAATAATTATCGAGTAATTACTTTAGTGAGTTGTTTTTCAAAAATATTTACAGCTGTATTGAATAATAGATTGAATGATTGGATAGAAAATAATCATATACTAAGCGATGCACAGTTCGGATTTCGGAAGGGTCGTTCAACTGTTGATGCTATGTTTGTATTGAATGCTATTGTTGAAAAGCATTTGAATGAAAAGAAGAGATTATACTGTACTTTTGTTGATCTTAAACGTGCGTTTGATAGTGTGTATTTAAATGCTTTATGGCTTAAATTACATAAGAATGGGGTAAGTGGCAAATAATTAAGGATTTTTAAGGATATGTATACTCAAGTCAAATCTTGTGTAAGAGGATGTAATTCCTTTTCAGATTATTTTGATTGTGCAATTGGCTTGAGGCAAGGGGAGGTAATTTCGCCTACACTTTTTGCCCTTTTCATTTAGGATCTCGAGTTATTTCTGCAGGACGAAACATTAAGTTCATTATCACTTGACGATATATCATTTATTTTATTATTGTTTGCAGACGATATGGTAATATTAAGTAATAGTCCAGAGGAGTTACAACACAGCTTAAACCTTTTAAAAATATATTGTGATAAGTGGGGACTACAGGTCAATGTTAACAAGAAAAAAGTTATAGTCTTTAGAAACAGAGGGGGTTACTTCTTAGCGAAAAATGGAAATATGACTCAAAGTTTTTAGAAGTGGTTGACAACCTTAATTATATAGGAACAGTCTTTAATTATAATGGTACTTTTACATTAAATCAGGAATTTCTAGTAGGAAAAGGCTTGAAAGCTCTAAATATATTGCTTAATAACTTAAGAGAATATGAAGTGAAAACAAGTGTTAAATGCCAGCTTTTTGATGCGTTTGTTGGTTCTATTTTAAATGTAAACAGCGAAATATGGGGATTTGGAAAATCAAAAACGGTCGAACGTATTCATCTCAAGTTTTGTAAATCGCTGTTAAATGTTAAATCATCTACAAGTAATATGGGAGTGTATGGTGAGTTGGGTAGATATCCATTGTTCGTTAGTAGATATACACGCATTATTAAATATTGGTGCAAGATTCTAATGTCAAATAATATACTTGTTGTTACTTTATATAACAGCTTATTGGTAAATATTAACAATGGTCGAAAAAATTGGGTTGTGAAAGTGAAAGATATATTGGATGATTATGGATTTTCATATGTTTGGAATAATCCTGGCTGTGTAGATCTTAAGAATTTTCATGTTATATTCAAAGCTGTTTTAAGATTTGTTTTGGATTTGAACAATATTTAGATTTGTTACCTTATAAATTTAGGATTGCTTTAGCTAGAATGAGGCTCTCTTCCCATAAACTGAGAATAGAAACCGGTAGGTATGGTCAAAACAGGACAGAAAGATCCCTGAGATATTGTAATATTTGCAACAGTTTTGATAGTGAAGATGAGTATCACTTTGTAATAGTATGTCCAGAATATCAAATCATCAGACAAAAATACATAAAATCGTTTTATTATAAGCACCCAAGTATGATGAAATTTATTCAATTAATGTCTTCAGATAATAGAAATGTTATTCTAAATCTTGGTAAATTCATAAAAGAAGCTATGTTGCATAGGCATTCCATTATAACATGATAGTTCATACCATACTTCATTTGTATATGCTACAATGTATTTTAAATGTTCTCCTTTTTATTCTGATTCAAGATGATTTTGTTGTTTTATCTCAACTTCCACCATTTCTTTAGCTTAGACTCTAATAATATGAATTTTGGAAATATGTTACAGATAATGAAGGATGATTAATACGTGTATGTCCATCCTCCATATCTGGCATTCTGTTCTTATACATTCCAATAATTACATTTGCTTATCTACTTATATTTTTTTCTATATACTTCTTGATGATCATGTGATGTTATTACATTGAAATTATACTGTTTATATGACAAGAAACTGTACAGTTTACGTCAATAAAGTATACTGTCTGTCTGTCTGATGATAACACGATCATAATCTGTTCAACTTGCCATGCGCATTAGAATTTTCACGCGGTTCGACAGTAGAGTGTGAAAATATTGTCTACATGTTTCGGTCTTTCTGATTGGTTGAAAGGTTATGTGAGCACGCTTTCCACGTGCGAAAAAGGTAAAGGCCAGACGTTATGAAAGTTGAAAAAAAGAGTCAATCATAACATAACATAACATAACATAAGTTTATTAGCATAGAACATATACATATACATTCATAGCCATTTGAACCTTTATAAGAAAAGGAAATCACATGCACAAAAAGTGAGACATAACATGTTTTTCTGAGAAGCAGGTCGTTGATATTCTACCTGAAAATAGAAGTATTATAAGTTTGACACAATAATAATTACGTCTTATAATATACTAAACAGTATCTGTTTGTCTAAGCTGAAAGGCAAAATATAAGAATTTAGCTACATTATTTATTAAACGTACAGAAGATGAACTCATTATAGATACGAAATGAAAGATATTTTTTATAACTCGCATTGTGCAATTTGGACATATTCTCTCATCTCTGGGAAGGTTTTTAGTGTCGTCCCGTTTCTATTAAAAGATTGTGCGTTGAGAGCCTAAATTTTGTTAGACATATTCTGTATTTATCTATAATGATATAATTAAGATATTTCTCCATACTTAAATCATATTTGTATTTACTGTAAAATTCTAGTCTGTTTGAATCATAAATATTACTTCTCCATGATTGTAATTCATTTAATATTTGTTTTATATGTGAGCCCAATTTATTCCGCAGTAACCATTATTATTGTTTGCATCTTTTCTCAACATATTATAAACCCTTTTAACTAGCGACTCATTATTGTAATTTTGGATTTTTACCCAGTATTTCATCATAAGTATTTTTCGTCTTATCATAATGGGATATCTCCCTAATTCACAATATAATCCATCAATGTTTGTATTTTTCTTTACACAAAGTGTTTTCCTCATAAATTTATTATGAATTTGTTCAATATTTGTAGCATTGTAATAACCAAAAATTTCAGCACCATAATTGAGTACAGATCCAACGAGACTATCAAATAGGTAACATTTATCTTTTGTTGTTATATCTATCTGATTAAAAATTATAAATAGGTTATGTAGTGCAAACAAAGATCGATCAGCAAGTTTTTTCTGTGTTCGATACCATTTCCCATTTTTGAACAGAGTTATTCCAAGATAACGAAAATTATCTACAATATCTAATACAATGTTGTTATATCTAAAATCATGTCTTGTATGTCTGCCATTTTCGAAAATCATAACTTTTGTTTTATTTGTATTTACTTTTAAATTCCAGATGTTGCAATATTGTTCAATATCATTGAGTAAAGATTGTAGTGCCTCGGGAGTATGTGCAAAGACAACAGCGTCATCAGCAAATAGTAATATGAATAATTTTATTTCTTCAAGTCTAAACAGGCCGTCAATATCGCTATTAATATGAGTTAAAATGTCATTCACGAAGAAGAGAAATAATAAACTGGAACATTGGTCTCCCTGCTTGACACCGATGTTTGAGTCAAAAAATGAGGAAGTTTGTCCATTGTGACGGATACATGCTTTCACAACACTGTACATGCTTTTGAGTGCATTGATAAATTTGGAACTTATATTAGCGTGTATCAATTTGAGAAAAAGATATGAACGGTCGATTCTGTCAAAACATTTTTCAAAGTCAAGGAAAGCGCAGTATAATTTCTGTTTTTGTGAAAGTGATTTTGCAATTATAGAATGTAAAACGAATATACAGTCTATAGTAGACTTCCCTTTTTGAAAGCCGAATTGATTTTCGATTATAGTTTCATGTTTAGTGCACCATTTCGTTAGCCTGTTTAATAACACTTGTGAATAAATCTTAGATAGTATGTTGATGAGAGTAACACCTCTGTAGTTTTTTGGATCGTCTGGATTGCCACTTTTGAATATTGGGCAGATAATCCCTTCTGCAAAACTTTTTGGGTATTCTCCCTTGTCAAGAAGTCTGTTAAACAATGTTATTAAAAAAGGGTTTATTTGGTTAAAAGAACTTTTATAAATTTCAGCACATATTCCGTCTATACCGCTACTTTTGTTATTGTTTTGTGAGAAAACAGCATGTCTTATTTCTTCTAATGTAATGGTAGCATCAAGATCTCTATCAGTTTGATTATGATTGGGTAGTGTCGTTATCATTTAAAGTTTTATCTTGGGAACTGAATAATTCTTTAAAATGTTCATATAACTCTGTGATATTTAGATCTCTTGATGATTGACTCTGGTTTTTGTACTGCTTTTTTATTCGTTTCCAAAATTCTTTTTTTTTTTTTAAGTTTATTTAAGTTATTTCAGTAAGAAGTTTTCTCGGGCTTTTGTTTCTGTTTTATTTCTATAAATTTTTTTTTTTTTTTGGTTCCGTGTCTTCCCAAATTTAAAAAAATTTATGTTATTTTGGTTTGTGATTTTAGATGTTAGAATTTGAATAAATTCTTCATTTTTTGATTCATCGAATTTAATATAAATTTCATCATCGTTTGTTATAAATTTCTCCGTCACAGTCGCTTTAGTTTTAAACAAGAAATACAAAGCACAATGATCGGAAAATTCTGTCATTTTTTCTACCTTAAAATGAGTGATTAAATCAATATCGCCTGGATGAAATAGTAAATAATCTACCACGCTAGTACCATTTACAGAATAGTAAGTAATCACCTGTGAGTGCATCTTTATACAATCTACCGTTAGCTACTATCAGTGACGTACTACAACACATTTCTATCAGTCACCTGCCAAAATGATCAACAATTTTATCTTTGGAAACACGGTTTGGTATGTTCTTATTATCAGGTAACAAATTTTCAAAATCCGATAGTTCATCAAACTCTATATACTCTTTACAATCAGATATTCTACTGTTCAGGTCTCCTATAACAAAGCATTTGCCCAAAGATTCAGTCTGACAGAACCTGATATTTTGTCGGTCCGGAAAAAAAATGTCGGTCCGACAAATATATTATAAACCTAACTGTTTTAATGCCCAAACTTCTTTTTGTAACCGTTATTATACATTACTATGATAAATATGTTAATATTTAATGAAATCATCTTCAATTTCATCCCAAAATTTTAAACTGAAAATTTACTGTTACATGAAGGAATAATTTTTATTAAAACATATTCACTAAAGTTCAGTTCTTGGCAGTTTTTCTTGTCGTGTATTTCAACGTGTATTAGACTAATTTATACCTGTGGCAAAATGACAGGAGTTTTTTTTTCTGGGGCTTCCGTGGCTTCCGTGGCCGAGAGGGTAAAGTCGCGGACTTCAACACTCCCTCAGCTACTCACCACGTGGATTCGAATCCCGGCAGGGTCATTCGGATTTTCATGTGAGGAAGCCTTCCAGCTGGCTTGCGGTAGGTCGGTGGTTCTACCCGGATGCCTCCGAGTATTCGGGGTCTTCCTCCACCTGTAAATAGCTGGAAGTCGCTTTATGATTGAAATACTGTTGAAGCGACGGTAAACTGAAAAAGTCAAGTTTTTTTTTTTTTCTAAAGCGTCTTACCATCAATCATAACAATCATCATGACAGTAATTGGGAAGATAAATAATCAATCCCGCTCAGCTAATTATGTTTTTGTAGTCTGTTATTCTCCAGTTTTTCAATTGTTTGATACATGCTAGCATATAAAAGTGTTTATCCTATCCACCCTCTATCTCCTGTTTTAATGGATTGTACTGTCTTTACAGAAAATTTATTTTAACGTAATAAGATCGCGGGAGATTAGCCGGTGTCTTTAATAACTTTTACCCTTCGAGATTAGGCAGAGTTGCAAATTAAAATCAAACGGTAATTAAGCGTTGACTTGTATTATTTAACTTAAAAAAAGTTTACAAATGGAGATAAACATACCTTATTCAACGATTAAAAATAACTGTAATAAAAGAAATGACAGACTAAATGAACGAAACAAAAGAGGTATGCACCGTTTCTTTAAAAAGAGCACCTGTTCCGTCTTTCGCAACATTACGGAACCTCAAAGTAAATGGAAATAAAAGTAAAACGCTAAATATCGGCCTCTACGCATTGCATTGCCATTTCTGAATCTTTTATGTTATAATTAGTGTTTATTAAGAGAGAATTTAACAGTTAAGAAGCCAGAATGAGCCCCCTTTTACTGCGTCACTGCTATATTAGGAGATGGCGCCATAAAATTGTTACGTCAGCGTGTTGTTAAAGTATTCACACACGTGCACGTACTTTCCAAATATGGATGTAACACATAAATTTCGCGCGTTTTTTCAACGTCAGCTCATTTCTTTTTCAGATTTCAGTAATGAAGCATGGAAATTTAATTTGAGTGATGGCTTTTTTTATTTATTTATCACAGGGGCTCGAAGTTGCATGGGGCGAATCATTTCGTACTTAATGGTAGCATTAAAAATAGGAAGGGAGGACACTATTTTCGGCTATTTTATGAATATCGCATTTTCGGCATATAACGATCAATAAAATGGTTCATATGCATTTGAAATGAATAGATATATAGAATCTTGTCGTTTATATATATGATTAAAAACATATTTACAGGGCTTATAAGGAAACAGATTATTTCAAGTATTTACAATAATAATATCACCAAAACATGAAATGAAGATAAAATCAAAATTAAAGAAAGAAAACATTTGTGAATTTAAGAGTACTGATTTGATAATTTATGGAATGCATATTACCATGAGGAAAAAAATTGCATGAAAACAATTAACCTCTAGGAAAGTATGTATTTTTATCAAACAATTAAGGGTTGTATTCATAACGTTTTTAGGGAAAAACTCCCTAATTTTCTTAGATTTTTCTTTACCTTTAAATCACATAGGTTTCCCTTAGATATTTAGGATCTCTTTGATTCTTATACAATGTATATAAAACATCTAAGGAGATTTATTCCAGTTAAAAAATTAGTTTTTTAAAAAAAACTAGTTTTAGTGGAGAAGAAGCTGTCTGACTTAGACTAGTTATCAATATTAACAACTGAAAAAAAGAAAAAAGTAAACATCTAAATGAAGTCAAATGAAATATAAAGACAATTGTATTATATGCTGGTGTTCTTATGGAATATGACATTATCAAGAAACCATGAAATTTACAAGCATTTGGCGTCATGGAAATATTTAGACATTTTAGAATTTTTGCATTTATAATGAAAAAGTAGCAATACATTTTCTATGAATCCTTTTTAAAACTCTGGAAAGAAGTAGGGGACCGTTTTGAACAGCTGAAGTGTAGTTTTGAATATAAAGATTATGTATAACTTTGCAAGAAGAATTTTTTGAAATGTATGTTTAGACATACATATATTTTCTAAATGTTTGCTGGAATGATTTAACACCAAATGTTTTAGCTACTGTTGGTTACAGGCTGTAATTAGAGCTGACAGAAAAATGTTTGATTTGAGGTGACAAAAAGTTTACACATAGGTTTTTTTGAAGTGAGTATATTAATACAATACTGTTCATTTTCTTTTATTAAAGCATTAAACAAATCTTTTTAAATGACATATGAAATAATTGCCTTTGCCATGCAGATTGTGAAATCCATAGTAGATGCCTGTTCTAGGTTTGCTTTTTTTTTTTTCAAATGTGCTGAAGTACATAGAGTAAATTTTTAATAGTGTTTTCTAAAGATACAGGCATAGGTTCAGGATTTGAAGTCATGGATTTTGAGGGATAGTATTAAACATTTCTCTTTATATCCACTATGTGCATCTTGTGGATATTTACACTCATATTTAGGAACAAGTCATCTTCCAAATCAGAGATTGACAGTTTTCTTGCACACTTGATACTTCATCTTGGAATACTCTTACAGTTAAATCAGTGATTGTGTAGCTCATGTATTCCTTTATTTGTGTGATTTGTTCGTTCCAAAAGATCATTTCTATGAAATCAGTGGCATCCGTTGCAGTTGTTCTAACTTTAGTAAGGTCACGTACCTGCTCCTCTGGATTTATTTTGATGATTTTACAGGTCAGATTGACCTGAAAACAACAACAACAACAAAAACAACAACAACAAATAACAAAACAAACAAAAAACATACACATAAAAAATAAAATAATTTATGGGAAATATACAGCATGAAAAACATATTGCAGGCTTCTGAATCAATTATGGCACAGCAAGCATATACAATGTATATGTGATTAAGTTTTGAACCTTTATGAAAATAAACAAAAGTGCTTTGATAATTAACAATAGAACAACAGATGAAGATACAAACATTGCTGGTCCGTACGAGTCAAGATAGTCTAATGAAAACTAATGTCAGAGTGAGGTAGTTAAATTTATAGAATTCCTGTAGTTGATAGTGTGATTTTTCGACTGGAATAAACTGAACAAATTTGGAATTGACAAGCATCAGTAATTGTTGGGTAAATGGACAAAAATAACTTTCAAGGTTTTAAGTGTATTGTTTTTTTTTAAGAATGATGCAGTATTATTTTATTTCTATGTTTAGGATTTGATAAATATATATAGTTTAAGTATGTATATTTTGCAAATTTAAATAAACAAGGCAGTCCAAAGGACAGCTATATCCCCCGCCGCTGGCCAAATATTAGAATTTGTTTGGTCATAGGATTATGTTCACCTTAACCTGGCATGGTTGTAGCAGACATAGAAGATCAGTTTAAGACAATTTAACTTTCCGGAGTTATGTATGAATCTCAGAATTCGGAGGCACATATATTAAAAGTTTACTGACAAGTTTTACATGGGAAACAGTACAAAAAGTGAACATCAATGAAGTATAGGATGTGTTAGGTAACCACAAAATACATGTGTAACTCAATTAAAAACTTTATATATCATGACGAAATGTGTCCAAGCGTTCATGAGATATGGAGCTGACACGAAAATAACATTTGACCAAGCAAGTATGACCTTGACCTTGAGCCAGCGTGACCGCCTCATGCCTTCTGCACATCAGCTCAATGAGGTTAACATTTTAGCCGAGATTGAAGAAAATGTGTCCAAGCGTTCATGAGATATGGAGCTGACACGAAAATAACATTTGACCTGCAAGTATGACCTTGACCTTGAGCCAACGTGACCGCCTCATGCCTTCTGCACATCAGCTCAATGAGGTTAACATTTTAGCCGAGTTTGAAGAAAATGTGTCTAAGCGTTCATGAGATATGGAGCGGACACGAAAATAACATTTGACCTTCAAGTATGACCTTGACCTTGAGCCAACGTGACCGCCTCATGCCTTCTGCACATCAGCTCAATGAGGTTAACATTTTAGCCGAGTTTGAAGAAAATGTGTCCAAGCGTTCATGAGATATGGAGCGGACACGAAAATAACATTTGACCTTCAAGTATGACCTTGACCTTGAGCCAGCGTGACCGCCTCATGCCTTCTGCACATCAGCTCAATGAGGTTAACATTTTAGCCGAGTTTGAAGAGATGTGTCCAAGCGTTCATGAGATATGGAGCGGACAAGAAAATAACATTTGACCTTCAAGTATGACCTTGACCTTGAGCCAGCGTGACCGCCACATGCCTTCTGCACATCAGCTCAATGAGGTTAACACTTTAGCAATTTGAAGAAAATGTGTCTAAGCGTTCATGAGATATGGAGCGGACACGAAAATGTTTCGGACACACTGACGGACTGACGGACGGACGGACGGACTGACGGACGGACGGACGGACGAAGGGCATTCCTATAACCCCCCACCCGCTTCGCGGCGGGGGATTAATAAATTAATGACTGGTATCACCTTACGTTTTACATAAAGCTGATAGTTTTTACCATTAACTTAATTTTTTTGTATATATCTAAAACACTTTAGTTATTCTTCTTGTCATTCATGGGATTTATTTGTATGTAAAGGAAATTACTATTTTTACAAGATCATATGACTTTTTTTCACCTACATTTACTCAAGATTTATAATACTATTAAATAGGTATAGTGTTATGTAATGAATGTGACTTGATGAATAATTATAAGGTGATTTAGCGGAAGCCTCTTCAGAATGTGGTTTACGGTTAATTTCAAATTATTTTGTTTTTTGTTTATGTTCAGATTAATTCCTATAATGCTATGCCATTTTTGTAAGTCTCTTGTATGTATGAATGAAAGACAGTTTTTGCCTTATTACATAGGTTTTCCGTTTTCCAGTCATGTTTTATTTCAAATTGATTGCTGAAAATTAGATGTCATAGGTACATTGTAAGCCATAATTAATACTTAGTGGGGTTTTTTCCTATTGTACCCATAGAGTAGCGGTCTTAAAAATGATCACATTAACCTCAGAATTTATTCAACAACATTAACTTTTACGGCAACTAAATTTTAGTTTAACGGACAGTATTAGACAAATAAGTTAAAAATTGATAATTATATCATTATGATGCTTGATATTGAGCAATGAGCTTCACTAAGGGAAACTTTCACAGTTCAGCTAAAAAATTTAGCAGTTCTGTATGTGACATTTTCACAGTAGGGGAGGTTAATAAACAGTTTTTTTCATAGCTAATTGACACTTTTTTAATATGCTTTATAAACTTGTATCTCTTTTAAGGTTTCTATGAGCTAAGTTAGTGTAGCTGGAATGAATGGAATGAAGTAGAGTGTTCGTTAAATTAGGTAAACTATCGCGCATGCGCTTTGGATTTTAAGGCTGAAATGAAATAAACAAACTCAAAATATGTGTACAAAATTGAAATTTTCAATAAGAATATCATTCACGACTTGTGATAACTGACTTTTAGAAACTACGTAATGATTTTTTTGCATTTCTGCACGTAACGCTTGACCTACATGCGTTTGTACCTATCACGCTGAATAAAATGACCGCCATTTATTTAACAATTAGGATTTTAACAAGTGCAAATAAAAGTTGACGTTGAACAAACAAACAAAAATAAGAGGGCCATGGTGGCCCTGAATCGCTCACCTGATTATAAATGAGCAACATGTCTTTTTTTTTCCATATGGACCTACTTTTTGACCTCACATGACCCAACTTCAAACTTGTCCAAGATTTTATAGAGACAAACATTCTGACCAAGTTTCATGAAGATTGGCCTAAAAATATGGCCTCTAGAGTGTTAACAAGCCAAATTGGTGACGACCCACGACGGACGCCGGGCGATCACAAAAGCTCACCTTGAGCACGTTGTGCTCAGTTGAGCTAGAAAACAACAGTCAAAGTCAATGAAAAATTAGCAAATTAACAGCCTTGTTCATAAAAAGGGATGGTATTATATATTTATGCAGATTCCTTGTTTAACTTGCGTAATTGCAACACATCAGGTAGCCCTAGGCCTTATTTGAATGAAAACACTGACGACACAAGTACCTTGTATTTCAATATGATTCGTGCGGAAATTCGAATCTATTTAAGGACCAGAAAAATATAGCTTCCAAATGTATATTTCATGCAAAATCATGGAAACATGATTACACTCGAAAATTTCAGCTTATCTCGTTGCAGACATTTCGAGGAAAGTATTGCGACTCTCAGGTTTAAAAGACACAACATCCTCAAGGTCGTTCATTGTCTGTATGACTGCTTTAAAATATCTATTATTGCTCTTCGATATTTTCATTGGGAAAACTTTGTGAATGTAGCCTATCTTTATGTCGCATCCTGTGCGCTGTCTTTTTGCTGGTGTCGACATTTTTAGCGGGACAAGATTGCGGACAAGTTATGTAAACTTGAAGGCGCAATTTATAAATAGTAGCGTGACGTCACTAGCTTGGAAGAAAAAAAATCGTACTTTTTAGTGTTCGTTCTTAGGACGAATCGTCTAAAAAGCTCAAAATACATACGGTATTCATAAAGGAACAAAACAATAAGAGTTAACACGATATTGAAGTGGAACAATTTTAGGAAAAAAAAAAAAAAATAATAATTTTTTTTTAGTTTACTAGCAGGCATACTTGGTGCTTTATACAACACTACAACTTGTATTTCATTCATCATGTAAATAATATTCAACATTGTGAATTCTAACTTCTGTGATGTGAAGGAAAATTTAGAATTGACAATTTCACTATCCTT
This sequence comes from Solen grandis, assembly GCA_021229015.1. Lineage (NCBI taxonomy): Eukaryota > Metazoa > Mollusca > Bivalvia > Adapedonta > Solenidae > Solen > Solen grandis. Next base: position 9,909,667 of record CM037787.1, read on the forward strand.
AACATATACTGACTGCTAAACCATGTGGTGGTAGAGCTATTTTGATCATTTCGAATCAAATAAAATCCTTGTATGTTGTAGTCAGTATCATTATCAAATCTATGAAGACGACTTTCAGCAACTAAAACACATGCGATGATAGTAGTGAATGGTCTTGTTTAATGTCATTAATGTGTAGGTGTAGGGATCTACAGTTTTGAAATGAGATTGGGGATCAATCGATTCAAAGGGTAAAGGAGACAATTTTAGCATTGCATTCTTATGCAGTCTATCCATTTCTTTTTCAACCTGACTATCAACAGTAAGAGCCTGGTCATTTAAATTTAATATCTGAAGATTTTTCAAAGAGCGTACTCTGCTTAATGCAACATAGAGAAGATGTGGAACTTTTCGTGCTTTTCGCTGTGATAAATCTATGACCACTTTATCAAATGTAGTACCTTGAGACCTATGAACTGAACGTCCTGCTGAAGGTTGCAAAGGAAACTGAATTCTCTGGAATGTTTTCCTATTATATGTAAATGAGCGCTCAGTATGCTCTATTTTTGAATTTTGTTTTTGTTTCTTTTCCTGCTTTACAATCATCAAACTGCACCCAAATAATGCTTGGGCGGTTAGTTTCGTTTTGTTTGTATTCAACATACTTAACTACAGAGGAAGCACCATTAGCAAGTCCATCTTCAGTGTTAATATTAAGATCATAAATCATGCTGACAACAATTGTCAAAGAACAATGAAGGTTCGCAGTTTTATTTGGATCAGTTGGTAGTTATTTTATTGCATCAAGATGCTTGCCAGTGGACAGTTTAAGTGACAAAACATAATCATGACAAGGTATTGTCATTTTTCTGTTTGAAAGTTATTTATGGTTTGATCATTAAAGCAATGCATAAAGAAAATTTCTGCAAATAAGTGTGGAGCACATATAAGATAGTCGTTACTGTTTCGCTTTATCTTGCAATTACTCAGTTTTAACCTGTCTTCAATTATTAACGAATTCTTTCTAAGCCTATTAAGCAATTCTGCAAATTCCAAATCATCTTTCTGTCGCATTATTTCAGTCAATTCAAACAAACTGAAATGGTCTTTCCACAATTGTATGATAATGCTGTAGCATCTTTTTGCATATCATTAAATACCCAATCACCATTTATAGGTTTAAGCTGGTACAGATATCCAACAGCAATAACACTTACTGCACCAAATGGTACTCTTGTTCCTTTTAGTTCTTGAAGACTTTGATTAATAAAACTGAGCATTGTATTGCCAACCATTGAAAGTTCATCAATTATTACAATTGATAAATTTCTGTACTTGGATCTAAACGTGTTCAAACTGTCACAAGTTAATGTCTTATCAGAGTGTTCATACTTTTGCATAAATGCTGATGAAGTGGTTGCCCCACCAATATTAAAAGCTGCTTCATCTGTATATGCACACAGAAGTACTCTTATATCATCAGCATTTTCAGCTTCTTTAAGATTCAAAATTCTAAACAAAGTTTGATATAAAGCTCTTATTACTACACTTTTTCTAACACCAGCTCCACCAGAAAGAAATGCATATAAAGGAACATCTTTAGTTTTTATCCAATGAATAACGTGATCGTAAAATTGTTTTTGCTCAGAATTCAAAGCACGAAGCAATTTTCTGTATTCTTCATCTGGAAGGATATTTTTATTCACATTTTGGTGTGAAGTAGAAATGGAACAACCAATTTCATTTCCAATATCATAATGTCTGTGTTCTGAAACCCTATCTGGACTGAAATAAATGAAAGTGTTTGAATCAACTGCTTGTTCTTCTAATGTTTCACTTTCAACTTGTTGTGTACCTGGTGCTATTTCATCAAAAGCATCATATTCTGCTTCAGCCATTTCCATAGCTAACTCTAGCTCATCAAAATGATGTTCATATTCTTTGATCTTATTATCAATAATGTGTTTTAAAGAAGCATAGTGTAATTTGAAAGTAGCACAGTTACCAAGTAGATTTAATTCTTAATTTCTCAGTGGATGAAACAGTAATAGTTTTTTTCTAAAATGGTTTTCTTCAACAGTTTTTTTTTGTTAAACCGAACATAGCGTATAACTTTTTTGTTTTACGTCGTTTAATTTTTATACCAGTTTTCAATGTCATAATAGTTACATCAGAATCGAAAGGTTCATTATTGACATTTTCAACTTCATCATCATTATGATCTGAATCTTTTGATACACTATTTTGTCGGTAATTAATATCTAATATATCTAATTGTGATATATAATCGTCTAAACACCAATTATTCAATGCTCTGTGACGCTTTGCATATCTTTTAATGATGTTATCAGATAGTACAACTCATCGAGAGCTTTTATTTGGTTTCTAAATATGCTGGTGAATTTCTAAGTTGCTTAAATATATAATAGCCTTCATCTTTTCTTGCAAGATTATCTAGACAATCTGAATAATTCACCTGCGCAGCAGTTACATTCGTACAGCAAGATTTACTTTATCATTCAACTGCTTCATTTGTATTTTTTCAGTTTAAAAAAAAAAGCTTGGAGCTTGAAATATTTGGAGCACATTTTGCTGCTCGCCTATCTTGACTTCTTAATTATCATTTAGCAATATCAGAGTAATGCACTGGACTTGTTCTGTTCTGATTTTCTTTCCGTCTTAAGCCAGAAATATGCTTGGGAAACACAGATATTCTGAATCTTCATCTTGATAAAGACTTAGTGGTTGTTGACCTTCTCATGGGGCAAAAGTAAATGATGTGTTTCTATTTTTTGCATTAGCATCATCAACTAAAGTATCAATGTTTCCAACGTTTTCTAGATTAGCTACCTCTGTATCAGAATCATACAACACATCAGATGTATTTATCTCAGACACAAGATCATTATGTAGCGGTTTTTGGCTTTCTGGTTCATTTTTATTTTCAGAATCTGTTAGCTCTTTTTGTGGTTAAAAGAACTCCTGTAATATGCTGTTGTTGTTTTCTTTGATTTGCTGAATCCATTGCTCATCAATGTTTACATTTGCATTTTTATACAATTCACTAGATTTCATTAACCAATATAAAGCAACAACCTCTCGAAAAGGCTGTATATTTTCAGAAGAAAAAAAACACGATTTGAATGACATTTTCTCATTGTGACATATTCATCAAAAGACCGTGGCTATGCATTAACCACAGGTTGTATATCAACAGGAACATTGATAACATTTCCTTTTAATTGATAACTAGTATTCGCCATTGCAACCAAACGCTCTTCTAATGGGTGTAAATTTAGTTCCTTTGGCTTATTTGGCCAACTCATACCATTTAAAACAATTTTGGCACTTTCCTATTCAAAATAGAATTCTTACATGTACAGCAAATCCATTGCATATCATCAACAGAAATTACATTTGTTAGAAATTTCAACTGTTCATTTGATAACGATTTTATTGAAGAGACACTTTGTTTGAACCATGTCTGATGACAACTACATACATATAATGGACATGTTGATATCCTTTTGTGGAAGAGCTGAATGCATGCATTTATAGCTGGTCCATATTTTCTTTGTTTTGCACATACGTGTTCATGTTCATAAAATTTTGGATCCTTACGTTTAGACGCTTTTCGTACGCTTTTCGTACTGAATCTGCAATGTTTTCTTGTTGTTTACTGAATTTATAAGATCTCTTTTTTTGTTTCATGAGTCTTTCTTTTTCAAGAATAAGCTGGTTTTTTCTTTGCTTTTGTTTAGATTTTCTGTCTATAACTGTCATGTGTAATATATCTGACCTTCTTCTGTTGTGTTATTTTTAGCTCACCTGAGCATGCTCAGGGTGAGCTTTTGGGATACTTGATTGTCCGTCTGCCGTCGTCCGTCAACAATTTGATGTTTACACACTAGAGGCCACAATTTTGATCCAATCTTCCTCAAACTTGGTCAGAATGTTTGTCTTGATAATATCTTGAACCCTTTCGAAAATGGGTCAGGTTGGATCAAAAAGTAGGTCAGTAGGTCAAATCTTAGAAAAATCTTGTCGTCCGTCAACAATTTTGATGTTTACACACTAGAGGCCACAATTTTGATCCAATCTTCCTCAAACTTGGTCAGAATGTTTGTCTTGGTGATATCTTGAACCCTTTCGAAAATGGGTCAGGTTGGATCAAAAAGTAGGTCAGTAGGTCAAATCTTAGAAAAATCTTGTTTACACAATAGAGGCCACAATTCTGATCCAATCTTCCTCAAACTTGGTCAGAATATTTGTCTTGATGATATCTTGAACCCTTTCGAAAATGGGTCAGGTTGGATCAAAAAGTAGGTCAGTAGGTCAAATCTTAGAAAAATCTTGTTTACACACTAGAGGCCACAATTTTGATCCAATCTTCCTCAAACTTGGTCAGAATGTTTGTCTTGATGATATCTTGAACCCTTTCGAAAATGGGTCAGGTTGGATCAAAAAGTAGGTCAGTAGGTCAAATCTTAGAAAAATCTTGTTAACACACTAGAGGCCACAATTTTGATCCAATCTTCCTCAAACTTGGTCAGAATGTTTGTCATGATGATATCTTTTGTGGATGGGGTCAGAAAATTCCTGAACATTGTTTCACATCATCATCTTAATTCTAAAGCAATCTGTTTTGTATAGGCAATGAATGATGCTTTTCTCAGGTGAGCGATCTAGGGCCATCTTGGCCCTCTTGTTTTGTTTCTGCTTCCCACTCTTTAAACTCTCGAATCAAGCTTGTTCTCCGTTTGGATTGTTTTTGGTTAGTAATTTCTCTTTCTTTCATATCAGAAGATTTTCGAGCTATTCTTTTCTTTTAATGTCTCGTAAGTCTTTCCTTTTGCTCATCATTTTCTCTAGCTTTTTTCTTCAACTGATTTTCTTTCTTCTTTAATTCATTTTCTTCTTAAATCCATCTTTTCTCCTTTCGTTTGGATTTTACTGCTGAGTTTCTGTCCTTTCCCTTTGCTCATCATCCTCTCTAGCTTTTTCTTCAACTGATTTTCTTTCTTCTTAAATCCATCTGATTCTTTCGCTTTACATTTAGATGTTACTGCTGAGAGTCTGTCTTTTTCTATTTGCTCATCATCCTTTCTAGTTTTTTTCTTCAACTCAGTTTCCTTCTTCTTAAAGTCATCTGATTTTTTTTCGCTTTACGTTTTGATGTGACTGGAAAGCCTGTCTTTTTTCTTTTGCTTATTATTCTCTCTAGCTTTTTTCTTAAACACAGTTTCTTTCTTTTTAAACTCATCTAATTATCTACTTTTACTCTTTGAGTTTTATTTAGAGATCCGGTCTCTGATCTTCTTTTCATCAAACATCCTCGATACTTTTTTGCATCCATCTCTTTTGCTTTAAAACCAATACACTTTCTTAATTTCTTTTATATAAGTTTTGGTACAGTTTTATGTCATTCATTTCAAAAGATTGTTATTTAACTTTTTTTTTCGTTTCTGATCTTTAAAATACTTTCCAATAAGAGCGACAGTTTGTCAGGAGAATATGGTGTGACGTTTGTATCATACATGCTGTCTTTTTTCAAAGGACTTTTTCTAGCATCTTTTCTTCTGTTTGACACAGATATCGATTCTGCCTCAATTTTATCATTACACGATTGATCTATATGTGGTTCAGTGTGTGCAAAATGAACAGAAAGAATTTCAAACTGTGCATTTAGGTCAATACGCATGCTGTCGTACAAGCCACATTAATACTGATTTTCCATCTGGAGCTGATAGTCCATCATCACCATGGGAGTGCGAGACAAATATGTGATACCTGTCATCAAGTATAAACACTGCTGAGCACATTGCCCCTATAATTAATGGAACAGTACTTGAAATTTGTAATGATGTAGTAAGAGCTTGATGCAAAGAAGGCAACCAAACTGCTGAATGGCATTACCAAGTCATTAAGTCTGACTTCAACAAATATAATTTCTTTGTACGGATACTGACAGACGAGGGTAATTTCATCAAAACTCATCAGTCTACTTTGAAAAGTACCCTTGGCTTTCATTTCAAGCAAGATTTCTTTGTACATTGCATCGCCTTCTATAAGAATGTTATCCAAATCAGTTGAACAGCTGATGTTTCTTGCATTCATCAAAGCCAAATGTTAATGAAATTACAACACACTGACTTCCACGTGATTCACTGCGAACCCTGTCATGACCTTGATGAAAAGAGCGAAATATTACTTCTTTGGAACTAAAGAAAAGCTTTTTGTCTATCATTTGAACATGGTCTTGTATGCTGAATAAGTACCTAAGCGAAATCATTTTCTTCTTGATTGCATGAATTAGTTAGAGTTTCTATCTGAGGAGATGCATTTTTCAGATGACAACTGGATTCTCTTTGTTCTGTCTGCAAGGTTGCAATATTGTGTGGAACCTGTAAGTTTACAGGAATTTGTGGTACCTGTGAAATTACAGAATTTTGTGGGACCTGTAAGATTATAGGATTTTGAGCTACATTTACTAAAATGTGCTCTTAATTTCGTCTCACAAACACTGGCCTTCTATTAATGTGCCTACGTAGGATTTCCTTACGTGCTTGAATCATTTGCCAGTTCTTATTACGTGGCATATTTATCTGGAACAAATAAAAAAATTTAAACAACAGTAGGCTGCATTTTTAAAAGTTGAATGCTATTTTGCAATGTTGCTGTCTTTTTGACAAGTGACTGAAATAATGTTCTAGTTTAAACATTCTAATAAAACATGCTGATAATTCTGTTAATTTTCATCTAGTTCAAGCCAGGGATTGTGGGATACTGTACAGAAAACACTGTGTAAAAATATACAAAGGGCCATAAGCCTCTGATAATTCATTCAACCCAACTGTTCTGCAATATTCACAAGATTTGATACTGATTAAGCCTTATTAAGTTTTATTAAATGTAAACCAATGGTTTGCAGATGTCATTCTGACAAAAATGCTTTAAAAATACGAAGGGCCTAAACTCTCTGTTAATTCATCTGATCCAATAGTTCCAGAAGAAAAAGAATATGAGAATACTTCAGAAATTAGTCACGCTAGTGTTACAGTTCTTGAGCAATGCCCTTCTCTACCACATGTGAAACCAAAAGTTTAGTGGCAGTTATTCGATTATTTTGTTGGTACAATATTGAACTTTGCATCAGAAAGTTGGGAGTATACAAAAGCTTACAAAATTGAAAGAATCCATTTTAAGCTCTGCAAATGTATGTTAAATGTTGGAGCTAACTCAGCATCAGATGGGGTATTAGAGAAATTAAATATAAACCGTTTCATTAGAATCATCAGACACTATTGGTGTATGATAATTCATTCTGATAATAATAAGGAAATAATATGACATAGGTCTAGAAGATGCATGAAAGGATTGTAAAAGTTGAGTTTCAGATATTTAAAAAAAATGATAAATGATTATGGATTTTCCGCTATATTTAAGGATCTTGTTAATTATGATGTATATCATTTCCCATTGTATTCAAACAAAGAGAAAGAAATGATTTTATCCAATAATGACACGGAATGGTTTTTTGAAGCCCAGTTCTGTCTGAATATAAGCAAAGGTACCTGGTACGTTGCTGCCCTTTAAAAAAATCAATGACCATATATATAATAAGAAGGTAGTAACTTCTTCCACTGAAAACGTACATCAGGTCGTTTCAATTGCCATAACTCCTTTGGAATTTGGTTGATTTTCATAAAATGTTTTTTTTTTTTTTGCGTGGATGGGATGAATAAAGACAATCGGGTACAATAAAAACACCCTTGCCAAAGGAATCGTGCTACAACAGTTCGCGAAGTCGAAAATGTGTTTGGTCGGAAGAGATCTGACCGACGGAATCTCGCCAAACCCTCCCGTGTAAAACTAAAGAAAAACTAAAGCCACAATATTAGCATTGATATGTTTGGATATGTATTACATACAAGCTGACCTAGGGATAACTTGATATGCGTGAAAGCATGTTCTCGTTCATACCGTGATTTCATAATGTCGAAATGGAGAGTAGGCTAAATAGGCTAAAAGTGATAGCCTATATACTAACTAGGCTAAAATATATAACCTTTTTATTACAAAGAATAAATACAATTAAATTGTAGTCTATGCCCTACATGGCTAAATAGGCGAAAAAGGCTAAATAGTATAAAAGGAAAATTCCTATTTATACATAGGTAAATAACCTCACACACATTACATGTCTAAGAACCACACAACATAAACTCGAAAGATAAATAAGATAATTCTCAAATACAAATAACATGATTCGTGTAGTTAAAATGGGGGACATAAAACCTATTTCGTTGCTTAACGTGGCTGCGAGGCTAGTCGAGGTTCACTCGGAAGAGTAGACGTATTTTTGAACAATAGGAGGAACCCATTTTGCGGTGTTCCCAAGAAATGTTACTATTTTTAGATTTAGCAAATTCGGCGGATTCACCATAAATTCTCGCAATCTGTGCAATTTTATTTATTTTTAAATAAAAAAACAACAAAAAAACTACCGAATGTTTACTCAAAAGCCGTGATACTTTGTATACATAGTGATGTATTATATCCATACCATATCCAACACAAAAATCAGCTCGTTCTATTAGTAATATAGATATATTGATATTTCTACATACGGATGGTGATTGCGTACGCATGCAGGTTATGAACATGAGCTGTACTGCATAGAGTTAACATACTTATTGCGAGTTATATTTGTTTGAAGAACATTTACACCCATTCAATCTGATTGTCCAATCTGTTTGATATCGCTGTTTCTCCTATATATTTTCAGTGCCGATGTCATCGATATATTGGTAACTATCCTCTCGTCATGGCTGGTCACATGATACGGCGGTCAGTCACATCCTGGAAGCCACACAACCTTCCAACAAATAGAATGAAATGACCGTTGTCAGGATTCATCAGACTGAAGCCAGATTTATGGGTCCCATCGTCGGGCAAAACATTAAAAAAAAAACAGTGCTTCAAGATTTCACCATCAAGTGCATTTCTAGGACAGTTCGAAAACGTGGGTAGTGTTTTATAGTGGGATATTCTATCATAACATTGTGGCCGTCGACGTCAACTAGTTTCCTTACGCCTTAGTCAAGATCAGATGCATATTTTCCTATACCTATGCTATGCATAAATATCTACAAGAAAGTAACTAATTGCTGTCTATTTTCTAATTCAGAATGAAATAGAGGGGGGCATGTCTCACACTGATAAAAAAAAATCTGTCATTTATACTGAGGTTGTTTTTTTTCACTTGACCCTATTATGAGGTAAAAAAAATCCAAAAAACACTGTTATGTTGTAACTTTTGAAAAATGGATTTTGATGTTAAATCTACAAAGAACTCTCTTTCCCGATATAATTTTTATACATGTATCTGCCTTGCCTACAGAATTTATAACATTTCTTTAAGAAGTTATTTGATGAGACCGTGACACCTACAAGCGAAGATATTGGCAAAAATCTGAAACCGTTCTTGCGTTATGTTTTTCGCCATTTTTCATAAACTTGGAACAAGTACTTAATACATTGAAGAAAATATCTTCAATTGTTATTTAAAATATGCTACCTTTGAAGCAAAATAGCCATCCAAATAAATTAATGTATGTAATTATAAAAGAATAATGCGGTATGGTACATACAGCCTTTCTAAGACAGGGTAAAAATGTAACACAAAATGTCCTGTCCGTAGATGGCTTGTTATTCTGTAATAAGTAAAGTGCTTCAAATAAATAATCCATTTCCTTAGAAGTGGGTCAGTATTCCTCAAATACATGGATAAGATATAACTCTTCTCCATATGAAAGGAAGTAGCATTCTGAAATATACCAAAATGTCCTGTCCATAGAACATGTCTTGTCCGTAGAAAGGTAACATCATTCTTATTATTGTTCTTCAAATACATCTGAAAGTTTTGAAAGCTATTTTGATAAATCGTTTGAAATACTCGTAGTATCTCAGCTTATTTTAAGACATGAAATCTGATGAAATTTTATTTTACATTCCAAAATTTACCATTTTGGGCATTTTTACAAAAAATACAAACATATCCTTCTGAATCTAAAATAAATATGGTATTCATTTGTATGTTTCCATCTTTCACAATGAGGTACTTGTTCTGCATAAAAATCAATCTGAGAAAATTGTTTTTATGCTGCTGATTACAGGAAATAACCTTTAATTTACAGATAGTAAGCATTCTACGGACAGGACATTTTCGGGCTTGCAATACATGTTCTGAACATTTTCAGATATAAGTGATTAAAAATGGACAGATTAAGAAAGAGACGTAATTCAGCACTAGATAAAGTGGGATATGGCACAGAAAAGGTGGTAAAAAACATAAGCAATTAGAATATATAGATTCAAATTGAAAACAGAAAGAACACATCAATATCAAGAAATGAAAGAGAAAGATAAGCAAAGAAAAAGAGGTGAACGTGCTAGAGATAAAATAGCAAGAAACACTAGATTTGCATACTGCAAATGCAATGGTTTTAGTGATGATCAACAGTTTCAAACCTGATTAGCCATGTTAAAATACCAGAAAAACAACAAAA
>CM037787.1:9920316-9946719 GCA_021229015.1 Solen grandis
AACCAAATTCTCCTGAAAAAACTTCGCTCTTATTGAAAGTATTTTAAAGCAGAAACGAAAAAAAAAGTTAAATAACAATCTTTTGAATGAATGACATAAAACTGTACCAAACTTATATAAAAGAAATTAAGAAAGTGTTTTGGGTTTTTAAAAAGCAAAAGAGATGGATGCAAAAAAGTATCGAGGATGTTTGATGAAAAGAAGATCAGAGACCCGGATCTTAAATAAAACTAAAAGAGTAAAAGTAGATAATAGATGAGTTTAAAAAGAAGAAACTGTGTTTAAGAAAAAGCTAGAGAGAATAATAAGCAAAAGAAAAAAGACAGGCTTTCCAGTCACATCAAAACTTTAAAGCGAAAAAAAATCAGATGACTTTAAGAAGAAGGAACTGAGTTGAAGAAAAAAACTAGAAAGGATGATGAGCAAATAGAAAAAGACAGACTCTCAGCAGTAACATCTAAATGTAAAGCGAAAGAATCAGATGGATTTAAGAAGAAAGAAAATCAGTTGAAGAAAAAGCTAGAGAGGATGATGAGCAAAGGGAAAGGACAGAAACTCAGCAGTAAAATCCAAACGAAAAGCGAGATAAGCAGATGGATTTAAGAAGGCAGAAAATAAGTTGAAGAAAAAAGGTAGAGAGGATGATGAGCAAAGGGAAAGGACAGAAACTCAGCAGTAAAATCTAAACGTAAAGAGAGATAATCAGATGAATTAAAGAAGAAAGAAAATCAGTTGAAGAAAAAAGCTAGAGAAAATGATGAGCAAAAGGAAAGACTTTCCGCAGTCACATTAAAACGTAAAGCCAGGGAATCAGATGAATTTCAGAAGAAAGGAAAGGAGTTTAAGAGAAAAAGTAGAAATTCTCATGAGCAATGGAAAATGAAAGGTTAATTTCATTTCAATCCAAAAGAGCAGCTAGGAAATCTGATGGATTTAAAAACAGAGAAAAGGAACAGAATTTAAAAACAGAGGAAAGAAACAGAAAAGAATAGCTCGAAAATCTTCTGATATGAAAGAAAGAGAAATTACTAACCAAAAACAATCCAAACGGAGAACAAGCTTGATTCGAGAGTTTAAAGAGTGGGAAGCAGAAACAAAACAAGAGGGCCAAGATGGCCCTAGACCCGCTCACCTGAGAAAAGCATCATTCATTGCCTATACAAAACAGATTGCTTTAGAATTAAGATGATGATGTGAAACAATGTTCAGGAATTTTCTGCCCCCATCCAAAAAGAAAATCATCATGACAAACATTCTGACCAAGTTTGAGGAAGATTGGATCAAAATTGTGGCCTCTAGTGTGTTAACAAGTTTTTTTCTAAGATTTGACCTACGGGACCTACTTTTTGATCCAACTGACCCATTTTCGAAAGGGTTTTCAAGATATCATCAAGACAAAACATTCTGACCAAGTTTGAGGAAGATTGGATCAAAATTGTGGCCTCTAGTGTGTAAACAAGATTTTTCTAAGATTTGACCTACTGACCTACTTTTTGATCCAACCTGACCCATTTCCGAAAGGGTTCAAGATATCATCAAGACAAAATTCTGACCAAGTTTGAGGAAGATTGGATCAGAATTGTGGCCTCTATTGTGTAAACAAGATTTTTCTAAGATTTGACCTACTGACCTACTTTTTGATCCAACCTGACCCATTTTCGAAAGGGTTCAAGATATCACCAAGACAAACATTCTGACCAAGTTTGAGGAAGATTGGATCAAAATTGTGGCCTCTAGTGTGTAAACATCAAAATTGTTGACGGACGACAAGATTTTTCTAAGATTTGACCTACTGACCTACTTTTTGATCCAACCTGACCCATTTTCGAAAGGGTTCAAGATATTATCAAGACAAACATTCTGACCAAGTTTGAGGAAGATTGGATCAAAATTGTGGCCTCTAGTGTGTAAACATCAAATTGTTGACGGACGACGGCAGACGGACAATCAAGTATCCCAAAAGCTCACCCTGAGCATGCTCAGGTGAGCTAAAAATAACACAACAGAAGAAGGTCAGATATATTACACATGACAGTTATAGACAGAAAATCTAAACAAAAGCAAAGAAAAAACCTTATTCTTGAAAAAGAAAGACTCATGAAACAAAAAAAGAGATCTTATAAATTCAGTAAACAACAAGAAAACATTGCAGATTCAGTACGAAAAGCGTACGAAAAGCGTCTAAACGTAAGGATCCAAAATTTTATGAACATGAACACGTATGTGCAAAACAAAGAAAATATGGACCAGCTATAAATGCATGCATTCAGCTCTTCCACAAAAGGATATCAACATGTCCATTATATGTATGTAGTTGTCATCAGACATGGTTCAAACAAAGTGTCTCTTCAATAAAATCGTTATCAAATGAACAGTTGAAATTTCTAACAAATGTAATTTCTGTTGATGATATGCAATGGATTTGCTGTACATGTAAGAATTCTATTTTGAATAGGAAAGTGCCAAAATTGTTTTAAATGGTATGAGTTGGCCAAATAAGCCAAAGGAACTAAATTTACACCCATTAGAAGAGCGTTTGGTTGCAATGGCGAATACTAGTTATCAATTAAAAGGAAATGTTATCAATGTTCCTGTTGATATACAACCTGTGGTTAATGCATAGCCACGGTCTTTTGATGAATATGTCACAATGAGAAAATGTCATTCAAATCGTGTTTTTTTTCTTCTGAAAATATACAGCCTTTTCGAGAGGTTGTTGCTTTATATTGGTTAATGAAATCTAGTGAATTGTATAAAAATGCAAATGTAAACATTGATGAGCAATGGATTCAGCAAATCAAAGAAAACAACAACAGCATATTACAGGAGTTCTTTTAACCACAAAAAGAGCTAACAGATTCTGAAAATAAAAATGAACCAGAAAGCCAAAAACCGCTACATAATGATCTTGTGTCTGAGATAAATACATCTGATGTGTTGTATGATTCTGATACAGAGGTAGCTAATCTAGAAAACGTTGGAAACATTGATACTTTAGTTGATGATGCTAATGCAAAAAATAGAAACACATCATTTACTTTTGCCCCATGAGAAGGTCAACAACCACTAAGTCTTTATCAAGATGAAGATTCAGAATATCTGTGTTTCCCAAGCATATTTCTGGCTTAAGACGGAAAGAAAATCAGAACAGAACAAGTCCAGTGCATTACTCTGATATTGCTAAATGATAATTAAGAAGTCAAGATAGGCGAGCAGCAAAATGTGCTCCAAATATTTCAAGCTCCAAGCTTTTTTTTTTAAACTGAAAAAATACAAATGAAGCAGTTGAATGATAAAGTAAATCTTGCTGTACGAATGTAACTGCTGCGCAGGTGAATTATTCAGATTGTCTAGATAATCTTGCAAGAAAAGATGAAGGCTATTATATATTTAAGCAACTTAGAAATTCACCAGCATATTTAGAAACCAAATAAAAGCTCTCGATGAGTTGTACTATCTGATAACATCATTAAAAGATATGCAAAGCGTCACAGAGCATTGAATAATTGGTGTTTAGACGATTATATATCACAATTAGATATATTAGATATTAATTACCGACAAAATAGTGTATCAAAAGATTCAGATCATAATGATGATGAAGTTGAAAATGTCAATAATGAACCTTTCGATTCTGATGTAACTATTATGACATTGAAAACTGGTATAAAAATTAAACGACGTAAAACAAAAAAGTTATACGCTATGTTCGGTTTAACAAAAAAAAACTGTTGAAGAAAACCATTTTAGAAAAAAACTATTACTGTTTCATCCACTGAGAAATTAAGAATTAAATCTACTTGGTAACTGTGCTACTTTCAAATTACACTATGCTTCTTTAAAACACATTATTGATAATAAGATCAAAGAATATGAACATCATTTTGATGAGCTAGAGTTAGCTATGGAAATGGCTGAAGCAGAATATGATGCTTTTGATGAAATAGCACCAGGTACACAACAAGTTGAAAGTGAAACATTAGAAGAACAAGCAGTTGATTCAAACACTTTCATTTATTTCAGTCCAGATAGGGTTTCAGAACACAGACATTATGATATTGGAAATGAAATTGGTTGTTCCATTTCTACTTCACACCAAAATGTGAATAAAAATATCCTTCCAGATGAAGAATACAGAAAATTGCTTCGTGCTTTGAATTCTGAGCAAAAACAATTTTACGATCACGTTATTCATTGGATAAAAACTAAAGATGTTCCTTTATATGCATTTCTTTCTGGTGGAGCTGGTGTTAGAAAAAGTGTAGTAATAAGAGCTTTATATCAAACTTTGTTTAGAATTTTGAATCTTAAAGAAGCTGAAAATGCTGATGATATAAGAGTACTTCTGTGTGCATATACAGATGAAGCAGCTTTTAATATTGGTGGGGCAACCACTTCATCAGCATTTATGCAAAAGTATGAACACTCTGATAAGACATTAACTTGTGACAGTTTGAACACGTTTAGATCCAAGTACAGAAATTTATCAATTGTAATAATTGATGAACTTTCAATGGTTGGCAATACAATGCTCAGTTTTATTAATCAAAGTCTTCAAGAACTAAAAGGAACAAGAGTACCATTTGGTGCAGTAAGTGTTATTGCTGTTGGATATCTGTACCAGCTTAAACCTATAAATGGTGATTGGGTATTTAATGATATGCAAAAAGATGCTACAGCATTATCATACAATTGTGGAAAGACCATTTCAGTTTGTTTGAATTGACTGAAATAATGCGACAGAAAGATGATTTGGAATTTGCAGAATTGCTTAATAGGCTTAGAAAGAATTCGTTAATAATTGAAGACAGGTTAAAACTGAGTAATTGCAAGATAAAGCGAAACAGTAACGACTATCTTATATGTGCTCCACACTTATTTGCAGAAATTTTCTTTATGCATTGCTTTAATGATCAAACCATAAATAACTTTCAAACAGAAAAATGACAATACCTTGTCATGATTATGTTTTGTCACTTAAACTGTCCACTGGCAAGCATCTTGATGCAATAAAATAACTACCAACTGATCCAAATAAAACTGCGAACCTTCATTGTTCTTTGACAATTGTTGTCAGCATGATTTATGATCTTAATATTAACACTGAAGATGGACTTGCTAATGGTGCTTCCTCTGTAGTTAAGTATGTTGAATACAAACAAAACGAAACTAACCGCCCAAGCATTATTTGGGTGCAGTTTGATGATTGTAAAGCAGGAAAAGAAACAAAAACAAAATTCAAAAATAGAGCATACTGAGCGCTCATTTACATATAATAGGAAAACATTCCAGAGAATTCAGTTTCCTTTGCAACCTTCAGCAGGACGTTCAGTTCATAGGTCTCAAGGTACTACATTTGATAAAGTGGTCATAGATTTATCACAGCGAAAAGCACGAAAAGTTCCACATCTTCTCTATGTTGCATTAAGCAGAGTACGCTCTTTGAAAAATCTTCAGATATTAAATTTAAATGACCAGGCTCTTACTGTTGATAGTCAGGTTGAAAAAGAAATGGATAGACTGCATAAGAATGCAATGCTAAAATTGTCTCCTTTACCCTTTGAATCGATTGATCCCCAATCTCATTTCAAAACTGTAGATCCCTACACCTACACATTAATGACATTAAACAAGACCATTCACTACTATCATCGCATGTGTTTTAGTTGCTGAAAGTCGTCTTCATAGATTTGATAATGATACTGACTACAACATACAAGGATTTTATTTGATTCGAAATGATCAAAATAGCTCTACCACCACATGGTTTAGCAGTCAGTATATGTTAAGGATAGTGAAATTGTCAATTCTAAATTTTCCTTCACATCACAGAAGTTAGAATTCACAATGTTGAATATTATTTACATGATGAATGAAATACAAGTTGTAGTGTTGTATAAAGCACCAAGTATGCCTGCTAGTAAACTAAAAAAAAATTATTATTTTTTTTTTTTTTTCCTAAAATTGTTCCACTTCAATATCGTGTTAACTCTTATTGTTTTGTTCCTTTATGAATACCGTATGTATTTTGAGCTTTTTAGACGATTCGTCCTAAGAACGAACACTAAAAAGTACGATTTTTTTTCTTCCAAGCTAGTGACGTCACGCTACTATTTATAAATTGCGCCTTCAAGTTTACATAACTTGTCCGCAATCTTGTCCCGCTAAAAATGTCGACACCAGCAAAAAGACAGCGCACAGGATGCGACATAAAGATAGGCTACATTCACAAAGTTTTCCCAATGAAAATATCGAAGAGCAATAATAGATATTTTAAAGCAGTCATACAGACAATGAACGACCTTGAGGATGTTGTGTCTTTTAAACCTGAGAGTCGCAATACTTTCCTCGAAATGTCTGCAACGAGATAAGCTGAAATTTTCGAGTGTAATCATGTTTCCATGATTTTGCATGAAATATACATTTGGAAGCTATATTTTTCTGGTCCTTAAATAGATTCGAATTTCCGCACGAATCATATTGAAATACAAGGTACTTGTGTCGTCAGTGTTTTCATTCAAATAAGGCCTAGGGCTACCTGATGTGTTGCAATTACGCAAGTTAAACAAGGAATCTGCATAAATATATAATACCATCCCTTTTTATGAACAAGGCTGTTAATTTGCTAATTTTTCATTGACTTTGACTGTTGTTTTCTAGCTCAACTGAGCACAACGTGCTCAAGGTGAGCTTTTGTGATCGCCCGGCGTCCGTCGTGGGTCGTCACCAATTTGGCTTGTTAACACTCTAGAGGCCATATTTTTAGGCCAATCTTCATGAAACTTGGTCAGAATGTTTGTCTCTATAAAATCTTGGACAAGTTTGAAATTGGGTCATGTGGGATCAAAATTTAGGTCACGGGGTCAAATTTTATTTAAATAATCCTTGTTAACACTCCAAAGGCCACATTTTCTCAATCTGCATGAAATTTTTTGATAAAATCTTGGGGGAAAAAGGTCAAAAAGTAGGTCCATATGGAAAAAAAAAGACATGTTGCTCATTTATAATCAGGTGAGCGATTCAGGGCCACCATGGCCCTCTTATTTTTGTTTGTTTGTTCAACGTCAACTTTTATTTGCACTTGTTAAAATCCTAATTGTTAAATAAATGGCGGTCATTTTATTCAGCGTGATAGGTACAAACGCATGTAGGTCAAGCGTTACGTGCAGAAATGCAAAAAAATCATTACGTAGTTTCTAAAAGTCAGTTATCACAAGTCGTGAATGATATTCTTATTGAAAATTTCAATTTTGTACACATATTTTGAGTTTGTTTATTTCATTTCAGCCTTAAAATCCAAAGCGCATGCGCGATAGTTTACCTAATTTAACGAACACTCTACTTCATTCCATTCATTCCAGCTACACTAACTTAGCTCATAGAAACCTTAAAAGAGATACAAGTTTATAAAGCATATTAAAAAAGTGTCAATTAGCTATGAAAAAAACTGTTTATTAACCTCCCCTACTGTGAAAATGTCACATACAGAACTGCTAAATTTTTTAGCTGAACTGTGAAAGTTTCCCTTAGTGAAGCTCATTGCTCAATATCAAGCATCATAATGATATAATTATCAATTTTTAACTTATTTGTCTAATACTGTCCGTTAAACTAAAATTTAGTTGCCGTAAAAGTTAATGTTGTTGAATAAATTCTGAGGTTAATGTGATCATTTTTAAGACCGCTACTCTATGGGTACAATAGGAAAAAACCCCACTAAGTATTAATTATGGCTTACAATGTACCTATGACATCTAATTTTCAGCAATCAATTTGAAATAAAACATGACTGGAAAACGGAAAACCTATGTAATAAGGCAAAAACTGTCTTTCATTCATACATACAAGAGACTTACAAAAATGGCATAGCATTATAGGAATTAATCTGAACATAAACAAAAAACAAAATAATTTGAAATTAACCGTAAACCACATTCTGAAGAGGCTTCCGCTAAATCACCTTATAATTATTCATCAAGTCACATTCATTACATAACACTATACCTATTTAATAGTATTATAAATCTTGAGTAAATGTAGGTGAAAAAAAGTCATATGATCTTGTAAAAATAGTAATTTCCTTTACATACAAATAAATCCCATGAATGACAAGAAGAATAACTAAAGTGTTTTAGATATATACAAAAAAATTAAGTTAATGGTAAAAACTATCAGCTTTATGTAAAACGTAAGGTGATACCAGTCATTAATTTATTAATCCCCCGCCGCGAAGCGGGTGGGGGGTTATAGGAATGCCCTTCGTCCGTCCGTCCGTCCGTCCGTCAGTCCGTCCGTCCGTCCGTCAGTCCGTCAGTGTGTCCGAAACATTTTCGTGTCCGCTCCATATCTCATGAACGCTTAGACACATTTTCTTCAAACTTGGCTAAAGTGTTAACCTCATTGAGCTGATGTGCAGAAGGCATGTGGCGGTCACGCTGGCTCAAGGTCAAGGTCATACTTGAAGGTCAAATGTTATTTTCGTGTCCGCTCCATATCTCATGAACGCTTGGACACATTTTCTTCAAATTCGACTAAAGTGTTAACCTCATTGAGCTGATGTGCAGAAGGCATGAGGCAGTCACGCTGGCTCAAGGTCAAGGTCATACTTGAAGGTCAAATGTTATTTTCGTGTCCGCTCCATATCTCATGAACGCTTGGACACATTTTATTCAAACTCGGCTAAAATGTTAACCTCATTAAGCTGATGTGCAGAAGGCATGAGGCGGTCATGCTGGCTCAAGGTCAAGGTCATACTTAAAGGTCAAATGTTATTTTCTTGTCCGCTCCATATCTCATGAACGCTTGGACACATCTCTTCAAACTCGGCTAAAATGTTAACCTCATTGAGCTGATGTGCAGAAGGCATGAGGCGGTCACGCTGGCTCAAGGTCAAGGTCATACTTGAAGGTCAAATGTTATTTTCGTGTCCGCTCCATATCTCATGAACGCTTGGACACATTTTCTTCAAACTCGGCTAAAATGTTAACCTCATTGAGCTGATGTGCAGAAGGCATGAGGTGGTCACGTTGGCTCAAGGTCAAGGTCATACTTGAAGGTCAAATGTTATTTTCGTGTCCGCTCCATATCTCATGAACGCTTAGACACATTTTCTTCAAACTCGGCTAAAATGTTAACCTCATTGAGCTGATGTGCAGAAGGCATGAGGCGGTCACGTTGGCTCAAGGTCAAGGTCATACTTGCAGGTCAAATGTTATTTTCGTGTCAGCTCCATATCTCATGAACGCTTGGACACATTTTCTTCAATCTCGGCTAAAATGTTAACCTCATTGAGCTGATGTGCAGAAGGCATGAGGCGGTCACGCTGGCTCAAGGTCAAGGTCATACTTGCTTGGTCAAATGTTATTTTCGTGTCAGCTCCATATCTCATGAACGCTTGGACACATTTTCGTCATGATATATAAAGTTTTTAATTGAGTTACACATGTATTTTGTGGTTACCTAACACATCCTATACTTCATTGATGTTCACTTTTTGTACTGTTTCCCATGTAAAACTTGTCAGTAAACTTTTAATATATGTGCCTCCGAATTCTGAGATTCATACATAACTCCGGAAAGTTAAATTGTCTTAAACTGATCTTCTATGTCTGCTACAACCATGCCAGGTTAAGGTGAACATAATCCTATGACCAAACAAATTCTAATATTTGGCCAGCGGCGGGGGATATAGCTGTCCTTTGGACTGCCTTGTTTATTTAAATTTGCAAAATATACATACTTAAACTATATATATTTATCAAATCCTAAACATAGAAATAAAATAATACTGCATCATTCTTAAAAAAAAAACAATACACTTAAAACCTTGAAAGTTATTTTTGTCCATTTACCCAACAATTACTGATGCTTGTCAATTCCAAATTTGTTCAGTTTATTCCAGTCGAAAAATCACACTATCAACTACAGGAATTCTATAAATTTAACTACCTCACTCTGACATTAGTTTTCATTAGACTATCTTGACTCGTACGGACCAGCAATGTTTGTATCTTCATCTGTTGTTCTATTGTTAATTATCAAAGCACTTTTGTTTATTTTCATAAAGGTTCAAAACTTAATCACATATACATTGTATATGCTTGCTGTGCCATAATTGATTCAGAAGCCTGCAATATGTTTTTCATGCTGTATATTTCCCATAAATTATTTTATTTTTTATGTGTATGTTTTTTGTTTGTTTTGTTATTTGTTGTTGTTGTTTTTGTTGTTGTTGTTGTTTTCAGGTCAATCTGACCTGTAAAATCATCAAAATAAATCCAGAGGAGCAGGTACGTGACCTTACTAAAGTTAGAACAACTGCAACGGATGCCACTGATTTCATAGAAATGATCTTTTGGAACGAACAAATCACACAAATAAAGGAATACATGAGCTACACAATCACTGATTTAACTGTAAGAGTATTCCAAGATGAAGTATCAAGTGTGCAAGAAAACTGTCAATCTCTGATTTGGAAGATGACTTGTTCCTAAATATGAGTGTAAATATCCACAAGATGCACATAGTGGATATAAAGAGAAATGTTTAATACTATCCCTCAAAATCCATGACTTCAAATCCTGAACCTATGCCTGTATCTTTAGAAAACACTATTAAAAATTTACTCTATGTACTTCAGCACATTTGAAAAAAAAACAAACCAGAACAGGCTCTACTATGGATTTGGCAAAGGTATTTGTCATTTAAAAAGATTTGTTTAATGCTTTAATAAAAGAAAATGAACAGTATTGTATTAATATACTCACTTCAAAAAAACCTATGTGTAAACTTTTTGTCACCTCAAATCAAACATTTTTCTGTCAGCTCTAATTACAGCCTGTAACCAACAGTAGCTAAAACATTTGGTGTTAAATCATTCCAGCAAACATTTAGAAAATATATGTATGTCTAAACATACATTTCAAAAAATTCTTCTTGCAAAGTTATACATAATCTTTATATTCAAAACTACACTTCAGCTGTTCAAAACGGTCCCCTACTTCTTTCCAGAGTTTTAAAAAGGATTCATAGAAAATGTATTGCTACTTTTTCATTATAAATGCAAAAATTCTAAAATGTCTAAATATTTCCATGACGCCAAATGCTTGTAAATTTCATGGTTTCTTGATAATGTCATATTCCATAAGAACACCAGCATATAATACAATTGTCTTTATATTTCATTTGACTTCATTTAGATGTTTACTTTTTTCTTTTTTTCAGTTGTTAATATTGATAACTAGTCTAAGTCAGACAGCTTCTTCTCCACTAAAACTAGTTTTTTTTAAAAAACTAATTTTTTAACTGGAATAAATCTCCTTAGATGTTTTATATACATTGTATAAGAATCAAAGAGATCCTAAATATCTAAGGGAAACCTATGTGATTTAAAGGTAAAGAAAAATCTAAGAAAATTAGGGAGTTTTTCCCTAAAAACGTTATGAATACAACCCTTAATTGTTTGATAAAAATACATACTTTCCTAGAGGTTAATTGTTTTCATGCAATTTTTTTCCTCATGGTAATATGCATTCCATAAATTATCAAATCAGTACTCTTTTTTTTATTTATTCTTTCATTTTTTGGTATATTATTATTGTAAATACTTGAAATAATCTGTTTCCTTATAAGCCCTGTAAATATGTTTTTAATCATATATATAAACGACAAGATTCTATTCATTTCAAATGCATATGAACCATTTTATTGCATAAAAAGCCGAAAAAGTGTCCTCCCTTCCTATTTTTAATGCTACCATTAAGTACGAAATGATTCGCCCCATGCAACTTCGAGCCCCTGTGATAAATAAATAAAAAAAGCCATCACTCAAATTAAATTTCCATGCTTCATTACTGAAATCTGAAAAAGAAATGAGCTGACGTTGAAAAAACGCGCGAAATTTATGTGTTACATCCATATTTGGAAAGTACGTGCACGTGTGTGAATACTTTAACAACACGCTGACGTAACAATTTTATGGCGCCATCTCCTAATATAGCAGTGACGCAGTAAAAGGGGGCTCATTCTGGCTTCTTAACTGTTAAATTCTCTCTTAATAAACACTAATTATAACATAAAAGATTCAGAAATGGCAATGCAATGCGTAGAGGCCGATATTTAGCGTTTTACTTTTATTTCCATTTACTTTGAGGTTCCGTAATGTTGCGAAAGACGGAACAGGTGCTCTTTTTAAAGAAACGGTGCATACCTCTTTTGTTTCGTTCATTTAGTCTGTCATTTCTTTTATTACAGTTATTTTTAATCGTTGAATAAGGTATGTTTATCTCCATTTGTAAACTTTTTTTAAGTTAAATAATACAAGTCAACGCTTAATTACCGTTTGATTTTAATTTGCAACTCTGCCTAATCTCGAAGGGTAAAAGTTATTAAAGACACCGGCTAATCTCCCGCGATCTTATTACGTTAAAATAAATTTTCTGTAAAGACAGTACAATCCATTAAAACAGGAGATAGAGGGTGGATAGGATAAACACTTTTATATGCTAGCATGTATCAAACAATTGAAAAACTGGAGAATAACAGACTACAAAAACATAATTAGCTGAGCGGGATTGATTATTTATCTTCCCAATTACTGTCATGATGATTGTTATGATTGATGGTAAGACGCTTTAGAAAAAAAAAAAACTTGACTTTTTCAGTTTACCGTCGCTTCAACAGTATTTCAATCATAAAGCGACTTCCAGCTATTTACAGGTGGAGGAAGACCCCGAATACTCGGAGGCATCCGGGTAGAACCACCGACCTACCGCAAGCCAGCTGGAAGGCTTCCTCACATGAAAATCCGAATGACCCTGCCGGGATTCGAATCCACGTGGTGAGTAGCTGAGGGAGTGTTGAAGTCCGCGACTTTACCCTCTCGGCCACGGAAGCCACGGAAGCCCCAGAAAAAAAAACTCCTGTCATTTTGCCACAGGTATAAATTAGTCTAATACACGTTGAAATACACGACAAGAAAAACTGCCAAGAACTGAACTTTAGTGAATATGTTTTAATAAAAATTATTCCTTCATGTAACAGTAAATTTTCAGTTTAAAATTTTGGGATGAAATTGAAGATGATTTCATTAAATATTAACATATTTATCATAGTAATGTATAATAACGGTTACAAAAAGAAGTTTGGGCATTAAAACAGTTAGGTTTATAATATATTTGTCGGACCGACATTTTTTTTCCGGACCGACAAAATATCAGGTTCTGTCAGACTGAATCTTTGGGCAAATGCTTTGTTATAGGAGACCTGAACAGTAGAATATCTGATTGTAAAGAGTATATAGAGTTTGATGAACTATCGGATTTTGAAAATTTGTTACCTGATAATAAGAACATACCAAACCGTGTTTCCAAAGATAAAATTGTTGATCATTTTGGCAGGTGACTGATAGAAATGTGTTGTAGTACGTCACTGATAGTAGCTAACGGTAGATTGTATAAAGATGCACTCACAGGTGATTACTTACTATTCTGTAAATGGTACTAGCGTGGTAGATTATTTACTATTTCATCCAGGCGATATTGATTTAATCACTCATTTTAAGGTAGAAAAAATGACAGAATTTTCCGATCATTGTGCTTTTTTTCTTTTTAAAACTAAAGCGACTGTGACGGAGAAATTTATAACAAACGATGAAAATTTAAAAAAAAAAAAAAATTTTTAAAAAAAAACATTAATCGAAAATAACAGCAACATTGATGATGCAACTAATTCATTTTTAACAATATTATATGACTGCTCCTTAAATGTATTTGGGAAGACACGGAAGCCATCACATAATACACATAATATAAAAGTAAAACATAAACCATGGTTTGATACTGAATGTAAATCTTCTAGGAAAACATTCAACATGTAGAAAAATTTTAAAAAAAAAACAAAAGCCCGAGAAAACTTCTTACTGGCAAAATCAAACTATTGTAAAGTCAAACGTATAAGCAAAAATAAATATCTAAGACAAGAAAGACGCAATCTCACATGGTTAGGAAAAAACAAACCCAGAGAATTTTGGAAACGAATAAAAAAGCAGTACAAAAACCAGAGTCAATCATCAAGAGATCTAAATATCACAGAAAATTATTCAGTTCCCAAGATAAAACTTTAAATGATAACGACACTATTCCCAATCATAATCAAACTGATAGAGATCTTGATGCTACCATTACATTAGAAGAAATAAGACATGCTGTTTTCTCACAAAACAATAACAAAAGTAGCGGTATAGACGGAATATGTGCTGAAATTTATAAAAGTTCTTTTAACCAAATAAACCCTTTTTTAATAACATTGTTTAACAGACTTCTTGACAAGGGAGAATACCCAAAAAGTTTTGCAGAAGGGATTATCTGCCCAATATTCAAAAGTGGCAATCCAGACGATCCAAAAAACTACAGAGGTGTTACTCTCATCAACATACTATCTAAGATTTATTCACAAGTGTTATTAAACAGGCTAACGAAATGGTGCACTAAACATGAAACTATAATCGAAAATCAATTCGGCTTTCAAAAAGGGAAGTCTACTATAGACTTATATTGTTTTACATTCTATAATTGCAAAATCACTTTCACAAAAACAGAAATTATACTGCGCTTTCCTTGACTTTGAAAAATGTTTTGACAGAATCGACCGTTCATATCTTTTTCTCAAATTGATACACGCTAATATAAGTTCCAAATTTATCAATGCACTCAAAAGCATGTACAGTGTTGTGAAAGCATGTATCCGTCACAATGGACAAACTTCCTCATTTTTTGACTCAAACATCGGTGTCAAGCAGGGAGACCAATGTTCCAGTTTATTATTTCTCTTCTTCGTGAATGACATTTTAACTCATATTAATAGCGATATTGACGGCCTGTTTAGACTTGAAGAAATAAAATTATTCATATTACTATTTGCTGATGACGCTGTTGTCTTTGCACATACTCCCGAGGCACTACAATCTTTACTCAATGATATTGAACAATATTGCAACATCTGGAATTTAAAAGTAAATACAAATAAAACAAAAGTTATGATTTTCGAAAATGGCAGACATACAAGACATGATTTTAGATATAACAACATTGTATTAGATATTGTAGATAATTTTCGTTATCTTGGAATAACTCTGTTCAAAAATGGGAAATGGTATCGAACACAGAAAAAACTTGCTGATCGATCTTTGTTTGCACTACATAACCTATTTATAATTTTTAATCAGATAGATATAACAACAAAAGATAAATGTTACCTATTTGATAGTCTCGTTGGATCTGTACTCAATTATGGTGCTGAAATTTTTGGTTATTACAATGCTACAAATATTGAACAAATTCATAATAAATTTATGAGGAAAACACTTTGTGTAAAGAAAAATACAAACATTGATGGATTATATTGTGAATTAGGGAGATATCCCATTATGATAAGACGAAAAATACTTATGATGAAATACTGGGTAAAAATCCAAAATTACAATAATGAGTCGCTAGTTAAAAGGGTTTATAATATGTTGAGAAAAGATGCAAACAATAATAATGGTTACTGCGGAATAAATTGGGCTGCACATATAAAACAAATATTAAATGAATTAGGAATGACTTACTTATGGATAAATCAAGATAATCTGCAAATAAATGCAAATTCAATAACAGAAAGAATTTTAGACATATATAAACAATCATGGAGAAGTAATATTTATGATTCAAACAGACTAGAATTTTACAGTAAATACAAATATGATTTAAGTATGGAGAAATATCTTAATTATATCATTATAGATAAATACAGAATATGTCTAACAAAATTTAGGCTCTCAACGCACAATCTTTTAATAGAAACGGGACGACACTAAAAACCTTCCCAGAGATGAGAGAATATGTCCAAATTGCACAATGCGAGTTATCGAAAACGAATATCATTTCATTCTAATCTGCCCAAAATATAGTGAACTTAGAAGGAAATTCTTACCAAAATATTATTGCCAGTGGCCAAATATTAATAAATTCGTATCTATAATGAGTTCATCTTCTGTACGTTTAATAAATAATGTAGCTAAATTCTTATATTTTGCCTTTCAGCTTAGACAAACAGATACTGTTTAGTATATTATAAGACGTAATTATTATTGTGTCAAACTTATAATACTTCTATTTTCAGGTAGAATATCAACGACCTGCTTCTCAGAAAAACATGTTATGTCTCACTTTTGTGCATGTGATTTCCTTTTCTTATAAAGGTTCAAATGAAAAATTATGTTATGTTATGTTATGTTATGATTGACTCTTTTTTTAACTTTCATAACGTCGGCCTTTACCTTTTTCGCACGTGGAAAGCGTGCTCACATAACCTTTCAACCAATCAGAAAGACCGAAACATGTAGACAATATTTTCACACTCTACTGTCGAACCGCGTGAAAATTCTAATGCGCATGGCAAGTTGAACAGATTATGATCGTGTTATCATCAGACAGACAGACAGTATACTTTATTGACGTAAACAACAAATGTAATTATTGGAATGTAAATATCATGATGCCAGATATGGAGGATGGACATACACGTATTAATCATCCTTCATTATCTGTAACATATTTCCAAAATTCATATTATTAGAGTCTAAGCTAAAGAAATGGTGGAAGTTGAGATAAAACAACAAAATCATCTTGAATCAGAATAAAAAGGAGAACATTTAAAATACATTGTAGCATATACAAATGAAGTATGGTATGAACTATCATGTTATAATGGAATGCCTATGCAACATAGCTTCTTTTATGAATTTACCAAGATTTAGAATAACATTTCTATTATCTGAAGACATTAATTGAATAAATTTCATCATACTTGGGTGCTTATAATAAAACGATTTTATGTATTTTTGTCTGATGATTTGATATTCTGGACATACTATTACAAAGTGATACTCATCTTCACTATCAAAACTGTTGCAAATATTACAATATCTCAGGGATCTTTCTGTCCTGTTTTGACCATACCTACCGGTTTCTATTCTCAGTTTATGGGAAGAGAGCCTCATTCTAGCTAAAGCAATCCTAAATTTATAAGGTAACAAATCTAAATATTGTTCAAATCCAAAACAAATCTTAAAGTATTTAATAGGTACATAATGACTGACAAGTATCTATACTGTTACACCAATTTTGCTTAAAAACATCTAATACTCTAGCTTTGAATATAACATGAAAATTCTTAAGATCTACACAGCCAGGATTATTCCAAACATATGAAAATCCATAATCATCCAATATATCTTTCACTTTCACAACCCAATTTTTTCGACCATTGTTAATATTCAATAAGCTGTTATATAAAGTAACAACAAGTATATTATTTGACATTAGAATCTTGCACCAATATTTAATAATGCGTGTATATCTACTAACGAACAATGGATATCTACCCAACTCACCATACACTCCCATATTACTTGTAGATGATTTAACATTTAACAGCGATTTACAAAACTTGAGATGAATACGTTCGACCGTCCCCTTTTTTTTTAAAAAACCAAAAAAAATTTAATTTATTTTTAATCTACTTCATATTCTCTTAAGTTATTAAGCAATATATTTAGAGCTTTCAAGCCTTTTCCTACTAGAAATTCCTGATTTAATGTAAAAGTACCATTATAATTAAAGACTGTTCCTATATAATTAAGGTTGTCAACCACTTCTAAAAACTTTGAGTCATATTTCCATTTTTCGCTAAGAAGTAACCCCCTCTGTTTCTAAAGACTATAACTTTTTTCTTGTTAACATTGACCTGTAGTCCCCACTTATCACAATATATTTTTAAAAGGTTTAAGCTGTGTTGTAACTCCTCTGGACTATTACTTAATATTACCATATCGTCTGCAAACAATAATAAAATAAATGATATATCGTCAAGTGATAATGAACTTAATGTTTCGTCCTGCAGAAATAACTCGAGATCCTAAATGAAAAGGGCAAAAAGTGTAGGCGAAATTACCTCCCCTTGCCTCAAGCCAATTGCACAATCAAAATAATCTGAAAAGGAATTACATCCTCTTACACAAGATTTGACTTGAGTATACATATCCTTAAAAATCCTTAATTATTTGCCACTTACCCCATTCTTATGTAATTTAAGCCATAAAGCATTTAAATACACACTATCAAACGCACGTTTAAGATCAACAAAAGTACAGTATAATCTCTTCTTTTCATTCAAATGCTTTTCAACAATAGCATTCAATACAAACATAGCATCAACAGTTGAACGACCCTTCCGAAATCCGAACTGTGCATCGCTTAGTATATGATTATTTTCTATCCAATCATTCAATCTATTATTCAATACAGCTGTAAATATTTTTGAAAAACAACTCACTAAAGTAATTACTCGATAATTATTAACGTCGGAAGGGTCATTCTTTTTAAAAATTGGAACAATAATTCCTCTGGACCATTATATAGGAAAATGGCCAGAATTAAGTATGGCATTAAAAAGATCTACTAAATGCAATGATAAAATATCAAAAGATTCAATAAAATATTCATTAAGTAACTCGTCTTTACCAAAAGATTTATTTCTTTTTAGGCATTTTATTACATTTTCTATTTCTGATATACTAATAGGTTTATCTAATTCTTCAAATTTACAATCGTTACTGTTAAAATCATGATACTGAACAAAATCTTCACACTCATCATCCTCAACTGTATCAGTGTTACTATGCAAGGAAGAGAAATATTCATAAAATTCATTGACCGGTATATCCATATTGGTTTTATTAGGACTTTCTGCCCTTTCGGCAGAAAGTCATATTGGGTTTGTACTGTTTTTTTATTATTCTTATTATTCTTTTTTTCTTCCTCTTATATTTGTGTTAATTTTGAGGTGTTGCCATTGACTCAGAACAATGAAAATTTTATGGCGTATATTTCAAACCATGTGCTTTCAGATGCAATTATTTTCATATTCATATGACGTCATATAACGTCAGATTCGACGTCAGGTGAAAAAGTTTGTACGCGGTCTACAGCCATTATTTCTGGACCGATTTTCATCAAAATTTCACAGAATGTGTATGTTAGGCTCTAGTTATGCCTTTCGTTGTCCTTGTTACCAAATTCGAAAAGGCGAAGGTTTTATGGCGAATCCAATATTCTAACTAATGACGTCAAATTTCAAATGCGTATAAAATCGCTTCCAGAAGAGGTAGAAAGCTGATATTTGGACTGAATATTAGTCTCTAGGTCTTCTTTACATTCTGAAAAGATGAACGCTATATGACGTCACATGACGTCATAATGCTAATAAAACTTTCGTATTAAAACTTAACGGTTTTTAAGCCCTGTAGGCTTTAATTTTTGTATGATTTGCTTGAAATTTTGTCTGAAGATGCAGTATTAGATTTTATGGAGCCTTGTCACTTCCGTTTCCCGAAAATCCCAAAGGTCAAGGTCATATATCAATTATCGGCTTTTTATTCGGCCTTAAATATCTCAAAAACGGTAAATATTCTATCGAGACACTATGCGTAAAATGTGTAGTGTTTAGAAAAACCTTTCAGATGATATTTAGTTTTTGATGATCGGGGATGAATCGGTTGAGTTATGGCGGAAAAACGAAAATTTGGTAACCCTCAGTGTGTTTAACAGTTTATATCTCGAAAGCCTTTGATTTTTGAAAATATGATGATGAATAATATTTGTAGAACAATACTTGGCCGTTATTTTGATGCTTAAAGATTGACGATTGACCTAAGATTTATGGAGTAATAGGGAAAAAACGAAATTCGTGCATATAGCTTTGGTGATTTTTCCTTTTTTCAGGAGGTTTAAGAGCTTGTATCTCAAAAAGTGTTAAAAATTTTCCTGTACATAAAGCGTGTGAAATGTAGAGAATTTTCAGACGATTATTTTGGTACCTAACGTTTTGAAATTGGTCAAAGAATAAGTAAGTTACATCAAAAATAAGAATTTAAACATGTAGAATTTCATCGATTCTGCCGTGTTGTCAATCTTTTACGGTTAATATCTCAAAGCTCATTAGAAAAAAGTCCACACCTTAAGCCAGTGAGATGTAGAGAATTTTAAGACGATTATTTTGGTACCTAGAGTTTTAAAATTGATTAAAGTATAAGGAAGTTACATCAAAAATACGAATATAAACCCAAGTGTAAGAATTTTCGAGAACTATCCTACTTTCGCTTTCACGTTAATTGAAGCATTTTCGGAAAATACAGCTTACAAATACAGAACTTTTTACTTATATCATATTGATATTACTAGCTAAACAAGCGTACCTTTTCCGGTGGCCGAGTGGTTAGAGCGTCCGCCTCGGGAGCGGAAGGTCGTTGGTTCGATTCCCGAACCGACATACCAAAGTCGTAAAAAATGGAACTGTTATAGCTCCCTTGCTTGGCGCTCAGCATATAAGGCTATTTGCAGGACTGGTTAGCTCGGTATCAGGATGATGTGACTGGGTGTGGTATCATGCCACATGTCTACGGCGTGATACTGCAGTGTGGTAGTCCTATACCCGCATGAAGTAGACATCGTGACTGGCTGAATTACTGTCGGTGGGACGTTAAATCCAACAAACACACTGATATCATATATGGCAGTGTTTACTACACCGATCACTACACACGAGGTGTGCACACAGGCGCATGTTGACGTCTTTTGTAAACGTTTATTAAAGTTGCTTAAATAATCATGTTTATAGATAAACATTTACATAAGAATGAGGAGTTTCGGAAATATTTTTTGCAAAGGGACTCCTAAGGAAAGAATATGATGCTAAATTAAATACTAAAATACAAGTTTAGTTTATTAGGTTTAACGTCCCACCGACAGTATTTAAGTCTTTTGGAGACAATGTCTACTTGAGACAAATGTAGTGTTGTCACACTGCACAGTATCACGTCGTAGACAGTTGGCATGATACCACACCCAGTCACATTATCCGGACACCGGGCCATCAGTCCTGGAACTACCCTTATTAAGCTGAGCGCTAACCAAGGGAGCTATACCAGTACCTATGTTTACGAATTTGGTAAATACAAGAATTGAAATAATTGATATAACGTTTTTAAACAACTTACAGATCATGTGTTATCTCGTTTGATTTGGTATTTACGGGGTATTCCTAGCCTTGGTATCTTCCGCTGACACCGACTTTTTTAAACGATTATTTTTTACATATTTCGTTCTTTCCTTAATGTCAATCAGTTGATATTTTTTGATTTCTCAACTAATTAAAACAAGATAAATAAATAAAAAAAAACAGCCATCACATAAATTGATTGAAAGAAATGAGCCGACGGTCAAAAATTCGCGAAATTTATGTGTTACATCCATATTTGAAAAGCACGTGCACGTGTGTGAATACTTTAACAACACGCTGACGTAACACTTATATGGCGCCATCTTCTAATATAGTATCATAACGTAGTAATAGGGCGGGGCAAACTCTTAGTTAGTCAGTGTTAATTAAGTATAGGTTAGTGTTCTTTTAGTAAGCATTAATGAAATTAAATCGGTGTGGCGCGGCAAAGCCGCGCGACCGATTTAATGGACTTAATGCTTACTAAATAACACTAACCTACTTAGTGTTTGGAATTATGTTTTAAAATTTAACGCAGTCGCACATTCCAAATATAGTATTGATTTTTTAGACTCCGTCCTATCAACCTGTTCCGGCGTGAATTACATCACGTGACATGTAACATGTTATGTCAAAGGTCAATGCGTCGCTCTAGCTGTGTATATCTATGTAGATCTACGCTCCAAATGAGCATTGAACCGGAAGCCGACTTTGATCTCTTCGGCAAAAAAGTGGTGATTGAAATTTGAATAAAAGATACTGTTTAGAAAGGTTCATATATCTGCACCTATATATGTTGTGTTTTGGACATTATTTTTTTTTTATTTAAGTAACCCTTGTTTGTTAGTGTTTTTTTTTCTTCTCTTCTCATTATTTATATACATTTTTCAATTTGAATTTATTTAATCGGATATTTACTTAATCGCTTTGTTTAGTAATTAGTTATATATTGCCCATTCTGTGTTAACATGCGTAGACATTGAAATTACACAAGTGTCTTTAAAGCGATGACCGATACTAATGTTGTTAGAACTTGTGGTCAAACCCTCTTACTTATTTTTTAAAATTTTCAATGTTGTATCACCATTACTTAGGCAATAATACATGTTTAAACTAAACTAAGCGGAAGGACAGAGTTCTTTTGTTATTTTGGATTAATCAGAATGCTGGTGAGTAAATGTTTGTTCTCTATGGTTGCTGTGTATTATTTTTTGTCGATGTTCATGCGTTCACATCAAAAATCCCTGTAACACGTTACACATGCGTGCTGTAAGGGACATTGGCATCCAGACTTACCCTCATTAGATAGATCTATTCAAGAGAAATAATTCTGTACATTTTTAACATGGAGTCACCGACTACTTTTTGACCTATTTAAGCCCAAATAACATGCGTATGAATTTAGTGCACCGGTCGGCTTGAAGCTGGTTTTAAATTTATCAGTTGATTTAGCGGAATAGTGTTTAGTGACAAGTTGATGCCGATTAAATGAATTAAATGGAGACAACATTTTGAAAAAAAAATGGAATGATTTCATTGGACAAAATATAATTTCAAACACTAAGAGAGAATTAAGCAGTTAAGAAGCCTTCATTCGCTACGCTCATTCTGGCTTCTTAACTGTTAAATTCTCTCTTAATAAACACTAACTATAACGTAATACAGTCGTCTCCATCGTATGTACAAGCATTATTGAAATATAACTCACGAGGCTACACGCGTCGACGAATCTATTGCATGGTAGCATTTACGGTTTTATTCCCGCGACTGTACACGAAATTAAAAAAAAAAAGAATTTTGATATGCAGAATTAATAGGTTTAAGTTTAATTGCTTATATTTTGAAAACCTATAAAACTAGACCCAAATATGCTACAATTGAATTGTAGGGATTTTCAGGACATTTATTTTGGTACCGAGAATACTAAACTTGGAATCTCTCAGCCCCTCACCGCTGTGGGTTCGAATTCCGGTAGAGACTTCGGATTTTTCATGTGAGGAAGCCTTCCAGTTGGCTTGCGGTAGGTCGGTGGTTATATCCGCGTATCTTTGTGTACTCGGGGTCTTCCTCCACCTGTAATTAGCTGGACGTCTCTATATGATTGAAATACTATCACAGCGACGGTAAACCCCAATACAACAACAACAACAACTAAAATTGGTCAAGTTATAAGAAAGCGATATCAAAATTTTTTTTTAATTTATTTTCGACATATGGCTTATTTCACAAAATTCATGCATGAGAAGTCCATACGAAAAGAAAAAAGTTAAAGGTAGGAAATATAATATATATTCTTTCTAACGGTATTAATCTTTACATTTCAAAATGTTGCAGAAAGTCCTATCATTCGTATCAACGAATGAAATCTAGTTTTTTTTATGTTTAAATCCATTTTCAAAATTTACTTCATTATCCACCGGTAGGAGACTTGACGCCATCTAAGGCATCTAAATTTGCTTTAAAATGATATTTTACAACATCTGTGCAAATTTCATTTGAATATTTTATATTTTTATTGCATATTACTTTTTTCCTGTTTTCTCTCACCTGTAAAGCTTGGTGCGGTGCTATTATGCGGATACCAGATACGGATCTAGTGTGTCCGTGCAAACCGTTTTATTTTAAACAAGAAAAAGAAAGAATAATAAAGAGCCTTTAACATAAAATGTGTAAATTTTATTCAAATAGTTAAAGGATGGCCTTTTTTTAAAGCATTTTAAAACTCGTTCCGATACCTCGTCGGTACAATAAAAATAGGATACTCACTACTCCAATATCATCGCGCCACCGGGGTTTTTATTGGTCATATCATTATGAAAATTTGCCAATGCATATAAATGACTATCACCTAAAATGTATGTAAATTTCATATAAAAATATATTCTTTTATGCACTTTTAAATCCTCACCTACACCACGGCAGTAAGACTCAAATAGGAGTAAATACTACCATAGTATCATCGCGCCAACCGGGTTTTTACTGGTCTTATTTATATGAAGACCTGTCAATTTATAGAAAAAAACTAGTATAATCACGCGACCTGGGTTTTTACTGGTCATATCAATATGAAGAATTGCCAATGCATAGAAAAGAATATGACCTAAAATGTGTGTAATTTTCATTTTACACCCTTTTTTTTAAAATCCCCACGGATTCCACGCCTGTACGACCCGTATAGAAATTTACCTGACCTTAGTATCACCATGTCAACCGGTATATTACTGGACATATTAGTATATAAATCTACAAATTTACATTTTTTTTAATCACGCATTGATACCACGGTCGGTAATGATTATATGCTAGCCAAGGATCTAAGCGCAAACCACATCAATTACAGGTTATATATTAAGATGGTTAATCAAACAACCAACTAAAAATATCTTCCATAAATTGTAAATTTAACTGGAAAAAAATGTGTTTGGTGCACTTTTTTTTTAAACTCGCATAGACACCACGCCAGAAAGTTCCTAATAAGTGACAACGATATCCCAATATATTTTCACCTTTATCGCACCAGCACAGCTCTAATTTGCGCATACGACAAATCATAGTATTTGCGTTCCAACCGATCCAGTCATATTTATTTCAATAAAAACAATTAACCATAACCTAACATTTGTGAAGATTTTCCTCATCCGCGTATTTCACGACTGCCATGGGAGACAGAGTAAGACTGAACAATATTCCATTATGATCCTACTAATCGCCCAATTATGTAATGCAATTGAATGAAGAGGAACAAATATGCCTTATATGAACGAAACATGTTTTTAATTACGGTAAAACGTCAGCCGAGAGACCAATTGACTGTTACACATGAGTTACCAAGGTTGATTGACTTTAAAGCAAAGATGTGCAAGAAAAATCATAACCAGGTAGTGACTTTCCTGCAAAATAATCACACACAAATATATAACTCTATAAGTTAGGCTTTTGTTGTCCATCCTTACTTTCGTTTTCAAAATATTGAAAGGACCGAGGTTCTGTAGTGAAACCAAGTTTAACCTCGAAATTAAGTTAAGTATTTCAGAGACTCCATATGAAATTCACACATATTGTAATTTTAAAGGTTTTCTTCAGGTTTTCATAGGCCGGACCTCATGGGGTAATATGTTTTCATTTCTCGTGCAATAAATTCTGTGTGATCCCAATGGTCCAAAATTACAACAAAAAAAAATATGCCATATATTGAATATGCTGAATTTTCTTATGCAATGATATGCACATCCATATGTCATCAGAACAGACGTCAGATCAAAAAGTTTGTAAGCGCTCTGCAGACATTATTAATTGCTGATTTTTTCTAAAATTTTCAAAGAATGTATAGGTTACACTCTAGACACCTAATACTTTTTGCGTGTTCCGTATTACTGATTTTCAGTTTGATTGAGTTTTAATTATTACGGCTTTCCGCAAACCTGCGGAAAACGTATAGGGTTTGTTATGTATATTATTATTAGCACTTTCTGCCTACAGGCAGAAAGCCCTACTGTTTTTTTATTAGGACTTTCTGCCCTTTCGGCAGAAAGTCCTATTGGGTTTGTTCTGTTTTTTATTAGGACTTTCTGCCTACAGGCAGAAAGTCATATTGGTTTTGTACTTTTTATTAGGACTTTCTGCCCTACGGCAGAAAGTCATATTGGGTTTGTACTGTTTTTAGGACTTTCTGCCTACAGGCAGAAAGTCATATTGGGTTTGTACTGTTTTTTTTATTATTAGGACTTTCTGCCTAAAGCAGAAAGTCCTCTTGGGTTTGTACTGTTTATTCTTCTTCTTCTTCTTATTAGGACTTTCTGCCCTTTCGGCAGAAAGTCCTATTGGGTTTGTACTGTTTTTTTATCATTAGGACTTTCTGCCTACAGGCAGAAAGTCATATTGGGTTTGTACTGTTTTTTTTATTAGGACTTTCTGCCTACTGGCAGAAAGTCATATTGGGTTTGTACTGTTTATTCTTCTTCTTCTTCTTCTTCTTCTTATTCTTTTTTTCTTCCTCTTATATTTGTGTTAATTTCGATGTGTTGCCATTGGCCCTGAACAATCAGAATTTTATGGCATGTATTTCAAACCATGAGCTTTCGGATGCATTGAATTTCATATTCATATGACGTCATATAACGTCAGACTTGACGTCACCTGAAAAAGTTTGTACGCGGTCTACAGCCATTATTTCTGGACCGACTTTCATCAATATTTCACAGAATGTGTATGTTAGGCTCTAGTTGTGCATCCCGGTGTCCGTTTTTTCAAAATTCGAAAAGTCCATGGTTCTATAGCGAATCCAAGATTCGAACCAAGGTCGTA
>CM037787.1:9946819-9996819 GCA_021229015.1 Solen grandis
TAAACCGTTTTTCGCAATTGCGGGTCGATGGTAGGAGCGCCTATCTTTGCTTAACCACAACACCGTACATCCGTTATGTGTTTGACATTTCAAACCAAAGTTGCGTCCCAGAAGGGAATCATCTAACGACACCGTCTCGTGCACGAGAAGTGACAGGTTGATGTACATGAAGAAAATAATCTTGCTGTCGTAGATGAAACATACGCATTTGGTAACAGTGCGACTTAGCTGTAGTACAATGAAGAGTACGCTATGCAGTTTTGTAGATATGTAGAGACATACTTCGTTTGTTAGTTTTGTTTTTTTTTTAAATTATCATAAAGAATAAAATTGGAATCGTTGTTGGGAGTTAAGGCTTCTATGATTATACATATGTAATTGTGTGCCTTATTAAGTCCTGTTACTCATTTTTTCAATACATGTATGTGTTTTAAATGCATTGTTTGGCAAACTATTAATCAAGATTTTACGTTTTCCACATTCTCACCGTTATCTCACTCTGACGTCATCCGCGATTGATTTAACAAGATAGCTGTTAAGTGATATCTTATTTTCTTGAAACGTAACTTTTAATGTAAAGATAATCGATCGAATACAGCAAATATTACTCATTCACTTGTATTACATATTTTTTTCATGTCATTTGAATAATAAATCAATGCTTTCGTGAGGTACACCAACTTGATCCAGTTTGATAGCGACAACAACCGAGAACGAAGCTGTGATCGAATCCTCTTATTCTGTAATTTCAAGTGCGTTGAACACTAGTCGACAATCCGTTGAAGTATCACAGATTCAATACCGCCCACAACAAACGTCGCCGTGGGCATAATCAGGTCTTGGTTCCAAAACAAATATACATGTCTAGGCTTGTCAACAGTTGCTTCCTGTTCTGAAATAGGCAGAAGGGCAAATATTGACATTGTACAAGGAAATTGAGTTTTATTGCATATGACCATCTTAACTTCACAGTACATAGCTGCCTGTGATAACCGGAACGCAATTAGAGGATGCAGTTGTCGTGTTCCATTTCGCTTATTTGCGATATGTGTCGATACTGTCAAAACCCACGTTTTAGACTGTCTGCTCAGCATATGTCTGTTAAGCATATATTTAAGATAGAAAGCATAGAAAGCAAACATTACGTAAACATTATTGGATACCGCATAAAAAATTGCTTTAAATATTAGAAAATGTATTTCTTATTTGAAAATTAACCTATACCATGGAAATAAAATGTCAATTATTTTTGGTTCTTTTCGTCATATTTTTTTCTTTCTTTCTTTCTTTCTATTCTTTTTTTTTTTTTTTTTTTTTTTTTTTTTTTTTTTTTTGGACAAAGATTTACACTTCAGTGTATAATAAATGGTATATACGTGTGTATAAATCGAACTTCACACATTTTCCAACCATTCTAATGTCAAGCAAAACTGACGTCACTCCTTGTGCAACCGTCAGTAATCTATTTGTGCAACCGTCAGTAATCTGTTTTCATGAATCTCCTTATCTTTACTACCATGAGGTTACAAGCTTGTTTGAAAGGTTTCTACATGTTAGTTCTCTATTTTCTGGTGTTATTGGCTTTGTGAAAACTCGTATACATGTACATAACGAATGCTATTTATAGTTTAATCTACCGGGGATTAATTTTGTTTTTATATCATTGCACAACCAACATAAAAATTATTGTAGATCAGCATTTTTTTTTAATATGGTCTCAGCTGGCATTCTTGGACCACAGTCACGGATATATCAATATCTCAACTTGAACGATGATCCCATTCCAGATGCAAATGTTACTTGTTG
Source organism: Solen grandis (assembly GCA_021229015.1). Classification (NCBI taxonomy): domain Eukaryota; kingdom Metazoa; phylum Mollusca; class Bivalvia; order Adapedonta; family Solenidae; genus Solen; species Solen grandis. The sequence goes on from CM037787.1 coordinate 9,948,626, forward strand.
TAATGCTAAAAAAATGTGTTGGTTTTGTTCTGCATTCATTTAAATGTATTTCATCTAGGGTTTTGTTTTTAGTGATATGTCGCAGAATAAAGCGCGACATTAAGTTCAGATGTAAGGTTTTCTTATCACGATGGCCGTTTACTAGACTGCTTAGTTTTAAATGTACATGTTTACGATACAGATGTGTCGTTTATTCTATGGGACTCTTAAGAAGTCATATAATTACGTCATCTTCCAACGGTGCATATATCGGAAAATAACGCACGTCCCAAACCGTTTATGCTTACAAAGCATATTTTGTTGACCGTAAAATCACCATGAAAATATATTTGTTATATGACATTGAGCTCAATCAGCTGTTTTCGGTTTCATATAACCATTACATATTTTCTTATATTTAACACGTTATATATAACTTTAAGGCCGAATAACATCACTCCGCGTCACACGCGTGTATTCTATATATATATATATATATATATATATATATATGCGTAGTGTATTGGACTCGAACTTTTTTATTCATTATTCATATGCTGAAAATATATGAGAAATACACACGTTAAATCGTTATTTTCAGTTATTACATGAAAATATTTTCTAAATATTAGATTACAAAAGTAATTCGTTCACAGTTCGGTCATTCATGTCAATTTTACTAAACGAGTTCATAAAAATGTTATTAAGCTCGCCAGTTTCTCGCTTAATAACATTTTCATGAACTCGTTTAGTAAAATTTAATATGAAATAACAATTCATGTCATATTCTTTATATAAAGCAAGATCACGATTTGATATTTAAGACATTCTTATAGACTAAGTTTATTCTGAGAGTGAAAATATGCATCAGCAAGAGTCATCTGTAAACATTTATATTAAGTGAACTAAATATTTTGTGTATATTTCTGTGAAAGCTACATCCGCGTATGTATGTATGTATGTATGTATGTTGTTTCTAAATATTTACATCCGTTATAAACCTATATATGTTTCATGCAACCACCGATCTGCATGTATAACCTATCGTTTATATTTTAAATTCTATCGAATTTATCTTAAGCGACGCGAAGCGTAGCGCTGCGAAAAATGTATAAACGATAACATATTTACAGTTTGTCACGTACGCCATAAAGTGTTGCCTTTGACATCGCATAATGGAACCGCATCCTGTTTGAATGACAGTTTTCTCATAATGAGTTAAGTACTGTCAGAGTCAGTGTCGCTGGGTGCTTTTATATTTTGAACTTACAAAACATGACGTAAAGCAGAGGCCACCGCAGGAAGCTCCGCCCATAATTCGCTTAAGTCATCTAGGCACCATAAAACTATATTTGTCCATTTCAAAACCCCGCGGATCGTTTTATGCAATTTTTTTTCTCAAATTTTGAACGAAATACAAGCCAGCATTTCATTGGACGTTTAAGTTGGACAAACTGTAAGATATAATATATAGAGAGCTATATACACATACGTGTTCATTTCAGCCAACCACCGACTATTTATAATTAAATTCATAATTTTATATATAACTATTTACACTTACGTGCTTATTTCAGGCCGTCACCGACGTGCATTATATTATATATAGCTATATACACACACGTGTTTATTTTAGGCTACCACCGACCTGTACAACAACTGTACCACAACTCACTCAGGGACTTCCGCTGCCGCTCCCGAGGCTGCCGGTATATTCGCCCTTGCTTTGGAAGCCAAGTAAGTCAACATACAGTTAAGCTTACGTTACTTGTCACAACCGTGAAACATAAACAAGCTCGTTTGAAAGCAACCAGATTGATGATTCCCATAATAAGAAATTGATTTAGTTACTTCATTTTGTGCCGGTTGGTAAACTAACTCTAACTAATTCAACCAGCCCTCTTGGTGGTTCTTGGGTTGGACCGGTACGTTGTTCCTGAACGAATCTTGCCCCCAAAGGAGTTCGAACCAGACATGCGGATCCACAGACATGTTCGAACTACCATAATCCCTCTTTATAGAATTGATATACAGTTTAACTGCATGAATTAATATATCAATAATGGAAATATACACCAGCATGTAGACAAGGTATTCGGGAAGTTCTCTTTGATTTACGTAGGTTTACGACTCATTTCGGGATGAAATGGTCTATTCGAATCCGGGCTTTCCCTTTATCTTTGACTTTCTACTTAAATTAATTGACTACGTTATTCTATAAATCAATATAATTGAGCATGTAAATAATAAAAAAAATTGACATAAACACCTTCGTATTAGGCTGTTATTGTTTGTGTATTTTGTTTTGGCTCTTCTGGACTCCTTTTACTTTTTTCAACTTATTTCTTTTTCCGAAATTCTAGAAAATAGATCTTGTTTCATATAAATCAATAATCATATATACTTCGTTAAAAGTTATCTTGTGTAATCTCCTATATGACAATGCTCTGAGAAAATAAACATAAGCTGTTATTTTTTTTTTACTGTACTTTGACCAGTTGACTTGTTTCGAAACAGTGCTATTATAAATTGTAAACTGATATATCACCGCAATGTCAAAATACCGGCTCGTTTTCCCGTGTTTTAATCTCGAGTTATCGAACAACCCCTTCCTCTCAAAGCATTTGAAATGGCCATCTATCATCAAGCTTTATTTCTATTCCATAAGTAAAGAAGAGTAACACATTAATGTTATTCTAGAAGTTTCAGTATTTACTTACTGGCTTTATGTTTGTCATCGCTGCATCGCATAAAATGGCAGTGTCATCGGCCCAGATCGATAAGCGGATGTCTGGATAATTAACTTTGTCACGTACAATGGCTGGTCCACAAAGACAGAGTTGAATTGCATGATCACACTAGAGCATCCGGCACATTCACACAAACTGGTTTTTAAACACGGCTAGATAAAGCCCGGAATGATATGAAGATCGGTATGGCACTTGTAGCAATTGAAAAATTGGTTTAGTTATTACATCATGGTAATAAAGAAAAAAAAAAGATTTTTATTGATTTGAAGTTGAGGTCATACAAACAGATACTCATGGGGGGCGGGGTATAAGAAATAATCTCGGTTTAAAATATTGTTTGAAGACATTGTTTTCTTGGATGATTTATACAACTTGAGGAGTGTTTTAATTTGTCTTGAGATAAGGACAATATTTCTTTCTTATCTAACATTAAACAGAAAGCATGAGTGACGTTTCTGCAATACGGATGCCGATGGTGTTTTGATGCTTTACTATCGTATATATTCCGTTTCCCAAATTACATAATGTCCATCTTTCGTTGTCATCTAGCTTCCGTGTCTTTTAGCAAAGAACTTAAAGAAAAGAAGGTATCGGTTGACGCGTAATTTTAGAGTCCGCTTGAATGACCGGTCGTGGGTTTTTATCTCCTGTCACGGCATACAAGAGCCATTGAAATTGGTACTTCTTCGCTTAACACAAAATAATTGTTCCAGGACTGCTTGGCCCGGTGTTATAATATGAGAACAGTATGCAATTATGACAAAAGAAATGAATAATAATGGATGCTTTACTATTTTTTACGTTAGTCTGATTTTTGGGAGGAAATTATTGAATGTTTCCTAATATGTGGTCCAACCCCTTTCGCTTATATAAGAAATACAATGTAAAGCAATTACATGTTTTGATTTGTTTATTTAAGAAAAGGGCAATAGAATATATTGAAACTAGAATAATGTGACTGAAGGCAAGCGAAAGTGAAGCAGCACATTAAACCGAGCACTCCGTGAACACCCCTAATCTACATGCTGGTGGAAAATTCAACAATTGAGATTCTCAACCAGTCACTTAGAGATCAGTTTAAATTGGCGAATTATACCGAAATAGACCGAATTAAGACGTTAACCTACATAAATCAACGAGCACTTACGAACACCCAATCTATATGCTCGTGTACAATTTCACACATTGTTAAATCAAATTTTCCCCAATTTTCCCCAGTCACTGATTGGTCAATTCAAATCAGCGAATTATAAAGGGTTTTGCCGATCCTCTTGTGAAATGGTTTATATGACGCGGCCACAGAATGTCTGAAATATGGGTGTTAAACCAGCCGAAGTAAAAACACATAAACGTATAAGTAATTCGCTTGAAAATCCGATTGATTCTTGTCCTAAATAAGACCTCGGGGTTCATTATCCTATTCACGCGTATAAGGTTGTAATTCATTTTCTGTTTAATTACGTCAGAAGGAAATAAAAAAAAAATCCAATTACGTAAAGAGCTTTGTAATATTGTTTGGTATATCTCATAATAATGGTAGAACTATTTAAGTAACGATGAATCATGCATTGGCATATTCGTAAGTCTGAATGTCATCTATCATTTTGATATGTTTGTTGTTAGGAAACGTTTTCACTCTGCTTTTTTATTTATGGCCGTTAGAATTTAAAATAACATATAATTTGATTAAGAAAACAGAATTACTTTGTGATTTATATATTCTGCCCGATTTTTTTTTTATTAGCTCACCTGAGCACTTGTGCTCAGGGTTAGCTTTTGTGATCGCCTTTTGTCCGTCGTGCGTCATGCGTTAACAATTGCTTGTGAACACTCTAGAGGCCACAGTTTTGGCCCATTCTTCATGATACTTGCTCAGGATGTTTGTATACATGATATCTCAGATGAGTTCGAAATTGGGTCATGTGGGGTCAAAAACTAGGTCACCCGGTCAAATCTTAGAAAAACCTTGTGAACACTCTAGAGGCCACAGTTTTGGTCCAATCTTCATAATTGTCAGTTTGCATAAATACTTGTTGAGTTGAAATGGTCATGTGTCAAACTTGGTCACCAGTCAAATCTTAGAAATTCTTCATAACATAATTGCCAGGATGTTGTCTACATGTATTGGATGAGTTTGAAATTGGTTCATGTGGGGTCAAAATTAGGTCACCAGGTCAAATTTTAGAATAACCTTGTGAACACTTTAGACGCCACAGTTTTGGCCCAATCATCATGAAACTTGTTGGCCAGGATGTTTGTCTACATGATATATTGGAAGAGTTTGAAATTAGTTCATGTTGGGTCAAAACTAGGTCACCAGGTCAAATCTTAGTAAAAAACATTGTGAACACTCTAGACACAGTTTTGGCCCAATCTCATAAAACTTTGGCCAGGATGTTTGTCTACATGATATCTTGGATGAGTTTGAAATTAGTTCATGTTGGGTCAAAAACTAGGTCACCAGGTCAAATCTTAGTAAAAAACATTGTGAACACTCTAGACGCCACAGTTTTAGGGCCCAATCTTCATAAATTTGGCCAGGATGTTTGTCTCATGATATCTTGAATGAGATTGTAATGGTCATGTGGGTCAAAACTAGGTCACCAGGTCAAATCTTAGAAAAAACCTTGTGAACACTTAGAGCCACAGTTTTGGACTAATCTTCATGAACTTGGCCAGATGTTTTGTTCTCCTAATCTCATGATGAATTAGAATGGGCACATAGGGTCAAAAAGTAGGTCACCGGTCAAATCTTAAAAACTCTTGTGAACACTTAGAGCCACAATTTTAGCCATTAACCTTATAATGTGACTTGTAGAATTTTTTCCCAATCAGATTTGATGGCAAACATAGGTCAAAATGTAGGTCACCAGGTCAAATGTTAAAAATACACTTAGATGCCTAAATTTTTTCATTTCATAACACTAGCATTTATAGGATGAGCAGAATCCAAGGGCATTCTTGATCACCTTAGTTCATCTTTTGATCCATTTTTTTCCTTTTCTAAGTATTTTATCGGTACGTCAGGTTTGTTTTGTACTTGTTGTCTTTTCGAATTATTGTAGTTCTTTTGTTTGGTACTATTATTAATACAGTCAAACCTGTCTTAAACGGTCAGTCAAGGGAACAATAGAAAATGACCACTTAACAGAGATGACCGTTATATAAATGTTAAACATATACAAAAAAGTTAAATAAATTAAAACTGACTGCTAAATACAGGTTGACTGCTTAATAAAGGTGACCGCTTATACGGGTCCAATTTTACTTTTTATTTTTAGCCATTCCACCATGGAATATCTGAAAAATTTCTTTCAGTGGCAACCTCACATGGCGTGACATTCAGCACCTGACGGTCCTAACCTCCAAGAGGAACCGTTTGTTCGATCCTTATCTGAAGCACTTTTGGCAGTACAACGGTGCGGGTCTCGAGTTCAATCACCTGTTCGGCTATGGCGTTCTGGACGCCGGGGGCATGGTTCTGATGGCGGCCAAGTGGAAACCACTACCTGAACGTTTCCACTGCACTGCCGGCTCTATCACTCAGGATATGTAAGTGTCAAATCTCGCTTTTTCGGACATATCATTTTCTCACTTTTTCCCTCAAAATTTCGACTTTTTATTTTTCTTACCGGTTATCTTTATAACAACTTGATTATAATTGAAATTAGAGATGTTTCGAAGTTTTTATTTCTTGATTTAGACGTTTCACTGTTAATAAACAGGTATTATGTCATTCATTTGCATTTCAGCCAGGTATCAAATATGCTAGTATTATTGTAAAAATGACCATTTAAATCTTGGTATTAAGATATTTGAATAAAATCTGAAGTGAAATATTGTATTTGACTTTGGGCTTAATGATGACGTTCACACTGTGAAAATGCTATTGACATACACACCTTTGGTATATGTCATAATATAATATATGTGCATTATATAGGAATTCTAGAATTCACTTCAAAGATGAGTTTGGCCAAGAATCAATATCTACCAATCCTATTCTTAAAAAAAAAAGTTTGTTGTTTCATTTCCACATATATTAGTTATGCCCTTTGGTTGTTTTTGCTATATTTCCATATTTGTTTGCATTTTCAAAGTTTAGAATATAGTTAAAGTCAAATGATTTATTGACTGACAGAACATCTTTTTCTTATAAAAAAGAAGTGCTAATAATATTCTTTTTAAAAGCAAGTTCATATCACTATTGAAAGCCGATGTCAGAATAGTTTGATTAACATAGCATATAAATCCAAACTAAAAATTAAGTAAGAAATATATGGCTGTTCCGTCAAATTTTTATAGTACCAGCCAGCAAAATGGAGTTCATTTCTACCTACAATGACACGACACCCATTACAAATTCGGATTCCACCAACTTTTCTTAGCGTTAAATACTTTAGATACTTAAGGGAGACTTTCATCGTTCTCGTTTCTCTAATAAAATACCCAGATATTTCATTTCTTAACACATATTGTTAGATATTAAAGTAATAATTGATTTCTGGTTAGTCATGTACTTGGATTTTTCCTAAAATAAGAATGGCGGAATGTGTGTCTACCTAATTTAAGAATTTAAATATCATACAGCGCTAAGTATTGTTGGTGGAATTCGAGCCAGTACAGATAATTGGGCAGATGTTTGTGCTGTTCAAACTATTCCGTTCACACACTCATGCTTATTGAATGCAAATTCAATTTATAAATTCATGGAGCCTGAGTGGAAATTAGATTATTGTCATGTTATAGAACTGAAATAGTAACAGTGTGCTTCGCGTCCTTCAAATCACAAGATTAATCGTTATGGGAAAGTCCTTTTAAACAAGAGGGCCAAGATGGCCCTAGATCGCTCACCTGAGAAAAGTATCATTCATTGCCTGTACAAAACAGATTGCTTAAGAATAAAGATGATGAGGTGAAACAATGTTCAGGAATTTTCTGACCCCATCCACAAAAGATATCATCATGACAAACATTCTGCCAAAGTTTGAGGATGATTGGACCAAAAATGTTGCCTTCAGAGTATAAACAAGATTTTTCTAAGATTTGACCTACTGACCACCTTTTGAGTCCAGCCCCACCCATTTTCAAACCGGTTCGAGATATCATCATGACAAACAATCTGACCAAGTTTGAGGAAGATTGGATCAAAATTGTGGCCTCTAGTGTGTAAACAAGATTTTTCTAAGATTTGACCTACTGATCTACTTTTTGATCCAACCTGACCCATTTTCGAACTCATCCGAGATATCATGTAGACAAACATCCTGACCAAGTTTCATGAAGATTGGGCCAAAACTGTGGCCTCTAGAGTGTTCACAAGCTTTTTCTAAGATTTGACCTGGTGACCTAGTTTTTGACCCCACATGACCCAATTACGAACTCATCTGAGATATCATGTAGACAAACATCCTGACCAAGTTTCATGAAGATTGGGCCAAAATTGTGGCCTGTAGAGTGTTCACAAGGTTTTTCTAAGATTTGACCTGGTGACCTAGTTTTTGACCCCACATGACCCAATTTCGAACTCATCCGAGATATCATGTAGACAAATATCCTGACCAAATTTTATGAAGATTGGGCTAAAAATGTGGCCTCTAGAGTGTTCACAAGGTTTTTCAAGGATTTGACCTAGTGACCTAGTTTTAGACCCCACATGACCCAATTTCGAACTCATCCGAGATATCATGTAGACAAACATCCTGATTAAGTTTCATGAAGATTGGGCCAAATTTGTGGCCTCTAGAGTGTTCACAAGGTTTTTCTAAGATTTGATCTAGTGACCTAGTTTTTGACCCCACATGACCCAATTTCGAACTCATCCGAGATATCATGTAGACAAACATCCTGACCAAGTTTCATGAAGATTGGGCCAAAACTGTGGCCTCTAGAGTGTTCACAAGCAATTGTTGACGACGGACGACGGACGACTGACGACGCACGACGCACGACGCACGACGGACAAAAGGCGATCACAAAAGCTCACCCGAGCACAAGTGCTCAGGTGAGCTAAAAAGAAGACTGCGGACAGGTTTCATGGAAATCATATTATTTCTCATTTTATCACATTTCATTTAGCAATTTGACATGTGCCACCTGTGCTAAAGAAAAAATGAAAGCCCGAATGACACAAAACAACGTTTCTTTTCATCAGCAATTTTGAAAAAAAAAATTGAAAGAGGTTTTCCTGTTCTCATAAACACTGTACATAATGTGTGTTTTGTTCAACTTCTACCTACGTACATTGATCATATACGATAACACTTCATGATATACATTAAAATTTGAAACAGCTTTAAAAGGACATACAAATTTGTTGTCATGCCTAAATTGCTGAACCCGACTAAATCGTTACAACCAATGGTATCGTTTACCTTGTTCTTATGTACCTTTGTTTGTTTATTTGTGTTTTCTTTTTTCTTTTTTTGGGGGGGGGGCATTTTTTATGTAATATTTACAGATTTTCATTTTTAGTTATAAATAGGGTTGAAGAGTTCTTGAAGATAAAAACATGTAACATTTTTTTTTTGCTTGCGGAGTTCAGTTCTTCGATCTCTCTCCAATACCCATGGGCGATCATATAAATGAGATTTGATTGTATGTTTTACGTAGGATGCCGCAATGGGCAAGTTGTAATAGTCTCTGATTTGCCAATATTGGTTCGAGTTTTAGTTTGTTAACTCGGGCTTTTCATGGGGAAAGCCTACAGCTGGCTCAAGTCCAGTGGTCATAAATAGGTGCCTTTTTGCTCTCCGGGTTTTCTTCTACTTGTAATTTGCTGAATGACACTATATACTGTCGCTGCGACAGTGTATGCAAAACTACAACTGTTACACTAACAAAAGTAGCAGATGTACTATACTTGTATAATACAGAGTAAACAAAAATAGCTCAATCTACATGAGAAAGACCTTCTGCTTTATTTTTCCGCAGGGACTTCGGGACTAACGAGGCGATTACGCTAACTGTCGACACCGACGCTTGCAAGGGAACAAATAACGAGGTGAACTTCCTGGAACATCTGCAGGCCTTCGTGACCGTTAAGTCGACCTACCGTGGCAACATCGTCATCCACCTTACCTCCCCCATGAACACCACGTAAGTGATTGGCTTATTTTCTATCGAAGTAACCACTTGATTCGTTCGAATAAAACCATCGAAAAATAGGTCGAAAGAAAGCCTCCGAAATATCATCCAAAATTATTTTAACAGTGTGATATGGTTCCTTTTTTCAGTAAACCAAATTCACATAAGTGATAAAGTTGCTTTCAATCATAGTAAAAATTACATTAAACTCGTTCTTATTACATTTTCCGGGTAGATTGAAATTTAAACCAAAATTTACCTACAAGAAAAAAACAACAACAAAAACAACGTTACTTATTTTACACCGTAAGCAATAAAATTGGATTCTCATGACGATAAAAAATCTTCCTGTATGCATATTTTAAAATAATTGGTATTGATTTAGCCTGGTTCAATTATCACAAATATCCAATTGGTGAAAATGACGTCATACAGTATAATTGAGGCTCCCCAGGCACTAGAGAAAGAAAATAATGAAAAAATTGTGATAAATGAATCTGGAACTAATAAAACTAAGAATTTTTTTTTTGAGGATAGTCTTTTATTTCACTAATTATCACTGACGGTAGGTCGGTGGTTCTACCCGGATGCCTCCGTGCATTCGGGGTCTTCCTCCACCTGTAATTAGCTGGACGTCGCTATATGACTGAAATACTGTCGAGGCGACGGTAAACTCAAATAGTCAAGGCAAGTCATCACTGAAACATTTTTTTTTTCTCTATATATCCTACATGTACGTATATTATATCTTTTCTGACATACTGTGAAACGTTTCATTTTACGTTCATGTAATATTTGCTGTTTATATTTATCTTTTTTTTAATTAATCTGTATTGCTATATTAAAATGACATAATGATACTTGTAATTATTTATCAAACTTTACATTGTTATTTATTTTTGTATTTTTGGCGCGGTTATTTTTTGCTTCTATTTTCTTTGACCCTTAAAAAAGAATAAACGGTCGGCCGTCAAAATACACGGTCGGTCGAGAAATCAGACACACATATTTCGGCTTTATTAAAAGCCTGATAGATTCATCATCATTCTCATTATTTATTTCCCTTTACTCTTTCTATAAATGGTAAATATGAAACTGCGCCTTGTCTACAACACTCCTTAAGACCTTAAGATGTCGCACGAAGCCCTATCTTGTACATTGTTAACTGGAAGTGCGGAAATAACTGTCTGCCTAGTTTTGAAGGAAAACAAACACATTGATTCTTATAATCGATTAAATTCTACTTTGTAATAATCATAGATTTAAATTGATGAGATGATAATGAAATAAACCAATTATGCAAACGAATGTTCAGCATTCAGGTTGGTCACGTGATATGTATATATGCCTGTGTATTGTTTTGGTCATAAATGATAGCTATTGACGAAATTATCTTTGATATAATTATCATATCAAAAGTAATAATTTAGATATGTAAAGACATAACTAAACTATGCATTACACAACAAAACAAGTCGAGTGGAATATATACCGACAATGGGACACTTCTTTACATACGTGCGTGGTAATTGGAAATCGCATGTTTTTAGACCAATCATGCAAATAAGCAGTGAGGCTGCGAAATTCTGTTACTCTGCGTCCAATACTACGCAGTAAATACAAAAAAAAAATGTCCAACTTATATTACTATTAACAAGAACTATTTTTTAAAGATATGCAGCGTCCATGGGGATTTAAGTATACGAAACATTGTCTGTGAAAAATTTCGTCTTGGGAAGTCAAAATATTCATAGATAAAAACTCCGTTTTAAAGTGCCCCCTCCACCGAAATCGTCGGAATATACAGCATTGTAATAAAGCGCACCGTGCTCAGTGAATCCGTCTTTAATATACTGCATGTATAATTTAAAATTTCGTGAAAAAGAAGTTTCTGTTTCAGCAAGTTTTTTTCTCAACAAATAATAGTGCATAACTTTTTCTCCGTGAGTATAGGAATATCTACCAATGAAAACCGTTAAAATACTCATTCGGAACTGTCTTACGTCATCATCGTCATCATCTCTAAGTAGATAAAAAAAATGAGATAAGACAGCCACGCAAAAAAAAAAAAAAAAAAAAAAAAGATAGCATCTTATAATGTAACGGTGCACAAAGCGTTTCTACTGGCTGAAGAGACCGTAATGAGACAGACACTGAATTCTTAATACTGTCTGTGACTTGGAGATTAGAAGCCTTCCCTAGTGTAGACCCTTGGTTTCCAGGAGAGATGGAAGGATTCACATTGTGTTATTTTGTTTATCTCATGATCCTTTGTTGGGATTCCTCCGTCTACAATGTCGACATTTTCCACCGAATCGTCATTTTGTCTGAAATTGAGACTGCCAAAATCAGTTTAGTCATCTATAATTTGAAACAGTGCTCTCGTTAGTTGACAGATAACTAAATGTAATGGAAGGTTTGTGAAACCTCAGAGGCGCACCTAAAGTGGTTTAGCGTTCAAGCACTTCATGCACTATTACACGCCAACTGAAAACTATTTTGCATTTTACTCTCAGGCAATCGAAATGTTCATCTTCGAAATCAAATTGAGCTTGGGACATATTTACTTAGTGCTTAGACCTGCAATATGTGTTACTATGTATGCCTGTGTGTCCTGTGTGTCACTATATACGCCTGTGTGTCACTATATGTGCCTACTTGAATAATGTCGTTCTACGAGAATTCAGTTCCTTTTATGTTTAAGTCATAAGTCGGCTATCTCTTCATCAATATACACGTACATATCATTAATTCCAAATATCGATTTAAGACATCGTTTGAGTCTTTTTTTTTTGTATCGGGATATATATATATATATATATATATATATATATATATATATATTGAAAATATCGAATCAAAATATAAATAGAATGTGACAAGTGGAAAACAAGTCTTCTAAAAGAAACAATTTATTATTCATTACGACACGTTCCGTCCTCTAAGCAGGAGTTCTCCGTTGTCTTTAAACCTATACATTTACAAATCACACACAAACAGAGCACGGGTGCATTTTTGATGTCAGCATTCTGATAATGACAAGAGTTTTCCTTGAAACATATGTGTTACGTGCTGAAGCGTGACGGAAAATGTGTGACAGACAGATAAAGGGGAATACATAAAAGAATATTGATGTCAGAGTTATGGTCCTTGTGCATGGCAATTCCTCTTGTAAAACTTTAATCATCAATGAAATTTCATTTCAATTGCATGGGTAGAGCAGGGGTTCTGGTAGAAAAAAAAATGACTGACAGGCGGACAGACGAGTTTCACCTCGGCTTACAGCGGGTGACACAATAACTGAAAAACTATATGTGCACAGTTTCTAAAAGTTTTTCGTATATTTTATGTGTAAAAGTACTTCAATGTCCCCACATCCATTTGATACACATTTAAAACTAAAATGAAAGACGTATTATATGGTCATGATTCCTTAAAATAATCTATACATATTAATGAAAAATTCTAGTGCCTTAACTAAGTACGTGAGTCATTAAGCTGAGTCGGGGTGAGCTTATAGTTTCATTTTAAGTCATTCCAATTCCGGCTGGGACAGGTTGATTTGAATCTTTTCCAACTTAACACCAACACTGTTAATTTCAAAGCCTTACCAATCATTCTTAAACTAGAAATTCAGCGATTTACTCAATTTTGTGGTTAAGATTATATTCCTGGTTTCGAACGTGGAAGTATGGTGACGTCATCAAGACATTCTTTTTCTCTCTCTCTCTCTCTCTCTCTCTCTCTCTCCGTGTTCTTCGATTTTCTCCAATAATTATGACCACCTTTTCCAACATCAGCTCCATGTTTGTGTTTTTTACAAGTTATGAAGACTTGTTTCACAGCCAGTGTAAAATTAGATACAATTAAAGTATTTTTTTAATATTTATGAAACAGATCAATGATCCTGAGCCAGAGGCCCAACGACGACGAGCACAAGAATGGCTTCACACGTTGGCCTTTCATGACCACCCACACCTGGGCTGAACGTCCCCAAGGCATCTGGACCCTGCGCGTGGAGAACATCCCCGGCAAGAACAACGCTTACGACAAGGGACTGTTCCGGGAGTGGACCCTCGTGCTGCACGGGACACGCGAGGCACCGTATCATCACCAGGAAGCCAATGAGCAAAGCCAAAACAAACTGTTCAAGGTCAAACGGATGCACGAGGAAGCAATGAAAGCCTGAATGGAAAGTCATGACGAACGAGCAAATGTCTTGGCACAATTTGAAAATCATGTAAATTATATCGGTACTGAAAATAGCAAAACGTAAATTATATAATAAAAAAATACAACTCTTGAAAAAGTACCGAAATTGAAAGAAATACACCCAAGTAATGGGATACCAACATTTTTAAAGACTTGAACTTTTGAAACAGAGTAATAAACAAGAGAGCGTCGATGCTTTCGTTATAACAGTATCTCATAGATAACAATATACTTTTGAAAATATAAGTATTTCGATAATGCGTACGCGTAGACCATGTGAAAATGTCTATTAAAAGATATTTCAATATCATAAATAACAGTTTAGTAGAGATCATCATAGAAAGCCCATTCAAGTTATAAAACTGCCAGGTTTAAGATAGGGAAATCAATGAGGACAGAAACAGGAATTGTAACTGGGGATGAGCTTTCTATGCAAATCCTTTATTTTCATATACGTACTTTTTTTTTCTTTGAAATCATAGTTAAAGTTTACCATGTCGTAATAATGCAAACATATATAATATTTATTTCAATATATTGAAAACGATTGGTTTTTGCAAACCATTTGTATAATTTTTATCATTTAAAAGTATGTTTTGAGGCTATAAATGACTGATATAGAAACAAAGTTTTTTTCTTTTCCTTTCTTCTTTCCTATTCAACAACAACAAAAAAAAACATGTTAACTATTTTTGTATTCAGAGATATCCGCTACGTCTTTGTACATATGAGTTGATTTTCATATATATGTTTCATTCATTATTCATTCTACTCCAAAGCAAAATAAGTTCTTGTTAATATAGTATCATTATTAAATATAAAAATAATTTATAGACAAATACATGTGTTACGTATAATAAATAATATATAAAATCTTAAAATCAAAAGTAGTCCCTGTGTAACTATGCTCTTGCCAACAAAGTCAAAAGATCGCAAAGTCACTTGGCGAGACACTAAGTGTATATTTGATATTTTGTCCACCAATGCCCATAGCCTTTCATATGTTATCATGCTACAGTCTAATCTACTTTAATAAAAATTTTTTTTTTGTGAAATTTTTTTTTTTTTTTTTTTTTTACTATAATTTTGCGGTTATTAAAAAAAAAAGGGAAAAATTAAAAATTTAAGGTTATTTTTTTTTTTTTTTTTTTTTTTTTAATTTTTTCATATTTTATAGACTTAAGTATTATTTAAAGAATTGTCAATAATTCTCAATTACATTAAAGGGCTCCAATGTGACCGGCATTCATATCATCTCGCCCCGTTATTGTATTGTATTGTGTTGTTGATGGTCAGAGGATGTTGTGATCTCCATCGTTATGCACGTCTATAGTTTGTTGCTAGTAGCAACGAATACAACGGGTCATCAGAACAGTGAAACACAGGCTACGTTTTAAATTTATAAGCGCAGCTTTGTTAAGAAATAACAAAAAATATTCAGCATGAAACATTGAGAAATGACCCAAACCTAAATTATAAACATCGGAATTCGAAAATATCATTTAATTATATAATATGATATTAAATGTATCGTGAAAAGTAAATGAATACACAGTTTTAATGATAATCATGAATTCAACCATTATCATCAAAGAGAAAGTTTCGTTTAAATAATAATAATTCGAAACTAATAAAAAAAGAAAAAGATCATAAATTGTTATTATTGGAGTTAAAACTAAGAGATATAAGTTTAGAATTTTATTCAAAAGGTGTGGAAGAAACACGTTATTGTTTTTGTTTCGTTTATCATAAAGAACAATAAAACATTTTCTTGGATATTTTTCTTGTGTTTATTACCCTATTCAAATGTTCTATTTAAAGTAGCTCTTTCACAGATGGTCATTGACTAAGAATCTGACTTGTAAACTATATGTATATTTTGCGTCAAACAATATCCATCTACAGACGTATAATCACAACCAACCATGGTTGTGAAAAACTGGATGGTTTCTCCATTACAGACAATCGCGTTACGAACGTATTGAACCTATATATAGAATTATAAAATCTATATTTAGATTTTCTTTTCTTATTTACAGTCTCTTGACTGATCACCACCACTCTTCACGCATGCACTTACTTCACAGGCTAAACTTTGAAATTCTTTATCCGGAACTGGTGAAGACGCCTTGTTGTGGAACGTGCCACATGGTATCGCAAACACTTGCCTCGGGAATACCTATTCTATATTTAACTGATTTTTTTTTAAGAAGAAGAAAAAAAAAACACGTTTTCTCGTGCAACGTGCATACACTTGTCGAATTTGACTTCACCCACATTAACGAGGGATACGCAATATGTGTGAACAAGCTGCTTTAAAGAAAATAGATTTGAAACTTTTTTTTCTACTGCAAATGAAAATAAAGAATGAAAATTTACCCTACACCCTACACTTCGATATAAAATGATTTTGGGACATTATATCTTTTTTTATCGTTTTTTTTTTCTATGAATTTCATTTTAGGCCTTTATAACTAAGATACTGGTTCCGAGAGGTTACCACATTTGTCATATAACTTGGAAGTAGTAGCTCAGACCCCTAGCTGCGACATACCAAATGAGTTAAAATGGTTTATACCCATATGTCTCCCATGTTCAGCGCTCAGCAAATAAGTTTTAAGGTAGATATATAGAAATATATTTTATTTTCAAATCAAATAGGCTTATACGCCCATGGGATACATATATATAAATAAATAAAAAAATATAAAATAATAATATTATATATATATTATATATATATATATAAAATATATATAGTGTGTGTGTGTGTGTGGTGTGTGTTGTGTGCGGTAGCATGACAGTGCATTTTTACAAGTACATATACATGCCATATTATAAACAAAACATTTGAACAGGCAATGCAAACAAATGAATAAACAAACAACGCATCAGATCAAATTCCCTCCCTGTAATGGAAAATATACGTTTAAAATAGTGAGAGAAAGAATGACGAAGACAACGGAGAAAGTATAATTTCACATTTTCAACTTTTTTAGTTTAAGAAAAGAAAGATAGATCTCCGTTTTCTACTATTTTAACTACAGGATATGATATGAATTAAAGTAATTAGAGTTATTTATTCTAAATAAATACCAGAAGGAAAAAATCGATCAAATAACATTACAAATTGTGTGCAATTACACAAAAAAAGTTTATTCATTTATGTAGAAAGCGAAATATATCAAAGATGCTTTGTAAACGTTTCAAATACAATCAAATTTTTTAGCTTCGTTCTACAAAACATTCTCGGTTTTTCTCTTCGTAACTGAAATGTTATATGGATGGAAATCGAAATTTTATATGGACGCTTTGTTTTTATTAAACACGTATAAGACAGCGAGAGAGAGAGAAAGAGGGAGAGAAAGAGAGAGAGAGATTTCTGTGGTAAAGTAATAGAAAATACAAAGAAAAATAAATGGATTGATTTGACATATATATTTAATCTTAATTACAGAGTTTCTGATTTTAAAAGTATAGTAAGTGTATATTGCTAATCTCCTTAATAACTTCATTGTTTATATGAATAATATAACGAATGTTCGTAAATTTGGTCTAATAATGAAATAGCTTTCTATGATATATACTTTCCCAAAACATTATTTTATTATATATTCAATTATAAAATGTTACTTATCCTACAGGATACTACCATTCTTTTTATAATATTTAATTTATTGGTGTCGTCTCAGGATGTGGTAGCATATCACTTATCTACGGCGTGAAGCAGTATAATAAATGTCTAAAGAAGACTTAGCCCCAGTATGACTTAAAGGCGTATTTTACAATAGTTATTCTTTACAATATAGACAAAGAAGGAAACCCAAAACCAGCTAAAATATTTTTTTTAAAACTTGGCATGAATATAGAGAATCACAATAGAAACAAACCTATTGGATAAAGAATTGGGGTCTCCACGCTACTTTTTGAGTTATCTGCCCCTGAAAGTGAGTGTTTAGTTTTTTTGTCATTTTCAAGGGCAGATAACTCAATATTACGGGCCAGCAACACCTCATTTAATTTCAGCTCGATGTTTGGTACTATATTCTATATCTGTCACTGTGTTAAAGTTGTAGAAATTCTATGCAACATATTTTTTACTATAGTCGCAAACGGGAATATATAGAAATATACGGAAACGTTAAAGGGACTTCATTTGTTGACAGTTTTTAATTAAGTCGACTCTTTTTTATTCTTTTTGATTAGATATTTCAACACAAGTAAATTGAGAATTTTATAGACAATGCACTTATACTCTTCTTGGGTTGATAGATGTTTTTCTCTAGACGAAATTTTTATTTACAAACAAAATCTTTTTTTTGAAAATATGTGTCAAAATTTTTTTTTTTTTTTAAAAATTTTTTTTTTTAAATGCAACGCCTTTAGCTTACCATTATACTTTATATACGTCATGGTGTCTAATGTCATGTCTCTTACGTCATGTTGGATTTGAACATTTTGATACCGTACACTGTAAATTTACACCTTTCTACCAGACATTCAGCTCATAGTCAGATCCTACGGCGTGTTTTTAATGAGGTAAGCAGATATTTATTCATATATTTTTATCAAAGTTGTGATCAGTACATTTATTAAATCCAATCATTGAAATATAAACCTTATAATGTATATTTTTCAAAGGTTAGGCACATACCAAGTCTTAATTCGTGTAGATTAGAAACAAAATTGGGCGGGGGCAAACCCCATCAAAATTTTTTAAATTGTAGAACCATCAGATGTATTTTCGACGTTCTGAGGTACATAAGTAATATTCTAATAATAGTTTTTGGTCATGTCAGACATAATTACGTATAGTACTTGAGATTTTATTAGGAAGCGTGCGGGCATGTAGACATTTCTTAAGACATATACGTACATTAATTGATGTTTTAAGCATTTATACATTACCATACACGGTGTTCTCGAAAATACTTAAGTACGATCTCAGCCTCATTTTGAGTATCACCCATCAAACTGTTCTTTGTTCCCTCTGATTAGTTTAAAATCATGCCTAGTCCCAAAATTCAAATGTTTAAAACACTCGCGAAGTTTGATATTTACACATGTTGATATTTAACACGAATGGTCTAAGCTTTGACGTGGATTAAGGGGTTGATCTTGATTTTAATAATAAGAGGAACGAAGAGTGCTTTGCTAATGAAATTTTTTGTCTAATTGAATATCATCAAGCCTATGTTAATACTTCCAATAAAAAATCAAAATGTTGCATGAAAAAATAATAAAAAGAAATGAAAATGTGTAATGTAATGTATAATATGAATTAAAATAGCCGGAATTCATTGTCATAAGTTTTGCGATGTTTTTTCATCATTTTTGTATTTTAGAAATTCAGACCTTCAATATGCATGTCCTTTTGACATGACAGTAAAAACACCATCACCTAAACTGACTTGTTCGCAGCAAAATTCTCAGATATAACCACATATCTATAGTTGTAGTATAGGTTCTAACGTTTAAAATGGCAATTTTGTTTTTGAAACGGGATTTCAATGTTGCTTCTATTAAATTTCTAGTATATTTTAAATTAAAAGACTTTTTACATAGAAGATGGTCCTTAAATCAGTTTGTTTGTTTGTTTATTTATTTATTTATTTATTTATTTATTTTTATTTTTGTATAATCATATGAAACAGATCTGAATTTCGGGACTTTTATGGGATAGAGGGCCCGGCCGACCTGTGCCACAACTAACTCCGGGTTGTTTAATCAATGTTTATTGACACTCGCGGATCTGAAATTTACATATAACCAATTATATATATATATAAATTTCAAGATCCAAGTTTAACATTTAAAACAATATATTGACAAATACAATTACTTTATTATTTGTCTTAGTTCATGTGAACGAAAACTAGTTAAAATCATAATTCTATGTGCATAGTGTTTTTATCATAGTAGTCACTTATACATAAATTAAGGCTGGCTCTCTTGACTTTGCAACATACAAAATATATGGTTTAAACACATCTCAAATATATCATAGATTACATACATTACATACCGATCTGTGAGAACGAGTCCCGTGCCTAAAATCTGCGCTCGTCTCCCGTCTCTCTCTCACGTGCCAATAGTGAACTGTAAACCAAATACCCAAAACATGCATGCACGTTGTTACAAAGAATGATGGGACAAACCGATAGACCAATTCAATCCGCTCGGAATATAGAATTCATTGCACACGTGACATACACACAGAAAATATCATTTCAAAACCGATTAAAAGAATAAAGAAATATCACAAACAGCGACTGATACCATACCTAAGATATGCGTTAACAAAGGAATCTGCCTATCACTGCCAAATGCCAAGATGTCTAAGAAGTGCGAGTTCGTCTCTCCCAGCTGACGACTGACCACAAAGTGACCAAACACTCGCCTCGCTGTCGTGATATACTCACAAAGCGCGAGAAACTATACACAAAGACAAAGAACAGGGTTCTCGTGCACAGGGATTTTTTAAAAATTAGGACACGCCCATATCCACACAAAATAAACAAAGTGTCAAGGTCGACGTAGAAATTGAAGCGAGAGGTTCTGGAAGGGGGTCAGTGTATCAAATTACGGAATCTATATATAATGACAAAAATCGGCTCTGCTACACATATTTAAAATTTAATTAGTTAAAAAAAAAATATAATACTAAAAGTCATTTTAAATATAAAATCTATCTACCTATACATTCAGAATCTACATAGATCTGGAACAGACAAAAAAAAACTAGTACTTTTGAAAATTGGGCGGTTTGTGTTGACAAAAACTTAGACATTATAAAAATAATACCACGTGATCCCCGGTGCTGAAATCGTTATTTCATCATTTATGTATAATTTCTTTCAGGTCAGCTTTAATGATTTCCACATTAAGCTGCATATGCATGGAGAGGGACTGCATCACTGCATTATACACATGTGGCTAAATCTTTTGCATTGTCTATGCAGTTGCACAGGAAAGTGCATCAAACAGATCATATTCTCTGTGGAGTTGAAAATACATCACAAGTGTTCTGAAACTTGTAAACTAGTGTTGTGCTATTCAAAGTATCATTTTCTTTCTGTTTATGTTTCTTGCTGATCTGTTAGTAACAGTTGGACTGCATTTACCCATTGACTATAAAAATAATAAAATATGCGGGGCTTCTTTGGCCGAGAGGGTAAAGTCGCTGGTTTTAACACTCACTCAGCCCCTCATCGCGTGGGTTCGAATCCCGGCAGGGTCATTCGGATTTTCATGTGAGGAAGCCTTCCAGCTGGCTTGCAGTATGTCGGTGGTTCTACTCGGATGCCTCCGTACATTTGGGGTCTTCCTCCACCTGTAATTAGCTTGACGTCGCTATATGACTGAAATAACTGTCGAGGCGACGGTAAACTCAAATAGTCATGTCGTGTCATAAAAAAGGCATGTTTTACACGATTGTAGTTTGTATGTAATATACCATGCAGAAATTTGCATCTCAATGTTTTCAGTGTTATCTCGAAGTATTGCTTAATGTTATGCTTCTTGTTAAAGATTGTCTATTTGGTGTTCAAAAGGTATAAGAATGTGTTTTATTGATTTTCACTTTTCAGAATCAGAATGTCTTAATCTGCCTCGACTTTGTGACAAAAAGAAGGCTAAATATAACTTCACTTTATTATGCTTTTAAATGAGAGTTTGTGCCAGCTTTATAAAGTAAAAACTAAATATGCAAAGTCTTCATTTTAATAGATTTTACCATCTTTGCCAAATCCGAATTAAAAATTGTGTTGCTAGGCAACAAAGTCTAAAGCATTTGGCTTAAAAACTAATGTTTGACAAGCTTTCAACAACCACATATCATTGCAAATTTCAAGATACTATCTCTATTTTGTAAGTTTGTTTCTCTATGTTCAATATAAAAATTGACTGCTCTTTTTAGTATTATATTTCAAGGGAGGTGGGGGCGACAAAAACAATACATTTAGTCTGGCAACTAACCTGAGACAATCTACCATTAATAACAAATGTTTGAATCGTAATGAGAAACTAACGAAAAACATCACGGGGATTAATCAGTCTCAGGTCAATAGTGCCAGACAATATATCTCATTTATTTATATCATAGACTTCTAATGATAATGTTTGCGTTATCCAAAAATGGGAAAAAAAATAATGTTCAAATTGACTGAACTTGCACTTTCATAAGGAAAATAATAATTGAATGCTTCCTCACATGAAAATCCGAATGACCCTGCCGGGATTCGAACCCACGCGGTGAGGGGTTGAATGAGTGCTTAAGTCAGCAACTTTACCCTCTCGGCCATGGAGGCCCCCGTCATCTATCTTTGATTTCAGTTTCATGACAGTGTATTTGATAGTTTCCATATCATGCTCTAGACAAGTTGTGATAGGACATTTTTCTCAAATACTTCCATTATGTTTCTTCTGCTATGCAGATGGTGTGGATTCTATTAAAGTGTTATTGTCTAGTAAAACAAATATATATTCAGATTGCAAAGGTACTTTCTGAATATATATCAAAATACTTACTCAAAGCAGTACAGTAATTATGTATCCCCCTACATTAATTTTTAAGCTTTAATGTTGAATATCTTGCTTCCTACTAAAGATGTTTGCTTTAAACTTCACAGACATACTTTCTATAAAAAGGTGCATAGTTCCTTCAAGATAGATAACTAGATAACTCAGTTTGTTTTATTTTTTTTAATGTTTAGTCTAGTAGTGCCTATCATTGGCATATTTAGGTTTAATTTAGATGATGTAGGTCAAATATTTATCATATTTATCAAATAGTTATTGACCAATGTATTTTGATTCAATCATGTTCGCTCTTTAATGATATAGCCACCATGAAAAAGAAGATTTGCAGTTCTGTTCATTTTGTTTTAGACTTCTTATCTGTGACAAAGCAAAATGCAGAGGGTATTCCATTTTTGTCAGTGATAGTTTTTTTTTGTGTTTTTTTTTTTTTCAGTTAAAACCCCATTTTTGTTTAACATTCTGCAGGTTTAACAGTAAATACCATATCTGATTATACTATTTGTTGTTTTCGGAACGGTGTCAACTAAATGGCCAAAGGAAAAGGTGCTGAAATTGTTTAACTACATGCAGAGCACAAACAAATATTTAAATGTTTGCCAAGCCAGGTATGAAGAAAAAAAATGTAAACATGTACGGGGTCTTATTGCAGCTCAACTTTGTTCGGAGCATTTGACATTACAGCTGAGAAAACTGAGCAGAAATGGAAAAATCTCACCAAAACATTCCATGACACAGTTGATCATAATAATAGGAGTGGAAATATTCTAAAACAGTGTCCTTATTTTGTCGAACTACAGAATGCATATGGATATAGGCCAAATGTGAAACCAGTTTTCACAAGCACTCCTAGATGAAGTGCTAATTCCAATGACGGGCTTTCTAATTCTTCAATCACTGAAGAGGCAGAAACAAACACTGAAGAGGAAAGTAGGAATCGTCCTACTGGAATCAGCTTGTCTGTCCGTCTGCCTATAGACGCAGTCTTTCCATGCTTCATCTCAAAAATCCCTGGCTGGAATTTTATCAAAGTTCACAGGAGTATTCAAAATAAAGCCTAGTGGTCCATACTGTTGATTTATTCAAACATATTTTCTTAGATTTCGATTGAAACAAGTTCTTACAACTTATACTAACCCCCCCCCCCCCGCCCCAATGTTGTTTGAACCCATGGATCCGCAGTCGGCTATGTTACCCCCTGGACCACGCCTCCCTATGGATCCGCAGTCGGGTATGTTACCCCCTGGACCACGCCTCCCTATGGATCCGCAGTCGGCTATGTTACCCCCTGGACCACGCCTCCCTATGGATCCGCAGTCGGGTATGTTACCCCCTGGACCACGCCTCCCTATGAATCCGCAGTCGGGTATGTTACCCCTTGGACTACGCCTCCCTATGGATCCGCAGTCGGCTAGGCTATGTTACCCCCTGGACCACGCCTCCTTTCATACTGTTGTCATGTATGGGGTCCAATAATTTGTAACAAAGTCATGGCTCTTTGATTTTTAGCAATATTGTATGCACATTTTGATGATGGAACATTTAAAAAAAAGAATAATTACAAATCTGGTTATTTTGATATAATGCTTTTCTGTATTCATCACCCCCATTGATAGTTCTAGTTATGTCTTCACTTAATCCTCTCCCAATTATATAAGTAGTTCTAGTTATGTCGCCCCCCCCCCCCCCCCCCACACACATGAACATGTGGTGGGAGATATGTTGTTTGTATGTAAGAATGTATTAAAAAAATTGTCTGCGCTTCCTCTCTTTAACTGCTTGAAATTTTGGTTTTGATGTATGGGCTCATAGCCTAGTTGAGCAACGTACCAGCATACAAAGTAATAGGTCTTGATAAGTCCAAATTTGAACACATATGTGTATATCTAAACAATCTCTTGTCAGATTTGGAGGAAACGTCTTAGACATGATTGTAAGTAATTGTAGTTATGCATATTTTGGATTTTGGATGAAAAAAATGGTTTAGGTCAGAAATAAATATCAGTCGATATTGATTCTGTTAAGTCTGTAAGAGCACAACAAATATATTTTTAATGACGACCATGAGCATAGCAAGCAAATTCAGATAAAAATGTAGGATAAGCTTTCATTTGTTGCTATTAGCAACACATGTTTTGCATGACCTAAATCATCTTGGTACCAAGGCAAACATCGCTTTTGTAAAACAACATGATGCGCGATTGTCTGAGAAAGCTCTGTATTGACACAACAAAAGGTGGTATGCAAACAATTCTGACAAGGAATATCTTTTTTGTAAAAAGCATGCGGCAATAATGGAGGTCCATGTAATGGAGAAGGTCGATCGGTTATATGATGTACGAATTAATATTAATTTTGTGAAGCGTTTCAATGAGCTTAGGTAAAAACTCAGTTGATAAAGCAATCAGCGGAGTAAATATTATTGCATTGAGTGCACTATGCGGACGATTCTACAAAACTCCGTACGGAAGAAAGTGAATTTTGTATTAAGGAAACGTCCAAGCAAATGATAGCCAGGAGTGCATTCTATGCACGACAAGACTTTCTCTCACAAATGCAATGTTGTTTCAGTAAATATGGAATACTTTGAATACGAGTAACCTATGACGATTGGTTCGCAAAGTGTTTTCATGTTGTAGATGGTTTTTGTTGTTGTTGTTGTTGTTTTCGATACATGTCGTTGTCCTTAAGGTTTATGCTCTGTAATTCACTTCCGGTTAATGTATATGCCCCATAATAACCATCAAAGCCATGCATATATCTTTACAATATAAGCTTTTAAAATGTCAAATCATGGAATACTTAAAGGCAAATTGCCAAAAAATTTTTTTTTTAAATTTATTTCCTCGAAAATCAAAGTCAGCTTTTCATATTCACAGAAATTGCATATTTCCCATAGACTTCATTGTTAACTTACATACAGATTATCTCCCCTGCATCTAATAAAACCTGGAAAAACTCTCGGTGAAACATTTTTTTTATTTTTGGATGTCTTCAAAGTGACAAAGTTTCATAGAAATATTTCCAACCAGTGGCGAGATATGGAATATGGGTATTAGGGGGGTTATACCTTAACCTAACCCAAACACCGGAAATGACACACTGATTCAGACGACATACATACATACATACATACATACATACATTTTGATTGAGTTGACAATTGTTTGTTATGTTGAACGTTCTGTCGACAACATTTTAGTCATTAAGATACTATGTCTACTTGAGGCGACACTGCAGTATCACGCTAAAGGTATGTGGCATGATATACCACACCCAGTTCCATTATCCAAGCAATACACGGCATGCAATATACGTAAGATAACGCTATACCAGGTAACGTTAATGACAAATTGCCTCATGAACTACATAATATATTAATATGCATTTTCAGAATTGCCACCAAATGTCATAATTATAATCAATAACAATAAATGCAAACTAATGCATTGCTTGGTTGGTGATTATTGACGCACCAATAAAACATAATTATTGGTCATGAACACATACACATGACATGTAGGAGGAACATAAGTATCAGAATGGATTTTTATGATGCTAATATATCAATATTATTATATAAAATATAGCAATTACCAAAATGCATTACTCATGTTTCTCCTGACATGGCAAAAATAAGTATCTTGCAAAAAGGAAGGACTGTAAAGCACGCAAACATTAACGCGAGATTAAAGTGTATTCAGATACACGGCATGTTCACAATATAAAAAAAAATTAACTATGTCGACAATAATTCTCAAAAGCTATCGTCTGGTTTGCAAATGTTCAATCAAATAAAAAAAAAGTGTGTATAGAATCTAAACATCGAACTTCTCGAAAATCTAGAATTTACCAATGGGCACATTTGATACATGTATTAGTTGCAATACTACCCAAAATCAATGAAATACATACAAAAAATATGCATCAAATGCATATCGGCAAATGACAATGCCGTTCACCCAAACTCATATAAAATACAAGTACAAAAGTGCTGCCTGAGGCAGCACACTGAAATAAGCACGGCGACAAAGAAAAAAAATGTCTGATAATAAAATTTATGTGGGTTAACAGGAAAACATTTTTTTTACGTAACTTTTATTGAGATGTGAACTTGTTTACATAAGTATATATATTTAATTACATAAATAAAAACGTTCCAAGCCTTGAAGTATATCTTATATCTTAAGGCCTAATATACATATTTAGAGGACGCAAAAAAAAATCAATGCAAAAAGAAAATGCAGCCAGACCAGGACTGTAATCCGAGACCACTTACAAAAGTCTCCCACTGATAACGGTTACATATTCGCTGCAAATACGGAATTTGTAACAGAATAATAGAGATGAAATTGATAGTGATCCTGATAAACAAAACGGTAGTATATACATTGGAGATACTATAATGATCACTTGTTTGGTGCAAAATAACTAAGAGAGAAAAAGTGTGCAGCCAGACCAAGACTTCAGCCTGGGACCTCTAAAGGGTGATTGTTCTACTGGTTAAGTTCTCTGACTGATAAGTGTTACTTATTGGCACTACATAAGTAAGTTTAAAAAAAATGGTTGGTGATTGGAAGGTTTTATAAAGTTTTACAGTGGTAAAAGATTAAACATTGTAAAAGGAAATCTTATTTTTGTGTAATTTTTTCAAGAAGTAATTTTAATATACAGCATGAAAAAATAGGAATGCATAGAAAATTTGTTTTCAAGATATATAATATACTATTTTAGTATCACATTAATATTTTTTTTTTGAGAATAGTGGTGAATATTTGAAATTAAAATATAACAAATTAAAATTATAAGAAAATATATTGTTTTACTGAACTAAATCAGATTACTACCCTTCAACAAGAGGTGTCTGTAAGACAACACGTTCGACTATTTGAATGCTTGTCAATAAAAAATATTGCAGTAAAAGGCAAAATAAGAAACTCTGTATTATCAAAATATACACATGAACAATAAACATGCGCTTCAAGTTTTTAAAGCAAAATCTCAAAGAATTCGGTGAAAAAGTGAGTTAGTACAAAAAGATTAATCAAGTCAGAAAAGGGGCATAATTATGTCAAAATCCAAGACAGGGTTATGTACTCTTGACATGTACAAACAGAGGTCATGGTCATAAACAGGTATTTAAAGTTTCAAAGCAATACCTCAAAGGGTTAAGTGAAAAAAATGAAGTGGTGTGAAAACTTTAAGCAAGATTCTTAAAAAAAAAAGGCATAACTGTTTTATAATTCATGACAGTTTGACCTCCAACACAGGCATGCAATTTTATGTGTGAACTATGAGGGGCATCCATGGAAAGAAGTTGGAGATAACAGCAATGTTAAACAAATTTTAACATTTTAAGTACAAAAATATTTAAGAGTTACTGTTCATGTAACTGCTTGGACATACATTCCTGTTTCTACTGGTTGGTCTGATGTTGATAAACACGTGTGAATTTATAGAGACATCCATTGAGTGAAAGTGAAGATAATAGCAATGTAAAATAAAACTTTAAATAAAACTTTAAAAAAAGTTAAATCCAAAAAGTGCTATAAATTTGCAAAAAAATAATTTGTAAAAGTTACTATCCATGTTTCTACTCGTTGGTGTGATGATAATCAAGGCATGCGTGAAGTTTGGAAGACATCCATTGAGTTAAAGTGGAGATAATAGCATTATTAAACACAATTTTAATGTTTTTCTAAGTCCAAAAAGGGCTATAGATATAAAAAAAAAATGGAAGAGTTGCAGTTTCTGATTCTTCTTGTTGATCTCATGATGATCAAGCCATATGTGAAGTTTGGGGGACATCCATCAAGTAAAACTGGAGAAATAGCAATGTTAAACAAAAAGGGCCATATATATGCTAAAATATTTGGATGAGTTACTGTTACTGTTTCTTCTGGTTGGTCTGATGATGATAAACACATGTCTGAAGTTTCAAAGACATCTTTTTAGTAAAACTGGAGATAATAGTAATGTTAAACAGAAGTTTAACATAAACTTTAAGTCCAAAAACGGCCATAAATATGCAAAAATATTTGGAACAGTTACTGTTCCTGTTTCTACTGGTTTGTCTGATGAGGATAAACACATGTGTTAAGTTTGAGAGACATCCATTGAGTAAAACTGGAGATAATAGCAATGTTATACAAAAGTTTAACATAAACTTTAAGTCCAAAAAGGGCCATAAATATTCAAAAATAACTGGAAGAGTTACTGTTCTTGTTTCTATGGTTGGTCTGATGATGATAAACACATGAAGTTTGCGGGACATCAGTTAAGTAATAGTGCAGATAGGCAACATTAAACAAAACTTTAACATTTCTTTTGATGTTGTTAACATTTTTTTACAAAGAGTTCCATGTTATTGGTACATGAAACATATATCACCAGCCTATCTGAAATTTTAAGAGATTTTAGCTGAAGACAAAGGTAAATGACAGTGAAAGTAAAGGGCCATTCTCCAAAATTTATTATAGCATGCTTTACAATTTGTCAATACATTAAGCATATATCATCAGCCTATCTTAAATAAGATCAAAGTAATACTGTGGATATGATTTTCCAAAAAGAGCAAATACTCTGAAGAGAAGAGCTCTCCTTGGAATATTTTTGCAATATCAGACTATTTTAATAGGAACAATGTGATGCTGCAGGTTTTCTCATTTTTTTTTAAAAGGGGGGGGGGGGTACTAACTGTGAAAGGAAAAGAGGTTCTAATAGAAAAATCTGCTCGCGACACATCGTCTCCAAGTCAATGAAACATGTACCAAATATCATCAGCTAAATTTAAATATAAAGAGAATTGCTCTGGGAAGTGAAGACAATTTTTAACAATGGACAATAACAAAGAAAAGGGGGCAATAGAGGACAGAGTACAATACACCTTATTATAACATTTAGGACACTTGATTTGACCTGGTTACCTTCAGCAGTAACCAATGTCAAATATTGGGTACAATAAGTGTTCAAAGTTTTTATACAGATTATAATTAATAGAAATAAGTCAAACATCTGGAGGCCTCATTTTCCAGAATTGCAGGAAAGAACCATGAGATTATCATTAGGTAAAAAATATTTCTGAACACTAGCTCAAGGAGAAATATTTTGAATTTAAGTACATGTATATATATGAAGAGTACATACAGAAACTAGCTGCCTCCACTTAAGACATCATTTTTCAAAGGATCAAATTCATTTTAACAATGTGGTATGTGGGTGACCATTTGTGCCAAATGAAATTAAAATCTGACCATTAGTTACAATGATTTTTTTATAAATATATAAACAGTATGATTATTAGGAAACTAGCCAACCATCAGGTGCTCCATTTTTTAAGGAATAAACTTCAAGTAAGCAATTATGGTAGAAGGCATTGAGGTAACTATTTGTGCAAATTGAAATTAAATTTTGATCATTGGTTTCAGAGGGGAAGAAATTTAAGGGACAACTTAATTTTAGCAATGACAGTAGATAGTCATGAGGTGGCAATTTGTAACTGATGAAATTGAATTATTCTGGCCCTTTGTTTCAGGGAACAGCATTTTAAAAATTTTGAAAATCAAATTTTGTTGGTTGCCACTGCAAACGACAAATGGGCATCTGACAAGTAGTTTCAGAAGATATATCTTTTAAAGCAAATTGTTGCCATCAGAAGATGGGACACAAGGTGACCAGAATAGCTCACCTTCAGCTTGATGTACTATGTTGAACTAAGAACGGTTATGATCAGGATACATCGTTTTAAGTTATTGATTCATATTCCAAAAATGGAATGTAGGATTGTGTTATTTCAATATTTTAAGAAGCAGTTTTGGTCCATGCAAAAAAAAGAAATTAAATTGGAAACAAACTGATGTGCTTACACTTTAGAAAGGATGACTGACAATCTGGAATGACAGCCTCCCATATATTCTCCTCCATAAACAAATCTATAAGTTCAATACTCTTTTTTTTCAGAGTTTCTTCTTACATTTCAGAGTATGAGATTAAATACCATTTGCTATAAGAACATTCATGCGAAACTTTTTAATCACTAGGTCAATAAATAAGGGAGTTTTAGACCTTCTGAACTTTTAGTTAAAGAGAAAACTGAGTTGAAATGTGAAATGCAAGCAAGGTCATTTTTATGAGGGTAAAATTAAAACACAACAAAGCATCAAAAATAAAAAGAAAAGAAAAGAGAAAATATAGTATAACAGGTTTGTCAGTGATTATTGTGCATCCGTTCATTGGCAGACAGGCACATATATACAGACCATTTCACTCTGAAATGAGACATTCACTAAGTCAAGAAGTCCTCTCTGACTGTCACCAATTCAATCTTCATGTTGATATAACATTCCACACCTGATGAAATGGTATATTAGTTGTTTAAGGTGTTGTTAACTGCTGCTTAGGTGAACAGAATGCTGAATTTTGGCTTGAAAACTGGATATAGCTGCCCCTGGCCTTTCTTAAACGCTTATGTAGCTGCCCCTGGCCTTTCTTCGGCGCTTATGTATTGTCAGTTTCCAATTTACCAGGTTTTCCGCAGCCAAAGTCGAAAAATGAAGATAATTAGTTGCATATTCATAATTTTAAATATACAGTGTGTGAACATCAGTAATGTATCTGCTTTAGTATTAAAACATATAAATAAGAAAGAGATTCCAGATACTGGATTCACATACTGCATATTACTCACAATAAGGGATAAATATGTGTGTGTATATATATGTGGTGTGCTACCGGCCGGGTAGCTCAGTCGGTAGAGCATTCGCCCTGTAAGTGAAAGGTCCCAGGTTCAAGTCCCGGCCAGGCTGTACATATTTCTCACCATGTGACATAAGGCGACCAACGTTGGACTGTGACATGAGTGGCAGGTCTGTCTAATTATACCTACACATGGTTATATTTACACAATAACTCCTAGAATTCAGGGACAAATTCTAAGATGAAGGGGGATAATGTCACAGTACTGATTACCCACAATAGGGAAGAAAGATGTGTATGTGGGCGTGAAGCTCAGCCGGTAGAGCATTCGCCCTGTAAGCAAGAGACCCCGGGTTCCAGTCACGGTCAGGCTGCAAATCTTTCTCTCCTAACAGTGACATATAGGTGTAAATAAAAACAAATGTATTGCAATAAAGCATTAAATTCAATTCTTTTTTTTTCTATTATAACATTTTTCCATAAATTATACTCATATGAGTCATAACTGAACACAAAGCTGCAGATATTTGAAATGAATTTTGATAGAATGAAGAATTTATTTGAAATCCCTCACCCCCTTTCTTAGGCGTTTTTTTTTTTTTTTTGTTTCAAATTATGTTATATAAAAATTGTACTAGTAAGCTGATATTTTCACAAATTTCACCAAATACTTTTTCCTCTGCCTAGAAATTCTGTACCCCTCATAATGTGAAATTTCAAGCATCATAAAAATAATCGCTAACAATTACAGCAATGTAAAAGTCCGAACGTTTCCGAAATGTACATTTCTGGGATCTAATCAATAACATGAAAAGGGATATTTATATAATATTTCATAAACCTCTATCTTATGTAGCTTCGTAGTTACAATAAATATCAACTTATCGTGTATTGACTTTCAATGCAGTTGTAGATTTCAATTTTGTTCATCAAAATGTATGTCGGGCTTCAATTCGCTCTGCTCCGATGCAGAATATGAACAATCTCGATTCTTGCAATGGTTTTTGCACTACTCCCATTTCAAAACGATATTTATCAAATTAACATGAACTTGTAAATTTCAGTTTATAATTAAAATCGATAGAGTGTGTTTTTATGTTGAAATGGACATTTTGATGTTGTTGATAAAAATAATCTCTAATCATGTTAGAAATAGAATGGGATACGAAAGGATCAAGTCCGCATTGCCACATATTTTGCCTTCATTTTCAGCATTGAATACAATTCATTCCTGGATTTTTTTCCTCAAGTCTAGGCAAAAAGTTCATGTTTTATTACGAAAATATACCGAAACTGCAATCGATTTATACCTCCAAATCCGGTTCCATTGACAACCTACGAAGCAAATACAGTATGCCCGGCGGTGATCCGCCGTGCAACAATGTTTGCGCATGACACCACACTGACAATAACATAACATAACATAACATACATTTTATTGCATTAAATTTTATTTTATTTTATTGCATTAAATATCATATGACATTTATAGCAAAATAATATTTATACAACGAAGACAAGAAAATTTACCAAGGAGCATATATGAATATGCAAAAATAAATGAATTGAACAAATAAGTAAAAACTATTTTCAATGATACGAGTGTTGAATAATAATAATGAGTTTTAGTTATTTATGATTCTAATCTCATTTGCATAGAAAATAAATTTTGCAACAGATTCTTTAATTTTACTTGATTTATTACTCATTAAAATTTCAAATTTTTTTAGGGTTGGCCAGTGACAGAAATATTGTTTGAAAAAAAAAAAAGATCCTAGTTCTCTATATTTGGGGCCGATAAGTAAGAAATGGTATTCAGTTTCAGGTATATTCATTGAACAATTTTTACAAAGCCGTTGGTCTCTAGGAGTGTTGTCATATCTTCCAGTTTCTGTGAGTAAGTCATGAGATGAAACTCTAAATTTAGTTAGGGCAATTCTAAATCGTTTGTCTTTTATTTTGTCAAGATAATTTTCAAAAATAAAATCATGTTTAAATATACAATATGTGTCAAGCTTTTTAGTATTATTTATATTCGAATACCAACTCTGGTGATAATGGTCTAGTATACGATTCTTTATGAATTTTAAAAAAACCATACATACATACAGATAAACAGGTGTCTAGCGAATGTCCCCATGTCAAAGCCGTGAACGGTAACACGATTCCCTCGTGAAAATTGGTGTGTTTGTTTAAGCCACAACAGTTCTTTGAAAAAATGATTAATGTATTCTCTAGTTGCATTTGTTTGTTTTTCATGGAAAATATTTCAATAAAATTGAGCACTATACTTCAAGATGAAGTGGTGCGTGCACTTCTGTTTTTAGATGGTTTGTACATGTATTTATATTTATGTAAATTAGGCAGTTTCCAGAACAAGTTAGAAAGAGTCGAATGATGGCCGTGAAATTCCGTACTTGATACGATTACGGTATTGTAGATTATCCGTAGGTAATATAAGGGATCAGGCGAGTTTCTTTTTTACATTTTCCTTACCGAAGGTCAATCATAGATGATAAACGTAACTGATTTGTTACAGACTGAGAGTATTTTCGAGCTAAATCGACGTATCTGTAGTATGGCATATTTAAATTAAATTTAAATTGATTTTTAGTCTGCATGAGTGCAACTTAATAAATGTACTGATTATGTGCTAAACACTTGACAGGTATTGGTCGACTGGATAAAAATTTACTCGATAAAGTGTCTTTTTTTTACTCTGTGTACGAAAGAACACACATATACACAGATTTCAATTTTACATGTATGATGTGACATTTTCATTTACTCCTGATCTTAAATCAGCACCTTTACAGATGACCAGTAAAAATTAAAAAAGAAAAGAAAATAAGCTTTCTACTTTCCCTCGTTATTGTTGGTGAAGTTTTTGTTTTCTGACGAATACACTCGGCAAATTCACGGAAAACGCAATGTTCGTGAGTTCTTAATATATGTGACGTTATTGCCTAAGATTGAGAAACTACCCATCTTATTTACTCTCACGGATGGTTGCGACTGGAGACCATGCGTCTGTAAACTTGACTTGACTATTTGAGTTTACCGTCGATTCGACAGTATTTCAGTCATATAGCGACGTCCAGGTAATTACAGGTGGAGGAAGACCCCGAATGCACGGAGGCATCCGGGTAGAAACATCGACCTACCGCAAGCCAGCTGGAAGGCTTCCTCACATGAAAATCCGAATGACCCTGCCGGGATTCGAACCCACGCGATGAGGGGCTGAGTGAGTGTTAAAGTCAGCGACTTTACCCTCTCGGCCACGGAGGCCCCATATTCTCATTCAATGACCATCTGTGAACGAGCTGCTTCAAGGAACAGACCATGTTTCGTGTCAACAATCAAGATATATTGGAAATGCATGATGTTTAATCTTAATTAAGATTATAACGCTATTTGTTCCAAAAACCAAACGAAAACATTCTTAATGTTTTATGTGAAATCAACAGCAAGTATTATTTTCATAAATGAAATGCATCGTCAATCTTTATTTGTTTACGGCAGACGACAGTCGTAAAAAAGAGAGAATTGATTTTGGATTCATAGTATCTAAACTGTTTGTCTAGAATAAACATTTGTCATTTCGCCCCCACATGCAAATGACGTTCGTGACAAATAAGATACTGAGGCGCTGCATGAATATTCATATTTCGTGAAATTATTTGTCATTGTCCTTTGCAATTTGTCAGTGCTGACTTTCAAATTTCGCGAGCGCAATTTTCTAAATTGTTTGTCATGTTGTTTCCTCATATCAAACCAAGCCCTAATTTTATTTCAAATATGAATTTTGTTTTGCCAAAGACAAAATCTGTTACAATCACAAAGATTGTTTCAGTCTTTTTTGATATATTATCAGAAGGTAAAATGACACTTTGAAGAACCAAACTTCCACCCATTAATCAATAAAAGAAAGCTTATCGACACTATATACTATTATTCAACAATACAACTTTTTTTTTTATATTTCATATATATATATATTATGTCATACGTTCCTATACTTACACTGTGTCATTCTTCTTGTTTTAACATATAACTTGATTTTTTTTATATATATCTTATTATGACGTCAGAGGGTAACATTCCGTTATGTTACACATGTGACATCACGTTTCGTTCCTCTTGCCATAACGAGCTTTAAACAGAAACGGACGACACCACACCTTACGGATGGAGCGTGTAAACACAACACCAAGGCTGAGTGAAGTTAACCCAATTTATTTATATGTAAATTGTCTTATCATAAGCGATAAACAACAAATTGTTCATATAAATGTAAATATATAAGTATAACTGTGCTCGTAGCCAACTACCAGCGGTAGTCTGTTTCATATAATATATAATGGGACCATCAACGGTAGTCTTGAATTGTTCTGAAAACAAACCATCAACGACAGTCGATATGTGCAACATAATTACCTACAATTTATCCAATATTATGCTTAGGCTATTGCTAAACTTCATTGTTTCTAATTGGTATTGACATATGGTGGGAGGGGAAGCACGTGTAAACTTCAGCCAACTAAATAATTATATTCCACGAGTCTCCGACTCTTACTGACCCCAAGCTGGAGTGACTAAATATACAAGTGCTCCCCAGTTTTAATATCCGTAATGGCTGATTCCCTTACTCGCCAATACATATCAATTATATTTCTGGAACCAGCATAAGGATGTAGACAATTGAACCATCTGATTGGTTAATAATACAATCACAATATGGCAGACAAAAAAGTCACCAAATTCAAATGTTACAAAGTATTACTCGGGAATACCTATATTTGCTGGCCATATAAATGATTTCACTAATTAACTGGAGTTCTTAGTGTAAGTAAATGACAAGTACATGCTAAGTACAACATATCTATTTAACGTAACGGAGAGGAGATTTAAAGATACAATAATGAGCAAATGACAGACAATCACGAAATGTAACTCTGCTACATTCTCCTTCTTTTACATTAAAAAAAAATCTTCACTACATTTAGATTTTTTTAAACATTTTTGTGCACATTAATCTCTTGATTTAACAAATTTATGACAAAACTTAAATTTTGAAGAACATTATTACATACTAGGCCATTCTATAGCCAAAATAATATATAAGTAACACTTTTCCTAAAAAATTCTGTCCATCTCACTCATTAACCTTGCCACTTGCACCTGGCTTTTAAACTCACTGTCTTTGAAACTCTTGTAGGCCATTCGCTTGAAGTGCTGGTCCTTCGGCGATGCGGTGTCTTCAACGCGGATTAGGCACCTTAATGTCCGAGGGATCAATGTACTCTTCGATCTACCCCTCTCGCGCAAGCACATACCACTACATATTAGTATTTCCTTTGTCAAGACGCTTATCAGAATCTACTAATTAATCGTCATGATTGATAACTTAATTTTGTGAAGTACGTGTATTTGTGTAGCATTAAATAATTTGTTACATTCTGTTGGGTATAATAAAATAAATACCACATCCCTCAGAGGACAAGAAAATGTTAACCTCGGGCTCGGTTAATATCACTTGTCTTGGGTGAACATTTTGTTCTAAAGCCTTCTGAGAGATGCGATACTTGATTAATCATGTAATGTATTCCACAAATTATCTCCGTAATTCTGAATATCACGTGATTAAATACACTCCTTTATTTGTTTAAGTTGTTTATGTCAGTACGTTCCTGTTTCTGTGTTATTGTTGTTTTGATTTAAAACAAATACGTTGAACGTGATTTTCGGATTACATGTAACTTGTTCATATGTCATCAGAGACCACGTGAACGTGTCATCTTGCATTTAATAGAATGTACAAAACAGGATTTCATAAACACAGATTGTACTATGTATAGATTTCGTATAAATCAGGAATCCATGACAGTCTTAGAAGCCATTGAAATTCTTTCGACGGATGGTCGCCGTCTTGCGCCATGTTAATGTCGAAACAAATATGGTTTTTTAAGCTTGTTAATATTGAAATGGCTTCTTGCGAAAGACTGTAAAAGGAATTGGCGCTATTGACAAGAATTCTCCTATAAATTATTGCTTTATTATGCAGAAGTTTTGACTTGACTATTTGAGTTTACCGTCGCTGCGACAGTATTTCAGTCATATAGCGACGTCCAGCTAATTACAGGTGGCAGAAGTTTTATTTCAGAAACACGAGACATTATATCTGTAAAAAGATAAAAAAAATATCACAAAAACGCAATAACAACAGCTAAAACAAAAGAAAATGCATATTCGTGAAAATGAAATTTTATAGAGGTAGGTTAGTGATAAATATTTAACCATTTCGATTTACAAAACATTACTTCGTTTTATTCGAAATGCAATTTTGTTTTGTTTGTTGTTTTTTGTTTTATGGTTTGTTTTGTGTTGCAGTTGGAATTGTTTCATAAAGTATGGACATGACCCTCTCGTCGGCGTCGGTATAAGCGTCGGTGTTGGTTAAGGTTTTCGTTTAGGTCCCTTTCTCTAAAATTATCAATATATTAATTTCAAATTTGGTAAATATGTTCACTATCAAAAACGGAACCTACTTTAAATAACTCTAAAATTCATTTTTGGAAATTCATTCCCCTTTTTCAACTTGTTTTTTTATCTATTTCTTGATTTTTTTTGTTAAGGTAATTCCCCCCCCCCCCCCCCCCAAAAAAAAAAAAAAAAAAAAACAACAGTAAACATATTCACTTCAAAACTATCAAAACGGTAATCCATTTCAAAAGGCCATGTACCCCTTATTTTCTCATTGACCATCAAACATATTCACTTCAAACTTGGAATACTTGTTCACTAGCAAAGTGGGGAACACTTTCAAAAGGGCTTGTAAGTCTTTTTTTTTCTCACAATTATGAACCTTTCAACTTTGATTTGGAACTTGGAATAGTTTAGG
Source organism: Solen grandis (assembly GCA_021229015.1). Lineage (NCBI taxonomy): Eukaryota > Metazoa > Mollusca > Bivalvia > Adapedonta > Solenidae > Solen > Solen grandis. The sequence goes on from CM037787.1 coordinate 9,986,786, forward strand.
GTAATGTTTTCCATGCAAATTCTTATCTCGGTATGTATTGAGGCTAGGGGATTGAAATCTCCTATATCTGTTTGAGTTCAATTCCTTATGGAACGTTTTTTTATGCTAATGTTATCACTAAGAGCTATCCAGTATACTATCCAGCCTAAGAAAAATGGGGCGATCTGTTTTGGACAGCTCATGTTATATTCATGATTTTATAAATAAGTGAAATAAGCATTACAAAATGTCAACATAGTGATTTATTGCTCAAAAGAAGAGAGAAAAAACATACTGCTTTTACGAACCAGATTTTCCTCTGGAACCGAAAGGAAGTGACACATCTGTAACAATTTCAACTAAAAAACGCATTTTTTGAAAGAACTGCTGATTTATATATATGAAGACGTTTGCGTCATTAACCTTAATAAATATTGGTCGTCTGGAAATAAAGACAAAATGACACTTCGAAAATGATATGTTTGTTGCTGTTGTGTTTTTGTATGGGTTTAACGTGTTTCACGATGGCATTTCAATCATTTGAGAATTTTGTCTATACGAGACAAATACAGGTATCTCACTGCAATACCATAACGTACACAAGTGGCTTACCATATCCATTCATATTATCCTGACGCATGGCCGACCAATCCTCTATTGGGAGAGCGCCAGCACCAGGAAACTATTCCACTTGTATTTAACGACTCCACACACACAAGAGAAGTTATAAGAAATCGGACAATATGGTTACTCTGTATCTACTGTTATGTAGAGAATACAAAAATGTTTTATGCTACTAAATGTTAAAAATGCTCTCATATTACAGTTGTTGAAAATACAAATACATTACTACATATAGACTATTTCACATCGAAATGAGACTTAAACTTGCGTAAATCACCGAGCACCTCCTAAACACCTAATCTGTATGCTGGTGTATAATCCCAATCATTGATCAGTGGGAAATAAACATACATTAGATTTTTTCCCCAGTCACTGATCGGTGAATATAATTCAGCGAATTTTGCCGGAAATTATCGATCACCAGGTGAAATGGACTATTGATCATGTCATAGAATCACTAAATAACAATGTTTTAACAATCATGTCACTAAAATTTTAGCATCTTTTAATGAAGTCCAGAAATTACAATTATAAAACATTCAGAAATAATCCATGTATATGTATTGAAAATGTGAACATTCAAAGAAAAAAAAAGTAAACGAACATAAATATGCCAAAACCTAGGCATTTGCTTGTAACAAATAACAAGTGCATTTAATTAACAGTAATATTGTTTAATATGAAGACAGTTTAATGATTGTGTCAGTCAGTACAAATAGATACTATACTGGCATGACACTAAAATATATTACAATCTTTGTGATATTTTCTACATAGTCTAAATAATGAATAAACCATGATGTTGTTCGTTGTCATTTACCTCCACATTACAAACAAAGCAATATCAAAATGAAACGCCGTCTACGTCTAGCGATCAAAATCAATATTTAACCAGATTATTTATACATATTCAATTCATGAAATACGAGACAATAACAATTGAATCTAAATTAACGTGTTTACGAAAACGATTAAATGAAAGAGGAATTGTGGTAAAATGATAAGGAAATGTAAATATGCTGATTGAACTCTCCTTACTATCATCAAAATACAAAACTGAGTTGTTAATTGAGAAGTGAAACAGAACACTCAGATGCTACAATCTGAATAAAGACACTGACGCATTGAAAAAAGCGGGATTTGTTAAACTGAAAAATAATAATAACAAGAGTATTACATGGTACGGTCAGCATCAAATTTATGCTTGAATTTTGGTTGATACTGTAAACTGGAATAAATATCACTATTGCTCTGAATAATAGAAACGTTATATTTATCATCATGTTTATCATCAGATATGTCCTTTTCATAGCCCAATTTAATTTAATCAGGCAATGCACATTTTCCTCTTAAATTTCCTTGTAAGCTAAAATCTTCATAAAACATTCAGTATCCTTTAGATAAATTTTATGATTCAACGTGCTTTATTTCTTATTTCTGACCGTGATGATTAAGTGGAAACATATTTTTGAAATGATTGTTTTTCTTTGCCGTACTGTTCCAGTATGGAGAAATCTACACTGCGTATTGAACGAGTCTCCAAGAAATACGGTACAGAGAATAATGTTTGTTTGCTTGGGGTTAACGTCCAACCGACAGTATTTCAGTCATTTCATATATAAGAAAAAAAATATAGGTTTAACATTCTATTTATAATCAATGTTTCAAATATAGTAAATAAGGCCAATCAAATGTATGGAATTATGTTTGGACGATAATGTCCTAGTCCCCGCCCATAAATTCCCGCCTTTGACGAACCAACCAATCAAATATGCTTCTAGATTGCTCATGCAAATTTAATTTCAAATGTGGCTCGTGTCTAGAAATAGATATAATGCAAGCTAATAACGACATGGAAGCGACAATTGCTATATATTAACGCAAGTTTTGATCTCTGAGAGGGATATTGAATTATGTTAAAAACCTAAAACTGAAGTAGCGCCTGCTACAATGACGTCAACCGAGATAAAGAAACCAACCACAAGTGACGAAAATGCAAGATGCTAAAGTTCCAAACTAAAAAAATTGTGATAGTCATAAATCCTAACTTCATTTTTTACATCGATTACGAACAAGTTCTACAATTTATATTAATCATTCTCGATGGCACTGGTGGCGGCGTATGCGGTCATTATTGTGGGAGGAAACCGAAGAACTTGGACTAAACCCTCGTGCCTGGACGGGCGACCAATGTACCTCCTCACATGCGTGACCAGGAATCGAACCCAGGACGCATTGGTGAGAAGCGAAGTGCGTAACCACTACGCTATCCTGGCACCCTGGCACTGTGATAGTCAGATCGGACGGGAAAAATAAGCACTGATTGAGCTAGTGAATACTTCATGCTATTCACTTATATTTGCAACTTGTAGTTGATGATGTTTTACGAGTCACAAGGTACTGGTATGACTAGTTGGTCCGGTGTCAGGATAATGTGATAGGGTGTTGTATCATGCCACATGTCTACGGTGTGATACTACAGTGTGGCAGTACTATATCTGTCTCAAGTACACATTTTCTCCAAATGACTGAAATACTATTCCCAATAAATAATCTTTTCTATATTCGTATCAGTTCTCGTTGCTTCATTTTACTGCATTTAATCAAAGTCAGAACATTGATTTTATAGCCACGCCACTAATCCCACCTTTAAACGCATGCGCACAAAGGTTGATCACATGTGCAGTTAATTCAAAACGTATGCTAGGTTATCCATTATACCTAGCGGTTTAAGAAATTAAACCGAACGAAAATTTTGAAAAATAATGCAATCCCATCGGTCAAAATATAATTCCATACATTAATGACGTATGAGCTTTAGTGTGTTGGGGAATACTTGACACTAGTCACTTGTTTTTGCTTTTTTTCTTTTTTCCTTTTTTTTTACAACTTCATCATATTGGATATGATATTATGAGTACTATGAAAATGTTATTTGACATTCAGTTCTCATTGTTTATAAACAGTTCATTCAAAATAAAAAAGTAGAACTTCTACGCTGTTCTTATTGCATTTCATCATAGTTGGAACATTGCCAATATAGGCCACGCCTCTTATCCCGCCTCTTCACACATGCGCAGAAAGGTTTTCCACAGGTGCAGTTAATTCAGCGCGTACACTAGGTTATCCATTAAACCTAACGGTTTTACAAGTTAAACCGATGGAAAATTTTGAAAAATACTGCAATCCCATTGGTCAAAATATAATTCCATACATTAAATGAACAAAGATTTGTTTTAATATTTCACAAAGCCCTTATCATAGAATATGCTTCCCTGGTGAAGTAGAGACATGGTAGCAATAAAGCGAAGAAGAGCAAGCAGACTAGTCAAAGAGTTTAAACACCTATCTTATGAAAGAGATCGATATGGTGCAACACTATAAAATTCTAAATGGCTTTGGTCAAGTGAACCTGCGTGCTTTGACGACTCTATTTAAAGGAAATGTGGCGATTAATGTGAACTTGCATATCTGTCAAACAGGATAGCTAGAATATGTACCATGTATATACAGTATATGTAAAATGCTACCATGTTAAACGTATGATGATTGTAACATGAAAAAAATGTAATAAACTGTGTGCACCTTATCATTGTCAAAGACAAGAAATTGTTCAAAAAGGTTAATGAAACATGCACATTTTGTCGAAACGAAATTTAGATAAATGGGCTGCAATAAAAAGAAAAGTGCGTCTTACCGATATGTTACTTAGAGGGTTACCCATGGAACATCTGTACTAAAACATATTAGAATCTGGCCAGTAGTTTAGATGGAGATGTTATTAAAGCTTTCATATTTTTTCTTTCTGCAAATTTTGTGAAAGTTCGACAAATGATCACTCCTGTCAAGTTTAATCAATTTCTGTCCAGCGGTTTCAAAGGAGATGTCGTTTAAAGCAAATTGTTGACGACATACGATGGGCGACAACGGACGCAGGGTGATCCTAATAGCTCATTATTAGCACGTTGTATGAGCTAATAATGGACAAAAATATACATTTTGTTTTCCAAGATGTCAGCTTTTTCTTACAAAATGAAGGGCAAGACTCTAAGTTATGATTCCCAGCCCTGATATTGTAAACCCACTTTTGCTTGCGTTAACACGGTCATGAAAAGAAATATCGTGATAGGAGCTTTACAATAAGCGCATTGCCAGTATTTATCTCTATCCCTTTCTTTCTGCCACACCGTTTTATGGCCTTCAAGTTTAAAATTCCATCAATATCTAGCTTAAAGGTAGTCGCACTCTAATGAGCACTATGGATATTTGAATAAGAGGGCCATATGGCCCTAGATTGCTCAACAAAGTACATTATCTTATTTAAAACAACTCAAGTTGTTTCTATAAGGAAACTACGACTCCCTAAGGGCCTCATTTGTCAAAGGATCAACTTTATTTAAGTAACTATAGTAGACATTAATGGGCTGACCATTTCTGCAAAATGAAATCAAATTCTGATCATTGGTTTCAAAGAAGAAGAATTTTGAAATTTTCTAAATAAATTATATAAAGAAATTAGCCACCCCCCTAGGGGCCTCATTTTTAAAGGGATGAACCTCATTTTAGCTATTATGGTAGACCTTCATAAGGTGACCACTTGTGCAAAAAGACATTAAATTCTGACCATTGGTTTCATAGAAAAAAAATGATATATAGAATACATAAAGAAATTAACCTACCCCCTAGGGGCCTCATTTTTCAAGCGATTAACTTCATTTTAGCAATTATTGTAGACATTCATAAGGTGATCACTTGTGCAAAAGGACATTAAATTCTGACCATTGGTTCTAGAGGAGATGATTTTTCAAAGTTTTCATTTTTTTCGCTACGTTGCCCAGAGTTCTACATGGATCATGTTAACTTTAAGAACAGATTATTTTTTCCTTTCAACTGTTGCTATTTTTCTCACTTTTTTAACCTTCAAATTCTTTAACTCGTTATAGTAATCATAACATCAGAATACTCTTAGACGGACGTGATAACTAGGAATGTTAATTGGGATTTTTTTAGTTTTAAAGACACCCTAATATTAATATCTTTATACTGATACTGAAAGAATATCTTTCTCTTCAAAAAGAATATTTCAATTTTTACTTTTAAATCATATTTTTTTTTCATAGAAATATGTATAAGATAGAACGAAAATACATCAAGCCAGTGTACAATTAATGAAAGAAAACATCCAATGAAGAATATATTTTGAAAGATATATTTCTATATATAATTAAAAGAAAGATTGTGTTTTCAAGGATAAGGGGAGATCAACAATGTGACTTAAAACACTTACATTCATCATCATCATCCCTTTTGCGTGTATTTCCAATGTTCTGGGTTGCACGCTTGTCTATGGATAGTTTCCACCTCAACCTGTCCCTTGCTTCCTCTAGTGCCAATCCTGAAGCTTGGAGGTCTTATACAATGTCTACCCAGGACTTTCTGGGTCCACCTGCGGGACTACGACCCGCTACCTCGGGCACTGTAAACTTTGCCTTTCATCTCTAGTGAAGGCGCCCTGGAGGAGAGGAATGGAGTGAACTCTCTGAATTTTTTCCACCCGCTTTGAATGCGAGTTGCGGCGGCTGTCTCAGCTCCCCCTGAACGTTGCAACATGTCCCCGAGGTAACAGAACTTACTCACAATCTCAAACTTGCCTCCGTCAACCAATATCTTTTGTGTCTCATCTAGTGCTTAGACTTGACAAAAGGCGTAGGCATCTTTTACATTTCCAGGAAGCGCAGACTGATTGTAGACGTCTTTGCGTTCCACTACAGCGTTTGCGGACCCAAGCTTTGCAGTCTGTACATTGGATTGAGTTGGAGCCGACGCCACTCCTACAGATATTGCATTGGAAAGCTCCTGATTCAGTGGAGGGGTCGTTTTATGACAGCATGATCTGTGTCTTTTTATTGTTGACTCTAAGTCGCTTAGCCTTTGGATATTTCTCCATATGGTTAGCACTCTTTCCAGTCCCTCTTTAGTATCTGACATGAGGGCCAGACCATCAGCGTATAGCACCTCCCACGGTACTCCTTCCCTGCAGGAGCGTGCCACTGCATCCATCACTAAGATGAACATTGATGGGCTGAGGGCGGATCCTTGTACTTCAACCTCAACATTTAAGCGCTCAGTGTCTCCATATCTTGTTCGCACAACTGTCTTGGCTCCTTCGAACAGAGTCATCACTGCTCTCACCAGCCATTTTACGCAGTGCCCATCTGATAACTGGGAACTCTGATTAAGGCCTTCACGAGATCAACAAAAGCTCGATATATGTCTTTCTTCTTGCTCAGATGTTTCTCATGTACCATTCTCACAGTAATATAGCATCTATTGTGCCTTTACAGTAATGAATGCTAAGATTAAGTAAGCTTCTTTAGGGGTAAAAACCCAAAACTACCGACATTTTTAACCAAACCGATTTTCACAATTTTATTCAACTTTTATTGTTAAAATCTATATTAAAAAAAAAAAAAACTTTCTACCTCCTTTCATTTCTTGAAAATCTTTCAAAGCTTCTTTTTTAACCAGTTTTCAGAGTTATTGATATTTAGAAACTGCCCCATTCAATGATGTTTAAATTTTATCCATTGTTTGAAAAATGGCCAAGTTATAAAACATTTGTTAAACACATTTATTTGAGAACAAAATTTCTACGGACAGGGCATTTATGCTAAGTTTACTAAAACTATAGTTAAAGTTATAATTTATTGATAAGCTGTGGTCAGTTATAATTTATTGATAAGCTGTGGTCTGAATTACCAAATTTGGATAGTTGTCCATATTGCTGAACATGATCTATTATAAAATATATAATATATACCTTGGTGATAGTGTGCTGCTGTATGAGCTCATCATCTGCACTAAGCACATCTCTTTTAAATGGACTTTCTCTGCGAATTGATAGGGAGAGATAGAAAGCATGTGTTTTGTCTCTTACACTTCCACTAAACCTGTCACGTCTAGTCTTCCTCTGGCTTAGTTTCCACCAGTCATGTGACACTTCAGCACTTAGTTTTCTCACTTTCAGATATACTGATATTGCAGTGCCAAACTTATGGTATCTAGTCACAGATTTATCAAGAACGTCATTCACTTAACATTTGTATGATCTCTTTTTCTCTTAGTGGAGTGTACCCTTCCGTTTTACATGTTTCATTTTGTCGCTTAATGATTTCAGCACAGACTCTCCCATGTTTAATCGTTTTCGTGCATCCTTTGTCATAAGAATTCCCTTGCGCTCCAGAACTTGTGCTAGGAGAATTAGCAAGTTTCTCTACAATTTGGGCTTTTCTCTTTGGTGAATCCGGCAGAAATCTTTTTACTTTGGTGCACACTGTATGTTCTTGCATTTGGGTTTTGATCGCGGAATTCTGTTGTGCTTCTGAAAGTCTGTTACAATTTGTTTCATTTATCATTGTTTTATCAGTCATCTGAGTTTCATTTAGCTTTATTTTCATCCTCCAGACAGACTTTTGTTCTTGTTACAGCCTCCTTCTTTCTCTTTTTGGTCAATAATAGGTTTTGTTTATGTTGTAGCCGGTGACTTTTATTTCTTTCCTTGGTAGGAATACCGGTAGCATTTTTTGTGTTTAATATTGTTCCCTCTACCCTAGCATTCAGACTCTCATTAGACTTCTCTTTCAGCTTTTGTCCGTATTTTTGTTTCTGTTCTGACCATGCTTTCCTATTAGCTTCTGTTTTCTTTTGTCCCATTAAATATGATGAATTGCAATATCCATATCTTTGAACCGTTTGAGCTAGAGGAGGTTGAATGTTTGAAAAAAAACTGGCAAATTAGGATGTGTCCACGAAAAACATTCCCATTTTTGTTAGAGATTAGATACAATCATTCTGTTTTTGTTTTTTTTTAATTGATTCCGAAGATCTTTGCGCACAAAATATATGGGGTGGCGATTTCAGAAAATGCATAAAATGGCTTTCAATAAGCGGTCAAAGTGCACTAAAATATGGAGGAAACAAATTTTCGAGAATAGGCATTCACTGATTGTATTGTTTGTTGTTTCAAGGGACTTCACAGTTTCAAAATTTCAAAAAATGCAAAGGTCAAGGTCATATTGCGATTATTGGTTTTTTCTTTGACCTTAAATATCTCAAAATCTAAAAACATTTTATCCAAAGAATATGGGTAAAATCAAAAGCCTCTAAACGGTACTTTTTGAAGAATTTTAGATTTTTCAGATCGGGATTGATTTGGTTGTTTGATGGCAGTTTGGTCATACTTTGAATTGATTTAAAAACCTTTAAAGTTTAAATGTGTGATATATTTGTCATTATTGAAAAAAAAATGTCTTACCTCGTCAACAAAAAAAGAATTTTGAAAATCTGTCAAGAATTGATGAATTTATAGAGAATTTAAATACATGACCCAGAATAAAAACAGAGAAAATTTGACAGAATGAGCATCATTGTACCTATGTTCTATAATTAGATGTAGGCTCTGCTAGCTTTGCTCTTTAGGTTGGGTTGTAAAGCTTGCAATGTAACAGGTCATGAATGTATGTGTAACTATCAGAGAGGAACTCAGAGTACTCATTGTCTTCCTATATCAGCAATTAGCTGGACGTCGCTATATAATTGAAATACTATCACAGCGATGGTTAACCCAAATATCAAAACAACAAAATGCATACTCTTTATTTGCTCCAAACAGAGGGAGAGGGGGTGGGGGGAGAGAGGATGAATTGTGTCTATAGTTTACATGTATTATTATTCCTCCCACACATTCACCATTGAATTGGATAGCAAAACAACTAAGTATATGTATAAACATCCACCTTTTAAACAAGTTTTATCATACCACAAGTTCCTTCTAGTGCATTACTGACCTTTGAGGCATAGAGTGAAAGCTGATATAGGTTTAACCAAATGGCTTGTTACGTTACCAAAAATTTTGATAACAAATAAATTGTAAATCATTTATACTACTGAGAACTATTGTTTTCATAATAATAAGCAGGATTCCCAACTGTCCCACCTGATTTTTAACTGTTTAGTATAAAAAGTGGGACAGTTTGGAAGACATTTTTTGAGCGCACAGTGATATCACCATTAATCAAATCGTTCAATGTGTCACACTTAGATCATATTGGCTCATTGCCAATATATGGATGCTTTAAGGCATTTCAAAACCCATATATAAGTGACCCCCTCATTCATTAAATGTTTATTGCTTTGTGCAAAATTAGCCTACTATCTCACTTCCATTGTAGCAGGTAATTTAGTTATGCATCAACACATCAGAGGTTTTACCGTAACATATAGGTACTATATTGGCTGATGACCAGCAATTAACAGGTCTGATCACAGCAGATGGGGGAACATCACATTCCTTTCGAGATGCCTTTAAGTCTTGGTCACAGCTGAATTCAGCAAGGAAGAAAAACACTAAGATATATATAAAGCATTTTGCA